>OY727106.1:56384822-57584822 GCA_963402855.1 Ormia ochracea | reverse complement strand
TTACCAGAATATAATTGTTGCTACAAGAAAAATGCCAGAAAGGGAAGGAGGCAACGAGATTGAATCGATTAGCCTTGTGCGCAAAATATCAAGTTTCCAACAAATTGACAAATTCAGAATGATGGAATAGTTTAGTATTGATTTTAATAGATTTCTTAAATCAAATTTCTTAATTGTTTTAAATTAAATGCCATCTTTAATATTCAGCAGAATATTAATTTGCTTACTTGAAAATAAATTGAAACTGATCGTTGTGAGGTGTGAGGTGTGAGGTGTGAGGTGTGAGGTGTGAGGTGTGAGCAGATAACAAGTTTAGATTAAGGTAATTTCCAATTACAAATTGGGAAGTTTTTACATTTACTCTCCCAATAATTTTTAGAAATCGTAAGAAAACTGTTCGAGTTCTCTCATATTATCTTTTATCACATATTTTATAAATCTCTAACGAGGTTTTTTTCATTTATGAGATTTCAATATAAAAAAATGTTTTTTTTAATTAAACAGAAAGTATAATTAATTTTATAAATTTGTTAATCATACTTTTTGAATCAAAATTTAGTAAAATTTTTTTCATTTTTAAAGTGTATTGAAAAGTTTTATCAACTTTCCAAAATTCAAATAATACATGTGGTAAAAAATTCATGTTGGCTTTTTGAGGAAACTATTTCGGAAAAGTGTAAAACTGGGAAATAATAGGAAATTGCTCAAAAACTTGCATTAAATTGTATCATTATTTAAAAGAAATTTCTTAGCTTTAATGGAAAACTTTGACGGAGCTTAAATATATTGTGCATCAGTATAAATTTAAGGCCAGTATTTATTGTTTACAAATTGTTCTCTTTTTTTGGTAGAGTGCAATTATTTTAAAAGCTTTTCTTATCCTTATGATTTCCTTTTCCATCTTTACCAGTTTATTAAGAAACATTTTGCTTTTAATACCCTTAAATAAGAAATGCTTTATTAAAAGAATGAAATGATAAAGCAAATTGAACTTTAACATCAAGTATTTTAATGGCATTAGTGAAGCAAAAGAAACAAGTGCTCATTTTGTTGGTTGGTCAAGGACGAAACAGTTAAAGACTTAATTTGTGTAAACTTTCATTGTGATATGTTTTTAATTTTAGAGAAATCCCATTTAATATTTAGTCATAAAAAAGGTATTTTGAACTAATTCTTATGCCAGACACGATTTGGAAAACTCGAACTAATACCGGTTTACGGCTACTAAATTAGTGAAGTTACCAAAATAACTTGTTTAATTTTCCCCACGTCCCTTTTTCAAAGAATTGTCACACAAATAATTATTTTCCAAAGTGTTTAATTGTGCGTTAAACGTTTTAATATGTTATTTCATACATTTTTAAAAATAGTTTTCAATTGTCGAAAGTTCCATTTATAATTCATATATTAATCACGAAACATGCCAATGACCTAAATTTTGTGCTTTAAGGTCTCGTCATAACAATCATATGGGATGGGCAAGTGAATGTATTTAATCCAAGACTCACACAAGGAATATTTTCAATTATTCTCACTTAAGTGCGTTCTTTAAACACATTTCAAGCTCTGTAACCTTTTGTGATTTAAAAATAGTTTTGCCATTAGAATTTCTACTTTGATGTTCAGGGAAATCTTTCGCCTTAAAATAAACTTAAAAAACGGAAAAGAAAAAAAAAATAAAGGAATTGGAAGTAAATTAAACCAAAGGTTGACACTTAATTGGTCACTCAGTCTATCTAAGCTGAGTTGCATGTGATAATGTGTCACTTCCAAGATGTTAAGTACGGTAGTGGCGCAGCAAGTCTTCAATTTTCTCATCACCTTGTCTACTGCTCCTGCATGAGCTTTGGTTTGCTGAGGCTATTCAATGCAAATGTGTCTATAGAATGGAGTGTCCTATTAAGATCCTCATTACCTTTCAAATTTCCTTTTACTACATCTGATCATATCCCTTGAATTTTCCTCATCTGGATTGCCCCATAGGAAATCTCTTAGCCCAATGACCGTTTCGCTGTGCAACACTCTTCTGCAAGCCCTCCGCGTACAATCGATTAACTCAGCCCTCCTAGTAGTATACTAACTCCACTACAAACGTCTTCCAAGCTTTTGTCGCCAAACCAATTACCTCCATAGGTGAATGAATAATGTAGAGCCTACCAAGCCGCAGGTTGCTGATTGGATTCCTGCCTAGATCCTGGCAGTTTTCTTGCGAACAAGATCCCAAAGTTGAGTTGGTTACAAAACAAACAAAAAAAAAGTGGGGGTTTTTTTAATCTATATCCGTCTGTTTGCATTTCAATATTGCTTTCGATGTATTACTGGGCCTATTCAGGGTATCCGTAGTTGCGAGGAAGTTCTCCTAGAGCACCGTTCTGTGGTACACAAGACAGGCTTCTCCTAGAACACCGATATTAGATACAGAAGACAGAAATAGATTCTGATCCCTGCATTCCCAATATAGAGTCCGCTGCCATCTCCTCCTAAGAAGTGGTCGACGAGGATTTCTATTCTGTATCAGGAACTCGCAATCCCAAATTTAAAAACTATTTACACCATTCCTCTGAATTAGCGCAGATTAAATACAAAATGACGTGATTAAACAAATAATTTTTGACGGAAATCACTTATTTGTTAAAGCCAATCACGGTAGTTTTGACTGGATCTGTTATTCGGTATATATTTTACTTGCTTCACAAACTTTGTTGTTCTTATCATGATAAATCTTATAAAAGTTTGACTAAAGTTCACAATTGGATAAAGTTGTATACATTTTCTTTTACGCCACCTTTAAAACAAACTTTTGTGTTTCCCCTCTTGCAAATGCTAGAGACGGGAAAACAATTCGTAAATGTTCTCTTATAGCTTTTAGTCTTTCGTGAATGCATTAGAGGGTGAGTGCAAATTGGTTTTCCGCACTATACTTTTAATTTCTTTATTATATTTTGTTTTTTTTTTTATTTGATAAGTTTATTTAGAGGCGAAATATTGTCATGTATATAAAAGTTTGTAAATCTAATGGCAATATGGCTTTTAAATTGAGAAAAGTTTAAACAATTTGTGCTGTGTATTTCTTTCCAGGAAATCAAAAGATTTACGAAAAAAATCTTTACTTGAGATGAAGCATTGATGTACCTCCTGTTTTCTCTTCTCAGAAGCACGTTAAACAAATTTAAACAGTCGAACAAATAAAATATAAAAAAAGAATTTTATTTGTATTCGCCAGATGTGTGCGTTGATTTTAACTTTTATTGCACAGTGTTTAGCAAATATGCAAGCAATTTAAGTTCAACATAAATAAAGGTTTCGCAAATCGCCTAAATATTATTCCTGAAAGACAAGGAAAGAAAAAATCGAAAATTGTCAAAGAAAAATTATAACACGACAATAAGCTGATGCATTTACAAAAATTGAAGTGTATTTCGTACAGGTGGAACCATTTTTATACAGGCAAGTCATTAAAGAACTCTGCAAATATTAAATTGATAAATATGAAGATTAATAACCCAGCAGATGAGAATATTCCGTGTAGTTTGTATAACGTTAAAGTGCAGTATTCAATAGTCTACGCAATCGCACGACTATTCCAATGTGGTAGAATTTGCAAGACTTTATAAATATGGATTTTAAATGCTGCTGCTAACAGAACCATTTACATCTACCTACTGTACGAAAAAATGTTTGTAGATCTTTTTTTTCAAAGCGAATTTCTAAATAGAATTACGTGAGAGTTTCTCGCGAATATGTCGCACGACCGTGTGAAATAGTACGCACTGACCTTTAACAACCATAATCGTTTTAGTACCAAAAATAAGTACATATATGCGAATAAGGGCAGGCCTATAAAAAGAATGCCTACTTAGTAAAAGGCAAGACTTTGTAAATAAACCCAAATAAAAAAAAACTCAAATAAAAACAAAAAAATAAAAAAAAATCCCATAGCGAGACAATTTTTATATATTGCAATTGGAAAGAAACCGCTTTTGACTTTTCTTACTTTATTTCTTAACATTCGTTGTTACACTGAAGTGTTCACGAGTTACATAGAAATTCCATAAAAACTATCCTCTAACTTTGTCTTGTTAACTTTAAGTTGCTTGCAGTGTGGCAATTTTTTTATGTCTTGAAGCAGTTACACTGCCGGTGCTACATGTTGGTGTTACCGTCTACTAAGCACCTTAAAGGACATTCGAAGGATTTGTTTGTTTCCTTTTCTAGTGTTAGTGTGCTGACATCCTTTTTGTGTCTTTTTAAGGGCATATACTTATTATTTTTAATGCACACCTCAGCAACTATTAACACTCATTAACACTTAAGCAAATACCCTTTAACCAGCGCCTAGACAAACTGATATAAAAGGCGTACATAACCCGTAGGGACACTAAAATGTCCAATTAACTTTTAGTAGTAAAATTAGTTTACAATATTTAGCTTCTTGCTACTTCCCACTAAAATATGTTGTTTACGCTTTTAAGACTTTTGCGTCACGAGATAATACGGTCCGTATGGATGTGTGCAAAATTGTTTAACTTTTGCTGACTTCCGGCATTTTCTTTCTTCAGTACTTTATCTCAGTTTGCTTTCAAAGTTTGTCTCACGTTTTCACTATTAAAAATGCAAGCAAAAGGAAAACGTTGGCATAAATTTGTAATGTGAAAATAAATACTTGTAGTTTTTAAACTATAAACTAAAAAGTTTTCATTATATACACATACAATTGAAACATGGCATTAGTAGAAGATTAGACACGCACGTACACACTTAAGTGTCATATACTTTGCCTACTGCAGGAGAGGAAAAGGAGAAGCAATTCAATCTAAACTGCTTAACAATGACTAAAACTAATTAAAGCGTTTTGCGATCTTTACAGAAAACTATTATGGTTTTCCTTCCTTTCCTTCCTTTCTTCCCTTTAGTGTTTAGGACAACTAACAAGTACGACGTACTACTTAATTAGACTACACAATAACATTAGAAAATCTAAAATAAAAGAAAAAAAATAAAATATATGATTTCCAACAAATTAAATTATATAGAATTAGTAATTAATTTTACGAAAAGAAGGATTTAACAAGAGATTTGTAAATTTAAAAAAAAAATCTTAATTGAAAGAATTAAAAAAAATATTGAAAATATTGACAATCAAAATAGTCAAAACTAGTCGATTTGTCTGAAGTGTGATTATTATAAAAGTAGTTGAGTCGTAGAAATAATTTTGCATTAGCATTTCTATTGCAGCGTTCGTTTTTATAGTTATAAAAACTTAGCTAATAATATTTCGGGACAATCAAATATTGAGTCGTCTAATTAAAATATTAAAACTTTTCCTTCTTCATCAATCAGAAGCGACAACGACCGCTTCTACGCATCTAAAGCGTTGACGTCTCCGCTACACTTTTCGCCAGCATCACATAGTTGGCGTCATGCTTTAATTGTTGCTCGGTTTTACATGCAAATCGCACAAGAAGTCCCAAATTAATTTTTTTTTTTTTTTTTGTTTTTTTGCTAATACGAATGTGTGTAAGTACGTATGCAGTTCATAAAAAGATACGATTACAAATGTTTTAGTGAAAAAGTTAGCTTTTCTAATATTGACAAAGAACAAAAGTTTTGTTGAATTACGACCTGTTGTTAATGTGTATACGAAAACGTATTACGTATTAAAGTTCTTAGCACCTTGCGACCTTGACCTTTAGCTCACATTCATATAAAAGACTTCACAAAGCAATGTCTAAGTTGTGATTCCTTTGTTTTATAATATTTGCATTTCACAGCAAACAATTTCAATTATTTATAATAAAAATATTCTTTTCTAAAAAAAAAAAAAAAAAAAAAAAAATTCGACCCTGCTGGAACTTGGAAAATGTTACATTAGCTGGAGAACAACAAATGGCAATGCTAGCAACAAGACACACGTGAAAGCCTTGGCACTAACTGTTAGACGTGTTGACTAGCGAACAGTTGTAGATACAAATCCAAAGTCAAGGCTTCATTTACTTGATGGAAAAGTAAATGTGTGCAGGTTCTGTGATATGAGAGTGTGTGCGTGCTACTGGTATTAGATTTATTTAAAGTGTTTCCTACAAGGACTATGTAGGGGCAAGTGTAGGAGGATTAGTTTGCACACGTGTATACATATATAAATAATAATATTTTGCTACTGTAGATGTTTCGAGTATCCTTTCCAAACGGCATTCGTTTCGCATACTCGTCCATGTTTAACAATCGCATTAATTTGTCACAACACATTTATATTCTTCATGTGTCACGCAATTTTATGTTCGGGAGGACTCAAGTACAAAAGCACATAATAATTATTGAATAATATACATGCATATATACATACAGTTATAAATACGTACCCATCCATATGTGTATGTATACATACGTATGTATATGTATGTAGTTGCTACATACATACATGCATGCAAACACGTATGAGTATTCATGTATAAAAGAAAAATTAATTTTAATATTTTTCCCAAAAATGAAATAAAGAACGTTTTCAAGGACATTTGAAATCAAAAACGAGCCATAAAACACAAAGAAGAATTTTTAATATTTTCTCTTTTAATCTTATTATTCAAAGCAAAACAAAAAAGCTTTTTAAACAAGACACACACTAGCAATATCTTGGTTGCAATTTGTCAACTTAAATACTCGTGTCGCCATTTTCAAACTGCCAATAAAAAGAGGCAACATAAAGTTATTGCATCATATTAAATGTTTACTGGTTGATTACATAAATGAAATTAACACATAAAAAATTGAATTCCCTTTACCACTTACAACGTCTTTAATGTCATTTAACGGCCTTGTACCGACTTGCTAGTAAACCTGTATGTGCGTGCTCTACCGGCTACTAATACGTTGCTCACTGTTACTAACGACCTGACTGACAATTTGCCTGACTAGTTGCCTGTATGGTTGTGTGGCTGATACTTAAGGTTAATCACATTAAATAGCTGACTCCAATGACACGCCTTGACAATGAATGTCAGCCAGAAGCAACAACTATCAATGGCAACCAAAAAAAAAAAGAAAGGAATAATAACAATAACAACAAGAAGTATGAGATCGCAACTGGAAACCGACCGCAGCTTTTAATTGCAGAGCAGAAATTAAATTAAAGAAGCGGAAGGTAAAAATAAGCAAAGTTGTAATTTTAAGAAACTTTTCTCGCTCGAAATACTAAATACTGGAAATACATAAAATAATAATAACGTAAATGTGTCATCCTATCACGGCAGCCACAATGCACCGGGGTGTCACAGCTTTTAATGTGTTCATTTTGGTCAAGCGAATACAAGCCTTGTTAATATGCAACTGCGTGCATTGCATAATTTTCCGGAAATCAAACATTTCCCAGTTCAATATGCAATATAATGCATTGTGAAACGCGAAGGAAGTATTTTGACACCAGTTCACTCCAGCCATTAAAATTGCATTATCCATTCGCAAATATATTAATTTTTATTTTTCGGAACTTCTTCAATGTCGTCTGCTCATATGAGAAACTTATTTAAATATCTTTTGGATTTTCATGTGTAAACAGGAAATATTCAAAGAATGAAAGCACAAAAACAAAATGAATAAAAATTTCTACAAGACCTGATTGTTTGATTTCTCTCATTGAAGATTCAATGACGCCCTTAATGCTTTAAAGATATGTGACCGATCAAACGGCAAGCTTCTGTCGACCATCTATATAAAATAGTTCACTTCGCTTATATTAATGGATTTTTTTTCACGTCAATGCGACTGCATGGCTACAATGCAACTGCCACAACATTTCTGAAACATTTCTTTATTGCATTTTACCGAAACCACGCGCAATTGAAAACGTTTACAAAACATCCTTCGAGGATTAACGAAAAGTGGCCATTGTATGTAGTTTTAAACAATAGTGTGTAGCGGACTTGCATCACCAAATACAGAAATCATAATTATTAATATTTCCCTTATAATAATTTACTGAAAATTAATTGGAAAAATAAAATAAACAAAATAATGTTTGCTTGAGGTTTCAAGAGTGTCTTTTGGTTTGTAAGATCTAATTTAGACCCCACAAAGTTAAATTTCACAAAGTTTTCTTATTCTGTGTTCAGAGAGGAACAATTTTCTTTAAAAAAAAATTTTGTTAAAAAGCGTTCAACACAAAGATACAAGCAAAAAAAAAAAACTTTGAGAGAACATGAAAGTCTGTGCTCTCTCTATTCTTTTCGCAAACAAACTGAAAATTTTCAAAAGAAACTTTGTGCGTCTAAATTAGGCCGCATGAATTAAAGTAGTTTTTCTCTTTACTTTTTTTTTTTTTTTTTGTTTAAGAAAGTAAATTTTTTATATTTGTTTGCTATTTATGAACCCGATTGTAAACCAAATGAAAATTTTGAATCTAAAGACTCTGTTTTACTATCCTACATAGTCATACGATTCATTCACATGAAATAGTGATAGTAAAAGTTTCATATTTAAAAAATTGCATCAAAATACAAGACTACACTACAAAAATGATGTAATCAATTTTTTCTTTTCTGATTTATGACAATTTTCATAAACTTTTGCTTGTCATAAAAATCTGACCTTTTCAAGGTCATTCTAACCTACTTTTTCTGCAGAGATGCCATATTTAACAGTGTTTGAAATTGTGATAAACAGACTGGAGAGATTCTTTTATAGACTAAATGCCTATAAATTTATTAGTTACTTGGATTCAAATTTAGAATTATCTTAAACTGAAAGCTTTAGAATTTCTTAATAAGTTGCCATTTCAAACTAGCAACACTTAGCAAAACTCGTAATATGAAATATATGCAACTTTTAGGAGCTTTCATTTGAATAATAAAGAAAACATGATTAAAGAATTTAATTCCAATAAAATGAATATTAAAAAGTTTACTTAAAACCAAATTGGAACGGAAATTGGATTTAATCATTAAAAAAATCATTTAAAATAATAAATTAAAAAACTATTTATTGATAGTACTAATTTAATTATTTTTTATTATGTATTAATTTTGAGAATTTAATTCGCTGCTGATTCTTGCAAGTAAAATAAATCAATAAAAACAGAAACACTGTTATGCCCAAGTTTCCAGAAATTAATTGAGAATTGCAACAGGACAATTAGAATAGTCGTTGAAAAGGTAATAACTATATTAGAGAGTTGGATAAAAGTTTAAGGTTTCTGTAAAATTTTTCCGCTTCAAATAAAATTTTTCCAGAAAAGCTTTAAAATAATTTTGAAAAAATTAAGATATTTTTCATTCTTGCAAAAAGATGAATTTTTTCAAATGCTTTTTTGCATGCTTAAATATGTAAATATTTTAAGCCTGATGGTGTAATTAAATATATATTTTTTAATAGATAAAAGATTTTGTGTAAGTAACAGTATTTTCTAAAATTTTAATTATTATTTTACATTTAATTACTATTAAAATACAACGTTCATGCAAGTAACACTGCAAGGACATGCTACAAATTAAATGGAATGTGTCCATGTAGTTTGTAAATACAAATTTTAATTATCGTAAATAATTACGGGTTGTGCTAGTAAAAGCAAATATGATTCCATTTTAAGGCACAGAAGCTTTATTGACATATTGCCAACCATTCCCTTTATTGACTGATGAGGAATAGTTAAACAAATTGAGCAGAATTTGTGGAATATTTTGCAGTTTTAGCAAATCTAATCTTTTTATATCCTTCTTCATCAAAAATCATGGAGAGTTTTAGTTTGCGATCCTGTAAGGCTTTATTGACAAGTTGCCAACCATTCCCTTTATTGACTGATGAGGAATAGTTAAACAAATTGAGCAGAATTTGTGGAATATTTTGCAGTTTTAGCACATCTAATCTTTTTATATCCTTCTTCATCAAAAATCATAAAAGGGTTTAGTTTGCGATCCTGTAAGGTAAATATATATATTCGGGATTCATATAAGAAGAGAAATTGATAGTGTTTTTCCTGTATGTCCGTCGGTCCTCGCTATTTTTCGGCATTTTTGGCGCGGTGAAAATTGAGCTTAATTTTTGCTTAAAATAAAAAATTTCAAACCTCCTCTACTCAGAATTTTCTTAAAATTTTCCAGTGCAGAAGTTACCAAAATCGCATCATAAATAAAAGAAATAAAAGGGAAAAATTTTTTATTAAATTACAAACAAAAGTACTGAAATTATTAAATAAAAGTAGTATTGAAACGTATTCTCGAAGAAGGGAAGATACGATTCGGCAGTTTTAGTTGTAAAAATGTATCTTGTAAAAATACAAGAATAAAAATGTATTGACGAATAAATCATGTTGTATTAAAAAATTTCAAGAAACTGAAAAGGATCGGCATCCTTAAAAGAGGCAGAGACGAAAAAACTTGTTGGCCATGTGACTATCTAGCTTTGAAAACTCTGTGTAAGTTTGCTAAAAACTCGATGAGGAACGAAACTTGAGAATAACTATTAATTAATAGAACCTAATAGAAAAATGCTATGAATAAAATTTAGAATGAAACAAATAAAAAAAATTTTTGGTAGAAATACAATAGTATTTCAAAGCGATTTAATTGCTTAATAAATCATTTATAGTTTTAATAAATACTCAACGAAATATCGCATACTTCCGCAATGTAAGAAAAAAATAAAACAAGAGAGATACTAATAAGTTTACAACATACTTTGTACGCCCCAACAGCGACGTGGAGAACAATGTAAATACGAATCAGCTTCCATTTCGCGGCTTATTGCTAGGAATGATGAATTCCTAAATAAATTTTTATAGTAAAGTTTTTGCATGTTAATTTTAAATAATATGAGGTGAAAAAAGTAACTTTATTTAGTGAAGTTTGGGTAGCTAAGACACATGGGGACACTATACCGATTTGTTCAGATGCATATGGTGCATTCGGGTGCATAGTTATTGCACATGCCGTCGCGTATGAATGAATTACACTCGACGAAATGATTGTGAAAAAAATTAGCTGTGAAGGCAACAATTCTATTATTATCTCTTAGCATTTTACACAAAAGTATCACAACTTTAATTTAAATGAAGTCTGTCAGTTGTGAGCAGAGACTTAAATTATCAAAGCAAGCAAAACTTTCTAATCAATTTCTATTAATTTATACCACCATTAAGATTCATGTTGCTTTAACCATGATTGTCTCTTTCTCTTCTATTTTAATTACAGTTATATATTTGCATGCCCTCATTTTCAACAAATAAGCACCGAAGGAGTAATAAGAGACTGGGGATGAAAAACCACAATAAAAAGGATTTCATTTTTAAATATGCAGGTAATTATTTGTGTAGCATTAAATATGTGCGGTTGCATACTGAACCTTTACCGTTTCCTCGGCTAACTGCTGAGATTAAGTACATGGAAAATTGAAAAATAATTAAAATCGATATAAACATTATGCTTCAATAAATTTATTTTTAATAAGCTCTCATGCCTTTAATAGATAGTTTTTGTGTATTCTTCTGCAAATACAAATCATAAAAGAGAATTGTTTTTTGTGACAACGATTTCGCTTATGCCGATTTGAATTTATGATACAAATTTGATTTTAATAGCATTAAAAAATTGTATTTAGAAAAGGCATAACCATTGCTTAGGACACAAAATAAGCAATTTTAGCTCTCTGGCCCATATTTAATTCAGATGTTCAAAAAGTTTAAACAGTACCAAAAGTGGTAGTACCAAAAGTGGGAAACACACCACACGAAATTTATTAAAATGAGCCAAAATGACAACAACAATTTTTTTACAATATCCCTCTAACAACTTTCATCCCTTAAAGTCCACCCTTCACTCCAAAATTACTATTCAGTCTCACGATTTGTCAAAAACGGCTTATGAAAATTTCCATTACAACAATGTTTCCATGCGATCAGAGCACCACGTACTTCAAGCAGTTGGACGAAAATTTTATACACATCATAATATGGTATTTACAACGCCATTTTTACGCGATTTTCTTTAGTATAATAATGGGTGAACACTGGTGGAATTAGTACATTCGTGAGTTCGCTTGATGCCAACTTTCAGCGGTAACAAGAATAATTCTCATAAATTTTTCCCCATTGCTTTAATATCTCTTATGTGGATTGCGGTGGGAATGTTTAACTGACAAAGGCATAGTCATTTATTACAGGATGCAGAAATAATTAAAGTTGCTGGAAAATATAGATATATCTTACTATCAGCCCTCTAAGTTAACCGGATTAAAATCATGTGATTTCAAAAAGCCAATGCGACATTCCGACGATTGACCTCAACCAATTTGTTTGCTTACGTATGTGCATGTGTGCAAGTATGTAAATACGTGCCCCTTAAGCATTTCCTCCGTTAAACAAATTCATATTTGCTTTGAAGTACAGGATATAAATACTTTTTTCCAATTCATGCCTCATATAGGAGCTGTTCCAAATAAACTGATATTCGCATACTCATACACAGCATTCATCACACAAACTCATGTATGTGCATACGTATGTGTGCCCACAATATCTGCGGTTCTTATAAACGAGCATATGACCGAGTGTGAGTGGAAATGGCTTTCACTATAACTACGTCGTCCTTTTGCAGAACCCACTCTTAATATGTTTTTTATTCCATTTTGCAGCACCACATGAAAATATTTGTTATTGATAAAAAATATACAAATGCAAACAACATGGCATGGAAAAACCATTTAACATGCTGTTCGTTATCAGCTGTTGCATTGAATTGAAACACACACACATTCACAAAAGCAAACGTTACATTTACATACATAAGTTCATTGCAAATATGAAATGAAAACATACTATCGGAGTGAAGCTTTTTATATCATTCCCCGTAAAAAGCCAAAGTGTTCCATTTGTGCTACGTGAATGAAATGTACTGTAAAACTGTATAAATCACTTTCTGTCCATAAAAGAAAAAAATTGCAATAATAATAAAAAAAACTTAAAACTCTTAAAGGTTATAAATTAACCATTTTGTTTATTGTGTGGAGGGATAGAGGTGGTGAGAACAAACTCAAACCTTGAAAAACGTTTTCACATCTATTTTATTTTATCTATTTTCATTTTGTGTTTAAAAATATACAGAATGTTTGACAATAAAATTAGAAAAATGAGAAATAAATTCCCAAATGAAGTATTTAATGGGATTCTCCAAAATCATCTCAACAGATGACGATGTATAAATTGGGAGAATGTTCCCAAATAATAATATTTATTTATTTATTTACCAAATATTACAATTATATGAATATAATTGCAATATGTATAGAAGCACTGGCTACTGAGGCCTTTGGCTTCTGGCTCCCCGGGGAATTGAACCCCTGACACCTGCGTAACAGGCGGGTATACTAACCATTATACCATCGAGGGGCTAATAATAATAAAATAATAATAGATTTCACTAAATGCTTCAAATAAGTCCTTATGAATTTACTAATTTAATATAATAAAATTTTTTCTAAAACCGCAAACCAATTGCGGAAGGACTTCTGGAATTAAAAAAAAAAACGAGTAGTCCTAAGCAAAGCGGTTGGGGAAAAATTGGATAAGAAGAGCAGAAAATGTATACCAGCGATAAACTGCCTTTGTCAGTTAAACTGTCCAACAACAATTGGTACAAGAGGTTTCTGGGAAGTAGATAGGCATCGTTCTTGTATACGACCCATTAATCGTTATTTTATGAAAATTATGCGATTTAAGTTCTCTTAAAAAATTGAAATGGGCAGAGATGAGTGGATAACAATATTTTAAGCTAACTATGCTCAAACGTTTACTATTTTTTTCAGAAACAAGAAAAAAGGCGCGAATTGCGTCTGAAACGATTTTGGCGTTCGCCAAAAACGACATCATCCGAAGATTCTACCGGATACGAAAGTCCTACACGTACAAAAGTCGCAAATGATGCACAGCGTTTCAATTATCTGCACTACACGAGCCTGTCGCAAAGTGCATTCTCGCATGAGGCAGACCCCGAAGCTACTCACTCTGGAGGCAATGATGGTTCCAAGGTTAAGCCGGCCTTAGTGGCAGGTGGTAGCGTAAATAATAAGCCAACATGCTCCCTGCCTCTGCTGCAAGTGTGGCCCAGTCAGGTAAGTTTTCCATATAAACTCCGTTTCATTTAAATTAAACAAAAAAAATTAACAAATAAATAAAAATCACGGCCACCGCTCGCTCTGCAGAAGAAGCGATTGAAAATATTCCTAAATAAAAATCGAAATGAAACAAATTTCATATTTGAAACATTCAAGTTTCATCACATTTAACACACATACAAACAAACAAACAAACAAACAAACAAAAAATTTAATTTCGTTGATTTATATAAAATTAATTTTGTCATAAATATGTTTGTTACTCTTTTCGGTTGTCTCCGTATCTGTATTCGCCTAACCAAAAACCAAATCAAATCGAAAATGTTATTGTATGACACCATTTGCCATGGAATCCTTTTGTAAATGTAAATTTCTGCAAAACAAAAAATAAATATTTTACAAAATTATGTCAATTTGCTATTGGCTATTGTTAAAGCCGCTCTTAAGACAGGAAGGCTTTATACATATAATACGTCGTAACAGCGGTCCGGAAGGTCAAAGGGTAGGCGTTTTACCTTAAAACTCAGACAATAATTTCAAGAATTTTCCAATTTTTTATGTACAATTTTTTCTCCTTAATTAAATTTTATCCATAAATTATTCTTGTAAACTACAAATTTTTTGCATGTTACCCTTTTCTTTCCTTAATTAATTACTTTTTCACTACTTGAAAACTTTTCTTTCCTTTCCCGATAATTCGCTGACAATTTGGTAACGTCCTCAGTAAATGAAAAATTATTTTAAACATTTTACACGTGCAGATAAACAGGAAAAATTTTTTGCAAATATGTTTTCATTATTATTATTATCTTTTTTCATCTTGATTTCTAAGAAAAATTCATATAAGGAAAACTTAAAATTATCAAGTAATATTTTAGTTACATCTTTAGTTATTACAACATTCAAACTGCTTACAGAAATTAAATTTGCAATATAAAAAAATTCATAAATTAATAATTATAAATTGAAAGTATAAATTCGTCGTTTATTACTCTAAGCAGTGCTCGCTCCTGCCCCTTATCTACAAACCTAAACGAAAAAACGAAAGATAAAACGGATAAAAAGAAGTAAAAGTAGAATACTCGACTGTGCCGTACCATATAGCAAGTATAAGCAAGTATACTTGCCAGCAAGTTTAACTGCAAGGCAATTACTGGGCGCAAAACTTGTGGCTGCTCATCGCTTATTTTTTATTTTTACCAATCAATTTTATAAAATAATTTTCTATTATTTCTTTTATTTATTAGCCGATATTTCACATTTTTATAATGGATAATTATTTGCTTTAAGTAAAATTTAAGCTCAATTTGAATCGCGAGAATAATACCGAGTACAGGCAGCCAGGCAAATAGACAAACAGGCAGACGGAGAAAGCTCAATCAGCTTCCTTTCTTATATGGACTAAGAATATATAGAGTTTAAAGGATCAGATATCAAACATTTTTGATAGGAGACAGCCATGAAAATATTAAAGGAAATAAAACAAAAACGGGAACGAATAAAAAATATTCACCGACTGTGGCTAGAAATTACGACCAGTATAACCATGCATCCTTCCTTTACAATTCCAATACTTAGCATGTATTACGTGTTTGACCAATTACGATTTTTTCCAGTAGAGAAAGTGTTCTGAATTATACTGCTCTCACAATAAAATTGTTTTTCCACAAGCCATTTTTTTTATTTATTTCGCCTTTTTTTATTATTTTAATTCGATCGAAAATCTCATATTCACTGATTTATAGTTCTTCTCTAAATATACCACCTAATCCTTTTCCTAAATGTCATCGATATGTTGTATAAGTACATATATTTATCTTTGTGTGCGTATTTTGTGTTACTACACATACATAATTATATCACGAAAATTATAATTTTTATGAGAACACATTTTAAAAAATTTTATATGCATAAGTCGCAGTAAGAGTATGTATATGTATGTGTGCATGTAAATATTTTAAATAATATTTAATTTTCGGCCGATGTTAGCAAATTGTGAGCGGAAATAAAAAGATTGTAAAAATATATAATAAAGCCGACCTTAAGCTTAAATTTAAATTAAAAAACTAAACACAGAGGTCGGCTATGAATACCGAATATTTATAAAAATAGAAAAATATTTTTCACACTCCCTGTATTATACGCTTCAAGAGCTCCCTCCCAGCTACTATTATTTACTTGTAAACTCCTGTATATATAAAGCTCTTCCTCCCACCTGCCCAACGATTTCAATGTATGCTGTTGATTTTTTTTATAAATTTTATATATATATTATATATTTTACTTAATAACACAAATCATTTATCATGCACCTTTCCAACCAATTATTTATTTTGCTTCGTTTTGAAAATTTCAGCTGGGATTATTTGATAATAATGCGAAACATTGTATTTGTTATTTATTGTTGTGATTTCAGGATTCCCCTAGGGGCGAGGCTGATGGGCAATCGTTTGTTTTCCCAGCCATTGCTGAGACAAGTACCAGCAGCAGCAGTGCTGGTGGCAACAGCGCCAGCGCCAGTGTGGGGACAACGTTGACCACTAGCACATCAGGCAACAGCAGTACTTCGGGTAATCTGTTAACACTCAACACTGGTGATCGGCGTAATTCACTATTCTGTGATACTTTGCATGCCGGCGATTCAGGTATTGAATCGGTGCAGGCCTCGCCTTCACCCAATGCCTTGCCACCAACACCAGGTTCTGCTTTAACGGCTATTAGTGGTAATGAGGCAAGCATTATAGATTGTGGTGTTATTAGTTCCTGCAATGTTTCACCTGCCGCCACACCCACGCAAGGATCGCCAAATTTATCGTTGTGCGGCAATCGGATAGGGTCGAGGGCTGGCATTAGTATAGGTGGACCGAATTATCGCCGCAAGTCTAGTGCTCTCTTACATCCTGATCATGCAAGATTGTTTGCACTACGCATGAAACATTCGGCGGCGCTGGAACGAGCCCAAACATCACCAGATCAAACTTCGATCGAGGATGCGACTGAGTTCCATGACAATGGTCTGGCTATGAATTTGCGTCTGTGTTCTGCCTCGTCGTCGACGACGTCGTCGCTTACCTCCGTAGCCGCCGTTAGCTTAGGCGGAGGTGTGACGGCACATCAGGCCTCATCCTCCTCCTCTGCAGCTGCAGCAGCAGCCTTAGCCGCTGCCAGTGGTGCGGGGGCGCAGCAGCGAGTTTCCGATCCGTGGCTGCAGCCGCAATCAGATCGCGAACGAGATTCACGTCACGAACGTCGTCGCTCCTCAACCATGACTGCCCGATATTCTCTATTTGATGCACTGGATTTGGAATATGCATTGTTGCGTGCGGCGGCACGTGGTTCGGTGGGTCCATACTCCCTAAGTGAGTCCATACACAAACTAACATTCACCCAGTCTTTGGCGTTTCCAGCTTTAGCACGCGGCTTAGCTTCCAAACGTAGACGTTCAAATACGCGCATGAGTTCTCGTCCTCTCAATCCTAATGAGTCTGGTCTAAATACCTGCGCCAAAGTGATAACTGCTGTCATATTAGTGGCCATTTCCTTTATGGTATTTCTGATAGTCTATAAGTTTGTCCGCACGTGAGGTTTACTCCTGGCCCCGACAGATTTTCCCATCACATATCAAAATACTTACTCCCTAACATCGAAAGGTGTACTAATGGGAAATAACGCATCGAAGTCGTTGTCGGGGTTCAGGAGAATATTGGGCTTAAAAGATAAGACTTAAAACAAAAGTCCAATAGAAGAAGAAATAAGCACAACCAACAAGAGAAATACAATGTCTAATTGTGATATAATAACTAAATAAATTGAAAATAATTAAGATACGCACTATTAATGGATGAGTGCGAAAAGTAAACTTTCAAATTGACCCAACAAACTTATTAAATGAATTGGAGCACGAGTTAACAAAGTTCATAACTTATTATAAAAATAAGTGTATTATTAACTTAATAAACATGATTACGTATGCAACGCGCATGTCAGGATTGCTATTACACGAGTGCATATAAATTTTGACGATGTAAAGCCCCAGTCACATAAAATACATCATATGTAGTATATGGTTGCGATGTAAAAGGTTGCCACAAAGTCAGCTGATTTTCACAAAAAAGCTTTACTAGTTGCAATATCTACAGCAGCCCGCGTATTTTTTTTTTTATTTCATTTCGCTACTCTAGAGAATTTGAAAATCCTCGATTACTTTTTTCCATTTTACTGCTTTTTCTAAAATTTCACATATCGCACCTTGAGCAACCATTAACAAGCAGCTGAATAAATATGTAATAAGAAATGGAATGGCACTTGTCAAAGTACTGAATGTATGCAAAAGCCTAAAGTTAAGTAGTACTTTGGGTTTACGGATACGTTTACTCAGTAAACATGCTCATGTGAAAACGTACAAAGTATACGTATGACGTATTCTATGGGACTCGTCCTTAATCTTATTTCCAAATCTTATTTCTAATAGTTTAAATATTTGCATTTCTTAAAGCAGTTACGGTGAAATATTTCGATAAACACTGTACAAAACGATTTAAGAAACTTTTCATTAAGGAGTGATGACACTTAATAACGAAATCGGGCACAAGGAACGCAAGATCAAATTGCAACCGTAGCTTAGAATTGAAAATATTATAAACTTTGCATTAAAGTTTTATGCACTTTTACGAAATGTAGAAAGGAACTGGTGTACCACAAAATGTCAACGAACTGCTATTGACTTGTTAAGTTATTAAATAAATTATTTTTTCTTTTAAAAATAATAATTTCCTCTAATTATTTTTATCTACTAAAGTGCCTGTGTAAAAACAATCTGTAAAACTTACTCTTAAGCTTTGAATTAAATTTATTTTTTACAGCCTACAATAAATTTAACACTATACTTTTAAAGTGCTATTAAATCTAGAAATAAAAAGTTGCTGAGTTTTTTCTAAATAAATTAAAAGTAGCATATACTCGTATATAATAGCATATAAGTAAAATATAGTATAAGGAAGACTTACAGCCTTTAACCAAATATCTTTAAAAATAGCACGCAATTAATTTAAAATTGTTTCACATTTAATCTTCATATAGAACTTTTTTTATGCATACATTTTATTTTTAAAATTGCATATATGCATATGTATATATATGTACATATAAATATATATATATATAAAATCATATATCTATAACCATACGTTGTATATATATACAAACTCTACACGGAAAGCTCGCACAATTTGTTAAGAAAAATGACGTTATAAAATGGTAACATTTAAAAAAGCTCATTTTGTTAATAGTTGAGTTTTTAATTAGCAGTTCGACTCAATTTTCTGAATTTCTTACTTTGAGGATTTAGAAAATGCCCAAAGTGTTTAATTTTTATCTGAGAAATTTTTTGTACTTTAGTCAGTTCATAAAAATCTTTCTGGACAATCTTTACTGCTCTCTCACAATCTCTCTCTCTCTCTCTCTCTCCCTCACACACATTTGAGCCAAATTCATCCAAATCGTAGATATCGATAATGTAAATTAATGCTAAATTCTTCAGTTACAAATAAATTGCCACTTGATTAAAGAGATCTTTTCTCACATTTTACTTCTCTATTGTTCTGTTTGATTGTTCGTTATATTTGTCGCCATTTCGGCACTGCTCGGATTTTTGTCCCGATTCCCTCTATTACTAAAACTAAATAAAAGCTTCTAAAGATTTTACAATTTTGGACTTATAAGTTAGTCAAAAATTGGAAGTTTCTTGTAAATAACTTACATGACAGAAAAAGGTAACAAATTTATTTTTTATACATCATAATTTTTTCCCTATTAGGACAAATAACATATAACACGAGAAAAACAATTTTAATAGATAAAAATGTTTCCACCTTGCAGAAAAACCATGGACCTATTGCTATCCAAGCCAAACAATAGCAAAATAATCTCTTTAAATCCGCTGAATTTGACTGAAGCTGAAACTATATAGATACAGAAGAATAGTTGTTCCAAACTGCTTCCAGTGGGTAACACACTTTTCCTTACTCGTTTGTTCCTTAGGATGACATTATCGGATCATTTAGAGCTGTAGATGTTTTTTATTTGCATCTGTACTTTTAACGTTTTGCAATACAGCATTTCCATCATCCACTAAAATAATAAATTTAGCAAAGCTATAGTTTCTATTGTGGAACTCCAATACTATGGCCGATGGATAAACTCCTCAAATGTGTTTGTTGTATACAGAGACAATAACTGCTCCCGCGACGATAATAAATTGTTCTTGCATTTTGTAATCGAATCATCTCCAAAAATGTATGAAGCAACTGCCTATTTTTTCTAAAATCAGATTCAATTTTTTCGAATAGTGCCGTTGTTGTACGAGTAGACGAAGGACAACCAGTTGAGGGCATACTCGTAAAACTTCCAATTTTTAAATTACGAAACTGAAACTACGTCTCACCAGAAAACATAATTTCAATTAAACTCCTTCAAGGCTTTTAAATCACTTTCCCAGAGTGCCTTAGGTGGTAAACCTATAATTTCATTAACCACTCACTTTACTATCGCTATTATTCAAAGTTGCTTATAAGCAACTTCAGTAAACAAAATAATATTATTGAGAAAGTAGAGAACTCTTTTAATTTATTTTTTTAAAAACTATTTATTTAATCAGTCGACTGATAAATCGGGGTGTTCCTTCCCCCTTGATGTCTTCCAAATATTTTCATTTATTTTAAAGCTTTTTGCTCTAAAACTTAAGCACTTGCTAAAGCACTTGACCACTTTTTTGTAGCTTTTCAATTCTAGGAAGCATAACAATCATTATCTATGTATCCTTTGATGAGTTGGTTTATAAGCAACTTTGAGGTCAAAAGAGTTAACGGCTGCCTGCCAGTTTTGAATAGAAAATTGTGCAAAAATATAAACGTGTACGAGAACATGCATAATAAAGGACTAGAATTTAAATCAAGAAATGAAACTTGCGTTAATATTAATTATATCTTACATTTATTTATCTCCAAATTGTAATAATAACACTAGCAACTAGCAACTAGCAACTAGCAACTAGCAACTAGCAACTAGCAACTTTCGGTCACTGGGATTGATGACCGACACTTCTACCAAACTTGCTTTATTCGCATAGATCTAGTATTAAAATAACAAAATTTTGAAGCTTGTAATTTTTAGGTACATGCATACGTACATAATTATCCTTGATAACTACAATTCTAATCATTTTTTATTATGTTAGAGTTTAATATTTATTATAAAGCTTTAAGAAATTAAATATATACATACGTATGTATGTACATGTATATATTGCTATATTTATGTAGTTTCACATGTATTTTATCAATTAGCTTATTTAATTTAGTTTAGTTACGGATATGCCACAAAAATTTTATAAACTACTTTAACATATCCCATTAAATTGAATATATGTATGTATGTTTTAATATTTATATACAACAATTAAATAAATTATTAATAAAAGGCATTGTTTACTGAGTATATATGTATGTAAGTAATAATAAAAAAAATTAACAAAAATATTTGCATAAAACTAATTAAAAAATAATCTTTTGAATAGTTTAATAAATCGATTCTTTATTTCCTTGAATATAAGTTATTAAAGTTGCAGAAAGAATCTAAAATTATGTATATGTATACCTATAATATGTATATATACATATATATTATTTACAAAAAATGTTTCAAATCTCGAATCTCTTTTAACTCGAATAATTTACATATTAATACGCTTTCTTTACAAAATTTATCATGGTAACACTGCTTTTCGAACTGTCGTTTAGTGGCAAGCAAGTGTCAAATTTTCATTGGCATGTAAATTAAGATGCCACTATCCACAATAAAATTTGTGTATGTGAATAAAAAGGTGTGAATGAGTTGAGTTTTTCGAAGTGGCAGCGGTTTTCGTAAACAAATGGTGGTAAGAACTTGCAGCATGATATCCATTGAAATTCACCTATCAAATTTAGAGTCAATTGCGAATTTCCCACTCATTTCATAAAGACTGTTTGGTCGCTGGTCCATGGTGAATTAAACGATATTTTACTTGTGTATTCTCAAAGCGGAAACTAAACAATGGACGTAGATGAAACAGCTACTTTCCAACAACAGGCTTTGGAGATAACGCCGGTTGGCGATGATTTTGATCCCTCCATACAGCCACAAAACGGTGAAGAATATTTGCGACATATGTTATATGAACGTAAACACTGTCCAGCTGTGGTTGTCAATAGACCGAAAATTTTGGAACAGTCAAATAAAAGTAACTCCTGCGCTGTAGTAGAGCAAGAGGTAAGGGAAATAAAACAAACTGATTTTTAAGCAGTGTTAGTAATGGTCATTTTCAGATAACCTGCACAGATTTTTTGCCCAATGATAATCTTTTGCCTACCGTTGAATGGAAAAACATCCAAGCGTGCAATTTTATTAGAACGCGTTCCAAGATATTGGTAATGCGCCAGCACATGACGAATTACAGCTATGACAATTCCTTGGAACCACCAATGGTAACTGATGTTTCAGCCTGGCTTAAGTTTTGTCAAGAACATCAACCTCTTTTGACTTTAATATTACGTTTCAATCAACGCTCACTAGAACAATTATTAATAATGATTGCCGATTGGCTGAAAGGAGATGAAAAATATAATCCGTCTGAAACTTTAATAACTACAACAGCTTCTTCAACAACATCGGCGGCCGGTGTTTCTCCAGCGATTTTAGATCTAGGTTGCAGTGAGCAATGGTTGGGTGATTGGTTATATGCTGTGTTAGCTTGTCTCCATTTACCTATAGAACCGGATGTCCACAGTACTTTAAGGGGTATAGCTAGAACTTGTATGCAGTTAAGACTTCGTCTCGAATCCCATGAGTTTGAGAAAGCCATACCATATAATTTATTTATATATCTAATCGGTAAAATATTTAACCAACTAGATCTACTTCAATATGTTTAAGTTTGTATAATATTATAAGAAATTTGTAAAAAAATTTACGTTGATATAAGTGTTTCTATTTCGGGTAAGTTTTAAAATTCAAACAGGAAACGAAGAAAGACAAAACGCATGCCTTAAAAAATATCTGTTAGCAAATAATGGTTAACTTGGCAACAACAAACAATAAAACACAAAGAAAAGATGGATAAAAAAAATTCTAAATCCGTGAAAACTAAAGCAAATATGAATACAATGCGATTTGAAATTAAAATCAATTTAAAACTGGAAGCAGTTAGTAGAAATTTCCATACATGCTTATTTAAGCAAATTGGTTTTTAAATACATAAAAAAATTTGCTAATAAAGGTTACTTCGCCCGGTGTTTGGATTTGCAGTCATGGCTATTTAGAGATTACTATAAAATGTATGGGCTACTTTTTCCGAACTAGGGCTATGGAACCTTATTTCCCTATGTTATGCCACGATCACTTCAAACTAGAGGGCTACTTCCAAAATGCACAGTCCATAGCCGAACTCGTAAAGAACTTATCCAAAGAACGTTTGGAAATTACTTTGTGGCAAAATAGTCGAAGGTTGGCGTACTTTGCTGGAGTATTGATGGACTTACTGCAGTGCACGGAGCCCAAATTAAAATGTCCTCATACAACCACAAAGCAGTTCTTGATGAAAACCACAAAAGCATTTCCGGTAAAATTGATTTCTTTTGTATTGACAGAAATAATAATATAAAAGTAATACTTAAAAATATTTAGGGCATTATTGCACCTAAGGTCGAAATGGCATCAGAATTTATTATAAAAGATAAAGTTTTGAATTTATTCAACTCATCCAAAGATTTATTGACATGCACAAATCCATTAAAAAGTCACCAAGCCAATGCCAAAACAATTGAAGATATAAAAGTCATTCAATATCAAAGACCTTCTAGTATAAAAAGTGCGAGATCGAAGGATTTAATAGGTATTGTAAAAAAAAATCGTAAACAGAAAATAGTTTGTCATAACAAGGACTTAAGGAGTGCAAGAAATAAGATCCCAAACTGTTACTTACACACAAACTCACAAGGTCGTCGTGTATCTATAGCATCTAAGTAAAATTTTTTTTCAAAAGTTATAAAAATTTTCTGTAAAAAATTTCTTTAATTACAGATCTACAGATAATATACACGCATCCATAGATATATGTGATATAGTGGATGATTTCCAGCAAGACAAATGCGATGACCACAAACAAATTTGTGAATTATGTCGTTTGTACAAAGAAGTATTTTTCATATAAATTAAAAGTTTTATTTACAAAACCTGCATCTGTATATACATGTACTCTGAATATGCATAAATCGGATAAAATTGGATGATAACGGAAAAGAAAACTTCGAATATTACCTAGCAATCGCTTACACGTTAAATAATAAATTTTCAGAAAAGCAGAAGTTATAACTTCAAAACGAATACCGAATATAAACAACACACGGTCCTTGCCTGATATAAGGCTTCTTACACAATATAGGCATAAAATTTATTGAAGTCAAATTCGTTTTTATTACTTCCCAACTTATCATTATTTCGTAAAAAAGGTA
The DNA here is from genome assembly GCA_963402855.1 of Ormia ochracea. Lineage (NCBI taxonomy): Eukaryota > Metazoa > Arthropoda > Insecta > Diptera > Tachinidae > Ormia > Ormia ochracea. Next base: position 57,560,184 of record OY727106.1, on the reverse strand, counting down.
TTTATTATTTTATACCTTAGAAATGTATGTAAATACGCGTGCATCTGTAAACATGAAATTTCAAAATAATTCGCAAAGTTTACAAGTTAAAGTAAGTACTAATTGATATAAAAATGGTACAGATAAAAATACTCATTTATTTTCGGTTGCTTTAATTGCGAATGCAGCAATTTTTAGTTTAAAGTGCGTGCAATTACAATGTCATGATATCCCATTCTTCATCCAAATATTGTAAAATGGGTTTTTCGTGAACTTTGTCCCCAAAAACTTCTTTTAGAATTTCCACTACTTTTTCCTGTATAGAGGTTACTTGGTTGCGTGGGCAATAATCGTCTTCGGCGGAGCACGCCATTGTGATTAAGATTGGAGGGTTTGGTAACTTTGTAAGGAATTCTTTAAATTGGCTATAATATAAATTAAGATCATCCTCAGTGCTTATATGATGCGGTAGGCCTTTAGTATCAGTAGTGTTCCCAGAATCGAAAATCAATAACCAGTCGATTTCATCGTCTCCGTATGCTGACAGCAAGGAATCTGCGAGGCGCTCTATTTTTTCAAAGACTTCTTGCGAAACTACATCAATGGGAGGTCTTTCTAAACCTTCAAAGTTTCTTTTTTCTTCCAGATGTTCAAATATCCTTTTTAAAGCCTCTAACTGCGCTTTCCTCTTTTCTGTGGCCTCTAAAACATTTTCCTCAGTTACACTTTTAAATTGGAATATCTCGGTCAGTTGCATGTAGATGTTCGCATCTTCATAAATTTCTAGAAACGGATTGGAAGTGCTAAAAAAATCCAGATCAATATCTAATACATAGCTGCTGGCATCTGCCGCCGACAAAAGTTCTTTGGGATTGGGCTTAATTTCTGTGTCAGCATTAACCACGTGCAATTCCATATCTCTGGCGTTCTCGAGTTCAGAACTCGGGCAATAGTTTCCTTCCGATATAAAATAGTCCATACAACAGCTTACACATATCGTGTCATCTTTATGCCCAATTTTAAAATTATATTTTCCCACTGGCATTTGCTTGCACCACGAGTTTTTAACCCATATAACACGGTTGAAGTGTCCAGCATAACATGTGGGCATAATCCAATTTTCAATGCTCAAGTCAGCTAGCATTGCCTCCTTATCAAAAGAAGCGCTAGCTGGTATTTCACGTGATATGACCATATCCGGATGGGAATCAAAATGCACCAAAGTGTTATTTTCCAACGGCAAATGTCTGGAGGCCAAACTCCGATAAATAAATTCTAACACATCATTGTGATAGTCAACTAGAAATATAGGAATACGATTAAACCGACGGAGATTTCCAGTAGGTAGCAATAATTCATTATGTTCTGCGTCGTCCTCCTCTGAAGGTTTTGTAGCTGCTGCATTCTTTTCCTTCGAAACTTCTGCACCATTTTCGTCTAGTTTAGCGCGTTTTTTGTCCGGCTCATCATTTTGCTGCGAAGTGCTTGCTTCATCACAACTTTCACTTTCGCTCATTTCGGGTGTTTCCAATTTTTTCAAATCTTTTGTGTCGTTGCTCAAACTTTCCATAATTTTTTATTCCAATATTTTCTTTCACTTCTTATTTCTTTCGATTGTTTTTAATTACTTTCAATCAACTTGCACGCTCATATATCTCGAACCCGCCAGACGATGAAACATTTGCCAAACAACAACAACAATCTGAAAGCAATCAGCAGGTAAACGAACCCATTATTAGCGTTGCCAAATGTAAATACCACACTCCCAACACTTCACCGATGATAATTCAAGAGTATTTTATTTTAACGCCTTTAACACAATATTAAAATTGTTTTGCTGCCCTGTTCTTTAAAACATAATTATTGCAGATCGAAAATCTACCAACATTTTACATGAAAGAATTTATACATAATAAAATGCATATACATATATAGAAAAGGATATAAAAAAACTAATTTGAACGATCCGGAGGGGCTGGCAATAAATGTGCATAATACTCACTGTAGAATGATAACAAAATATTACTTATGGCAGGCATTGCAAACAAGGTATAACCACTATTACAATACGCTAGTTTTTCAGGTAAGAAATTCCACGCAGCCTTGGTGCTGAATTGGAAAATAGACAAGATATATTTTTTTATAAGGATTTAGTTGAAAGAGTAACTTTTTCACTATTAGTTGCAAATAAATGCTTGTATAAAAACTTTTTGGAGTTTTGCGATTTTATTTTATATAAATAAATATAGTAAGACAAACAGAGCTAAAACTGTTTCATATAACAACCAAACTACTGGATTACAATATGTTTTTTAAATAATCGCAGGGAATTGCTCACCATTTTCAGAATTGCAATCTTTGATCCCCACTTAAGTTCAATATCATTTGCGAGCAAAAAAAACCTGTTCATACACATATATGAACCCCAAAATTTTGCTTCAATATTTTTTCCAAATAATTTCATCCCCAATTATTATTTTACAATAACCCAAATGTCGAAAAAAAATTTTTTCTTTAAAATTAGCAAAAATATATTTTAAACATTTGAAAACATAAAATAAACATACAAGAGCAAAAAAAAACGCAACTTTTCCATTCAAAAATACATAAACGAACGTTTTCAAAGAATGACGATTTTTATCCCAAAATGCAAAAGGTACTACCTTATCGAAAATTGAAATATATCCCAAATCTCGAAAAAAAAATTTTTTCTTTAATATTAGCAAAAATATATTTTAAACATTTGAAAACATAAAATTAACATACAAGATCAATAAAAACGCAAATTTTCCATTCAAAAATACATAAACGGACGTTTTCAAAGAATGACGATTTTTATCCAAAAATGCAAGGGTACTACCTTATCGAAATTTGAAATATACCCCAAATCTCGAAAAAAAAATTTTTTCTTTAATATTAGCAAAAATATATTTTAAACATTTGAAAACATAAAATAAACATACAAGAGCAAAAAAAACGCAACTTTTCCATTCAAAAATACATAAACGAACGTTTTCAAAGATTAACGATTTTTATCCCAAAATGCAAAGGAAAAAATTGAAATATACCTCAAATCTCGAAAAAAAATTTTCCTTTAAAATTAGCAAAAATATATTTTAAACATTTGAAAACATAAAATAAACATACAAGAGCAAAAAAAACGCAACTTTTCCATTCAAAAATACATAAACGAACGTTTTCAAAGAATGACGATTTTTATCCCAAAATGCAAAAGGTACTACCTTATCGAAAATTGAAATATATCCCAAATCTCGAAAAAAAAATTTTTCTTTAAAATTAGCAAAAATATATTTTAAAACATAAAATAAACATACAAGAGCAAAAAAACGCAACTTTTCCATTCAAAAATACATCAACGGACGTTTTCAAAGAATGACGATTTTTATCCAAAAATGCAAGGGTACTACCTTATCGAAAATTGAAATATACCCCAAATCTCGAAAAAAAATTTTTTCTTTAAAATTAGCAAAAATATATTTTAAAACATAAAATAAACATACAAGAGCAAAAAAACGCAACTTTTCCATTCAAAAATACATCAACGGACGTTTTCAAAGAATGACGATTTTTATCCAAAAATGCAAAGGAAAAAATTGAAATATACCTCAAATCTCGAAAAAAAATTTTCCTTTAAAATTAGCAAAAATATATTTTAAACATTTGAAAACATAAAATAAACATACAAGAGCAAAAAAAACGCAACTTTTCCATTCAAAAATACATAAACGAACGTTTTCAAAGAATGACGATTTTTATCCCAAAATGCAAAAGGTACTACCTTATCGAAAATTGAAATATATCCCAAATCTCGAAAAAAAAATTTTTTCTTTAATATTAGCAAAAATATATTTTAAACATTTGAAAACATAAAATTAACATACAAGATCAATAAAATCGCAAATTTTCCATTCAAAAATACATAAACGGACGTTTTCAAAGAATGACGATTTTTATCCAAAAATGCAAGGGTACTACCTTATCGAAAATTGAAATATACCCCAAATCTCGAAAAAAAATTTTTTCTTTAAAATTAGCAAAAATATATTTTAAAACATAAAATAAATATACAAGAGCAAAAAAAACGCAACTTTTCCATTCAAAAATACATAAACGAACGTTTTCAAAGAATGACGATTTTTATCCCAAAATGCAAAAGGTACTACCTTATCGAAAATTGAAATATATCCCAAATCTCGAAAAAAATTTATCAAAAATTGAAATATACCCCAAATCTCGAAAAAAAAATTTTTCTTTAAAATTAGCAAAAATATATTTTAAAACATAAAATAAACATACAAGAGCAAAAAAACGCAACTTTTCCATTCAAAAATACATAAACGAACGTTTTCAAAGAACGACGATTTTTATCCCAAAATGCAAAAGGTACTACCTTATCGAAAATTGAAATATACCCCAAATCTCGAAAAAAAAATTTTTCTTTAAAATTAGCAAATATATATTTTAAAACATAAAATAAACATACAAGAGCAAAAAAAAACGCAACTTTTCCATTCAAAAATACATAAACGAACGTTTTCAAAGAATGACGATTTTTATCCCAAAATGCAAAAGGTACTACCTTATCGAAAATTGAAATATACCCCAAATCTCGAAAAAAATTTTTTTCTTTAATATTAGCAAAAATATATTTTAAACATTTGAAAACATAAAATAAACATACAAGAGCAAAAAAAACGCAACTTCTCCATTCAAAAATACATAAGCGGACGTTTTCAAAGAATGACGATTTTTATCCAAAAATGCAAAGGAAAAAATTGATATATACCTCAAATCTCGAAAAAAAATTTTTTCTTTAAAATTAGCAAAAATATATTTTAAAACATAAAATAAACATACAAGAGCAAAAAAACGCAACTTTTCCATTCAAAAATACATCAGCGGACGTTTTCAAAGAATGACGATTTTTGACGATTAAACGTTTGAAAACATAAAAAAAAATTAATACATATGCACAAATGTATGCATGCATCTGAGGGTATATGTACGTATGATCTATCCGTTCATCTTTCATAAGCACATTCATACAAAGAAAGCGTAATACAACTTTCATTCATAATTTAGAAATGTTATAAATCCGCACTTTCTACACCTCAGCTATTACAAGAATTTGTATATATCTCAAACACTAAATAGTACTTTTCATTTGGCTTTCGTCTTGCTCAATATATTTATATCTATACATACATACATACATATGGATATGTTTTCTAACACATTTTTAGATTCCCTCTTCGGAACCATTTGATATTATAATTAATAATTAATATTTATTAATATTATTAATAATTTGATATTAATTAATAATTTAATTCCCCAGAGATGGGGAACTAAATTATTTTATTTTATATTTTATTTAAAATGATACCACTTTGAAGTGTAGAGTTCCTTGCCAAACACAAATAATAAAAACGCATCAATTAATGATATATATTAACACTTGCCTATTTTTATGCAATTCACACACATACGATTATATAACTAATTATAATTAAATTTTAAACGAAATTAAAACGAAATTAGAAAAGATAACAATTAATACATAAAAATTAAAACAAACTGTCATCGAGCACAAAATTCTACAAAAATGTCAAGTTTTGAAAACAGGTCGGTTAGTTACTCAAAGTGTTGAAAATATTTACAGAACTGATGTTTTTAAATATAAACCGAATGTAAGGAAGGATGATGAATTGTTATTATTTCCAGTACATCAAAGTTTTTTGCCTTGAAAAGGCAACTGAAAGCATTTATAATTAATGTAAAACATACATACGAGTACATCCATATGCATGCACTTGAAACAATTAAATATTACCAAAGAAATTTTATAAAACACTTAGAATTTATGGTCGCTCCATACATGAGTACACCTCCTAATAATCTTTACTTACGTAGCTCATGTAAGTTATTTGTGATTTAACGTTTTATTGTTGTTCTATTGTAAAAGTGTTTCCTTTTTTCCAAATTAATACTCAATTGCTTCAGTGAAAAATGTTCGCATTGCAGAAAATAATGCTAATGAAATAATTCAAATTAATTTACTGCTTATTTAAAAAAAATATAAACTCTTCGTTTGCCAACGATAAAAGTTTCCAACTCTGTTAAAATCGCTTTTAAATTAAAATAACGGGCTGTGTTTATATCAGACAAACCGACTATCACCGATCGGCCTACAATGTATGTTGACTTGCAACATTTCCATATGTACATACTCATGCCATTTATGCATGGATATACATATATGCACATGTACGTATAGACATCTGTGCAAATGGATGTATATTTCTATGTATGTTGTTATATATAGAGAAAAGTGTGTGTAAATAAGTACACACAACCATAAAGCATAACAAATTTAAATGCGTGGGTTGCGTGTTTATTCGCATTTGCGTTTTGTAAGCTATTGTTTAAACTAGTAATACGCATAAGCATAAATAAATTCAGATATTGGTAAATGAATGTACATGTATGTTTATACACAAATGTGTGCATGCATGTACATAGCTACATATCCATATGGATGCGCATAAGTACAAACATATGCTGTCCTACATGTGCGTACAAGCATACATATGTTTCTAGTTCAATACATACATACGTATGTACAAATGTATGCATGAATGTGTGTATACATATATGGACGTATATTTTGTTGTTAAAAATCAAACTATAAGTGAAGTTGTAAACATTTGTATGTATTCATATATCCACATGCATTCATGGGTATGTTGGACTCATTAAATTCTTCAAAATTCTTAGAAACAGAAAATTTAGTTTGCCATCATTTAATTTATTTTGTTAGATTTTACTGATAATACAAACAAGTTTCACTTAAACAAAACAATTATCAAATTTTTAAGAATTGCGAGTATCGAATAGAATTTGTCATACCTGTAGACTGGCTGACAGGCTCCAGATACCGCTTGAACCAGCCACTTTTGAATACAATTAATTTTCATTGGAATGAAAATCTACAATTATCACAGTTATCCGTAAAATTGTTTCATAAAATTTTGCATTAAAATTCTTTGCCAAAATGTCGTAGTTGGAACTGAATTGTCATGTCTTCTCAAAAATTTACATAAATAATTGCTGATCAACAACAAACTAATTAAGGATCAGGGATACTCGATACAGTTGCTAAGTATGCTCGAAATACTAATTAACTATTACTATTTGTTTCAAATTTTCTTACGTCATTTACGTTGCTTCAAATTTGTTTCTTTGTTTGGCGTTGAATTCTTTACATATTTGGATTCCTTTTACTTTCACCTTTTTTGTAATTTTTTCATCTCTTGCGTAGTTTGTGCAGTGTTGATGCATTTAAAAATGTATCGTAAAATTTTTAGTTTCCAAAGAAGTCAAGTTACGAGAACGACATTCTAAGAAAAGTGAGGCGATTGTAAAACTTTTCCAGTTGCTAAGTGTTTCAATGTCTACGTGTCACCCACTACATTTTTATAAACAAACCCGTTTATCTAAATGAATTAAATCAATAGATCTGCCAAATATACTTTTAGTTTTGTTGTAAAGTAATAAATTTGATAAATTTGTTTACGTCCAAAAATTACAATATAATATTCCGTGGGCGTTGTATTTCATGCACAATAGTGGTGCTAACTTCAAAAGCTTTTAACTAGTCGATATTTCGCTTCTATGTAATTGATAGTAATAAACTTTCTTCTGCAGAATGTAAAGCAAGTTTTAAGAATATTCCTAGAAAATCAGGCATCTGTTGTAACCAGAAATCTAGAGAATTCATTTACTACGGTGTGTTAATTTATCCAAAATTTTTAAAGCAAATTGTAAATAAATTGTATAGTGTTTTATAAGCAGGGAACTTGAATTTGTTTGTTTGAGTATATATAAATGTAAAAAAAAAATTTTATTATAGAATACTCAAGGCTGACTTTGAAGGAATAATGAAAAATCTACAAAAATACACACAACCAGTGACACATAGTCGATGTCCATTATAAAATTAACTGCACCAGTACTAATTAATAACAATGAAAACATTTAGTAGCAAATAAATTACTCAAGCAAAGGATGCTTAAATTCGAAAATAAAATTTCAAAGCAAATGAACACACTTAAATATAGACATACAGCTGAGTATCAATTATGCGGGTGGCACGTGACTGGCTTTAGAAAAGTTAAAAAATATATATTATTACGTTAACAGAGCCAGGAAGATTATGAGCCGTGTTTCACACACTGAAAAGATTCCAGAAACTACTGACGTATTGACGACATTTGATGACAATTTTTTTAAAAAAGGTGAATACAAAACAATTTATATGCTGAGCACCTGCTTTCCTTGAAGATATGAGTAACATTTGCACAACCACAAAACAGTGTTAGAAGTCTCGTAATTTTTAAATACTTATCTACCTTTGGAACACTGTTAAAATTAATTGCATCCTCTTCTTGCTTTTCTAAAGAATTAAAATTGAAATATGTTGGTTAAAAATAAAGCACAAATTATAGCCTTATTACAAGAAGGCATTCATAACGCCTTGTGAGACAAAGCCAGTAGGTGCAAGTGCAAACAATCGAGTCTCACCTGTATCAGAAGCCCCAGTTGTCATTTAGTTGAGACAGAGCAATGAAAAATCAATACTTTATATGTGTAACTGAACTTACAACAAATTGTATAAAACTATCATTTAACACACCAGAGTTTCGTTTAATTGGTGTTTTGATAATCATAAAACTGACTGATAATTATGAAAGCAACAACTATCTGGTTAATTGAAATTGAGTCATTTACTACGTCCATCATGTATTGGCCTGTAACCGGAAATGACGCCATATTTATTGTCAATTGAAGTTATAATTCAAACAAAACAAAGCAACAACAATAAATTCAACTCTCTCTGTAAAAAAATAATGTGTGAGTGCAAAATACAACACAACATCGTGAATACACACACATAGTACAGTTGTCTGTAATTGTACTTTTCGTTGTTGCCTATTTCTACACATGCATGAAATGTATTTATCCAATTGTGGATTCTAAATAGTTTCGTATTTAACCTCAGTTAGCCTTTGGCAATTAGTTTCATTCAACCAAATTGAAGACCATTCAACACACACCCACGAAAGTATGTAAACACACATGTGCACACAGTTATTAAACGTATGGGTGAATGCATATAACGTAACACTGTTAGCGGAAAATGCACAAAGTATTGCCCAAGTCCAAATATGATGAAATGTTAAATTTCACTATTAACTTTTTTTGAAGAAGACTTAAAGCTAATTACGAAACCAATGTGCATGCGAAATAGAACGAATTGTAGTATGTGTTACGGATGAATACATATACACGTAGCACTGATCGCAGTAAATGCAACTCTGATCGCATAAAAATTGTCATTTTATGAAAACTTTCATAAGCTTTTGCAAATCGCACAACTTGTCAAAAAATGCACATTCGCACATGCTGGAACCTAAAATTTAAGTCTCTTTAAAGAAAATATAGCAGTGATTAAAGTAGGAAAATGTCACCCCCTAAGAAGAGAATATTTTTAATTTTATTCACAATTAATACGAAAACTACAACCTTTATGGGAACGCGTGCCCCAGAATTTCATTTATTTATCTAATTTATTTATGTATTTATTATAATAATGTTTTTCATTTGTCTTAAATGGTAGCAGACATTCGCACATCTGTTTTCACCTGTCTGGTTCAAAAATAGGACGTTAAGATAAACTGCTTCCGAAATTCTTTGAATATTTTTTACATATATTTTTTTCATCTTCTAAATAATTAATATGCCACAGCCCGCGAATAGAGTGAATACTTTAAAGTGTTGGAAGAACAATTTGTGTTATCACAAGAGACCTATATTTGAAATTATCCTTTTTTTTGTGATTTCAATGTAGGAACTGAATATGCAAAAAGAGAATAACGCACAAATAACCAGTAAAAATTTTTAGATTGAAGAACTAAACCGGAAATTTTTTTTAGGTTCTTACAATTAACAATGGTTTGCTTTCATTTTTGCAAAATAAATAAAGTTCTTTCAACTATTAAATATTAATTTCTTTTCTTGGAAATTAATTGCTAAGAAGAATTTCATATGGTTCTATTGTTGTATTTATAAGAACAAGCAGTATTTCGCAACACCGATGTAAACACAAAATGATCGTTTAATTTAATGGCGCTGAGCAATTCAGCAGATTCAATGAATTTTTCGTTTCTAGTAATTCGATTAAAAACGATTTTCTTTACTTGTTTATTTGTGTTTAGTTATGCATGTTTATTTGACTTTTGTATTTGTTGTGTTTTTTATTTATATTTGAATAATTATATTGCTTAATTTTTCAAAATTTTCGTAAAAATTCCAAAGAATTTCTATGTAGACCGACAAAAGTTAGAAAGAGAAGTGCATACATACATGCATACATACATGCATACATACAATTAAACACGCATTCACACTTTACATAGATCGCATGAAATTTACTATATACAATATGAATGTGCATATGTAGGACTTAAATTGGTTGTATTTTCAGCCACACTTACCCACAGTGAGTACCAAGTTATTTATACTTTGAGCGGAAATTAGTAGGCGTATTGGCAAGAGGACTGAGACAAGCCAAGTATGATCGTTAGGAGAAGTCAATAATAAGCTGACGATACCACTTACAACGGTAGACCAATGAAATTTTCATGTTTATTGAATTTTTATGCTGCGGCCAACTTTTTTTTCAATTCTCCTCTGAAAACCAACGATGTCATACTGCATTGCAAAAACAACCCTGTTATTATTTTGTTTTAAGTTGTTTGCACACAAGTTTAACTTTGTTGTTTAAAATGCGTTTTCAGTTGGTTGTTTGCACATATTTGAGGTTATGAAAATAAAACCATAAAAAATTTAATTTAATAAAATCAATTTGTTTTTCTTCTTGTTTTTCACACTATAAAGTATACTTTGTGCTATAAAATTAGTTTGGAAACTGAATCATGAAATTGTTTTATGATAATGAAATCAGCTCTTTTTTCACAAGTTCTTAAAAGTGACATGTGCATACTAAAAGTGCTGTTATGTGACAGGTTTGTCAATGCGATCAGAGTTGCATTTAGTTCCATCCGCAAACAAAATATTATGCACACATTTACTACAGTTTGAAGGAATAACTTCCTTTGCTGTTCAAAATATTTTTTATAAAATACTCACACTCATGTAGCACTGGATTTCCTCGGTTTTTTTTTTGTTTTTTTTTTTTAAAGTTGATTTAATTAATTTAAATTTAGTTCCCATTTAATTATATAGTTAGCTTGGAATAATTAAATTTCCACAAAGAAAATAAATTGTGCTAATAGGAGCAAACATTACTGCCAACAGTTAGGTGATAGGAAGCTCACTAAAATATGTTATAAATGTACGAATTTGATCGATTTTCTGAAAGCAAGTTGAATGGCAATTAAGTCCAGATTTAGATTATTTTGCCTGCTGTCATTACAATAATGTTTTTCTTGCTTTTGTGCCTTTGAAAATGCCAAACACATTGGTTTAAAATGAAAACAATATTTACATATCAAAATTCATACATATACGCACACGCACATACATCCACCCATACATACAGATAGTTAAGATGCCGCAAATTCGTGCCACAACTCAAATTTGCTTACCCATACACATGTTTATTGAGTTCGATGGGGCGATGGGGTTACATGGAAGACATTTTCATTCAAGAAATTTAATGTTTCTTTCTTTTCTTGTTTTTTCTTTGTTTTATTGTAATATTGAGTGCCTCATCTGGTCTACATACGCACTTCTTTATATTGGTATTTAGTAGGAAGCCCAATGCTTTTAAGTTTTACAATTCATGAAATAAAATAAAGGAAAAAAATTGCTTATTAATCACACGCATTTTAGCATTTATTTACATTTAAATAAATGAAACATAAAAAACTACACAGAGATAAAAATTGAAATGTGTGACAATTTTTAAGGAGAATGTTATAACCGCTAAAGTCGTATAAAAATAATACAAAAGAGAGCCTTCAAAGATATTTCCAGAGCAACTCAACACATGTCCATCACCACACCTTTGTGGAGCTTTGCTTTATTAATGTAATTTGTTTAAGTGTATTTTGTCCACCGGATGGCCGGTTATATGAATAAATAGGTAAATAGCTGTCTGTTCGCTTGTTGGAAGAGCAAACATTTATGAATATAAAATTGACAGTATGAACCGCAATCAAATACCCACTTGCCCACTCGTATACTAACTCACAGATTGTTTCAGCAAGTCAGTCACTTAGCCAGTGAATAAGTAAGTCATGTGTTTACTTTACAGCCAACTCAATTTTTTTCTTTTCTGGTTATTTTACTTGCACGTAGGTATGCAAAAAATTACGCTAAAAATTTTTAGCCTAGTCATTTTTAGTCAAAAAAATAAAATGAACTAAAGTAAAATTCACATTTGTCAGATCCTTCAAAGAATGCAATCCAAAAAAAATATATTAGAAAGGAAGCGATAAAAATGTGCAAAGTCCGTTTTGTTACCAACAAACTGAGTGGGAATAGAACCCATAAGCCACCATTAAGAATACAACTAATAAGTTTATGAGAGCCTTTAATTAGAATGCTAAAACGATTAAAAAAAAAATGTTTTTTAGAGCTGATGTTGCTAAAGATTATATATAAAAATCAATGTAATGAAGCAGATGGTAATCTTTTTGGGGTATTTTAGCCGAGAAGTGCAAATAAATATAAAGCATTCCAAATGGTTTCGGAGCACTGTATCTCTACTTGACGCACAGGAGTCTTATAGAGTGGTTCAATCCACCAGCTACAAGTGAATTAGACCGTACTAGTCGTGAAATAAGAAATTTCATTAATTTCGGTAAGGAAAGCATGGTTTATGTTAAAAATTTATGTACGAAGAATTGTGAAATCATGTTCCAAAAGTTTAATTTGTTTTTTTTTGGGGAAAATAATATAATAATATTTTACAGAACACAATTTATCTGTGCACATACAACTTATTTCGTCGTACTTCTTCTGACAGAAGAATTAATAAAATGCTAACAGCGCCTAGTTCGGTATCTGAGGAGCGACAAAGTATTTGCTACTACTCCTCTTTCCCCTAATTTCGGCACAATGTACACAAAACATATTGCAATTCCCTCAAATTGGACACGTTTTGTAAACACTTAATTTTAATTTTGTACAAACATGTCATCACTACGAATTAATTCTTTCCATCGTCTAACTGCTACCCCACACTCACTAGCCAAGTGACATATAAAACAAAAATAAAATATAAATAAAAAAACACATTGCAGTAACTGATGAATGAAATCTTGTCACAAGTGTAAAGCCCACAAGTCTTTTGGAATCGATTTTTTTCTCCTACATTTGCTTTTATTTTTTTCTTTTTATTTTCTTTCCTTACCCAAATCATATTTGGAATTTACATAAAAATGTGTGGGCATTTGATCAACGTATTATGAACTCATTTAAAAATCATAAAAAAAGATAATAAAAACAAATTACTGACGTTATTTCTTATTAGTGCTTTTTATTTACATTGTCTACTGAAAAAAATATTTAAATTGTAATTTAATCAGAGGCTTTTCAGGCCTCCTCCACACCCCCTTTTTAGGAAAAAAACTAAATGTTGAAATAATAAACGGGGCGCAACTTTTTTTGTTTTGGCTGTATTAACAATTATTGGTGGCAGGGGTCAGGCCAGTATGAAGTTGAACTTTAAATGTAATTGTTTGTGGGAAGCATGTACAGTCGGCGCTACCTTACTATTTTTTTGTTGTTTTGCTTTTACATCAAGGTCATGCAAAAGCTTATCTAATCGTTGTTACATATTGTAAGTTCTGTTTGTTGCCACCTATTCGTTTTATTTCTTTTTATTCTATTTTATTATATGCCTTATGTTTCGTAAAAAGGAAAACCAATAATGAATGTGTGGGTGTGTGTGTGTGTGTGTGTGTATAAGTGTTTTTCAAAAATACTTTCGAAACAGCTCCCTCCACCATAGAGCTCATCTACAAATCTGTTAGCAAGGCAGGTAATCCTTAAGGTGCTCGCTGAACTCCAATTTATTTCTGAAAGTTGACTGGAAATTCTCGATTTTCATTATTATTACTGAGGCCCCAGTAACCGTTAACCCTGAAGCTCTATGCTATGTTACCAGCGGCCTAATCCAGCTTAAGATACCTCTATTCTTCACTGCCTTCAAACAACAGTCCTCAATATTTGAGTACCCCTCAGATGATATACAAATTCAACTCATTGTTACCAGTGGCGTTATACAGCTCAAAGTACTTCATTTGTAAGATAATATATAAGCAATGTCCTTTGTGATCAGACACCAACTAACATTAATGCAGTTCAACAACAAGTAAAATATTGGCTGTAGTTTAACGTAAATTCTTAGTTACGATCCGCAAAAAGATCTTACTTAGTCGTACGTTCCCCACAATGCCAGATCACTGCTAAAGCGGAAATCCAATCTTAATGCATCGCATAACCAATACACTGTCATGTGCAAGAAATGTGTGGCGAAGAGATGGTCGTTGTTACTATACAGATATCCAAGTAAATGTAAAGTTAAGGCAATGGTTCTGCATTTATTCTAGGCTATCAAATTAACTTGGAAGGTTGGTCTCACATTGAAAATGTTGGCCAGTAACAATTCGCTTCCATCGAGCTTCACGTTTTAGCATTTTAGCCATGTATCTTATGGGTGCAAAGTAAGCAATTTAAATTTCAGACTCCCGAGGATCTCAAGTCTGTTTCCATATGAAGTAGCCAATATTCTTTCCTGCTGTTTGCTTTTGTTTTCTTTCAAAGGAACACTTTTTCAGCATGCACGTAAAGAGATTCCTCATAAACATGCATACATAAACATGTATGCCCAAGTAAGCCCATATATACATGCATACGTGGTTATGGAAACTACAATTTGCTTAACTCAGTCGCACATTTATACCGCAATCGTATAAAAATATAACTAAATCTTATGGATCTTAGATAAAAATATCATGATGAGGAATTAAATCAATGAAGTTATTTTTGTAAATCAGGCCATTTAAAAAGTAAATCCCACACGTTCGTTCAGTAAAGTTCTCGTTTCACTACCCTACACACTTTGTCAAATTTGGCACTTTTAATTTAAAAAATAAAATTTACTTTTTAATTTAATGTTTGCCTAGTTTTCTTTATAGTTTAATTTATTAAAACTTTACTTTTCTTTTTTAATTTTAATAATTTTGAATATAATTACAGAATACATACAACGAATTAAGGTATTATTATCACATTTTCGATTGAATGAATCGCACGATTGTATAGGATAATGTATGATAATAAATACTAAAAAATGTATGATAATAATAATCCAGATGATAATAGTTTTTCATCTTAAAATTTCTTAACGTTTTACAACATATTTGTTATATATTTCCTACTAATAAAGCAAAAACAAAATTTTTAATTTTTGTTATTTTAGGGATAAGAATGTAAACCTTTAAAAAATCCTATTTATATATTTTTCAATGCCAAACTTGCATTTTTATTACTCATTCGTGTTTATTTTACGATTTAGAACATATTTCATATACATATATTTGATAGTTAAAAAAAAAAAAATTTTTTTACTTTTGTTAGTGATAACAGCCTGCAAAATCAAAAAAAAAACATTTTTCTATGGAAACACCCAAAAGCATTGCATTTTCTTTTAAAATTGGCTGATAAATGTGTTTCAATACTAGAGAAGAACTCTTTCATGGAAATGTTTATTAGAAAAAAATCGGTCTGATCCAGCAAAAATGGTTAGAGTTTAATGGGCCATTGTAGAACGTGTCAATGAATGACAGAGAAAAGCTGAAGAGTACATAAAACGAAATAATTTAATTACAAAAATTGCAACATTAATTAAATCAGCTTTCCCAATATTGAAAATCGCTTTTGCTATTTATTTAATGTTTTTATTAAAATTCCACCATGAAAAAGAATTTATTATGGACTTTAGTTTATTTAACGCTTTTACAAAAATGCCTTAACATTTTTATCCATCTGACTAGCTGTCTAGCGACTAAAACGTCTTCTTGTCTAAATGTTCAATTTAAGTGGGTTTTAAATTATACGTTTATTTATGTCCACTTCTGAATGGATGTATGTAAAAGTGTTGTTGTATAAAATTGAGCACGAGTTGAATACATACTAAATATATATATATTGACACGCATATATACACACACACATTCATATGCACCTCATTTCATGTCCTGCGTGGGCTTTTCATTCATGAATTTAAGTTAACTTGCTTGGCCAAAATTATTATATACACGTTATGTAAATATAGATATGTACTCGTAACTACTATATAACATGGGCTCGCAGATATTGCTTTGCATGAGTTACACACAAGTGCAAAAGCTAACCAAGAGAATTGTACTCGAAAATACGAATCATACATTCACTTGGGCAAACTGCGAGCTGTAAATGTATTTTATACTTTATTGTAATACCCTGGCTCGCTTCCACTACCCCTTCTAACGCTTTTACAATTGTCGATAGCTTTAAATCTACTTTTGGGTAAAGCATGTACGAAGAGCAAGTTATGTAGAGTTGAAAACAAGGATGAATGTTGTGCGCAGGCGATATCTCTGTGTGGTTGCATGTATGGGCATAGATTTTTAGGGTGAACATTGTTTTTTGTTTGTTGATTTTTGTAGACCGAAGCGAGCACGCGCTTGCATTTGTATTTGATATCCTTGAAATAAGTTCACCTTGTTTATCATGAGTTATTTTTACTAATGTTTTCCTCGTTTATTGTTGGTGTTGATAAGTTGCTGCAGAGGTCTCTGCTGCAGTTGCTACAATGCTATTGCTTTTGAAGTATCAGGGTCATGGATATAAATTTAAAATTGCTTTTCTTTCTCCAAAAGAAGAGAAAATGTTTTTTTTTTTTGTTGCATTTTTATTACTTTTTATGTTTTGTTAGTTAAAGTTTTTGCGAAAGAAAGTGTAGAGAACATTCCTGTGTTAAATCATATTGCGAAAGGTAAAGTAATAGATGAGCACTTGAAATAATTAAAAAAATACAGTCACGGAATTTAGTACGAGAAATTGGATTTTGGAAAACACATTATAAGTTTTGAATAAAAAATGCAGACATTGTTGCATATTTTAAGGGCTCAGTATATGGATTTAATGTTATTATAAATTTCCGGTTTAATTTTAATAAAAATAATTTATATATTTTACGTCATTAAGTACTTCCTGCGTGTGTGCCTAATTTCGAAAGAAAAATGTTCATATGTATATTATTTGTTTCACATTTTGGAATTGTAAAAAAATGTTTTTTGTTTTAAATATGTTGCAGAAAACCAAATTTTTCTATTTATGGCGAAACCGAAAGCTATTTAAGTAAAAAAAACGGAAACATCTATATTTGGCAAGATCCAGATATACTCTTTTGTGCAGTTTCGCAAATAATCGGAAATAAATATGGATTAAAATCTGCATTTGAAGTGAAATAAATATCTCTGGTAATTAAAAAAAAATTGTTGTACTCATTTTCAAATACATAAATTTCGTTTCATATATATGTATATAAACTTATATATATGTATATTCTTAAAAAAAACTAAAAACTTATTGCGTGGATGTCGTAATCGTAAAATTTTCAAGTGGGAATTAATATTTCCTGAATAATTCTTTGTTCAATGTCAATATCTCTAAGAGTGTGAATAGTTTTATTTCGTTGCCGATATATGTACCACCTTAAATTTTTCCTCCGAATATTATGAAAAAATAAATATTTGCAGTGTACTCTCTCCTAAAGAACATCTCCCATAAGCGGGCACATCCCATATTCGGACAGTAAGGGATTTTAAAAATATTTTCCTCTTAAGCGGACAACCCTCTCATAACAGGAGGCGGACACTTTTTTCCAATATGTATGATAATCTTAATTATTTTATTTTCTTTATTACTTTATTCGTTAAGTTAACTTTTCAATAAAATCTCCGTATAGAAGGGGATTCCCGAAAACATAAAAAGCCTATTGTCTTGAATGTAGTAAACACAAACATTTTAATATTCTTATTGTACAATTAAATTACATTGCCTAAGGCAGTGTTATCAATTAAAGAGAAAGTAAATGTCGATGAAATTTATAAAAATACACTCTAGTACAAATATTCAGTAATTGTCACTAAAATATAATTGTAAATACAATACTCGATACATTTTTTGCATCAAAAATGGCGTTTAAGACGTTTTGTATATTATAAACTGAGTGGATGTGAAACGTGCGTCTAACTTCGTAGAAATAGTTTTATATGGCATCTGATTATGACAATCACTTATTCTCCAAAAATCTTGATTAACGCAAAGTGACTTAAGATCTTATTTGTAGATGATAAAGGACATTTGTGGATACGTATGGATGTGCATATGAAAATGTGAATATCATATTTTATCGGCTAAGTAAAAACAATTAATAAAATCCTACCAAATATCACTTCAACCGCGCTTAGTTCCATACCAAACGTGATGCAAAAATAAAAACAAAAAAATGTACCCGGCCTTTTCTATCTCTAACCATTCCTCATATACACACAATACATATATATATATATATGTATATATGGATATATATGTGTGGCAGCTCTTCCCAAAGTGGGGAATGCATCAGCAAATAGTTCTTATCGATTTAACCATTTTTGTACTTGTTGATTTGCTTTAACACACAACTGTATGTATGAAGTCAATGTAGCGATTTTTATTAGTTTGAAACATCCGCAATACCGAAATGCTTTTCTATAACAGCTCGATTGTCAACAATGAACACAGAGAGTGCCGTGCATTCGCACGTTCGTGTGTAAACTACAAATGCAATAAAAAAAGGTTTTTGGTTTCGGTATACTTAACTGAAGAAAATTTCAATGAATCGGCACGCATACTGATACATTAAAGAAAAATATCAATGAACTTAAAGGAAAAGACACGAAAAAGATTGTTTAGAGAACAATAAAGCCGATTTAAGGAGAGAACGAAAGAGCGCAACTAATAAAATATGTGATTTGTCTCATATATATATACATATGTACATGCATATGTATAATTTCTACATACAAATGCGAACCAATATCTTACATACATATTTACTTAATGCTGACAAAAAGTGTGTAATAAAAAAAATGTCTACACAAATTGATTGAGAAAAATTGGAGAGATTTTCATAGAGAACAACACACATGCAAACCTCAATAAAGTTTCTATTTCACGAATGGCTGCCAGATACTTTTTCTGCTTTTGCCAAAATCAAAGAATAAAATTGTCCCCAAAAATATAACAAAGTATATCAATTATCAGGTTTTTATCAACCTTAATCTTAAAATATTGAAGCTGCCAAGGTAACAGAAATCAAATTTAATTAACAAGTGTTTTTGTTTTGTGAATACTTTAAATACTTTAACGTTTTGATTTTACTTCTATGCTTCGCATTTCAAATTAATAAATTTAGCTTTACTAAGTTACCATTGATTTCTCAAATAAATTTTGCATTTTAATAAGGTTTATTACGGAAATTGTAAATTGTCAGTAGTTATTATTTAATAATTATTATTTGCAGGCTATTGAAGAGCAAAGAAAACAAAACCTTAAGTTTTAATAAATTAAATGAATTTATTTCAAAAACACCTAATCGGATGACAAACAGAAAAAAGAATTAAAAAAAGCAAAGAATGGAAGATGGATTTATATTTACATACAAAATTGTATATATAAGTGAACAAAAGTATGTGCTCTTGTACAGTGACCGGTACTTAGAATTTTACAGTAAAATCTTTTATCGAAAGAGAAAACGAAATGATTTGAATAGCAATTGTTTTATACATCATTTCAGGTAAAATTGGTAATTGGAACTGGGTGACGTTAATAGTGTATGAGGGGCTAGAGAAAAGTTGTTTTCAGAACAATAATATACATACATATTCTAATTTAACAAAATTATATGAGTTGTGGTTAAAGCACTACGTCTGGCAGCCCTGCCGCACATACCCATACAGACTTCATATTTATGAGAATAGTTTTAGTTAAAAAAGAGAGAAACAAGTATATATTAATTATTTTCGTTGTGCTTTTTTTAAAAAAGTTTTGTTATGTGGTTTAAATAAAAGGCAAGGAAAATTATTGTACATCCATACCAGCCAAAGTAACGTTTAATGTTTTCAATGAGCAGCTCACTACTCAAAGCAAAAGGCACCGCAACAACAGCAACAACAAATTATGCACTGTGGAACTCTACACTCATTGTTGAAAAAGTAGCAAAGTAAAATAACAGAAAACAAACTTAAGCACCAACATTCATCTACAGAATGTTTGACTGTTTAAAAATTATTGGATGAAAATCACTTTACTCGTGGCCGTAGTCGTTAATGGTTTGTTTATTCCTCTGTTCATTTTACAACGTAAGAGAACGCTCTGGCGGTGTGCCTTGGAACTAAATTGAAAAAAAATTATAATTTACTTAAATTAAAGTGAAAAAAATATAATAATAAAATAATTAAGTTATTGTTTTTTTTAAAGAATAATACGCAAGTATGGAAAATTAAGTAAAACAGAGTTTTTATTGATTATAAAGAAATACTTCGTTCTATTCGTGAGATGTAATGAAAAAATTCTACAAAACAAAGTAAAAAACAAGAAGATTGTTTAGCACTGCATTCAATAACTACAACAAAATATATACACATAAATAACAAAAAAAAAAGAGGAGAATGTAAGTACACTGTGTATGTAAGTATGTAGTGAAAGTTAAAAAGCAAGTAAATGAAACTAATATTACAATAGTGTCATAAACAAAAATATTCATTTAATTTACGTAAATGGCTTTACGATATTTCAAAATTTTACTCAGCACATGAAGAAGGATAAAATAGTACATAAAGAGCCATGAGTAATGTCAAGTTGAGACGCATACCACTGCAGTGTATTAAATAATAAGAAAAAACAACAAGAACAAAATAGTTAAAAAGGCATTAAACAAAAAATTAAATATTCAAAGCAAAATAGCAATGAATGCCCTAAGCCCAGTAACAGAAACCACTACAGAAATGTTTGTTGTCGACATTTGCCTCCGTTCTCTCTACATGTAGACAATTTATTATTGTTTAGAAATTAGAAAATGACAAATGGTTGATGAATTTCGTAAGATAACAATAATGTGCTAAATAAAATTTAAATCTCATACAATAATATTGAAAATACAATACAAAAATTGCATCATTAACAATTTTATATTGGGCATTTAAAATCAAATGCAAATATACATACATATATTTATCTATAAAAGAATATCAGAAATACACATATATAATATATACTGCATGTACGTACGTACATATTTAAAAGAACCAGTAGTGGATTGTGAAGAGTGTGTAGTGTATAAGAATAAATAAATAACAAATAAGCAACATAATGCCTGAAACGGAATATGAATTTATTAATAAAGAGTGTTTGCAATCGGAATTGCGCACCGTTTCCGGTTCCTCTTCTTTGCGCGATGCTAAAGATTTAATAATATTAGACTGTCGCAGCTCAAATGAATTCAGCGAGTGCCATATACGATCGGCTGTTAATTTCTCCATACCCAGCATTATGTTAAGACGTTTAGCCGCGGGCAAAATCGATCTATTGTCTACTATCAAATCGCCGGACCTTAAAGAGCGCATACAAAGTGGATATAAAGTGAGTTTATTTATTCTGTACAATGATGCGGGTGCTGGAGGTGGGCTGCAACATACAAGCAACAACACTGATTCATCAACAACACCTAATCCTTTATTATCTTCACAACAAACATCTTCTATGGATGTGTTAGGCGCTCTTAACACAGGCTCTGCTCTAGGCAGTGCAGATTCCACTATAAATGTCCTACATAAACGTTTAAAACAAGATGGTTGCCGCGTGGTGGTCTTGCAAGGTAAGTGCCACAAAACAACTTACTACATACGCATAAATAAGGTCAATTACATTTAATGATAAATAATCTATTTAAAAATTTAAATGAAAGGTTATTGACTTCTTATCACAATAAACATTGCAAGAATATTTTTATTATTTTCCTATTGTAATAAATTGGTTTACAAAGTAAACGCACTCATAAAAATTGTTACAATGCAAAAGAACATGCATTCGAATTTGCTTTTAAGTTTTTATGGCCGCTTTTATGTTTACTGTAAATATTTACACAATTTCAACTTTTTGAATAAAATAAAATAGGAAGCAAATTATTTGTTTTTTTGCTGTTAGCAAGAGAATAAACTTTGTTGTGGCATATTGTCGTTCTTGTGGGTCAATTTATTTAAGACAAATTAGCGAAAAATAAATAATTAATTATTTGTTAACCAATAATTATTTATATATTTTTATAAATTTTTAATAAAGTTGACTATATAGTTTACTGTTTCAATTGTCTTTACACCTTGAATGTATTGAATATCATTAAAATTTTTTTCTACTCTTGCGTTTTCATTTTAAAAATTGCCGTTAACTGTTTTTTTGTTATTTTTTTTAATTATATGAAAATTTTGTAAACTATGTATCTCAAATATTCGGTTATCTCCGAACTTGTCTTGACATATTTAATCGAGAAAACTGATTAACAGAAAGATATTTATTTTCAGTAGATAATTATTTATATACTGATACATATAAAATATGTGTGTCTCAAAACACGCTGAATAGTATATAACGCTACATGATAATAGATGTATTCTATCAAAAATAAGTCTTTATTATCGAGATTCATTAGTAGAAAAGTTGGTTAGTTTAACTACATCTGAATATCATACATATACTTACTTTAAAAAGTTTGTTATATGAAAATTTTACTTTATCCTTATAAACTAAACTGGTACTGGAAATCTATTTTCTCCTCTAATTATAGTTTTGGTATACCCACTGCCACCTACATATGTCGACTAACGAGGGAGCTGCATGCCCATTAACAAAATAGACTTTCAATAAAACTTATTTATAGACCAAAAACGCATTAAAAGTTTTAACTGTCATTCATACGCTTAATTTTAACGACTACTGACTGATTTGCGTATCTTATCTGTATATTAATAAAAAATATAAAAATTATTTACACTTATATACAATATTATATTAACACATTCTAACTTTATCAATGAAAAGTATATAAAAATTAATATTTTGTACAAACAAAATTCTCTTCTGCCTTTCAATTTGTTGCACTCACTTCAGGGTGGTAACAAAGAGGTGGGGATTTTGAATGTACTTGTGTATGTTCTGATATGTGCGTCTGTTTGACTATACTCTAGACATGTTAAAAACGAAGCGTGCTGCAGATAGTAAGTAACGCTCTTATCTCTTCTCGTTTAAATTCATACGAATACAATTCACTGTCATTCATAACAAACTTGAAAATTTTTTTTGCTTCATTTTTGTTTATTCTGTTTCATTTGTCAGATAAAGCTGTAGCCGTCCAGCTCTCATATCAATTCATTCATATAGGGAAGTAATGATTAATGCAAGAAAAAAACTTTCTGAACGAAATATAGAAAAGTGGCACATACTCGTTCATACTTGTGAAAAATCCCAAGTAAAACATCAATTTGGTAAAAGTATTAAATATTTATTTCTAAAAAAAAAAAAAAAATGCCAGTATTTTTTTCTGCGGGTTCTTAGATGCAGATAAATATCAGAAAGTGACATGTACAAAAATCAACATTCATGTAAAATTGTTCACTTTCCGAAAAAGTGTGAATTTTTGTTAGTGAGTTATTTGTGCAAAAGCTAAAGAAGAGTTACATAACATTACATACATATTTATTTATAGGCAATGCTTAACTGTACAGAAAAGGAACTCGCAATTCGGGCATATGCTTGGAAACGATTTAATACGGAGCAACGGTATGTGTGATGACTGAAAAATGTTCAATTTCTTTTTTTTAAATAACCACGGCTGGGATTTTGTTCTGGCAGCTAATAAAACAGCTGTTTCTTTTCACATCCGTATTGCATTAAATGTTATTAAAATGAAAGGATTCGAATTTATGTGAATATCTTCATTTTTGTTAAAAATGGTAACAAAATTGGAATACCAAACTAGGCGCTTTCAAAGCTGTTTTCGGAGCCATTTTTTCGTGGGTTTTTTAATTCATCACTAAAAAAAATTATACGCAAGAGCGGCAGAACGGGGCGCATTATGTGCTCAGATGCACACTGTCATCAATGTAAATTAATCATCATAATATATGTGTTTGTAATTACCAGCCGTAAGAATTAAATCCATGACCTGGGTCAATAACACCTACAATTGCTTACCATGCAGCACAATATTGATATATATTTTAATTGCTGCTGCACAGATGTTCAAGGCCACTTGATTAAATGTGAATTCTGAATATTAAAATGGGCCAGCGTGTGCATCCTCAAATGCGACTCTGGCCTAGCAAACACAGTGATAAATCAATAGCTAGTTAATGGAGATCCTTTTTAATTTATTACATAACATTAATATGAACCAATCAAGCAAGCAATATAAAGTTTGTCTTGACGTCGCTTTAATTTAAATATTCTTATAAGACATCCATTCGCGCGTTTGTAACTCTACGTAGTAGATATTTAATTGTCTTTAGAATAAATAAGCGAAATATTTAATTTAAAAAAGCGACCGAGTACTTAAATTAAAATCAACCAGATGCTATTAATTTACATGTCACTTCATTACATACATATACGAGCTTTCCTGCATTTAATTTTTTATTTGTTTACAACTGCAATTGCAGCAACAAGATGTACACAGCTTTTACGCATTTTACATTTTAAAATAACAAAAAATAATGAAATAAAAATTATAGAATATTTGTATGCCACACCAGACCGTAGCGAAATATCCAATGCATGCCTGCAACCAGTTTATTTTTCATATTTTTGCTGTTTTTTTTTTTTTATTTTTTATTCTTAAATGTTCATAATGTGTTCCTTTATTTCTTTCTGGAACTACTTTAATTAATAAAATGCATCCACAATTTAAATTAAGATGATGCTGATTATGATGAAGATGATGATGAGGATGATATTATTACTCATTCACATCTTGCATTTGCATTCGTTCTATGAGTACATGGATGATTGTCAGTTTAGTGTGCTTTTTTGTGGTTCAGTCGTTGCGGGTTTGTCTATTTGATTGTCTGTCCTTTCGTTCGTCTGGGCGTCTAATGTTGCTGCTATATTGATAAAATAAAAGCAGAGTACTGCTGTAAATAGAATTTGATTACAATTATATGAGCAACTTCCGTTTTGTAAATTGTTATAAATTAAAATTTGTAAACTTGTATATACAGTGTTCCCACGTTAATATAAACATTATAATCTAATTATTACTCTAAGACATGAGCTTTACAAAAACCATTTCTCGAAAGTTGGTTGCATTTGAAATCAGATATTGATATAGAGCCATTGAAAAGTGGGTAACAAGAAATTTATTACCGCAACTCCACTACACTTCGAATTAAACCAGTTGGCCGTGATTTGCAACTCTGTAAAAAAATACATATGTATATTTTGTTGGCTTCTTTAAAATTGCCTCTCCTGCCAAAGTTGTTCTTAAGCATGGTCGACATATTAAAAATAATGGGTACCAATCGATGACTGCTGTTAAAGCGTGTTATTGCGTTCAATTGATATAAAACTGCATAGAAGCAGGAAAATAAATGAAAACATTACAGAATTTGAATATTTAATTTTTTATTTAAATTTATTTATTGTTTACATTTCTTCGTTGTAATCTCTGCAGTTGAAGAACAATGAAATAAAATTGATAAAAAAAAATATCAAAAAATTAGATCTGATTTATACTGGAAGAAAATTATTATTCGAATAATCTTAAAAGTAATAATAATTATCTTATAAATGAGAATTTGCTTATTCTTAATTAGTTTGTAATATCGCAAGCTTACTGTACGCCAATAAATACAACTACATGTCCTCATACTTATGTACATATATTCTGATAATAAAATACTACAAAATTGATATTAATTTTAATTCCTATTTATGTATGAGTTGTCTATGAGTACTAAGTTAGTTATGCACTTCTTTTTTTTTTTTTTTTTTTTTTTTTTTTTTTTGTGGGGGTTATCACCAGAAAGAGCAAAGTGCACGCCTGTCCTTTGTAAGCGATACAAGTGAGGAATATATTTGGAATTTGGGAACAAATTGTCTAGTCAAAATATACTCGTTATTATAGTGCATTCCTCGAAACAGTGACACGTTTTAAACCTCAGATTGTGGTGCATTTGGCATTTTCGTATTTCGACAATGTCGAATGCTGCATTAAAACAGCATTTCTGTGGAAGTGCCCAAAAAGGCTGGTAATTCAATATCCAACACAATATCGTTTTCATTCTTTAAAAAAAAAAATCATATCTAAATGGCTTTGTAGATGTCACACTATTATACAGATACTTCTAAAATTTTTTGTTAGCGGATTGAAGTAAATAGAACTTTGATCACATGGAAATGATCAGTTTAAGAAAACTTTCCTAAAGTTCAGCAAATTGCAAGAATTGCCAAAAAATATATCAAACAGATGAATTTTTAGTAGACACTGTCATGTCATATTTGGCAAGACCTACGATTGGATAGGATTTGGATACTGAATCAATACTTTAGCCATCTATTGATAAAAGAAATTGCGCTCTCTTTCCGTGCAATTTTCGTGGAACTTACAAACCTATAAATGTACACAAAAGTACAATATTGGCAATTAAGATTTTTTCAAAAGGAATTGCAAATATCTATGAAGTAAAATGTTTTTCCTTAAGTTGAATAAAATGGCAGTTAGTCATAACGATTACATTCTGACTTTGCATTGAAAACCCTTCAAATTCTCATTCTCATCTGTCTCATCATCATCAATTTCCTTTTTCTACTTCTTACATATCGTCATCTGAAAAGCTAAATAACACGACGTCACATTTCTTGCACTTGGCGACACGCCACTGCAAATTTTAGTTATGCTTCAGCGTAAAAGTTATTTAAGGTTTTCTGTAATACATACATATGAGGTTCTGAATTCTAAATAACAAAAATATAAATTTAAAATTCTTTGAATGCACATTGTTTAGTATTTTGGGGGACGATATGTAAGAAGCATTTAGTGTCAATAACCGCTTACTTTAGTTATAGTGGGTCTAAACAAAAATATAGCAAACGTATGTACATATATATATGTACTCGTATGTGTGTAGTTCCTTAGTTACGATGGCCAGGCTGGCCACTAGTTTTAGTTGCATACGAATATAAACGTCATCATCGTCCTCGATAGCAAAATCGTGAGCCAAGAAGCGCATATGAGTGTGTGCGCTTGTGGTTGCCCGCTCTGTATGATGTGCAGCATCTTAATACGCCGGCACATGCGGATATAATCGAATGCAGTTTTTATTTTGGGAAGTTTTTTCCTCCATATGCACCTTGCACATGTATTTGTGTGCATGTGTATTTTTTTTTGTTACTGTTATTCTGTATGTGCCTTGATATTTACGCATCAACAGGTCGTTATTTGTTGTTTTATCAAACATACTCGTACATTCCCTTACTTCGGACCGAGCTTATTTCACATTCCTTTTTGTATCCCATGCAACACCAATCACCTCCACCACCACCATCCGCATGCACCAAAAAAAAAAAAAAAAAACGCATAAGACAACCAAAGTTGTGATAATAAAATATAAAATGTACCGAAGAAGCTTAAAGAGCGTACTAGTGCAACTTTTTTAATGTTAGTAATGGTTTGGTAAATGAATTTTTAGAACTGAAATCAAAACTTGTTTTTTACTTCTTACCGATGAGAAGAATCCGAAATTTCTATTTTTTTTTAATTCTTTTTTTTTTTTTGATAGTTCAAAACTACTAAATTCTAATATTAATATTTTTTATTATTAAAAATATATGGAAATTGATTACAGAACAGATCTTGGGTGAAGTTTTATCTCAAAGTTTCTTAAAATGTTGATTGGAATTTGAAATGTTATAAAAAATTCGTTCGATACGAATAAAATAATTTGGGACCCGTCCTAAATGCTGATTTTTCACGTTAATGAGCTGAAAGAATGTATAAAATATACAAAATTACGATTGAATTAAAGTTATTATTCAAAGCTTTATTTGCTGAGTATCTCTTTACTGGCGCAAGAATTGCGAGTGAAGTTTCGGTTTAATCCATCACTAGTTGCTAGACTAAAAGGCTACAAATTTATATTAACATGATCGTAACATAATCTTTATCCATCTGGTCACTACAGATAATCAGAGTTTTAATTTAATTTAATGATCACCTCAAAGATTGACGATCGATCAGCAACATCGTTCCTAGTAGGAAATAGGACAATATTATAGAACAGTTTTCCAAAGCGCTTTTGAAATAAATTCTGCTAGAACTGGCTATTTCTAGTAAAAAATTTATGTTCTCTTTTTCAAAAGGATTTCTTGAACTTTCCAAGTAAATGCAACACTACACCGACAAAATAGTAGACACAACTTTAACAATTTTGGCATCACGACGAGAATACAAAACGAAAGAACACTTAATCACCTAATCTTTTATATCGAACAATATTTTCCTTGTAATGTAACTTTTGACGGATTTACCTCTTAGAAAACAAGAATATTTTTATGACAATCGTCAAACACACAAAAAAAAGCTTGGGCTTATAATTTAAGTTTAGAGTTCGGCTCTTTTGTATGACAAAAGAATTACACGTGTTGCAATAATTTTTTTCCGTCGCAGCACTACATACAGCCCAAACATGAACAATAATTTAATGGGTTTAAGTCACCATTGAAGTCATCAAACAGATTGGTTTAATTGAAGGTGTTCCACGCTAATGTACATACTTTTATATAATTTAATATTGATGTTTTTGCCTAGTGTTCAAAAATCAGCTGTTTTACTTCAGAACAGCTGTTGGACAGTATTCTATACCATAACAGCATTAGTTAAATGCTGTCATGCAAGTGCAGCCGACTTTGATTAGTTCTGCACTTCAAACGCAATTATTTTGCTTAATTGATATTTTTTCTAGTGCTTATAGTGGCAGGACTTGCTTAGCCTCAAATTCAGGACAGAAGTGCATTTGCAATATTAGCAACGAAATAGTACCATCTCTTTGAAACTTGATTCAAGTTTAGTACAAAATACTAAAGTGTCTTGTCTTCTCCACAGTATTCTTCCACACATAGTGCGGTTGTCGTTATTCTGTTATTTATTTCTTTATGTTGTGTGTTTCTGGGTTTTTTGTTAAATCTCTTTTTTTCTCTCCCTCCCTTTTATAGATATAAAGAACGTACGACGATGGCGTTGCTTAGGAATTTTTAGTTCATATCTTTTCATTAGCTTTTTTTTAATTTTCAGAATTTAACTGATTTTTCTTGAGTTGCTGGTCGGTAGAGTCGCCTCTTTCTCAATGCCTTTTAAGTTTAGTGAGATTCCTCTACACAGTATTTTATAGTTTTACGTTATTGTTGTTGCTGTTGATCTTAGCATTGAATTTAGTTCATGTCATCTTTTTTGGTTAAAGCAAGATAGTTTATTTTACATACATACATACACACGCATTCATGCATATGCATGCATGTTCTGTGTGCATGTATGGGCGAACATAAACATCGTTAATTCCTTGTATTTATTCACATCTCTTTAAAAGCAGAGAAAGCCTAAGTTGAGAAGAAAATAAATGTTATAAATTCTATTCTATTTTTAATGAAAAACTTAAAGAAAAATTATTGCAAGTTTGTTTTGTGCTTTAATATGTGATTCTAAATATGCGGTTTAATTAGAATTTTAATTATTAAAAAAATAAAATTAAATTTTTTAATCAATATTATTGTTAGCGCTGTTAAATGCGGTTAACCAGAAGACCGCAAATTTTTATACATATAAAAAAGCCACTCAATATTTTAACACAACTTCTAAACAAAAGCTCTATCGGCGCAGACTTCCAAATCAAGCTTCCTTGATGTTGTCCTTTTAAAAAAAAGGATATCAGTTAATTCGACTAACTTTCTTTTTTAATTAGGAAATACTTATTTTATGTTTTATGCGTATGTATGCATGCATATAATAACAACAACAATACTTTCCCAATAGTTTGGTTCGAATTTTGCATGTTCCGCTCTAAAAAATTAAAGTTAATTCCGTTTATTTATTTCATATTTATATTTCCATAAACAAGACTTTATTTTATACCTTATTTTTCAGCATGGAACTGACTTTAATGATAAAGAATTAAAAAAACGTTTAAAAGTAAAAAAGAAAATATAGTACGCTGCCAAATAACAACTACACAACGCATAGTTCGCTCAAAAAAATCTCTTCTCTAACCACTATTCCCCTTCTAATTCTACCCAAAAAAAAAAAAAAAAAAATGCATGAGTAGGGCATACCACCCGAGTTGCTGGCCTTAGAACCAAGATAAAGGCCACACTTAAATAAATATTCCTCGCCTACTCTAAAAATTTGCAAATATATCAAATTGACAACACTGTTAACAATTCTATTCGATTAAATTCTAGTTCAACAAACCCACACAAATTTCGTTTAAATAAATGAAAGCGTAAAATACTGAATTTTTAGCACTTAAAAAATAAATAAATTTAACAAACGATTGTAAAAGGCAACAACAAAATAAGAGAGAAAAAATATAAATAAATAAATATTTAAAGCGTGCATTATGTAGACGCACATGATATTTAACTTAAAAACGACAAACTCTGTCCAAATGCACAGAAACCGGCTAAATATTCATAAATAGCATCACTGGCGACAGCAACAACAAACAAGAAAATTGCAACAATAAACGGTGTTGTTGGCGATTTCCGGTCGTTTTTTACTACGGCAAAATAAAACAGGAATGAGTAACAACAGCCCCCAATAACTAAAAAATACAACAAACGATTATGAGTAGTAAAAGCGACAGACGGACAAACACAAGAAAAAGAAGAAGAAGTAAAAGAAACGACAAGGAATAACAACAACAACGGCTCTCGAAGCTTAGTTAAAAAGCGGACGTATAGAATAAATTAAGTGACTGTGAAGAATTACAATATGAACTTTTCGTTCTTTTCCATTTTTTTTTTGGTTTTTTATATCATTACAATAGTGGGCGTTTTTTATATCTCTGATTACAAACATATAAATGCGTGTATGTGTACATATATGTGTGTTTGTGTGTATGAATGCATGCATATCATAGAAAAAAATAAAGAAGAAATTTATTAAAGGAATTTTAACTTTTATTTTATTAAACATGATACAGCAGACGACAATTGAGCACTTGTTTGTTTGCTTGGATCCGTTCAGAAAATTACCAGAATTGTGCTTTTTCATTTTATTTATTATTATTATTTTTAGTTTGTTTAATAAACAATTCTTTTTATTGCCCGCTATTAGTAATCTTGTCTTTTTCTAAGCTTCCTGTAAAAATAATGAAGCACAATTCTACGAAATATATTTTTCCATCCATTCCCTTTGAAATGAAGTAAATTGTCAAGACCTTTTACATCTCACATAATTAATATTTAGCATAAATCTGATTTGTTTTTTTTTTTTTTTGCTTTTTATTCAATATTCAGTTACATTGAATATTCTCAACACGTTTCTTTAATGGCCACAATGCTCCTCGTTGTACATTTCTCTATATGAAAACGTAAATTGTATATGCATCCATACATACCTCCAAAGCCCAACATGACCACAAACTATGTACAAATAATAATAACAATAAAGCCTCAGCGCTAATAGCAGTTGGTAATTTAAAATAAAGGAAAGAAAATATTGAAAATTCCCCCAAAAACAATACGTTCCATATGAGTATAAGCGTAGGTGTCTAAGGAAAGGGTTTTCCAATAGTCCAATAGGAATAGTCAAACTCAATGCTCTTTATTTAGCATGTGTTTTCTTTAGTACCAGTAAAAAACCGATCCTAATTCTCATGGAAAAATCATCTCGATGAATTGGTTCGACATTGGGAAATGTCACTTTAATCGAATGGCATGGCCTACAAAATGTATTTCCAATAGATCTGAAAACTAGAAGAAGTCTTGCTTTGATTCCACTCTATTTTAAAAATCGCATCACACTATTATTCAGATAGTTACAAAGGCAATAAAATTTTTTGTTAGCGTATTGAAGTCATTGCAACTCTCAACTTATGGAAGTTTTCATTTTATGAAAATTTTTATACAGTTTTGCAAATCGTACGATACGGGTACATTTTTAGTACACACACTACACTTTTCGAGCCGTGCCTACATGTCACATTTATATGGGATAACAAATCACTTGAAAACGAAATTCAGCGAAAAAAGAAACATAATCAAAGTGTAAATTTATTTCCTACCAGGTATCTTATTTGTAAGTATGTTTTTGTAAGTATATGTATGTATATATATACTTAAACATGTGCCTGCGAAGTTTCATTCAAACTTACAATCAGTTTAACTTTTATTAGGAAGTGAAAGCAGTCGTCTTCGCCTAAAAAGCAAGAATCTTATCAATAGTTCGTGCATGTGGAAACATAATTTTCAGTCAGCTAAATGAACAATGGAAAATTAAACGCTGAATTATTCACCCGATGAGCCGCCACAAACAGAAGCCCGATTAGGTCGGCTATTTTTGGAATAACGGAAATCACGGTATCATAGAAGAGGCTCTTTTTTGACTGCTTAGAGTGCATTTGCGTATTCATGACTATTCATGGCAGTGCATTTCCTGCACATACACAGTTGATGTGAAGGTACGCATTAATTCATTGATAATTTAAAACAGCAAAAGCCTTTTGTTTTTGTTCGTGTGTAATGAATCATTTACACAAAAGTTTTTATTTGTAAATAATTAATGATGAGTTATTTTCGTTTGGGCATTGTTGCCCCTATTTGTTTATTGTAAATACTTATATACATTTTATGTACTCGTATGTGTGGATGTGTGAAAGTATATTTTGTTTATTCGTTCTATATGTTGTTTATTCTATCACAGAAAGCCATTCATTTAGAGGCTTTATACAGGCATACATATGCGTCTGCATGTATGTATGTGTCATCCATATGCGTGGATGTATGTGAGCATAATAGGTGTGAATGTGTGTTGATTTTTTTTAGCATTGTTTTTTATTAATTTCATTGAAGATTGTTCCGTGTCATACATTTTATACTGTACGAGTTCATACAAACAAAATAAGTATTCATGCATAACCATGCATCATCTATAGTTTCATTAAAATAATACATACACACATCCATACACATCCATCTATACATTTGTAGATCACAAAAGCACATATGAAACATATGTAAATAAAATTTGTTTAAACAATTCTGTGATGTTTAATAAAACTTTTAAAAACATGACTATTTATAGTTGTAGTCATAGCCGTTGCTGTTTGTTTCAACAGAATGAAATCAGGCAGGAAAACTTGTGACTCATTTTATATGTATGTATGTATGTATGTATGTATGACTATAAGTATATGAGTAGCTACTTTTGCCGCAAATAGAAGTAAGAAAATGCAGTTGTAATGCTTCCTAGTGAAAACTAAATTTTTAGTATATTTTATGTTTCTATTACTGCAATACCTGCTTGATGGCCTTTAAATGTTAAAATACTAATTTTTTTACAACAACCATTTTGTCAAATTTTTGATACTTTCAACTATTATGGAGAAGCTAACTTTTCTCTGTTGAAAATCTATGTCGACAACTTTAAAATTGTCAATATCTTCCGCAGTTTTTTACTTGTTTTAATATTCAATGTCACCAACACTGACTGATATCACCATTATTTTTAAAACATTACCAAATTATAAAAAAAAAATAACACGATTATAGAGTTATGTGGACACAGAAATTTAGTTAACTTAGACGAGTGAGTTTCGACACGGAAGTAGGTTTATCAGGTAACTGACGTCCTACAAAAAGAGCTCTTTCACTAAAATGTTCATGTTTATTTAAAGCATTGACATTTTTCTAATTGCTATTTTACTTATTGATGAAATATTATTAATTAATATATTTTAAGCTTTTAAGCTATTTAGGTATTTATCAGAGAAAGAAGGAAGAACAATATCTACCGATCAAAATACCAGAAATGAAATTGTTTGTCGTTTTCTAAATACCACATTCGAAATCAATGGGGTCTAAGAGCAAACAATAAAATGTTTGAGAATACACGACAAAAACTTAACATACATAAAGATGTGTCTGTATCCAAACATGCTTTTGTATAAAAATTTTATTTCGAAATTTATGAAGGTCGTTTTTTAACTTATCAATGAATTGATAAAAACAAACGCATTGGATGTCCAAATAGCGACATGTGTGTGTATGCCCTACAAACGCATGCGCATATGGGCCTTCCTTCCGATTAAAGCGGTGCATGAGCAAAAATACTTTTACGGTTTCAACTTCCGGCGCTATTTGAATTAAACCTAATAGTACGCTTAGCACTAGCACCGAGTGAAATGCGCGAATACAGTACCAGTGCAGCGAATACAGGCCCGAAATAACCAATATTAATGTAATTTTAATTAAAAAATATATTGTTCTGAATGGCTTGTGTGCGATCTTACTTGCTTTGAATATCAAATAAAACTCAACATGAATTATTAAGACAATTTTGGAGCAAACAGCCTTAACGCCGACATAGTTTCTAATGGCATTTTTTTTAAAAAAAGATGAATCAAAAAGGCGTTGCCAATATCTAATACAGATACTTATGAAGCAAACCATTTTTTTAATTGCTGCTTGCAGTAAATGCAACCCTGCTCGCATAGAAATGATCGTTTTATGTACATTTTCATAAAATATTTTCAGCATATTCGTGGAATCAAAAACACTCTTCATCAAAATATTTAAATCTTTGTTGCACAACGGATTGCCATTGTTCTATTTATTGTGAAGTAGTGAACATTTATAATTATTATTTTTTTCTTGTTTTAATTGACTACTTGTATAATAACAAAAATTTATACATGACTTTCAGTCTGTCTAGCTGGAGGAAACCAATTTTTATGAATGAATTAAAAAAGGCGGTTAAAACCACTCATGCAATTCCACATTTCGTGAGTGTGTTCGTTGTTTTCCTTTATGGGTTGCTTTTTTATATCTTACTGGTGGACTGTTTTCTCAGTTCATTATTTCCGCCCTTTTCCTCCATCATCATCCTCATCATCACGTAAAATCACATATACACTTGATGTAGAGAACAAATATGAGAGGTGAGGTGAGGTGTAGAGAAAAATAAAAGAAAATAACTCGAATATAACGAAATATTTCATTCAACAATTTTTTTCTCTTCTTTTCTTTACATAAATAATTAACTTAAAAAACATTTGTTTTATTTTGTATATTATTAGTTTATTGTTGGAGAGAT
Organism: Ormia ochracea; assembly: GCA_963402855.1. Taxonomy (NCBI): domain Eukaryota; kingdom Metazoa; phylum Arthropoda; class Insecta; order Diptera; family Tachinidae; genus Ormia; species Ormia ochracea. The sequence goes on along the minus strand of OY727106.1, from coordinate 57,524,705 downwards.
TGTTGCAAAGATATGAATTAAAAACAAATCTCATTCTCTTCTTCATTATACTCCCTAATTTATTACAAAATTGTAAAAAGTTGTTTAAACTACGAGTATAGTAATATAAACTAATTACTATGCATGTTTTAAATGGTTCGATGAACAAACCGATTCATTCATAAAATAATTGCTTCGGTCAAAAATTATTTGCTGTTAACAAAATTCCATATTTTAATATTGGAAAATTTTAGTTTCTCCAAATGTGCAGAGCGTGTATCCGACGAATATTCTCCATTCTGTGATTACCGAAATGCATCATTATTTACAATGCACCAAATGCAATATTCAATATTATTTTTTTTTGCAATAAATTTTTTTATTGATTTCAATGTATTAACTGAGTAAAATCGCATAATGAAATCATTAAAAATATCGATTTATAAAAATAGGCGTTTCTACTTGCTAATATCAAAAGATGAACTATTTATATATGCATTTGAAAATCACGTTATTGTAGCTTCTATTATTATGACAACTTTGTTATTTAATATAATAGACTGGTGTGTTTGAGATACCTAAGAGTTACGGCTAAAGGCTAATAAATCACTTTTGTTAAACTTCACTGCTAATTCAAACTATTAGTATTTCAGCGAATGATGATCATATGTTTGAGCTAAACTGTAAAATTTTTATGTTTGATTACATGTGTCAGCCGTTCTTAAAAAAACCTTTGATAGTAAACCTATTTTTTTAATTTGTTGATTTTTTTTTAAAAAATTTTCATCATCAGTAACACGCCTTCTAATACGTTGAAGATACCAGTAGAAACATTCAATTAATTGTTGGTCACAATTCAATTGATTCTTGGTCGATATAGTCAATATTGATTCGGCTGTAGTTGGGATTTGGTGGGAAATCGCAATTTGTTTGATATGTTTTTATTTGTCATAATATGTTATAATGTATTGCGAATTTCGAGCCTCTCTTTTATTTATTTTAGTTATGTTTATATGAGAATGTTATGCAAATTATTAAACAATATTTTTTAATGTCCTCGTATGCCCCATTTAAGAACAGACCACACCTTTCTTATTGCCCCTTCTTATTCTACAACGTAATTAATTATTGCAATTCGCTCTGTGTGGAGTAACTCAGCCTAAAGAATTCTGAAGTACATGGTAAAAAAAAAATCGTTTGACGCATTAGTTCTGTTCAAGTCGGCACTTAATTATTGGAAGTATTTAAGATACCGGAACTCTAAGAAAATTCAAATTAAATATATTTGATTCTAATTTACATAATTTTTTGAATAATTCTTATCTATACATTTATGTAATTTATGGCAGTTTTATATTAACTTTTATAATCAATGCCTGATGACGAAACAAACACAATATTTTTAAAGATGTACATGTATATTCGTGTATATTTGTGTGTAAATTCATATGTATGTATGTATGGCGGTATGAATGTGCACATATTTAACTCATGAATAAAATTTAATCGAATCTCGTATCGTACGATTGCTTCTTATTTTTCCTCAATTTAAGTAATCAAGTTTTGGAACTGGTTTTGTATTTCCGAATGTTCGTTTATAGTATAATTTGGAATTTCTTACTCGTATAAATATTTTAAATAAACAAACTCTGCCAGCGGGTGCCGCTGCGGTCGCAAATATTCAAATTTTTCAGGTACAAAAAAAATAACGCTCATGAATGAATGGACGGAACGTAATGTGTTATATAAACCAAACATATGCACATGCATGCACACATATTTTTTGTATGTATAAGCATGCCGGGAACAGATAACAGGCACGCCGTCAATGTGGAGGAAAGTTGAAGAGTGAGCGCATCAGTATAATGAGATATTTTATTCCTACGCTTTGTTAGTTAAAAACAAAACGTCAATATTTGTTTGAATGAAAAAAAGAATATTTTTCAAAGCAACTGCATGCAGGCACTAAAAATTAATGGATGGTTGACTGCATGTTGTTACAATATATGGAGTCTGTATCATATTTCAAAAAAATGCAAAAAAAATTTATCATCTCAATCTTTGATAGTTATATGAGCATCAGTGTTACCGGCATTGAATTGTAAAATTGTAAAAATTTCAATTTTAAAATGCCGTTACCAAATATTTTCTGTTTAAAGGATATACAAAGAAATTATAAACGTATTAAATTATGGGTCCTCCATTTGCACTTTCACCAAATTATTTTTGTCAAACTCGCCGTTCCCCTCGTTTGCAATCGCATAGGCAGCATATAACAAATCTTTAAGAATTACTTGCAAAATCATAACAAAATAGAGTAAGATCTCGGTAGAGTTAGATAGAGTTTCCCAAATTTATATCTGCATATTACGGCAGCTGCCGCAATTTGTTACCAAACGGCATCACTGATGAACGTGGGCATGCTGCATCGTCGTCTGTTTTAATGAAAACAAAAATGTAACGAGAGCGGTAGTCGGTTATCGGTCGATTGTTCTTTTGTGGATTTATTTGAATGAATATGATATGATGTCAGCAGCAGTAGTAAAAAAGCTATATTTCAACTGCAACAACGAATAATACAATTCAAAAGGCAACAATAACGGCAGCGACAAAGCATTAACATCCGCTAAATACAAGTACGAAACCTACTATACACGTATACACATGGACATACGATAATCCATACATGCTATTTGGTATGCACGTGCATGGAGATGCACACATATGAATTTACATAAATATTTTATACGGACGAGTCACCTTTTAGAAACTAATCGTAAAGAGTAAAACAATCTGCTCGGTTTTCAGGTTATTTGTATGGGCGTGCGTTCCTAAGTTTTAAAAAAAGTTGAACATGAATGGACGTAACAACTTTCCCCTTTGTTGAGCAGCTACAATGCTGTCAATACTCGGGTGCAAGCAGCTTAAATAAAAATATCATTTATGATGAACAAAAATGTATGGAAAAATTTTTATCCAACTTTTTTTTTGTACTCTGTGTCGAATGCGCATACGTAGGTATGTCGATCACTAGCAAGCGCCAACGTTTTCGCTTGCGGTCAAGCACTTTATCGAGACCGCGTGATTGAATTTTTGTTTTCTAAAATTAATCAGCTAAATCAACGAAGTTTGGCACAACTTGCCATAGAGCGCTCCTAACCAGAATTGAAAATTGGATTAATAGAATGAACCATATAAGTCTTATATGTGACGGACATATCAAAAAAATTTTATATTGAAAAATAATCCAAATTTGTTAAAAAGTCCTTCCAAATTAAATTAAGTATTTAGAAAATTTACAGCCATCTGCCGTTCACCGTGATTAACATATTAATTCTTATTATGCGCAAACAAAAAAAAAATTTTTATAAATTATGTCATGCAGGAGTTTTTATTTACTCGTGTTAAGGAAATATTTGTTCTGCTCATTTTTCAGATGGCTTTTGCAGTTTTCGTCAAACATTTCCCGAATGGTGTGAAGATGGTAGTTTACAAAATAAGGAAATGGAATCTAGTCGTAGCACCCAAGGAGATCAACTAATGGGTTTAAGGTAAGAATTTAATTTATTTGCTAACGGGGTTTTAAAAGTACTGCTGGTAAAAGTCGTTATTAACAAGATTTCTTTGCGAGCGCTTTTGTAGAGGCAGGAGTATTTTATAAAAATTATTTTCAAAATAGTGAATGCTAATTTATTTTGTAATTATTTTCGTAATTATTTCGTGGTTTACTTTGCATTTTGAAATATTTTTCTGTGAAATAATTAGTGTGTTTTTTAATTCTTAGTTTTATGAAACGCGCTTTTAAAAAAATTTATTTTAAGTAAAATTTAATATTTATCAAAGAAAAGTATTTCAAATTTCAATTTTTTGATTTTTTCGTATAATAATACAAAACCGTACACATATGTGTACATATGTACATATATAAATTCATATGTACTTATTTATGGGTATGAGTGTAGCTTAAAAAGTAAAAACATTCTATTTGTGTGTATCTTGACAGATCTCTGCGGATTTCAATACCACATTCCGATTCAGCTTGTTGTAGCTCAGCTGAATCATCAGATTGTGAAGGTACTTCCCATCACAACATCAATGAGGCCCCCGTAGAAATAATACCTGGCCTCTTTTTGGGCAATGCCAGGCACAGTTGCGATGCGAGGGCACTACAAAAATACAACATAAAAGTGAGTTTCAAGTTTTAAAAAGCGTTTAATTTTATTTCAATTAGTTTTAATTTGTTTAATATTCAACTTAATTTCCGCCAGTACGTTTTAAATGTAACTAAAGATCTTCCAAATGTCTTCGAAGCCTCGGGTGATATACAATATTTACAAATACCAATTACCGACCATTACTCACAAGATTTGGCCATGCATTTTCCAGCTGCCATACAATTCATAGGTGAGTAATGTTTTAAATGGATGTGTTTCTGTGTATTTTTTTAAAAATAAGTCGAATTAGTCTATGGATTTGTTTCTTTTTTATTATTATTATTATTATTATTATTATTATTATTATTATTATTATTTATTTATTTATTTATTTATTTCACAGAAGAAGCTCGTTCTAACAATTCAGCCGTGCTTGTTCACTGCCTAGCTGGTGTCTCCCGTTCTGTAACAGTAACGTTGGCCTACTTAATGCACACTCGAACTTTAAATCTTAATGATGCATTTACTCTGGTACGTGATCGTAAACCAGATGTGTCGCCTAATTTTCATTTTATGCAACAGTTACATTCATTTGAACGACAATTGCGTTTGAATACAAAAGAAGCTGTGGATGAAACTGCTAATAGTGGAGCGGGTAGTGGTGGTGTTGGATGTGCTAGTGTTAACAAGATCGATATTTCCATGCGTCCCTGTGCCTCATCAAAATTTTCCTGCAACTGTATAACCGCTGATTGTAAATGTATACAAACCGGCGGCTATACTGCACAATTGGCCAAAGCCGCTACTGGTATATCACCAGATTCAGGAATTGAATTTGATCGATGGACGCCATCGTCAGATACGGGATTTATGTGAGATCAACTTGTGGGGAAAAGTTTTGTACTGCCACCGAATATAAATGAGCCACCGCAAACCTTGAATGCCGACAACATGTCGCCTGCCTCAACGAACTCTTCATCCACCTCAACTACTACCACAGTCGAAGCTGTTTCAGTAGTTGAAGTAAATAAAAGCCAATTAAGCGAAGAGTAGAGTGCAAACCAATCAGGTGGTATTTAACATCCCACCAATAAGTAAAGAGCTATTAAATAAATGGGCGTACAAAACTTTTTCCTACTTTTTGTCATAACATATGGTTTTTGCATTAAAAGTTCTTCCTTCTATTTTTTTTTTTATTGAAACTCAAACTTTAAATCAGCCTCCTTCCTCGTTAAATTCTTATTTTTCACCAAAACATTATCTTAAGAAAAATAATTGTTTTAATTTAAATTTATATTAATTGAATTGTGTGTGCAACATTGTGCGAGCACTCCTAAATGAATATTGATTAAATGTATTTTAGTTCTTAAGTTCCAAAATTTATTCAAAAATAAATAAGATAAAATCTTGCATAGAATTTTATGTGTATTGCATTGTTACAAAAAACCGATTTAAATTTTCTTTAAGTCAACAAAAACACAAGAGTTTTAATATTAAATAAAAATAAAAAACTGAAGTATAATAAATGTTTTAAAAGGTCAGCAATTAGCAAAATATATTAATTTCTGGATGTATGTATATATGCAAGTATGTATGCATGTGCAACGTGCAGACAAACAAATATTATTTTATTGTAAAAATAAAAACTTGAATAAATTTGACATACTCAATATCAAGAACAGTAAAATTGTGACAGTCCATAGAAAACATAATATATTTTAAAGGAGCAACTTAATAAAATGTAAACAAGAAATACGTTTTTATAAAAAATAATAATAGTAAAACAAAATACAAAGAATTTATGAAGAAAAATAAAAAAAAAGAAAAATATTTTCGAATAACCTTTACGATTTTTAACTCTTCTAAAGAATATATAGATACAGCTTTAAATTCTGTACAAATGAAAAGATTTCTTTAAAAAGACAAATTTACAAAACCAGAAACACAAAATATATATATTTTTGTGCTCATGTAGAAATTTCCTAATTCTCATATTTTTTCCACTATAAATTGAATGTACATTGAAATCACTACAAAAAACCTATTGCAAAAAAAATGCGAGTTGGGGTCTTTCTACATGAAACCAACTATATATAAATAAGCATAATAATAATAATAATAAAGGCATCAAAAAAATAATACCGATTTAGACCACAATATCTGCAGTCTATTGTGCCAAATTATCAAATGTATCAATTTGTAGGCGGTTGTACTCCACAAATTTTATATTCTTTCAAAAATGGTGGCAAACACGATAAAATACATTAGGAAGATTAAAGGAAGCTACAACCAAACTAAATTATCTTTTAGATAAGTAATAACAAACCCAAGAAAATGGAAAATTTTTTTGTGTGCACGAAAATTTGAACTCTGTCTAAAATCCATTCATTTCTACTAAAATGCAACTTTAAAAATGTACCCAATCAAATTGTATCAGTATATAGCGGAACATACATATAAACTCGCATAATTTATAATTTTTTAACATTGACCGAACAGTAAAAAACAACTCACTTTTCTATATAAAAGCTTAATTTGCTTCTTTGAAAACCCTATATTATACTTTCATATTAAATTTTCTCTTTTTCCGTAAAATATTGTCCTTTTAAAAGTTATAACTAAAACCACTAAAATGAGTAATAGTGGATACGATTCTATCTCGATGTTACTGACTTGTCCATGGCAGAACTGTCAGCTTAAGGGCAAAGGAGTTCTTTTATGAAGCCTACGGATTATTTAGAGATATCTTCCAGTCCTCTTCGACATTCAAGACAATCTTATAACACTTTTTAGAGTTTTAAAAAAAACGAGAGTAGGAAAACTTTCGCTTCTTACACAATTGCAAACGTATTAATGATTTTCTATATTTCTTTGGGAAGAGAGAGGAGAAGAAAGTAATAACTGATTATATTGGCGCGCTTCTTTCGCAATTCGATATTTGTTGGTTTGTTTTAATACTTAAAGACTGTTTTAATTGTTAGATGTAAAAATTAAGCAATTTTCAATTTAAAAAAGATATGCTTGGCAGTCCTGCGACGGTCGGACTTATTCCGAGACTAAGAAAAAATTTGCTGTTTTTCTATATTTACTTAAAGAGAAGAGAGTATTCAGTCATCAGATGGAATTCTGGTCAGCAGCGAAATCTAAAATGTTCTTCATTTAGTTTGGTAGAAACCACTTTTGTTCCTTAGATAGTGATTACAAAATTTAAATTTAAATTTTATATGTTAACAGTACCTCTTACAAATTCAAGCATAAACGGTAATATTTGCATACACACATAAATATGCATGCAGTTAGTAGTAACTTCATTACCAAAATTAACGGAGCCATTGAAAGTATTATCTTCCAAATCGTTGGCATAATGTAACAAGTGTTAATTATTTTTTTAAAATAATATAATATAAACTGAAATACAAAGTCAGGGCGTATGAAAAATTATACAAAAAGGCTGTGTAAAAAATATTACCAAAAGCAACCCAACCTAATTTCATTAAATTTAGCATTTTAATTTCAAAGCATCAAAGAAGGGAAACCACAAGGATCAAATATTAAATAATTATCATATTGAAAACATTGAAATATTTCAAAATTTACTTTCCAATATGGTTAGGAAATTAACTTTTGTATTTGTTGTTCAATATTTTTTTACATGCATGTAAAACATACAAATGAAAAGAAACAATTTTTTTTTTACATTTATAAACATTGTAAAATCTCAATATTTTGGCAAATAATAAAACATATATCGTGAAAAAAAAGAAAATTGTTTTATTTCTTTTACCTTACCTTAAGCATTATAAAATTCGAATTTTAAGTCTTTCATTGGAACGATTTTTATTAAAAATAACTAAAACATTGAACACATATGAGAATTGACAATCAATTTGTTTAAGTCCCTTAATTTGCCTAATTTTAATTGCTATAAAAACAAGAATTTGGTTCAGAATACTGTGTCAAGATGCTGCCACAAAAATTAATTTTCAAACTAAAGCTTTAAGGCCTTACAAACCTAAAAGTCTATTGGAGACCGTGGAACATATTCAAAGTACTTAAATGCTTTTCTGTTACAACTTCAAGCATGATTACTTTTCTAATGACTACTTGTTATTGTCTCTGTGAGGATTTTATTAAATTATTCCTTAATTAATTTATAATCCCTTGTTAAAATATACCTTGCTAGGCACTTTGGAGCTGGAAACAAGTTTCATTTCCTCGTAAAGTTCTGGTTCGAAACGCTGTATTGTTGAGGTTTTCAAAGAACTGCGGTGGAATGAATAATTGTTTATACATGAAATTTCGAAAAGTAATATGAAGAGAACGTACCATGTTTGGGGGAAGAAGGCACACGCTGTTGGTACCATAAAAAGCAAGCTGCAAAATCAAAATAACATTTTTAACTCGAAGAGATTCATAAGAAGAATATGAAGAAAGATTTTAAAAATGAAAAAATAAAAAACGCTTTAAGCAGATATGCAAGAGAAGTAATGTACGAAAACCACAATGAGCAGAATTTTGAGCGGACAAAGGAATAGCCAATAAAACTCAAAAATAAAACATAAATCAATTTTTTTTGTTGAAACAAAGAAACAAAATTTAAAATACATGAAGAAAAAAGTTTTAAAAAAGATGAAAAAATCGTTGAAATTCAATTAATGGGCAAGATGCACAATAACACATAAAGATAAAGAAAAAGTGGTGTACTTACAAACATCCGACTAAAGCGGTCTGGAATGGAGCGTTTAACCATTTCACTCTTCTGTAAATGGGAAATGTTTCAACGCGCTCCATAATGAAAGGTAACACCAGCATACCGGGAGCAGCCATTGCAATACGGGAGAATACCACTTGACTAATTCCCTTCACAGCCGCCAAGCGGCTCTTGCCCACATCATTGCCATTCTCGTCCTTCACATCAATGCCATTGATAATTTCATTTTGCCGCATTAAAGGTATATTAACACAGTTTGCAGCAGCCACAGCAGCAAAAGGTACAAATCTCTGAAGTAAAGGAAGTTTATTTATTTATGTTTTTTTTTGCGTCAGTTTAAAATACCTGAAAAATAGGAGATGCCCTCTTGCTCCAGTAGCTTTTACAACCTAGAGCTGCTACCAAGGCAGACGATGTGGCCGACACATAGGCTACTCCGAGTTGTGTTAGGGACGTGGGTGAATTAGCATTACGATTTGTGTAATTGACAACAGCATTAAATGACTGGTTGAAAAATTGCCATAAAACCACAGCCGGCACACTGCGATAAAATGCCAACATGCCACCCGTGATCAACATACCGCCGGGCACCTATAAGACAAAATTTATTTATTTTTCTAATTTTGGTATATTACATACATATGTATGTAAAAATACCTTCCTAAATAACACGAACGTTTGGCAGCGTTTCAAAATTGAACACACTATCATTTACTGTACGTCATATTCAATGTCACTCAGTCACGAGATTTTTCGAACGTGCCTTCTAACGCTTACTTGCCAAAAAAAAACCAATCGCTATAAATCCCTAAGTAATGATAAGTATATGTATGCGTATGAAACATAAGTGCATAGGCATCAAAGCCCGAAATTTAGGCATAGATTATTAATAATGACCGCAGCACGAATATAATATAAATTAATCATTTTCGAAGAATCGATTTATAACAACTTGAAGTCATATGAAATCAATATTCTTCAGTACAACGTCATAACATAATGTATTTCAAACAATTTTAAAACAAACTTTTCTCATAAATGAAATTGCTGGCATTCAAAATATTACTTGTATGCGGCTGCACCAATTGTTTTCAAGCACTTAACAAAAAACATTGTACATGGAAAACCATGCGAACCCGCCTTGAAAAGACTACATATGCATATTACGAACTATTAGTATTTATGTATACGGATATGGTATGTGCATACTTACTTGAAAACTCATGCGTCCGCAAAAGTTTTGCAGCTCTCCAGTATCCGGATGAAAGGCAGAGTTGTATAATTTCATAGCATATTTTACTTGCTCAATGTTAGTGCCATCCGGCTCTTGACCTTTACGGTAGGATTCCAAAAGCTGTTTAGCTTGCATTAATTTATCACTGGGGAGAATGACCGTGCGAGGATCAGTCATCCAGGCAAAATGCCTGAAGCGGCCAGCAAACGTGGATAAATCATATAGAGATTTGTCAACATCAATGCGTGTCATATCGAATACTGCAAAATATTTAAAAAGCTAATTTAACCAAGATAAAAGCTGCCGTTTCTTTTTATAGTATACATCTATACACATAAGTTTCGCTTACATAGTTAAATATTTAAATAAAATAATTTACGTAAATAAATGTATTTTGATTAATTACGTAATTGAATTCACTTTTTTGACAAACAAAATGGTGTTGCAAATTTACTTGGATGATTATGCATGCATGTATGTATGTATGTATGCACGTTTGCTTGTGTATGGCCTTGCATTGTCTGTTAGTGTTTTATGCAGATAAGAATGAAGCTAAAACACAAAGGATCAAATTGGAATATTTTATGGTTGTTATAATAAGACCTCGTTTTGTGTTTAAAAAATATTTGCATACTCTATTCGGTTTTCTTATATTTATATTTATTTAGTTCTCTAGACGAAAACTTCGTCTAATGTCCAAAAGTTTTTAATGCAATTTTTTTAGCTAACACAATATCGATCAACTTTTTATAATTGCAGAGTATATAATTTAGTTTTAAAAATATCTTTTTATTTATAATATCTAAGACATCTTAAGTTTCCGCTAAACTTACCGTTTGTTGCTGGTTTTCCGGTTTAAAGAATTACTTTTACTCTTCGTAGTGCGATTTATTAACTATGCAACAGCGCATGTTTGCAAATAACATCTGTAGATAAAAGTTGCCATTCTGTACACTCGGAAGGCAGAAATATACATAAACTAAGCAGCGAAATTGTGACATAATGTAAATAAATCACAAAAATAAAAGAAGCGCTTGGTACTTAAATATTTACTGAGCTTCAAGACTCATTCTGAGAAGTAATCTCGTTAATTACATGATAACAAGGATTAGAGATGCTGGCAAGACTTTAATACACAGCTGTTTCGACGACTTTGTTTACGTTTGTTGCTGTTGTTGCTATTTCACACAAGTGTGAAGAGTTGTGAATTCAGTTTTATTTTTCTGCAATTTACATTTTGCAATTACATTTTAACAAAAAGGAAAAAAGTAAAATAAACACTAAAATATAGTTAAACAATTACCTTACATACATATATATATATATATATATATAGATACATCCAAACATATGTAATATATTCACTTAAACATTATGTGAAACTACGCGAATAAAAAATTCTAATTGTAAAATACATAAATAAATCAAGTTGGAAAAAGTTTATCAAAGTTCAAAGTTGGCGCAAACCCGAATTTTTTCTTTTAGGGCAATACGCCTATGGGCCATATTTTTATATGTAAATAGAAATGCAGGAAGTTTAAATAATCGATTGTACTTTTGTAGCATTAAAATGAAAAAAGCTTGTACATCATGGTGGTGTTTGGAGGTATTTTTGTATCTACTTATAACAACGCCGTCCCAAAGCCAAAGTGCTAACATATTGGCTGTATTGCCTAGTGTATGGAAATCCCATTATCTATTTGGGTATCATTTACTTTCCCAATTATTTGAGCAGGGTAATCATACTGTCACGTTAATAAGTCCCTTTGAAATATCCAAAGCAGAAAAGGAAGCTACTCCTAATGAAATATTTAAAGAAATAAAAGTTGACGGTTTGCTCAATAACTGGATAGAAATGGGTTTATCATTTAACATAGATGATATGCATGAAAAATCTACAATGGAACATTTTACACGTCTGATGTATGCTACTACCAGCAATACAGATGCTATTCTGAGAGATAACAAAGTTCGTGAACTGCTGCAGTCATCGCAAAAGTTTGATTTACTAATAGTTGACTTATTTTTAAGTGATGCCCTATTAGGGTAGGCGAAAAAAACATATTTTTTTATAAAAAGCTAAAAATTTTTATTTTCTAGTTTATCCTTCTACTATGAAATACCCACTGTTGTTTTAAGTCCTAGTGGTTCTAACACCTGGTTAAATCAACGTTTTGGTAATCCTCAGAATGCTGCCTTGGATCCTAGTAATTTTCTACCTTATACGAAAAATATGACATTTTTGCAACGTTGCGTCAATACTCTAATGGCAATGTTTGAAAAGCTCACCTACTCATTTTTTCATATGATATCTCAACAGGCTGTTTACACTAAACATTTTGAACCACTATGCCAGACTGCCAACTGGTGCAAACAACTACCCCACCATAACGAACTGACTGAAAACCTATCATTAGCCTTAATAAATACTCATCCTGTACTGCAGTACCCTCGAGCGTTTTTACCAAATATGCTGAGTATAGCTGGTGCTCATGTGAAAAGAAAGAAAGATTTGGAATTACCTAGTGTAAGTCGCAGCGTTTTAATATTTCTATTTGGATAAACGACAATGTTTAACAGTGGCATTTTTAGTATATTCAAGATTTTGTTGAGGGAGCACCAGCAGGAGTAATTTACATGAGTTTTGGCGCCAATGTGTATGATTTTCCTTCAGAAAAAATGGAACTATTTTTGAACGTGTTTGAAGCTTTATCTGAAATGCGTTTTATAATTAAACACGATGGGCAGCATCATTTGCCTACTACCCTTAATAGTTCATTTCAAATAATGGTAAATAACTGGTGGCCCCAACAGGCACTATTAGGTAAGAGATTTATTTTATAATAAAAAATTTCATAAAAATAACATCTTTTCCTCTTTAGCCCATGAAAAAATTAAACTGTTTATAACGTCCGGTGGCTTTATGAGTATAACAGAAGCTCTTTATTTTGAAAAATCTATTTTAGCCATGCCTATTACTTCAGAACAATACGTGTTATGTGAAAAAATGAAAAATCGAAATGCTACTTATGTACTCAATTATAACGATTTGTCGTATGATCAAATAATTTATGCCATTAAACGTATCCTTAGCGATAAACTGAACTATAGGGAATCTATAAAGAATTTAAAAAGTCAATTAATACAAAACGTGGATGGTGTTAATCCGCTAACAAAAACTCTACATGCTATTGAAATGACATTACACACAAAAGGTTTAGAATACTTAAAGAGTCACTCGTATAATCTGAACTTTTGGAATTCTATATTATTAGACGTTATGTTTACATTAATAATAGGTCTATTAACAATTCTTGCCATACCGTTTCTATTAACATGCTGCATTTTAAAGCGATCTTATCAAAACCAAACAAAACTTAATTTACTTGACCAGCAAAATCATCGCTATCGTTGTAATGAATTCCCATCGACAACAAACTCTCACAGGATTTGCAGCAAAACCAAACATAGACTTGGTGAAACTAACCAAAGCAGCACTGACAAAATATTTTTGTCCAAAAGACGTAGGTCTTCGAATCCAGATATATATCAAAAAGTAAAAAGTATTTCATCAGATGGTAATTCATCATTTTGTGATTGTTCGGCAAGCTCCGCTTCAGCACCAACAACACCCATATCAAAAAGAGATTCACCACTGTTTAACTTGATTCCCGAAGACTAATAAAATTATACAAAATTAAAAGTTTAAACAAATTTACTCCCCTCTGTTTTTGTTATGCATTTTATACAACATGTAAGTGCCCACAACTATTGCATAAAACTATGTCGATCTATAATATTTACCGTATGCAACCAATTATATAAGTTTGTATATAATACAAATAGTATACGAGTATGTTGATTCAAGTAAAGATTTGAAATTACTAAATATTTATGTTATTTACTAAAATTGGAGCGCCATGACTTTTTAAACTTTTTTCGCCAGAATTTAAAAAATATTGGTTGCAATTTCAGCGCTGGGATTACACTTTCAGACAGTGCTAAGCATATTTAGAGGCGTGTGAAGCGGTGCTTTATAAATCAAAAGGCCGAATAATTGCAAGTGTATCTTTACAATAATAACTATTTGCAACCAGAAGGAAAAAACCAAGCTTTCTGTTTCTGTTAAAATAATGCATTGCCAAAAGCTAAGCCACAATGAGAAGCACAAAAATGTCAGTTGTGCTGCGTTTAACCCAAGGCTAAATCGCGTTTTAAACTCTTATTAGGAAAAGCATTAAAAAATTATCATCTGAGTTCTGGCATGGTGAATTCGCTTTGAAACAATAAATAATTCTTTATTTACTTAATATTACATTATTTCATTATAATATATGAATATAATTGTAATATGGGTAGAAGCATTGGCTGCTGACGCCGTCGGCTAAACAAATAAGTTTTTTTTTGACATTTCGATACAAAATTACAACAATTAAATTCTTGTTGCTGCTTATCAGTGACATCTAGTGAAATTATTAAAAAGTACAAATTTGTAGTTTTGCTGTCAAATCGCCAATTTATATTCACATGGTACGATGAATAAAAATAAATGAAATTTTTTTACTTCTTCATATTTTCTGCATTGCACATATTTTGAAATACTCCAACAATTTTGTATAAAAAAACAGTGTTGGTGATAACTAGACGGACAAGCAACCATGTTACGTGCTTCAACGCAAATTTTGCAGCGTTTATCCATTACTGAAATCAAAACTGGGAACACTGGATTTGCCCTAGAATTTGTGAGATGGAGGCGTAAACCGCGATGGCTTCCTGTGGCCAAGAGTAAAATGTTCCGTGTTCCTGAAAGAAAAGAACAGACACCCGAAGAAAAGGCGGAATTATTTCGTTTGCACAATAAATACAAGTTGGTTTTTCTTGCGTAATAACGTAGTGCAGATAAATTTTATTTTTTATACTTTCAGAACTCAATTGCGTTCAGTACGAAAATATTTAAGAGAAGAAAATGAACGTCTACGTGACACTTCAACCGCTGGACATTTTGTTTTAACACCTGAGGAAGAAGAAGCTGAATTCCAACGTTCTTTATTGGAAAATGAGAAGTGGAATAAGGAACTTGCAGTCATAAGAGAGGAGCGCTTAGCTAAGGAAAGAAAAGAAAATGCAGAACGCATCCAGGAAAGTTTAAGAAGAGCTAGGGAACGCGAAGAGGAAAAGGCGGAAAAAATCGAAGCCTTAGTCAAAAAACAAAAGGTAAATTCTGTTGGTTTTATATAAAACACTCCTCCTAAATAAATTTTCTTTCCAAAGGAGTTATCAACAACATTTATTACACATGATAAACTTGACAATGCAATAGAGCATGCCTTGGCCAATCCAGTAGACTATAATTTCTCCATTGATTTACATGGTAATATATATCAAGGTCGCGCTAACACACCTAAAAAAGATTCCATTGGTCAAAAAAATGAAAAGTTGCAAAACGAAAATCGCGTTGATGTTCAGATTTAAAAAAATAAGATTAATTAATATTAAATTTAAACCTCAATTATTTATTGTGGCAAATTGGAAATGTTTTTTTTTCGCAAACTCAAAGGAAACACATTTATTATTATAATATAATAGTTAACAAAAAATCAATGAATCAATTTAATTCAGAGAAAGATATTCTATAATTGATTGCACAATGCTATACTTCCTTATTTATTGTTGTAAACTGTTGCTTAAGTAGCACTTCCCAATCTGGCGTTGCAGTAATTTTAGCCTGTATTGGACCTAAATTAATCATATTACCACTGCGTTCATCGCGATTACAACTAATGGACATCAAATCCTGAAATGCTTAGTAGGTAAAGAAAAAAACCAAGTTGTAAAAAAGAGCTTAGAAAAAAACCTGCACAAATCCTGTTTCCATTCCTATATCTAGATCAAAGTATGTTTCACCAAGCACCAACTTTGTTTTACCGGATTTATATCGTATCAATCTACCGACTTGCCCTTCCTCCATTTTCTTTAGCACATTATTCCTAATTGACTTTTTCTTTTTATCACTAGGATTTGCTGGTTTAGTAGTTTCTGCTGTAGGGGGCGAAGGTTTAACGGAGCTGTCATCAGATTCAGCATCTTCTATGCAGGGTAATGTGTCCGGTAGCTAAATTAAATTCTATTTAAACAGATTTAATAATTTTTTTTTTTTGGCTGACTTACTTGCATCAAAAATATTTGTGGTGGAGATTTATCCAGCAACTCTGGTACAGACAGAGGATAGCGTGGTATTGGCTTATTCTGATACCCATCTTGTTCGGCTACATGCATAGCTTGTATTTGCGCGGCTATAGATACTGCATCTATTTCAATTATATTTTTTATTATAAACATATACCAAGTATTCATACATATATTTTGGAATATAATGAATTTAATAGCATCCACACTTTATTATTTTGTTAAACTTAATTACCTTCTTTCAAATCACCTAATTCCGCATTATCTTCCACCGATTCTAATTTAATATCGGGCTTAATATACTTCCATTTGGCTAATGGTTTTTATACATGGTAAAAATTTTATTACAGGATTAATGACCGAGAACAGTCGAAATTAAATATTATTATATTTTTTTTTGTTCGTGGAAATGCAGAAATATCTTTAAGTGAATATTTTCCATAAAAACTTTATATGGGAATTAATGGAATACAACTGAGAGTAAATATGTTTACATACCAGATTATATTCTTTTCCTGAAAATCTGATATTTATATATTTAAAAATCCTTACCTTGATGTAGTTGTACAGGCATTCTATCCAAATCAGTCTTTTGCTCTTTTTCATCATCGTCATCACTATCGTCAAGTGATTTTAAAATATCACTGTCCTTAGCCAATACAGTTTTCATATCTAATTTCTTCTCGGTCCGCAACAACGTTGGCTTCGTCATCACTGAGGATACATCGTCTACATCTTTGCTGTACGCGGATGACCTAGAATGCTGACGTATATTGATAGCGCCTACACCTTCTGAAAAAACTCCAGTCGTTTGTATAAGAGACGACGAACCTCCTCGTCCACTTCTTAAACCATCTCTAGCACCACGTCCTCTACCTCTGCCTCTTAATGTTGTTGTATCTTTAGACGTTTTTACATTGCTATTAAATAAAGATTTAATTTCACAATCAGATAATAGTTGTAAAACCTTACAAAAACTTACGTATTTTTGTTACGCACAACATTAAGATTAGGTGTGAATACTTTTTTATTTGTAGGGCCACCACCCCTTCCACCTAGCGTTAAGTCCCTAGCTGGAGTCAGAGACGAGAGCTTCGCAATACCATTTGACAGAAGTGATGTGGAAGATAGCTCACGTTTAATTGTGGCTGTAGATCCCACCACATTAGCAGCCTGCATCGAGGTGTTTACAGAGTTTTTAGAGGCAGGCATACTTGCAATGAAATTTATATTGATAGAGTTTGTGCGTAACTTCTCCTTTTATTTCATTAAAATTCTAATTCAGTGTGCTGATCACAGCAGGTTCTTTTATTTAAAAATCCTAATGAAAAAACACGAACTGATCTAGAGAAACAAATACAGAAGCACCTTCTTGAAAAAAATCACAATTTAAAATAATAGTTGCAAAAAAAAGTATCACAATTGAACGCAAATTGGATTTGTTATGTAGACCACGGCGAATTCATTACATGACAGAGTACTTATTTTGCATCGCATTTAAGGCCCGGTCATGCGAATAAAATTTTTTATTACTTTTGGTTTAATTCGAATTGATCTATGTGTACTTTCGCGATTACATACCTCTTATATGTATTTTATACAAAGCTGTAATAGATTCGCCTTGATTTTGTATTAGATGCATAAGGAGTATTCTTGAATTTTTTTAGAATTATATGGAAAAAGGATTACAATCTGGATAAATCTTGAAATAGATGACGACATCATAAAGATATCGATCCCATACATTTTCCTTGTTATATACTTGTTATACTCTAGTTTTGTTATTCGTCGGTTATAAAAAGGATTGTGTTGGTTGCGGCTGCTATATTCAGCTGCTGCTATTTCCATAGCTGTATATCTATTACAAACAAATAACTAAAAGTTGTGGCAGTTAGTTAAGCTTAATTTTTCTATTAAAAAAGGGAATCTGCCAAGCTGAATATTACACGAACTCAATATATACATATATTATGCAACACGTTTATATGGCGATTGCAAAATAATTATTGTTATTTTAAAAGTAAATGTGAAAAAAAACATCTAAAAAAAAATTAAATTAAAAAAATTTTAAACATCACATTACAAAAACATCACCATCGAACAAGGAATTTACTTATTACAAAATGATCCCCTTAATTACCGAAAAATGCTTTAAAGCAATTTCGAAACAAGGTTGCATTTTGCTGTACAATAATTGAGTGAGTTAGACTTTATTTTGCGTTCGAAACTTGGAAAGGGTGGATGTATGTGACGGATGAATTAAATTGAATCTATGTATACATATAAGAAATTGTAAAATATATACAAGTGAAAATTAAATCCAAAATATATATAAAAAGAAATTATATGGATTCAATTACTCATAAATTGCATAAATTATTAATAAATTAAAATTTTAAAGAATACATCCGAATGAAAGTGAAAAAGTAGAGTTGCAAAAAATTATATGTGTATGTGTTTTCTGTCTGCTTTTTCTGCTTCAACTCTATCCAACGCAGGAGTGGCAGGCAACAAATACAACAACTGTAAATCATTCAAATATAAACCACAGTTTGTAAAAAATATAATAAATAAAAAGCAGAATTTTAAAGAGAAATCTATTTTCGTGTTTAATGAAATTTAATTATTATTAGTATAATTAACAAATACCAATCTATACAACAGAAAGAAAGAGAAAAAGGTTAAAATGTGTTTTCATTTTGTTTATATTCCAGTTAATAACCTTGATTCTGTTCCTTAAATAATATAAAATCCAGAGAAAAAATTAAAAAAGGTGTAGAAAGAAAAAGCTATAAAAACAATTTGTGTGAAAATGAAGTTTTTTAAAATGTGTATATGAAATAGTGTAGCAAACGAAGTGGGAAACGGGAGCCAACCATAGAAACAACATTCCAAGAAAAATGCATTAAGAGAATTTAAAACCAAAAGTTAGAATTAAGTGATTACCACCTATTGTGGTCATCTAAATTTAGTTGGGTGTAGAAAATCTCAAGAAACCTTTCGAAAAATAAAGCACAAATTATTGATTGGTTAATTCCAAAAGGATAAAATAATAATAAGAAACAAAAGCACTATGTCTAGCTGGGCCGAACGTGTTCACCGACGTGCTGCAGATTTCAGCAGCGTAGTCACTTCGTGTGGTCATCCCGGGTCATCAGCGCCAACATATCCTTACCGTTTGGAAAAGGTAAAATTTGGTATAGCATTGGAAGAGGTGTGCAAAAACGATAACATTCCTGGTCCTTTGTTGGTGCTTATACTAAAACTCAACAAAGAGTCACCCAACCGGCGGGATGTTTTTCGGGCACCCGGTCATCAAGGCGCCATGAAGAAATTAATACATTTTCTTCAAGCTGGTCGTTTGGTTAATGTGGACAATTATTCGGTTTATACAATTGCAAGTGTGCTGAAAAAATTCTTACGAAAAATTCCAAATGGCATTTTTGGGCGCACTGGCGAAGAGGAGCTCTTTGCCATTATTGAATTATCCAACGAATCGGAACAAATCGATCGTTTGCACAAGTAAGTAACGCACTGTTCATGTATAATTTCGCTTTTTACAAAAGGACACAGTTTACACAGATGTGATGGGTGGAGTATTATCTTTTTCCCAAAGCAATCACACAAAAAGGTAACTGAATACAAAAGAGAGTAAAAATTTCTTTACACTTTTAAATCAATTCTTTACGCATTAAAAATGAGCAAAATGAGTGAGATAAGAGTGGTTATTACAAAAACCACGCTTAGGGTCGTGATTCGTTATCCTACGCAATTGTACGATTGGTCAAATATCGCACGTGTGCTGAAAAGGTAGTAAAATGTATCCTAAAAATGAATCTGTGTAACTAGTTTTTTAAAAAAACACACTTTGCGAAAATTTGGATTGGATTTACTTTAGCCAGAAAGGAAAAAATTAGTTTTGTCTTATTTGTAACAGAATATGGCCCCATCAATGCCATTTCAATGCGATTTTAAAAATAGAATGGAATTGACTCAGATTATCATGCGACAATTATGTAGGATAGTAAATCATGTCATCAGTCTGTCATTTTAACTTAAGTAACAACCGCTTCTGCTGTAGAAAATTTTCGTTTGGAAATTTGACGTTGGTTTTTAAAATTATCTGCTTTTCTCATGATATAGTCGCTAAACCGGAAGTAGGAAAGAGGAAATGTTGTTGGTAGATACCACTGTGGTGTTGCGGCCTCTGTGTTGAAAGAAGTCGTTATCAAGGTATTTTTTGGCTGTAAATAATAATTTCTCGCTGAGCATGCCTTTGTCACTTAATTATTACAAGAGTGGTTAAAGTACATGATAAATTTTTCTTAAATGCTCGAGGTAGCGATCGAAGCCGCTTGTTTAGACAACAATGTTCTCATTCAACACGAAATTTTGTTTTTCTTTTCCCGTAGTAACTTTAATAGCTCCTCAAGAGTTTCTTATGTAAGTGTACCAAACGCAGATTGTATTTGAATAAAAATTAATAAAAAAGAAAAATTTTAAAACAAAACTTGAGAAACAATTACATCCGTGTTAATTGTCAAGCGCGAAGTGCATATCTGACTCTTTTTGCAGGCTATTTCTGCCACGTCTGTAGCTTATGCGTCATTTGGATGATCGCATTGAGACATGTACTGTATGTGTGTTACCGATGATTTTTTATTATTTTTTTTTTTTGCAATTTTGCCTTTTTTCTTGTTTTTATTAATTGTAAAGCTTTTCCTGTAATCACTTAGGTAGGCGCATAATTTGTGATTGGTTCAAAAAGAGAAATCGCACAGAAAAGTAGCATAGTATACCCATGTATGTATATTTGTGCCATGCTCATGCAACTGGGCATGAGCATGGGGATGCATTTTGTTATGATGAAGTCTATAATTTAATATGTTTGTCAGAGTAAACGCGTAGTGCAGAGATTGTCCTCGAAAACCAATTCAACTAGAAACAGAAACCGAATGTTAATTTTCCAGTATTTCTTGCTTGTTTAGTTTTACACCTTTACGTTGCTGTTGTATATCAATTACTGCATATTTATTGCAAATTGCAAAAGTGCGAACACTGCAACGGCATTTGCCAATTTTTTTTTTTTTTTTTTGCAATCGGACAAAACATAATTGTTTTCTATTTGATATTTACTTGTTTTTATATAAATTATATATATAAAATTTATATATATAAAATTTAAACTTAAAAAAACTTGTTTTTGCTTCTTTGTTTTCAAACACTTGTTTACATTTATTATATTACGTGCAAAGAAATGAAAAGATACTTCGCTCCTCAAACTTTATTACATCGGCTACTTTAAATTTACTATATTGCCAAATACTGGCAATGTAAGTAAAATTTCTAAATAAAATAACAGAAAAACATTTTATCCAACTTGCTTTTAGATGAAACCTTTCATATTCAATATATGCTTTTAACAGACTAATTTTTATTGAATCCGGCTTACAATCAACACTGCAATTAGAGCAGAACATCTGTAATCAAGTCTTTTATTACTAAAATTATTACACACAAAAAAAATACATAAATATAAATGTAAATAAATAAATATCTACGGTTAGTTTAACGTACGAGTTAGTATAACTTTTTTTTTAAATCGTTAATTCCTATAAATGTTATAGTACACATAACAATCAGTAAAAGAGTGCATTAAAATAATAAATCTGGTACTAGTTAGTATGTGTGTATATTATTTTTGTATATTATTTCATAAAAGTTTATACGCCTGCTAAACACGTGCTTTCGTCTAACAGAAAGTATTGAGAAAATGATTGTAATAGATGCCTGCCATATACATATCTATTGTTTAAATGAAAATGTGAGTGCAAATAATTCAGCATTTTCTAGCTCTCACATAGTTTTGGAATAGTGTTTGCTTTAAGAAACAATAATTTATTCTGTGATCACAAATATACGCTCACATTGTGCGTGAATGCCATACCTAAACAAAACCGGAAAGCGGAGCGTTTTTCTCCAGTGGGATTTATCGCTGAAGTGCCATAAGTAAGAAAAAGTGGCAACGTTATCTCAAAAGGATAAAATCAGGGTTTTCAAATAAATTAATAATGCCATCATGATTATTTAAAAATGTTTAATAGAGACAAAAAACTATTTTCTTAACACTTTTATATAAAATAAAGCGAGATACAAATGTTTTTATTTAGCAACAGAAGTGCTTTACAATTTCCTCAGATTTCTGTTGTACACGCGTGGATTGTAATGCACTAGCTCCATATTCTATTCTAAATTCAGAAGGAAATAAATCAAAAAATATATTGTCTATTTTATTTTGGAAATAAATTCAAAAAATTTGTTTTTCATGTTATTTTTTTTGTATGTAACTGTTTTCTTCTTCACCTAATTTCACTAAAAAACACTCTGTAAAATAGGATTTTCCAATTGCAAAGCGTTACCGCGGCATTGCCGCCACGTTATTGGGTATGCCTTATACAAAATGAGTGGGCATGAGAACTTTTGACAGCTAAACAACGCTGGCTGAGTTTTTTTGGGAATGCCATTTACTTTAGGTATGTACCTACTAATTCACCAAAAATTATAGATATACTCATACGTAGCGAACTGGCTGTAATTTTCTAGACCACATGACCTTTCCATTTCTAATTTTTTCTTTTTTACCATATTGGAATACTTAAGCCATTGTATGAATACATGCTAAAATAAATTTTTCCTGCTAGCAAAACTCTGGATCTGAATTTCTTCTTTTTTCTCAATTTAGTGTAAGTTGTGTATCATATTAAAATGAATGAATGAATGATTTAAAGTGGGTAAAAAATTCAAAATTATTTAGAAAATGTTCAAGTAGTTTTCCTTACTTAGATCTAATTTAGTGCACTTACATCAATATTCTTTTAAACTTTGTTCAGTGTTCAGATAGGAAAAGTTTAGCTTTAAAAATTTTATTGTACTGTTTTGTTCAGCCTCTTGGAGAAAATCAAAATCAGTGTTTTTAATTATTTATAATAGAAAAAAATGTCTTATTCAAAAATCCAAAAATCAAAATAGTAATAGTACACACATTCGAAATTTTTTTTAAAAATGTAAATATTTATTTTTTTATAATTATAAATTACTAATTAACGTCGCTACACACCGATTAAGCACACAACGCTTCCAGCAAAAGAGAGCATAGGGTTATAGCGCTAAAAAACACAAAAAACACCAAATATTGCGAAATCTTTCGGACGATCTTCAAACTACACAGAAACACTCCGTACGGCCCCTAGAGCATGCATATATAATTTGGTCAAAAGCCGTCCAGTAGTTTTTGAGTTTATCGGTCACGAGCATATACGTCATTTTCATGTACATATGTATATATATGAATACATTTAGAAAGATAACTTTTTATATATGCATGTTTGTATGTGAGTACATGCACGCATACATTCATCCATAGGTATGCATTTACTGTATATGCAACAATTGGACGGATATCTGCTCAAGTAGAAATGTATTGCATAGCGTTATTAATAATAATATTGTTCAATTTACCCCAGTTGAATTTTTTGTAAAAAAATAAGTTTGTATGGTATGCACATTTGTTTGTGTGTACGTGCTTATGCCTATTTAAAAATTTACTGATGTTTGCAACAGTGTTACCGTTTGGCACTGGTATTACAACACCATATTGGATCAAATCACATTATTTCAAATTTCAAAATTTATCACCCCGGACATAAACTATAAGATTCAACAGACTTCTGTTAACGTAAAAACATAGCTCTGTTAGACTTGTAATTCAGGGAGTGCACATTCTAAATGGAATTCTGGCCATATTTATGTATGGGACCAGCGGGCGACTCCAAGTAGTTTGTAAAAACAGCAGAATCCATTGGAAACACACAATTTTTTGAGTTTTTTAATTACTTGCAAATATATAAGAAATATACTCGTATTTTAAGACAAAAAATTGAATAGAAAAAGTAATATAAATGCCAGTTCAGCCAAAAAAAAATTTGGAATTTCATTTAACGATGACTTCCAGAAGAAGGGAATCATCGAATTACGCATCTTTTTTTATTTTTAGTTAAGTTTTTGCCGTTTTATTGAATTTTCACGATTGGAATTCAACTTAAGGAGGAATTCGAGGAGAAAGGTAGGAGTTGGACAGCTAAAAAACACTAAGGTAGCTACCTTGCAAAAATCGCAATTTTTTGTCTTTTCTAATTACTGGCAAATATATAGGAAATATGCTCGTATTTTAAGATAAAAAATCAGCTTGTAAAAGTAATAAAAACGCCAGTTCAGCTTAAAAAAATTTGGAATTCCAATAAAGGCTGACTTCCTGAAGAAGGGAATCATCAGATTGCGCATCTCCTTTACTTTTAGTTAAGTTTTTGCCATTTTTTGCAATTTTCACGTTTGGATTTCAACTAAGGGAGTAATTCCAGATGAAAGAAAGGAGTTGTACGGCTCAAAATCACTTACCTTACAAAAATCGCAATTTATGTTGTTTTTTAATTACTGACAAATATAAAAGAAATATACTCGTATTTTAAGACAAAAAATTTACTAGAAAAAATAATATAAACGCAAGTTCAGCTTAAAATGCGGGCCTTTTAGCATCTGCATATAGAGGGATTGGAAATTCTTAAGTAAGTTTGTATTCTTGCCGTGAACTTTTCTTTACTTTTCTTAACTATAATTTTTCTTAGAATTTGCGTATTTATGCCTATTGCCTATGAAAATTTATACATATAAAGAAAATGTTCTTGTGTTTGTTTCATCTTGTGTGTAGATTTTGTAAAAATACTTTTATAAAATATATTTGAAAACAGGGTTTTTATTATAGTTTTTTTTAAGGTTGCTTTCTTTTTGTGGCATAGTATTAAAATTGCCAATGGCAACGTTTGTGCGGAATGCACAGTGTTGTGCATTCAGTTTTTTAATTAATGTGTTTAAACTTTTCAGCATTGATGCTTTTCGTCTTTCGCGCATCTAATATGAATGAGCGCTCAGCTAATGTGTAATAAAAGATAAATGAACGATCTGATGATGAATTCAACCAGAAAAACATTCATACATGCATATTCAACGACACTTATTACACGAATGTGTATAGACGAGTAAATTTGTTGAAACTTAGGAGCACTTTATAGCGTTTATAAGGCTGAATTTAAGGCGCTGTAAATGCTCAAGCAAAATCAAATTCAACAAAAGATCTCCAATTTTTTTTATTTTACTGGAATATCCAACCATTAAAATCATTTCAAAATAACTTTAATCTTTTTTTATATTTGGAAAAATTATTTATTTGGCTTTGTACCAAAGAATGATTTCTGTGTTTTTGCTTCATTTTAATAAAAAAAATTCAAAATAAATAAATGTTTATAATTATTTGTAGTTTATGTTTAACCATACTCTATTTTTGATGAATCCAATAACATAATTCAGAAATTTTAGAAGATCCCTTGCAAGCTTTAGTATCTAGCGTTACACGAAAACAGTGTATTTTAGAATAGCTGAAAGTGTTTGTAGGCGCATACACATGTACATAAAAATGTGGCAGGCTCTTTCGAAAGGTAGAATTAAAAATATTTTGTAGAGAGCACAACCCCAAGGTAATAAACAGGAGACAAGCAGCACGACATGCACATCATAAATTAGACACAGGTCACACAAAAAGGCGCCAAAATACTACGCATAGAGGAAAGAGCAAAGAAAATATAAACAATAGAGAGCTTAAGAATTCAACAAAAACTAAAGAAGACGATGAACTTGAGCAAATGGAATACAATACCACTTCCAATGAATGAAATGCATTCAACAGAAAGTTTATTATCAATTTAATTTTAAATTTATATTTGTGTAATAATATTAAACTAATTTATGTTTCTGGTATTTAAAAAGGTAATCCTTAGAAAAAGTAATCCTAGAAGAAGGTGAAACATTGCGAAAAGTAATAAAAAATGTTAAGCCAAATTAGCTAAAATAGAAATAAAAATTCAATAAACACTCTGGCCAAATGAATGAATCAACGACTTTCCTTAATTAATCAACTTAATTCGCAATTGCTTATTTATTATTCGATTTTGGTGACTTTTATATTTGATAATTTTGAGAAAAGTGTAAGCAAATGGGGTTTTAAATATTTTCTTTTATGAAAAATATGTGGGATAGACAGACGGACATTGCTAAATGAACTTCCCTTCTTATATGGATCCAGATTATATACATACATATGCATATACATTAGAAGATCGAAAACTAACATTTCAGAAATTAATATTTCCATATCAGGCCTTGGGAAGAGTATAAAAAATGGAGATCTAAAAAGTGAATACCCTGTAAAGATTACTTTACGTTTTTGCGAGTTCACTGCATGCGTATAAGCTGGTATATTCACTTCCATACATACAGTAGAGCGCATACATACTTATACGCGATTGTGCGTTATGGATATGAATGTTGTATGTATGACGTAGCGTAGTTTGTGTTGGTAATTGATTTTATAGTAAATGGCTTTTTCCTGCGATAAAAAGAAAATTACAAATATTTGTAAAGCTATTTGCTGGCGCATGTGTTAATCATAATCTCATACTACGTACATACATGCATATGCCCTTATACATACATATCTAAATATATATCTGCATATATATACATCCATACATGTATGCTAGATAATTCATATGCAAATATATTTACTATGTCGTCAGAAAAAATTATGAAATGATTTATTGACACAATTTTTTTAATTGTTACAATTAGTGGCTGGAAAGAAAAAATATATGTATGTTTAAAATGAATATTTGATTTTTAGAATAGGAGGGGCAAATCGTATGTATGTATGTGTGTGCACCCCATGTTGGCTAATTGGTAGTCGCTTACGAAAGTAAATACACCACTTGCAATGAATTTTTATGGGCCAACTAGAAGGTGGTTGAAATGTAATGCAGAAGTATACTTCTAAGGGAAGTGTCATTCATATCAAATGCAAGAAATTTAAATTCACACTAAATATCAATTGTATCTGTGTCACAGCTATAGAGCGTGGTTGGGCTTTGCATCCCATATTCAAACAGTGTGAAGAACATGAAAGTGGGAACACTACGAGTATTGCGATGTTTTACTTCAAATTTTATTCTGTTTCAGTAGGCTCTACTTTTCTATGGTTCTGATGTTCTATAATATAAATTAGTATTCGTTAGTATATATATAAAAATTTTGGTAGTTTGTTTTGAATTTTTATAGCGGCAAGCACGCACATGTATAGAGAGAGTTAGAAGAAATCGCATTGTGTTGCAAAACATTGGCATAAGTGTACATGTGTAATATCATTATTGACATTAACTTCTAAACTGGGTGTACTTAAAGCACAATTGCAATTGTTTTTTACAACAATGAGCCAAGTAAGCAACAAGTCTGCCTAAAACATCCTCTTAGTTTAGATTTAATAATAATAGTAAAATGAATGGAAGAAACGTCCCCAAAAGCTGCCTCAGATTTGTCCTTTGTAGTGGAATTATGGGGCTTATATCTACTCAACGAACTCTGTTTTCTTAATTAGACAAGTATGTGAGTATGTAGTGTATGTTCTTATTTAAAAATCATTTCAAATGGATGGATGGATGTATGTAAATCAATGACGTATGCGTGCACGACACATTCACAACGAAATTAGTAGGTTGCGATATGCGCATGAAAGTATATGTATAAACATTATATACAGCTCAAGTTAATTTTTTTGCAAATAATTAAAAAAATTCAGAGGTACCTTCAATCGGAATTATGAGAACAAATTAAATAGAAATCGAAAATCAATTAAAAGAAACGTATGAATGTTTGTGTGTATGGATGGATACATATGTGTGTCCATATACAGAAATATATAATTGTGTGCCAGTGTTCAATGAACGCTTATGACGTAAATATTGATTCTTATAATTTAAATATAAATATTTATAAAGTACTTTTGTTTATTTTAGATTTAAAAAATTGAATTAAAAGACAAAAACGCGGTGATGAGCCTGCCCATAAAATGGAAATTTTGTTTTCTGCTACTTGTATTTGTTTTTTAAGTTGCATTTGTGCGCAGACAATTAATCTTTTGTTATTATGCATTTCATCTTCGTATTGCTTCTTATTTTCCATATGCAAATATATGAGCAAAGCATTTTCAACAAAAATTGCATGTTCATACATTCCACTTCTGTTAATGCTAATTGTGTATGCTAATCTCGAACTTCCAAACTTTAAAAAATTTTGTGTACTTACACTTTCAGCGCCAGGTTTTAAAAAAGCCTTTTTTTTATATATTTTTATAATGCTAAACTTGCGTTTATATTACTGTTTTGCGTTTATCTTATGTTTTAGAATATATTTCTTATATATTTGCTGGTAATAAAGCAAACAACCAAATTGGCGATTTTTAGTGATATTAACGTTTTTTTTTTTTTTTTGATATTTGCGCTTTTAGCGTGAGGCTTTAAAACATCCGTTCTATATGTTTTTATAATGCTAAACTTGCGTTTATATTACTGTTTTGCGTTTATCTTATGTTTTAGAATATATTTCTTATATATTTGCTGGTAATAAAGCAAACAACCAAATTGGCGATTTTTAGTGATATTAACGTTTTTTTTTTTTGATATTTGCGCTTTTAGCGTGAGGCTTTAAAACATCCGTTTTATATGTTTTTTTAATGCTAAACTTGCTTTTATATTTTTTTCGCGTTTATTTTATATTTTAAAATATATTGCTTATATATTTGCTAGTAACAAAGCAAACAACAAAATTTTGCTAACAAAGTTGTGCAAAGTTGATTATTTTTTTAATAGAACTTTGTTGTTAGTGATTTAGCGATATAAGCACATAACCCGGCCGTCTCGGTACCGTGGTACCTAAAAGTTTTGGTTGGAAACGTTATATGTTTATAATGAAAAAATGCTGAATGCGGTCTTGGTTTCAGCGAATTATAAAATAAGGCGCGCTTAACGAAATTTTTAAAAATCGTTTATAAGCTACTCCAATTATTTTTTTTATTGATATACCAGTATATATTGTTTGTTGTGTTGATTTGAAAAACTTTACTATGAGGGTTTTTGTAATTCTCGATGGGTTTTTGAGAATATGGTCGTAGCAGGATATGGTATAATTTTTCAAAACGGTTTGGTTTAACGAGCACTCATGAGTTTGGTTTCAGGCAAAAAGGTAAACGCAGGCATCTAAATTAGATTAACCACACAACAAACGAAATAAATTGCTGCAAATTGTCTAAGTTGCAAAATAATTTTTTAAATTTACTGCGGTAATTTTTTTTTATATATAGGTTATTTCGATTGAAAATTATGTTGTTTTTGGTCTGCAATAGATCCGGCAATTTTTATTATTTATAATATATTAATCTAGTCTGAAAGATTAAGGTTTTTTATAAAAATGTTAATTTAAATTTTAACTTAAAATTTTCCAACCACATAGTTATGATGACCTCCTTTATTTGCTGATTTCATCATGCCTGAATTATCCAGAGTATAATTAATAAAACAAAGCATGTGTCAGACAATTGCAAAAAATATACTCGTTTTATTTTATTTTTATTTTAGATGCAGAAAAAGATAAAATTTTTGTATCAACAATATTCTTGCATTTTTTTGCATGTACGTACATATATGTTTCATAAGTTCTGGAAGTTCTTGTGTTTATTATGATCTAAGGGTTATGGTCACTCACATACTCGTATAGCGTGCCTGCATTGTTTCAAATGGCCTCACTGTAGTAATTACGAGTAGAAAAATATAATAAACTAAGTGATAATTTTAATACGAAAAAGAGTATTGAATGGGTAGTCTGCCATATTATTTTGCTATTTCGGTGTAAATGTTAGTGGAATTCACTGTTGGGTGGAAATGAGCGCCGGAAATGCGAATGCAAAAGTTCGTTGCTTTTTTTTTTATTGAATTCCAGCAGCAACATGTTAACATTTGCATTCGTAGTGTAATTGCATTTATGCAACACTAAATGCAGAAAAGCTTAAACTTATTTTTAAACTAACTTTCAGAATATTTACAATGTTTTTGCCTTTTAATTAGTTGCAAAATTTTTTTTTTAGTATTTTTTTTTTACTTTTATCAAACTTTATGAATACCTGTAAGCCATCAGCTGATTGACTGCTTTTTGTTTAGATTCATCGATACAATTGAACTTAAATAATTAAGTTGAACTGCGGGACCGGCTTGGGGTGGATAACTAATAACACGGAGATTATATTAAAATGAAATATATTGGATTTTCAGAACTTTTATGATGGCCTTTGACATTCTATATCAAAAGTTGTTTTTTTTTTTTAGAAGCGTATAGATTGCTTACCAAGCTAGTGATAAATAAGTACGTTTTTATGGAGCTAATTTTACCTCTCAATAAAATAACTATTCTTAAAATTGGCAATCACAAAAAATAAATTTTTGTCGCGAGAGCTGTAAAATCTCTTTTATATATGTATATTAAAATGCAATTTTATATTTCAGGATAATCTGCGTTATACATACAACGTAAATGTGTTCTTTTGTGTTTACATATTCAATAAATATTACTGCAGAGTAGAGAAGCTCAAACTCAACCCTTCTTATCTGAAATTAAAAATAATTTGTGGCTTTTTGCTGATATTTCCTTTGGACAATTTAGCTTTGATGAATAAATTTTTAAGTATAAAGAAAATAAAGAATGTTCTTGTGTTTATTGTTATAAAATCGGGATAAAAAAACTGCAACTTAATCCTCTATTTATGTTGAGTTATTTGCACAGAAGTCTGTTTGTGATGGGTGGTCAATGCTGAATAGACTGTTTAATGTTTAAATGATAATTATTTGGTTTTTTCTTTTATTTTTATTATGTTTTCTTTATTTAATAAACATTTGGGCTTAATTTTTAAACAGCCTCATGATTGTTTAAATTATAAAAAAGAAACTAATTAGGGGCATTGACGTAGAGAATACTTACTTACTTCAGTGAGACTCAATTTAAGGTTTAGCAGCAGTTATTTCATAAAAACCATTTTTAAAATGCTTTGTTTTGAAGTAAAAGAAATTAGGTTCGGTGATTTACTTTGAACTTTGATAAACGCTTGATTTCATGGATAGCAATGCTAAGCCTATGAATGGTATCGTGGGGTTTTGTGTTTTTGCTTCGAATGAAAAAAGTAGAATTTAGTTTATTCCACATAAATTTTTTTTTTATTGTTTATCGAATAAAATGTTTGATTACTTACAAAGCTACATGTGTATATCCTTTATAGGTTTTTCCAGCGTAACTGCATTAATTATTGTTATTTTTTTTTTGGCATTCCCCTAATTAATTATACGTACATAAATGTTACAAAATTTTTTTAATATACATACATTATTCATTATGGCGATGAAAAAAAACATAACTGAACCTGAAATTTATTTCTGAACAATTTTTTTTATTGTAGAGAAATATTCCCTAATTCAAAATTAGTTACAAGGATATTAAAACAGTTGAAAAAGCCGTCTTTTTGATATAAATTCATAAGCTGGTGAAATGCAAAGTTCTCAAGTTCATTACACAGATATGCTACTGTATCGTAATAAATATTTAAATATTCTAATAAGTATTAATATCAGGAATTCAGTGCTTTCAACCTTTCATATTAAACAAAATCAGTTTCATTTAGTTTTTTGTTTAATTTATTAGAGCCCAATTTATATCAAATGTTTCACCTGTCTGTTTGGCTGTGTGTGTCTGTATTTCCGAAATCTTTACAAGTGCTTTTCAATTTTTTCTTAGCAAATACGTTACACAATATATTATTGTGTTAGTTCTGTTCTCTTTTTATTTCGCATTCATATTTTGTGATTTATTACATATTTTTTTCGCTTATTTGTTAATAAAAAGTTAATGCTTGAGTTGTTTTAAAAATAATGATTGTGTTGTAAAAAACGATTTTTATTGTGGAGTCCAATGCTGCTGTTGTCTTTTGCGTTTGATATTCAATTTTATTGTTGCTTTTGATGCGATTTTTACCTGCTTTTTAAAATTTGATTTAATTAATCTGTAATTAAATATTCAATAAATTACATTCAATGTTTATTGATTATTTTACTTTTTATGTCTTATTTATTTATTGTTCTATTTTTACTATTCTTTTTATAATTTACAATTTTCGCTCTTTTCAACATTCGGGATTGAGTGCGTTCGAGAGTAAAAGTGTGTGTTTTTTAGATATTGATTTTTCTTTAGGATAAATTCGCTTGCATGTGCATGTTTGTATGTAAGTTCGTAGAATAAAATATGCTTTTACATGAGTATATTTATTTACTCGAATTCACACGTTCCTTCTCTATTGCTGTAATTGCTTTATTATGAGCTTTATGCTTGCCTAAAATTAAATTAGTTCAAGCAGACACTTAAAGTAATGAAATCGTTCGATAAGCTTTATTTAATAGGATTTGAAACTCAAAAAGTTAACTGAAACGTTCTGAAAGCAATTAACCTTTTCAAAGTAAATATAAAAAACAATTTATCCTTGTCATACGCCGAAACTGAATGTATTTCAATTAATATTCCCTTTTTATACAGTTCTCAACTAGAAAATGATATGAGGATAATAATTTCCACAATATTAGTTTGCGGTGCTTATATATTTTTTTTTGGTCCTTATAAGAAGGGAAGCTTATCGGGCTTTGTCCTCCTGTTGGTCTGTCATCCTTTGTTATCCACTTTTGTTGCCTTCCTAAGTTAAGTTTAAATTTTGGTTAAAATCAAACATTTAAAAACCCAGCTGCCCAGACTTTACTCAAAATTATGAAGTATGGAAATCACAGAAATCGGATGATAAATAAAAAATATATAGTCATAAAATTATTTCATAAGTTTAGAGGAAAAAATTAAAAAATAAGCCATGGCGATCAAACAAGTATCAAATTACGAAAGTTTAGAATTTTTAATATGTCTTTAAAAATATATTGGAAAATGAAAATTTACTTCAATGCAGTATAAGTGTAGGTATGGCACGTATTCTTGGAGAAGGGTATATAAAAGGCAAACCATCTGTTGCCTCGTTACTTTTTCTCAACGGTTTTTGGGATGCCCACTAACGTTTTTTGAATATGTTTCTTTTAACCTAAAACGTCGTCACTGTTACATGCCGCTTTAAAATGATTATTATATTTATAAGTTGATCCTTGATCTAAACCTCAATGATATCCACCTCATTTTTTGAAAAAAAGTTTGCAGAAAACGCCTTATAGCGATATTTGGATTATAGCCGAGCTATTAACGTTTTCAATATTCTACTGTGATACAAA
The DNA here is from genome assembly GCA_963402855.1 of Ormia ochracea. NCBI lineage: Eukaryota > Metazoa > Arthropoda > Insecta > Diptera > Tachinidae > Ormia > Ormia ochracea. The sequence goes on along the minus strand of OY727106.1, from coordinate 57,491,150 downwards.
AATTAAAACAATAACCTTACAAGAGGCCACTGTCTAAATTTCTTTCTCGAAGTCAATGACTATAAAAAACTTATAAAAATGGAATTTTCAATGAAAATTTACATTTAGCCGTGTCTGCCGGCGTCTCTACTTAATATGTATGGATGTATGCTCAAACAGTTCTTGTCTCATTTTATAAACAATCACATATTTATGGAAATTCATTTACATACTTACATACCTATGCCGTGTGAGAGGGTGTTTAAACAGATTTTGTGTGTTGGGTAAAAAATTCAAATAGAAAATAGAAAACAATATACACATACGCATGAACATACATGCCTTAATTGAAGGTTAGCATTTGTGTAATCTGTGTATGTATACGTTTTCATTTCATTTCCACATAGACAATTAACATGAAACCTCATAAAATAAACTGGAAGAGATTACAATGGTAGAAAACGGTAATATTCATAATTATAAATTTTTCATGCCTTGTCTTTGCATCGCAGTGAAATTCAAGGTTCACCTATTTATTAATCTTTTCTATCGGTCAACAATTTTATAAAAGCCCACTTGCTAATTGTCAATTAAATCAATCGGTTAATTAACTAACATTTGTGAAGCTTTATTTTTAGGATTTATCGAAATTCTGATTTTAATTTTATTAGTAACGAGGTTCAAAAGTTTGATGTAAAAAATTGAATTACATTGCTTTCCACATTTCCATCCGCATGTTCATATGTTTGTGTTTATGTATAGAAAGTTGTGTGTATGCAAATGGTGATGAACAGAAAAAATAAAGAGAAATTATGTTTCCACTTGAATTCTTTTCTATGCATGTATTAAGTAATAGTTTTGAATTTAAGTATGTGCTAAAATTGCTAGTCTATGCATTTAAAGAAAACAGAAACAATTCCACGTAACTTTTATTCACTATTTATTAATATCAGAGATAATTATATCCACGATGTGTATAATTGGTAGAAAATTTACATACATACATTGTTAATTTCTAACTAAACACGTTTTTGTTATCCATTATTTTCCCCTTTATTTTTCTTCATTTTCATTAAAAATGAAATTAATGACGGTTTAAGCTAAACTTTTAAATAATGTGTATATAAATCGGCAAAAAAGTTAAAAAATAAATAAAAATTTTGTCAAAAATAGTGAATAATTTTAAAAATTCTCATTACCAAATCGGACGTTAGTTAAAGTTGAAGTTTAGCTGATGTGTAACTATATTTCATTAGTATAACCAGCGTTATAAGTTTTGAGGATGCGTCGCCAAATGTGGGGCTGGTTTTGTGATTAGAAATTAGCATTTTTTGTTAATCCCCAGGCGATTTTTTGGCAAGATTTTTTTTCCTTTGGGATTTTTACAGATAAAATATTATACATCACATATGTGGGTAATTGTTTTTGTTTTTTATGTACATACATATGTATTTCTAAAATCAAATATATGAACGTGAGAATTTCTACGCGTTTCTCTCTTGTTGAAAACGTCAAAATTTTTATGATGGCTTTTAGGCCCCAAAATTAATTTCCGTACATTGTATGTGTAATAAATTATATTGGTATATATGTTTGTATGGATGTTCTTCTAAACCAAATTACAAATAAAACGAATTTTAATAACATGCAATGTTGAGACTGCTGTTGTGTGAAAAAGAAAGGTGTACTTTGATCAGATATACATAGGCATATATACCTACGCATATTTTCATTGGCGAACTAAACACAATTAATAAAATTAAAAAATTAATTAATTTTGTATGTGTGCACATTTTTATTTCTGGAAAAATTTATTTTTAATGGACTAAGTATATTTTTTGGGGATAGGAAAATTAAAAATTAGGGATTAGGTGTAAGAAAATGACTTTCCGGGAGCATTTATTTTATTTTGTTTTATTAGCATTAAACATTATTTTTTATATAAACATTTTTTTACTTTTATTTTCCTTCCTATATTTTTTCAACACTTTATAATATATTGAAATGGAAAGGACGCCATATGGGGTGATATGGCGATAATTTTAAAAATATATACATATAGTTTTTTATTCGATCTTCTTATTTTAAAAATTTATTTGTTTTCTTTATTAAATATTTTATTTTTTTATGGAAATAAAAATAGTGGATTGGATGGAAAACTAGAATTGAGATAAATTAGAGTCGGTGTCATGTGTTAGACATGTTCCAAAAAGGTAAAAGGATTAAATTTAGATATTTATTGTATAAGAATGGGCATAAAAGTTATAAAATATTATATATATATATGTTTTTTTAATGTTTCTTTATAATTGGGAGCGATTTTAAACTTTTATAAATCATTATACAGCGATCATTTCTAATATCCATTTCCTATAAAAATTTCACATAAAGTGTAAAAAAATGGCCCTGTTCGCCGTGGCACTATTTACATTACGGCACATTGAGGGGGAATATGTTTAAACTTTCTTAATTTTCACTAAAACCCTTTCGAATTTGAAAAGTGAATAGGCAGACAGAAATTTAGCTAAAATTTTTATTTGACTACTTTTAGAAAGGGTATGATGGATGCACTGACAATGTTTTGTGATGCTGTGTCAAGACTTCGTTGTTTAATTAGCCTTGGGCTGGCTACGTGCACTACTTTCGACAGTGTGCTGTCTTAAGAAAAAAGAAACATTCTTTATTCGAATACAAAGCAATTGAATTTTGGGAAATCAACCTCCACCTATTTCTTTTGTTGTTTATTTTTTAGCACTTGCATGAAAAATCGATTATATTAAATTATTTTTAAATATTTGAACCAGTGAAGGATATCATATTTGTGAAACTGTGTGCTAAAGAAAAATTCGGTATAAGACATGTTATATATCAGCATTTCATTGAAAAGCGATATAGAAAAAGAAATAACTTTTAAAACCTCCCACGCGCCCCGCATTGAAATCCAAGAACGCTTTGTATTAAACCGGCGCTTCTACAATAACTCTTCACATAAAACGTGAATTGTTGTCGCTGCCGCCGTTGCTACTTGACTTTTAATTCATATTTTCCATTCTTTATTCATTCATAAAAATTAAAAAACGAAAAGAATGTGTACAACAACAACAACCTCTTCATATTTTGCACTGGTGGTTTTACATGTTGAATGGTTTTTTTTTATGTTTACAGTAGGTTTTCGAGAAAGTTAACTCGGCAAAAATTAACTTCTAAATATCTCTCATCATTCATACCGTCCTTCAAGAGTCATTTTTCTGTAAAGGCGATTTCGGTATTAAGACATTGAGCATTGCAATAAGTGTTAAATTATATAAGGTTTTGATAATTTTCTATTGTCAGCTGATTACAACTACAGGTTAGTTATAAGCAAACATATAGAACAAATAAAAAAATTGTTGGAAGTAATTCGATACAATATTTTAAAACCAATAAGTAAAAATGGTGAAGTTGTATTACAAGTAAGAAAAAACTGATAAACAGGTCTCGGTTTCTTATTTAAAGCACTCTTGACAATATAAAATGTATGTATTCAGCGCTAGTGAACTTTCAAGCAACCAGTCCAAATTAAACCTACTTTCCCTTTTTTGTAATAGTTCCAAAAACCTAATTACGCCAGCTCCATATACTCAGCTCATATACATATTTAATGGGTTTTGTATGTAAATAGATGTTATGTAGTAAATATGACTCATTGAAAATTATTTAAAATTTGTATAATATACTGAAAATATATTTTTATCACGAATTTAATCATGGCCCCTAATATGGTTCACAACACTTGTAAATTTGATGTTGTATTTTTGAAATTGCGATTATGATTTACAACAGTTGCTTTTAAGTGTTGTTGTCAGATGCATTTTTTGAAGAACAACCCTGTAAAATACACAACATCTAGATGTTGTGAACCATAATCAGAAAAAGTATAAGTGTTGTGTTGTCTGCTCTACAACACAACAACTCAACTTAGGTGTTGTGAACCATATGTAAACTTAAAATAATTACGATTTACTTTGATTTAATTTTTTTTTAATAAAAATGAATAATTTAATTTATGTAATTTATACTTTTTTTTATATAAATAGAGGAATTATAAGTTTATTTCTATATTTGGTAATAGTTTATTTATACGAAGTGCACATACAATCATTCATATGTTTTACATATCGTTGATCTCATGTAGAAAGCCCCAAATTCGCACATGTTTACAATACATTTGTTTTGGTGATTTCAAATGTACGTATGTTAAGTTGAAAAAAATATATTGCAAAAAAAAAAATTATTTAGGACCTTTCTACATGTAGCCAAAGATATATAATGCGTTTTTGAACTGAATGGTAATTTAAAATTATAATATAGACCAGAAATACTGTTCCAATGAAAATATTGTTATTCTAATGTGGTATAAAATTTCAAATCAATTCTTAAATATGATTTCTGACATTTGTCTTCCGCGGAGAGAAGTTACATGATCTATGCGATCAGTATATATTTGAGGACTTTTTGCAATAAATCTGGAAGCTGACAACACTGTATTGTAGTTTAAAAAGCCACTGGCATCAACATGTTACCAATCGTTAATATCTTTAAAAGTTGGTATAGGCAAATGCATATTGGGTGGATAAATATCGAGTTATCTAAAGGGTGTTGTTAAATGTAATACGGTGGAAACAATGCTTCTTACCGGGTTTTGAACCGCACAATAAATGTAATAAATACTGCACGTCTTTTTACTTAAAGCCGAACGGATGAAAATGTTAACCTGTTATCTCGGTTTTGTTTCACGTGTAGATATTTTGTGTTTTCAAATCGTTAGGCTGCATCAGTAATTGTTTCATGTTTTGTAAACAAATGATATTATTTAATTTTCTTACGTTTTATTTACAGCAGTTTTATGCAAGTGAATCATAAATTTCCGAATAAAAATTGTAAAACTCTTATGAGTGGAAAGATGTGCAGTGATTCATTGGCAATTATTTTGCTGAACTACTGGCAACTGATAAGATATTTCTCGATTTTAATTCAGGCACGTAATTCGAGCCCACTTGTCGCCATTTCTTGTTATCAATTTTTATTCTTTTTTTTTTTTTTGAATTAAATTAAAATTTATTATTAGTATTTTTCAGTTAATTTATTAAATGTTTCTCTTCGTTTACAGACTGATACAATCACTGCCGAAATATACACAACATTTATTAGTTTTATTATTTGGTACATTCCGTGTAATTGCTAGTAACGCGGCTCATGCTGGCACTGGCATGACCAGCGAGGCTTTGGGTGTTTCCGTTGCACCAAGTTTCTTTCAATCATGTGTTAGTGATGGGAAAACGGCGCGCATGGAAGATGTGCTGAAATTTAAGGTAAATCGATTATTAGTAACATCTAAAACAAATTTATATACTCGAATTGCTCATTGTGATTTTTTCGCATTCATTAACGCTCCTATTTTCCTTTTTATCCTTTAGGTGGCTACAAAAATTATGAAACATGTAATAGACAAATTTGCCACTCACGATTTATTCGGCCGTGAGAATTACGAATATTATGCCCGTGTAACAGGTCGTATATTAAAAGTGCAAGATGAGTGGATATGCAGTTTTCAATATCCGCCCCCACCGCGCGGAAAGTTGGACCAACAGAAATACGCATGTAAGTTGCATTTCCACTCATTCAAAAACACGCATTTTATTTAAAAAAAAAATTAATAAAAACTTATAAATGTGAGGAGCTGAAAACCCATATTAAAAACGGTTTGAGAAAACTGCTTCACAGTAGGCTACTTTGAAAGTTATGTTTTAAAAGTTATTCTTCTATTCTTGTATAACAACGATCATAAGGAAATATTGTCAATGATAATTAAAAACAAGTAAAAATATTTTTTTTCGACTGAGCTGAATCTTATATACCCTTCTCCCTGAATACATTCCATGTCTATTTTTGTACACTACGACTGTACTGCCTTAAAGACAATTTTAATTTTCCAATTTTTACCTATAAATGTGTATATATATATATATTTTTGTTGGCCTTTTTTCTTTTATTTATCAAACGATAAATAAAATATTTATCATATGGTATAATTTTGAGATAATTCTGAACAGACGTGTTTTTAAATGTTTGATCTTTAGCAAAATTTAAGTTAAATTTACGCTGCAACAAAAATGCCGAGGACAGGCAGGCCGACGCATAAAGCTCAGTTAATTTCTCTCCTATACAGATCCAATATATATATATATATAAATACGGGTAGGAGGTCGCAAACTAATATTGTAGAAATTAGGATACCTATATCAAATCTATAGGTATGCCGGATGAATGAAATTAATTAAAAACGGTTTCCTTTACTTAACACTTTTTTATTTAATAATTGGATTTATAAATTTTTACTTATCACTTGAACCTTACATTGAAAATTGTATCGTGACTTAAATTAAAAAAAATTAAATCTTGAAGCGAATGGATCATTATGTTTCTCCTCATATCGCAATAGAATGAATGTCATTTTGATAGTCTGTACTGTTCTTTAGAAGTTTGGCCAGAATATAAAAAAGACATTTTGAATTATATTTTTGAAATATTAAAAAAAAAATTAGAATTGATCTCACTTTTTATCTGTGTAATTGCGAAAGGAGCTGCCAAACACCATTGAAAAAGAAAGTTTTGTTTTATATTAAATACTTCTTAAATTTACATAACAAACTCTTATTTTTTTTTATAAATGTTTTATGTAGTGCTTCATTCATGGGAAGCGGAGAAAACGTGGTTACAATGTCAATGCGAACGTTGGGGTTTAAGTGAGTATTTTTTCATTGCTATTGCAAAAGCATATTTATTTCTGTTCTCTTCCGTTTTTATCACAATGGAATTATATTTTCATTAATACTTTGGTATTGTGGTTAATTTATTTATGTATATTTCTACACTTTTCCATAAGAATTAAAATATGAAAGATAATTGGTGCAAATAAAAATAAAATGAAATTGTGACTAATTAAAAAATTGCCTACTAGATGCTTCAAGCTTTATCATTGCGTCAACTTAACTATACCATTCAGCTAATTTTACTCATTGCCTCTTATTAATAAATTATTATTTTATCATTTAATCGCATCATATCATTTGTTGATATTTAAAAAAATGCAACGTTTTTTTTAATACACTAAAGGAAATTCGATTCTGTGCGTATTTATTACCAGAATGTTTAAGCAACTCTAAACCACTGGCAATATTATATTGTTTTCTTTTTTTTTAAATAGTTGTATATAATTACTTCTTAATTTATCACGTGAAAAAAATTATAATTGTGTGAAATTAAATCTAGTTTTAAATTTAATTTGTATTTCCAATATTTCTCTCTCTTTCTTTAAAAAAAAACCGAAAAAAATCTAATGAAAAATTCTCTTATTGAATGCTGTTATAAACTTTTTAAATTGAAAATTAAAATATTACGACACCGCATGTTTATCTAACCACAAATTATCGACATTGTACAGATGCTCAAGAAGAGTCACGCTCTACTCCTGCTTTGCTAACAAGCTCCAGCTCTGCTTTGGATAATAGTGTCGTATCTTTATGTGTTACACCCGAACATTCATTCATGGAATCATGCGCTCGGCTCTCTGTTTCTTTAGAGGGTCCTGGTCTATTTGCATTGACTTCATCACCTTTACCAGGGCGCAAACGAGATCTGCTCGCCGATGACGATGACGATGATATCGACGAAGATGACTGCAACAACGACGATGATGATGATGATGAGTGCAATGACGGTGGAGAAGACAACGATAATAATCATTTTAACGATCAGTTACAGTCACAGAATTATTTTTCTCAGCAAGGAGCTGCTGCTGATGAAGAATTTGCCAACGAATTGGACATATCTAATGTCGCAGGCAATGAGAATATTGAAAACCAATTATGCAAAGCTAATTTTCGCACTTGCCGCATGCCATCCATATTTGATGCTAAGCCAGTACCACTGACATCTCGACCGCTCACAACTGTCAATAAGCAGATAATTGGAGGTGGTGTTATAGAGAGCGACCACACTGTTACGGACAGCCAAGATGATTTAGATGATGAAATGACAAGTGTGGTTAAAAGACGTTATAAGCAGAACAAAAAGAAATCTATTAACAATAACACAGCACATCTGAGAGTACAACAGCAACAGCACAGACGTCTAAGGGCTTCTGCAGCTACAGCAGCAACATCAACAATAACAGCACCTGCCACAAGTTGTAGCAATGCTAAGAATTTCGAAACGACAAATTGTGATTTACTTACGAACGATTACGAATATATCGCTAAACCTAAAATAGTTACAACCACAGCTTCAAGTGTTACGCTGAAAGCTTTAGGTGTTGATACATCTTCATTCCAGCAAAAAAGGGTGTGCAGCCGTTGCAAAAAAGGCATTAGACACTCGTCTTCCTGTTCCTCGTCTACAGCTTCCGGTGGCGGTGCTAATGGCACCAATAGCAGTGGCATGACTATGGAAGAGCTGAGAGCTGTTAACCGTTATGCTGAAAGCACCAAAAGCCTATCTTACTTGCCACAGGTGAGGGATGAATACTTGCTTGCTTCTAGGATTTCGGTATAAATTCCTTTTTTATTGTTTTTTTTTTTTTTTGTTTATATTCATATATATTATTACTACTATTCCTTTATCTAAATAGTTTTTAGTAAATTTAGTTTTATTTTTTGTTTTCTTTGACACTTTTTATAAAAGTGAGAGCATCATACTATCTAAAGCTCAGAATGTGTGCACATATAGTGAGCATGTTTGCCTGAATAACTTGCTTAACTTTTCACATTTTTTTGATCAAGACAAGTTTTAATACAACTTATTACGCTCGTGTCATCCTAAACAAGCTCTCACTCATTACCAGTAGTTTTCTTAAATTTCCCCTACTACGCCCCAAAACTAATGATTTCAAAACTCAAGAACCAAAAGAGACGTATACAGATTTTCGTTCTGCAGATGTATTAAACTTCAAAATTAATAGCAACACCCCAGCTATCAGGAAGAATAAATGTTGAACACTCACTCCTATACTCACGACCGTCAACACTTACATATATATGTAGACACACACTCACAAACATCATTATAATCATTTAGGCAATTCACAGAATTCTAATTTTAATGAAAATATGTGAAAATAAATTTTCTTAAAAGATTGTCTATTTAACATTTTTGCTTTAAACTAATTCTGCTGTCCTGCATAATTTTTAAATAAATATTTGTATGTTTTTAGTTAAGCATTTAAATTTTTGTTTTATATGAAATAAATTTTTTTTGGTTGTAAACAAGTTTTTGGCTAAATTGATGTTTCAGTTCTATTTGAAAATTATCTAACAGGCCCACTATAATGAAAGAACATTTAGGTGACACAATTTACATTTCAGAGTATTTCAAATTTAATGATCTTAATTTTGTTATGAATGCAAATTGTATGAGAAAATTTTTCTTTCGCGAAAGTGGTCAACAAGATGGTGTGGTGCCAGTGCAAGAAATAAATTTAGGCAGCTCGTCATAAACATCGATAAAGATTGCAATAATGTTCACGGGCGCAGTCACCTTGGTGAATCCGGCCATACTTTTCTAAAACATGTTTCATGTTTTTTTTGATTAAATATTATTTTATAATTTAAATTGAATAAAAACATATTGTTATATTTTACTATAAGTTGTTATTTACTTTCTTTTCGAATAGAAAAAGCATACAAAGTTGGACTCGGTCGGTTCTGGTTTTTGTAAGTCCCAGTTTATACGGTGACAATTTTGCTTCGGTACATTTTGGTAATTCACTCTACATTAAAGTGAAGCCTGGAATGTATGCTAAAATTATCTCAACTTTTCGGTTTTCAGTTAAAGTATCCTGTGTTAGAGAATATTCAAAGGGGCATAATAAAAAAATTATTAAAAATTAGTCAATAGTCTGCTGTTTCCATTTCATTGTATACCTTAAAGGTTATTAAAATTTTAAATTTAATTTGAACAGGGAACTCCGCCAGTGTAAAATCTTTTTTGCCACCATTTAACAAAGTCACCGCATAAATTGGGTCAGTGAAGCATTCATTTATTGCTCTATATATTTATTTTTTCGATATACATAAAGTAAAATGTATTGTATTTCATAATAATAAAAGAGCTAGAGGAAAAATTTTTTTATTTCATAAATATTTTAAAAACTAATATTTGCTTTCTAATGTAAATGATAATTAGTAATGACTCTAGATAAACAAAATTAATATGTAATTTCTTTTAATAAATAATTAAATTTTAATACTAATTCATATTGGTTTCACCATAAAACATGTATATATTGAATCCTCAAAGTCTTATAAGCTTTATTATTTTACTACTAACTTTAGCTTTTAAAGCCGATGATTAATTTCTGTTATTGACTTTCCTTTTGTTTTATAAATTCAATAAAATGTATTTTTTATTTGAAATTACATCCATAAAATGTTTTAATTGGTTTTTACGTTGTTATTTTACTTGTCATTTTTGTTTTTCATTTAAGCACTTTTTAATATTTAATTTTTAGTTCTTTTTCTCACATTTAATTCAATTTTAAACCAAATCTAACCATAATAAATGAACCCCCTAAATGAGTGTCATAAATGTATGGAGTATCTTTGTAATTGGAATACAAAAATGTACTGCTGTTAAGAATATACATATATGTATATTATATATGCATATGTAAATTGGGCTGTTATCCCGAAATCTAAAAAATAGATTTCATAAAATGAGATGAGATGATCTTGATGATTGTTTATCACTGCAATAATTTTTCAAAAATGTTTATATTCATTTTGTTCGCCGTAGAGATTTATTACTATTCATGTCTGGCTTCCTTAGGAACAATATTCATGCATACATATATTTGTATAAAATCTTTCATTACACATTTCATATATTTTCTGTAGCTTGTATGTTTTAAATTTAATTACTTATTACTATTTGCCTTCTTTTCACAAATCTATTCGATTTCACTGCACCATCGCTTTTGACATAATTAAAACGCCTAATCATGTTTGTGGTTTGCTTTTTAAGTGTCATCCGTTGAAGCTTTATTTCATATTTATCTTTATTATAAATACTTTTTCATTGTTGATAAAAATTTATTTCAGAAGCGTTTGCTACAAAAGATTTGGATACTCGGTACCCAATATTACATAAATTCCTTATTGTTTTTTCTTTTTTTTTTTGTTTAAAATCAGTTTGTCAGGACATGGTTCATACTTAGGCAATACATGATTAACTGTTCAAATTGAAAAGTAAAAATTACATAAATACTTGTATTTATGATTAGTAAATAGGGGCTTTTACTATCCTAATTATTATCCTGTAAATAAAAAAAAAGAATTTAATTTTTGCAAATAAAAAGTATAATTTTTTAAACATGGAGAGTAACTTCCGTTGTGAATAGATTCATTACAAATAACTCGTCAAAACTCGTAGTATCAAACATATGTGCATACGAATTTAACATCGTATTCTTTTGACTTCGTATATTCTGTCGTGGCAAATGCTTTTTAAGATTTATGTTTTCTCCATTTATGTGTTCCTCTCTTACTCTAAATACAATCAATCTTTCATGTGCTTTCTTCTATCATTTTTCTTAATTTCCTTAATCTCGTAAGAAATCCACACGTATTGCTACCTTAATATAGGAAGGCCATAAGTCATTGCTTGCTAAAATAGAGATTTTTTTGCATATTTATATAGATGAGCCCCTAATATGACATTGATGGGCAAATTGGTATGGTCTGACTGAAAACAATTGAACAAAAATTAGTTGAAATAAAATTTATGAACTACAAAACATCAGTTTTTATTAATATTTTCTTTTCGCTGCTGTAACGCAAGGAACACTTCAGTTAGGGCCTTTTTTATATTAAGGTAACGATATAACAGATTTTATTAGTGCAAAAATCCTTTTATTAAGTTACTCATGATTGTTTTTTTATTTATTTCTTGTGTAAAAAATCCCCGCTTATTAAAAAACTATTAAAAATTAAAATGTTTTTTTAAAAACAATAAAATATGAATGAAAATTGGCAAATTAAATAAACATCGTGCTTCAATAATGGATTTATTTAACGAAACCGAACCAAATAAATAAAATACTTTTGATGCGAAAAAAATGGATAAAATCCTCTACCAAAAACTTAACATTTCAAAAATGTACCATGATTATAATAAAATTATTAAACAATATCCTTCAAATATGACATCATTCTTAAAACATTAATTGAAATTTGACATAATGACGACAGGTCCATGAACGTCAAACGGCTCGCATGCGCACTCGTTCCGAATGGTTTTTAGGTCCGAAGGAAGGCGATATGTTGCGCATGCCACCGAACGCCTGCAGCAATTGTTGTCTATCGGCTGTAAATTTACAAACAGCGGGAAATTATTTAGGTGGTGGCAGTACTAGAGATATGAGACGTGTGATGGATCATCATTACTGTGACAATCAGCAAATACAGCAGCACCAACAACAGCAGCATCATCATCTAAATGAAGCCGTTAATACTTCATTATATCTCTACTATAAGCAACGTCAACAACAGCAACAGCATTATCATCAATTACCTGAGCAAAGGCAAAGTTTCCATTTGTCACCTGAACATATGGATACAGATGAAAGTTTTTCTTCTTTTGCTACTGGTAGCGATAGTATAAATCAACAATTGAATTTACATTCCATGCAACAGAAATTATTAGCAATACAACAACAAGAACAACAACATGTGCAGCTGTGCCAGCAACAAAGCAAGCCACCTACACAATTTAATACGCAGCAATCCCAGGAGGCTCAGGGGCCATTTTTGGATACAAACTATGGTAGATATGATTTTGATGATAAAGATATATTAATTACAACTACAACTGATAACAATAAATTCAATTATCATAACAACAAAAACAACAACAATGACAAAGAAAACAGTCATGATGATTACACTATAGGTAACCATCCTCCCCATTTAAAGAAAATTAATACTCCAAAAACTACTACTACTACTACTACTACTACTACTACTACTACACCAACTTGCAACGAAAAGATTTTACATCCAACTGTCACACATATTCTTACACAATTGCCATTACCCACAAGATCATCCTTATCACCTCATCATCATGCCAACAACGACAGTTACACCAATATCGCTATAAAAAGTAAACATAATAAATCCATGTGCCTACACGACTCCTCACAATATCATTCAACTGAATCACTCTTTACAAACGATGCTGTTGACGAGAATGTTAATGATATAGAGAAAAGTGGGTTAGAACCGAGCTCTTCTCACACTAACTTGTCTTTAAAATTATCATATCAAAGTGCTCGTCAACAGGAAAAAGACCGATGGGAGCAAGAACAAAAACCGTTCAATATTACAATGCATCGCAACAACACTAACTACACCGTGTCCACTGCTGCTAAAGATGAGATCGATAATACCATTGCAAAGCGTATGGTGAACGCCGATTGTGTTACTTCTAACCGCTTTCGGCATTCAACTCCTAAATTACAGCGGAGGCATTTGCGCCAGCAGTACCCAGCTCTGCGGCGTCAACGCTTAACCACTTCTTCCTCTCTGTACCAATCATTTAATGCTAGCTTGCAAGCGCCTATGTCCTCCGCTGGCCTGTCCACTGTTAATCGCTTTAACGTTCTCAATAGTGCCGCTGGCCGCAACGCCAATCTAAATAACATACCCAATTATGAGGGTCAGTCGACAATGTCGGGTAGTGGCAGTGGCAGTGGTAGCGGCAGTCCCAGTGTTCGTAGTGGTAGTAGTGGCAATGGGAATTTCGTTAGTATTATTTTTAATGTTTTAGACTTTCTATTTTAATTTATCTAATATAATAGGTTTTGCTGATATTTGTGTATTTGTGACGTAAAGATAGTTTTTAGTTCGCCTGATTACTACTAACAATGTTTTTTATCGAGAAATAAATCAAATAATAACGATAATAATAGCACGCCGTTTTAGGTGTCGTATTTTGTGTTTATTAATTGGCGTCAAATTTTAATAACATGTTGCGTTATTTGTCTGTTTGTGCGTTTGTAATTAATGTATTTAAGAATATGTACTACTTTATGTTTATGCTATAGTTAAAATTAGTTAATATTAATTATGTATGTATATTTGGGGCGCCATTTGCTATAATGTTTTAGCCATTGTATAAAACATTTATTTATTGTAAATTTTAAAAACAGATTCACTCTAACGCTGTTGTGATTCACTAACCTACACGTGACGCTTGTGTTCGCTGTTTAATTTCATTTGAAATCATGAGCCAGCTTTGTGCAAAATTGCAAAAAAGCACGTAGAATAATGAGAAAAAAACAGATAAATTTGTGTCTGTAATAAAAGTAAAATATAATATTATTTACATGTGATTATTCGCGAATGGTTTATTTGTATGCATATTTAAAACCACCAACACTATCGGCGCTAGTTCTACAAGTTTTAATGGTTGTCGACAGTTTGATAGGTCAATCGGAACCCACATTTGTTTTCTTATTTGCCCTAAAAACTGTAAAAACGCAAAATAAAGTATTTTATTATTTTCTGTTTCTTAGCCTAATAAGTAATAAAACTAAATTTATTGTAATGAAGACTTTGGAAATAAAACCGAGTAAGTGAACATTCCGCAAATATTTATTCGTCCTGGCTAAACTATGTTTTTGCCTCAACCGACTACCGATGGTCGTTGGAGTAAATTTCTGTTCACGCCTTGATTGCCGTTAAAAAATTCAGCAATTAATAGTACATGTGGGATTTAATAAGGAACTTGTTGAAAACGGGATTTCATAAATAAATTAAAATTATAATTTTTGGAAATCGAATGATATTAAATCATATATCTGACCATATAGTGTTCTCAACATAGAGTGAAGTTCTACACAGGTGGTAATTCTTAGCAAAAGGATTTAAGGTTTTGAAAATCACATTGCTGGAGTGGAATTCAGTAGATAAAATAGAAAAAGTATTTATCAAAAGCTAAGAAAAAGCTTTCGGAAAGAGAAAAGTTTGGAAATTTTCGAAGTATTTATTATATTTTTATACAAGACTTTAAACATTTAATAAATATGGTTAGAAACAATGAAGTATACCTTGCATTGGTTCTTTTAAAGTTCACCTATTTGACTGACACCGTTGTAAAAATTGGGCGTATTTATTGTTGTGGATTTAAACTAGATAGCTTCTGAATATCTCTCGATAAATAGCTTGCCGTTGCAATTATATGAAACTTTTAAAACATATTTATATTCCGTGGTTAAATAATATTATTTTTAAAAAATGTCACTTTATTGACTGAAGAAAACAGCTGATTTGAAGAACTCACTGTATATAACTCTCTAATTTGTAAGTTTACTAAATTAATAATATAAAAAAGGTAATTTTGAAATTTGCAAGCTTAAGATGGAATACGTCTCGTTTTGATAATAGATTTACTTTCCTGTAATAAAAAGCAGATATATGAGGTAAATTTAGTTGCTACGACATGTAATTAAATTTTAAAAGTTTGTACATGTTTTTTGAAGTCGGGCAAAGAGGCAGATTGATTGAAATGTGTTGAAAATATGATATATATTTAATATGCAAACTTGTTGTCCCATTAGCAAACTGCTGGCCTTCAACGGAATAACAAAATGTTTGATTTATTGCCAACTATTCACTATAATTGTAAGCTTTGATTTTTACTTTTGTTTAAATATCATTTGGCTAAAACATGTAAAGCTACTTTATTGCATAGTGTAGAGCATTCCAAGTGAAATTATATATAAAAATATGAAAAAAATTTTATAACACACATATACATATACGATTAGTTAGTTAGTACGATGTTCTGTATAGCTTTAATTCAATGATTTTCTCTTATTATAATTCTTAAACATTTAACACAGATTTACATTCAGTACACGTATCAATATCAGCTTGTAATTAATTAGGTTTTTTTTAAATAATATTTACGTTAAATATAGATTCTTGTTTACATTCATTTTTGTTGTATTTATTATTATTATTATTATTATTTCGATATTAATATATATTCGGATATAGAAAAATAAACTTTGTGAAAACAAATTTGGTTTTGTAAAACTTTGTGTTTTTTGTGTCACTTATTTATTTGTAATACCGCTTTTGTTGCTTGTAGGCCTTTGCCGTTTTCTTTTAGTTTGAATTGTTAATGCTTTAACTGTCCCGAAAAAAAATCATCAATGTCATCTCCAAAACAAACAAAAGTACTAGTCCTCTTAAACATCCCATATAAATTCCATTGAATTATTTCATAGAACTTAAAATTTAGAACTTAAACAAAAAAAAAAAAAAAAATGCAGAAAACATAAAAGTGTTTTTATTTCTCTTGTTTTTCTTTTCTTTTTTGCTGACCTTTAATTGTTGATTTCTGTTATGTACCATTTTATAAAACTTTTGGTTCATTTGCGTTGTACCGAATTCCAAAATTGCAATCAAACAAAACAATCTCAAACGACTTATAAATACAACCCGAATGCTCTGCAATTGAATCAACGAAACTGAATTCTTCAAGTTGGCAACATCCGTTTAAGCAACAGTGCCGAATCGGTGCAGTATCCGACCAGAAGAGCATCAACTCGTCGCATATTACTAGGTGCCAATATACCCAGACAATATCCTTTGCGGTCTTCCTTAAGGCGACACAAAGAACGGCAGAAGGGCACTAACAATAACAATAGTAATGGCAGCTCTTCAAAATCCAGTACACGGTCTAAATCAACTGCGGCCACCGCTGCTTCCACAGAAGTTTTCTTAAGCAACTCCAATTCTGAGGGTCAGTCATCAACCAGCACTGAATGCTGTTCCATGGAATCTTCTATAACATTTCGGCCACCTAGGCTATAAATTATTTTAAAAATTTAATCTTCGTTTTCATTAAAATTATTAAAAAACAAAACAAGTCTGATTTTTAAGTTTTATTTAAAAAGTATCTAAATTAATATAAGTTTCCATAGTTTTTTTTTTAATATTTGAATTTGCTGCGAAAGTTAATGTCTGTAGCATTTTTAAAATCATCGAGTTTGTGACAAAATATTATAAAATTGAAAATACCTTTTATAAAAATCTATTCAACAATAAAACAAAAATTTCTCGTACGCACCTAAATTATAATTTTTTTTTACAATCGTAAGCTTTTTTCTAAGAAGCTGAAAAGTTATTCCAAGTAACAAGCATTTATATTTAGTTCAATTAAATATTTTTATATGTATGTAAAATTTAACAAGAAATCTTTTTTTTTTAAATCAACTACTAATGCATACATTCTTATAACCAAATATATAAAAAAAACATTATATTAAATATCATCTATGTCTAAAATTAAATACAGAGTCAAGTGAAAAGGAATATATTTTTGGTTGAAATTTAAAATCTCGTAACAAAACAAAGTGTGGAATGATAATTAAAATTGGTTTCGCGTTATCCGTTTCATATATTGTGTACTGAAATGCACAGGAATTATAAAAATTGCAATATTGAATGTCTTGTTAATTGACTGATTTGGCATTGCACCTAACGATATACTAAATTATATAAAAGCCAAGTTTATAAATGTTATTTTTGCTATATTCACTGATTGTGATTTTATTTCAAATTTTGTGTCTCCCTCAGCATAAACTGTTCCATAAAGAAATTATTTATCAATCAACTATTTTTAAATTGTATACAAGAAAAATAACACCAAATATTTATAAAACAAAATTAGTTTGTAGTTTTGAAAAGTAAGCAAATTAATTATTAATAGTTTAAAAACGTTTTTTTTTTATTTTCGAAAGTAAATTGTTTTCCTCTTATACTTACTGACTGTTCCAAAGTATCGAAAGAAAGTTTCTCTCGTGCATGTAGTTTTAGGATTATTAAAAATAAGTTTGTTTAGCTAAAAGTGACAAAAGAAATTTTTTCGAATATTTTTGTGAAAACCACAATGTGAAATTTTAATTTTGTTTAACTTCAAATGTTAAATATGAATATTATTTGTGTTTTGTTTCAGAATTATTTTTTGCCGGATTTATAATAAAATAATTGTAATGTTTATATTTTAAAATAGTGTATGTACTTATTTATGCATATGTGTGGATATGTATACATAAAAAAGGATGTGAATTTTATTTAAGAATATTATTATGCATTAAACATTAATAAATGAAAAACAAAACATTTAAATGTTAGACAGAATAAAAATTAAATAAATTCATTTCAATAATTTGCGTAACGTTTGATGGATTTTATAATTATACAATTAGCCGCCTGGGCAATTTTTTTACATCCCAATTTCTTTGAAAATTAATTCGCGCTTAGATTAAATATGACTATAGGCTGTGAGGGGGTGTAGATCGGGGCGGATATTGCACTTTTTCGCTCTTCTTGCCATATTTTGTGGGATTACTTTTACTTTGTAAAAATACTCTACATCACAAATTTTTAAATCTTAAAAATATAAACTTACAAAGGAAAGAAAATATCTCACAATTTGGAGCACTTGGTGCTTAAAAGGTAATTCCGTTTTCTAATTATATTTTAATTAGTTTTTTTTATTATAAAGAAGCAAAAAAAAAAAAAATTCGAATTAAAGCAGAAACTCGTTTCGATGGGCAATTTAGAAAAAATTGAATAGCTGATTCACCGAAATAATCAATTTCAATAAAAAGTAAATTTTTATAATTAAACTGGATCTCTGTTATTTTAAAACAAATCAATTTCCGTGTATTTTGAGTATTTATTTCAAACCCAAAAAAAATTAAAAAAATTCTGCGGGGTAATCATTTTTGAGATTACCCCGCAGAATTTTTTACCGTTTAGTAAAATCGACGATAGGTTCATACGCATGTAAGTATATTATTGTTTCTAACTAAATTCTTGCGGTTTTATTTACCTCTAGTGTATACTAGTTGTAAAATTTTCAATACTCTTTTTTATATGCAGTTTTTCCCAAAAAGCGATCATCTTTACTTTCTCCATAGCAACAGCAGAAAAAAATAACAGAAAACTTTTAAAACATATTTCTTACGGTTAATTTCGAGACACCCGTTGATTTATTAAAATATATATTATAGGTTTTTGGTTTTAAATTATCGTTAGAGAAAATTTCTCTCCTTATATAAATGTATAAATATAAAAAAATTAAGCATTTAATAATACGTCTTAAACATTGAGAATATAACTCAGCGTTATCCTTTTAAACTTAAAGTATTACAAACTGCAATAGCAAATTTGGGCAGCAAAATTTATATAAAGTCGGCCGAAATCGTTTTTTGCCTTCAACTTAAATAAATCTTATTAATTTGTTACAATACAATTAAAGGAAATTGAAGATAATCTGTAATATCGAAAGAAGACTTATTCTCCATATATCATCGTTATAAGAAATTCCTGAAAGATTTATATTCTGCTTCTTAAGTCCATTTATATTTCCACGCTGTTATGGTTTTGAAATATTGCCTTATGTCTTATTGTATAAGGTTTTATCTATCAATATACCATTTTCGATAAGAAAACTTTCCACGTCAGAGGGAAAGAAATCATCAGTTAAGTCATCCGTTATCCTAACAAAATTTCCTACAACTGCTTGAGCTTTGTAGACCAACAAAGCAGGGAGGGCTTTAGTACGAAAATCTCTACTCATGCCGGCTACTGAACTACAGATTTTCGCAAACTTAACAGTGGCATATTCGCCAGCCAACGTATCCAGACATTTATTTAATGTGACACACGCAGTTAGATTGCGATCATATATATGAATTATAATTGTTGTGTAATTATTTTCTTTTTCCACGCAATTGAGGAACTCCTCATGAGAAGTCAGATTAAGAACTTTCCCAAAATGAAGATTTTGTCCACATTGGGATAACATTTCAGCCATTCTTTGCTTTTGAAATTGTTGTAAAAAATCTTCAGACATCAATTCTGCAAACTCAAGATCTAGTTCTTCTTGTTTTTTGCGTTCCTCATCATCTTGAGTCGTAGTCACAGTCATAGTTAATTTTTTTGCCATATCAATACGCTGCCGTTCACTTTCTTCGCGTCTCTCAGCCTGCAGTTTTTTAAATCTTTGCCAATCCTCCACTACACCTTTGGGCCCAGTATTTGTAGAACCTTGGTAGCCACCTGAAGGTGTTGGTGGGCAAATATCAGGATCGACAAAACCTTGTGCTCCTTGCTTACACGATGTTCCCTTAGTGGAACCCTCTTCAACATCCTCACAATCTTCCAGATCACCTTCATCACTGCTACAATAATATTCCAACTTTTCTCCCATCAATTTGTCTTCTAATGTAGCCATCGTTGTATTCCTCCTCAAAAACAATTTATATAAATAATACTAATTAAATTAACAAGTTATCTCTCAATGCACCGAACTAATTAAGCAATGTTTTACAATTATTCTATATAAACAATTAAGAGCAGGGATGACACGTTGTGTCAAAAATATTAGCGCACAAAAATACAAATCTGTACCTTCAAGATTCGCCAATAGGTTTAGAACTCGGCTAAGCAGTGGCACTACAGCCAACGCGGTTTTTTGCTCCACTGCTGAATTCAAATCCTTTTAAAAAACCGAAAACCCCCAATTTCTCTATACTTAAGTTTTTTCATATATATATGTATCTATAAACATTTTGAAAGCTTGAAAACGGAAGACACAATACAACAATGAATAAAAAATTTTTTTGGCTTTTAGTTCTTGATTTCCTATTTGTTAATATTTTATGTGAGATGAAATTATATTTTGATTTTTCAATAAAATATGTTTTGTTATCGGGAAATTAATAGAATTCTTAAATAGGACCGTCCTGTTTTAGATAGATAATTAATGAGCATATGATAGGATGCTTCCATTGTGCGTATTTTCCTTCCTAAAGAACACTTAATCGTGTGGAATTAAACTAAACTAACTACCAATTCTTATAAAATGAAGCTTTTTATTATTTTTAAACTTTTATATTGTGCGTGTTTCGTACAATTTGAAATAAACGTTCCATTTTCTCTGCCACTTTAAATTTACATAAACGCAGCTCCAGGCTATTGAAATCAGCCTTTTCTAGCTGAAAATATGCGTGTATTATGAATGGAAAATGGTATTAATTATGAGTATTTGACAATGCCCATTCTCACCTCATCAGATGAATCTGTACAGAAGGGATCATCTAATGCCAAACGCTCAGCAAGCGCCACTATCCCACACCACAATCGGAAATTTATCTTGTAATCCTCTTCACATAATTGTTTATAGTCTATTAGCTCCAATACGCTGTTGATATTATTTTCGGTGCCGTAGAATTCTAAAACATCTTCTAAAGCCTGGTAGAGATATTTAATATTCATATGGCGTTCTTGATAATCCGTTAACGGCAATTTCATCTCATTTGGTTGATCCTGCTGCTTTTGCTCGGGGCAAAACTTTAAATATTTGAGAAAAATTCGTTTAAAGATTTGCTTGCGTTGGCGTGAGACCCAAACATATTGGCTTAAATATTGAGTAACAGAGATGCCTAGAGGAAAGCATGTAGCTTAATTATCAAACTAAATTAATTTATCTGAAGGTAACGTCCTCCCTTACCTTCTATAGATTTAAAATCCATTGGCACTTCAAACCTGGTAGCAGACTTTGAAAATTTTCTTGGTATTTTTTCACATATGATATTTAGTTTTTGCAATTCTTTATCCGCGTCACTGGAGTCTGTGGCTGTTCGAGGTAAATATTTGTAGGCCTCCCGATAGGTTCTACTAAGCTGTAACGCACGTAAAGTGATAGTGTACATTAAAGTTAATTTTAAAGGAAGCGCTTGTTTACATACACACATACATACGCATCAAATGTATTTTCTATCAGATCTACATCCACTTTAGTTTTGAGAATCTGGAAAGCTTCATAGGTCAAAAAGCTGTCTTTTAGCAAAACTTCTTCACTAGCTTGTTTTTCTTGGCTAGGCAAAAGAGTAACGGTATTTGGTACTAAGCTGGTCCTAGTACTGGGGTTGAATGAATCAGGGCCCATTGTAGCAATTTGAGTTTCAGGATCTTGGCTTAAGTGGAAAGTTGGGGCTGTAGCTGAAAATGGAGTGGGATGAATACTTTCAAATTTAAAAGTTAGTCTTCTACGATATACCTGCCACGTCCTTAAGTTTCTTCCTCCGTTTGCCGCGACGTATATTCTCATCGTCTAAGTCCTGCTCATTAATGCAAGTATATGCAACTTTTTGAACTCCGTCTGCTGCCTCAGAGGTTTCTTCTGGAATTGTGGTAATTGCTAAAGATGATTTAGGTCTTTGTTCCTCTTCCAACTGTTGCTTTCTAGTCTGCTTTTCTTCTGCGGCACCAGCACTGCGCGTCTTTTGATCACTGCCGCCAAAGCCTCCGCCACTCGTTAAATCAGAGCAAGGTTTCCAATATAATGTCTCTTGTGAATGGGATCTTCTTAAATCTAATATAATTTGCTTACGCTTGATCATGTCATTATTTCCTAACTCTGGTGTTACACAACGCCGATTATTAAGAAAGGAACCAGCACTAGTGCGTGTATGTATGCTGGTGATAGTAGGTGTAGGCGTCAGTGGTCGAGAATCTGTGTCGGTATAACGCCGAAATAGATCTTCAGGTATGTTATCGTGCAATTCACATGTAGTGGCTGCTTTTTCAGTTAAGGCTGCTTGTATATTTTGGATATTTTTCCCTTCGACTGACTAATGTAAATATGTTTTAGGTACGAGTGAAAACCTTATTAACAGTTTTTTTACCGATTTTTTATTTTAAGCTCACCAATGATTGTTTAAACTGATTAATGATTTGTTTCACATCAGCTGGTGCTGGATGATTGCACAATATGGAACATCCCTTGGCAAAGGGATTAAGCAAACCACCAAATGGCCTTAAAGATAATGCCACAGGCACACCCTCAAAGTTCTCAGGCAAATTTACATTCTTAGATTTCTGAAAATAAGGAAATAATAGTGAGAAAATGTATTCTGGTTTCTTCCAACATCTCAAAATTCCAATTTCTACATAATTAAATGGTTACTTTGCGAAAAAAAATTTTGCACTTCTTCGCCGTTGGTACTAAGCCAGTTCTACTCGTATAATCCATATTGTTGTGTTTCAATTAAGTGAGATAAATAAAGAACAAAATTTTATTCAATATAAACAAACTTTGGTTGCCATCGCAGTGGCATGTTACATTAGTATTTTCGTCCTGCGGAGATATTTCCTTACGGTTAGCTTTTGTCTTTGTGGCATTGCCAGCTGAAAGTTTTTTTGTATAGCATACTCGTTGCTACTGCAGTTTAAATTATCGTTCACAACCGGAAACTTCCCTACTGTATCCGATTGTATATAAGTAGCGTTCAAAATGTGACTTGCAGTCTGTGGTGAAAATGCCATTAATCAGGCATTATTGAATTAAAGTATTGTTCTGCAATATAGAATAATTCAAGTCTGCGTAAAAAGTTTTTCCTAATAAAGTGCCGAGTTTGAATAAAAGAAAAGCAAATAGTTGTTTCTTATTTTATTGTATTTCTGTGTTTCAACCATGCAACTTATTGTCATTATGTAAGAGCAGTGAGAGAAAAGAAATTGCTAAAAGCGCAATAAAATAAAAACTGAAACATTTATGCACTTAGAATTGTAGAAATGAAAAATAAAAGAAAAATATATAAGTATTTCATTAAGTCTTGCATATTATGAACAGGGACTAAGTGATATATGCAAAAATTTTTTCAAAAAATGGGATCGGTCTTTGCTCTACGTAAACATAAAATGGAATCGGTCCTTGCAATATTAAGTTGCAAAAGTGAATTTTATACTTAACAAATCTTGAAAAGGGCATTACAAGATTCGTTCTTCTTGGCTATTAAATTATTTAAAATGCTTTTTTTTTTTGTTTACGAGAATAGGCAAGATCAAGAAAATCACAGTGGTCGATGAACGTGCAAGTGATCCCTTGCACATGCATTTCTACATACATGTATACACACACATTAATCTTTTTGTCTGCAAACAGTACATACTTTTTGATACAAATTCTTTGCAATTACAATAAGACAAGTAATTTGTGTGTATTTAAAGATTGTATGTTTTTTGGTTGACTTGAGTGAGATTAATTGAAAAAGCTAATGACAATTCATCGCCGCTCGTTTTTTCTCCCCTTATTCTTGTATATATCTCTGCATGGCCAAAAGCCAAAATTAACGGTGTCTATCGTTTTTTGTTGTGCCTCAATTCTGCCTACTGAACAATAGGAACGCTTTATTGCAAGAGTAAAAACGTACTGTATTGAGTAGTTGACTTGCTAAGAAGCAGGTCCCTAGAAGAACCCCTAAAATAAAATGTTTAAATAAATATAAAATTGCATAAGTTAAAAAAACAAAACAAACTTTTAACTTTAAAATGCCGAATAAGAAAAATCCTAGAATACGTAATAGATCGCGTAATAAGATTAATCGTTTAAAGTTAGTAGAAACTCCTAATAATAAAAAAGATACAATAGAGTATAAAGAACAAGCTCAACTGGAATCAAACGATACGAATGAAAATGACGTGGACGATGGCGACATGCCTGATCTAATAGATGAGGAAACAGAAAAAAGCGAGCAGAATGCGCAACCGGAAACAGATCCCATGAAGGTTTTGCATAATCTAATAAACAGTAAAGTCTTTCAAAAGAGCTCTCAAAGAGATATTACTCCGGAAACAAATAATAACGCCAAGCTAAAATATAAAAAAACTAAAGAAAGATCAAAAGAAAGTGAAAGTGCATCAAATGCGAGTGAAAAAAATGCATTTATGCAAACTTTACAAAAGAAAATGGAGGCAATGGCGGCTAATGGTAAATATAAATCTGTTTCCCCGAACAGCTATTATAACACAAATTTCAATTTCAGAGCAACTTATTCACATTCTTTAAAAGTACAGAGTTATTTGATGTATTATCACTTTTATATCCTTTCATTTGCATTCATAAATTTTAAAGATTTTCTATTTACAAAGTCTTAGTTTAATATTCTTTTAATAATTTAAAAGGACGTTGTCAGCATGTTTTGTACCAACTTTTCTTTTAGTGCAAAATCCCATCTTGTAAAATTTTCATTTTCAAAACAAGCTCGACTGGGAGAAGAGTCGGTCTGATTTTCATTATTCCTTTATTTTTGAATTTAATCTAAAAGCAAGAGTTTGTGAAAAATGGTTGCAAGAAAATTACGCCAAACTACAAGTATAAACTTACAGCAAACTTAAAAATTTATATAGTAACTAAAACGAGAATTAAAAAGTAGCACCAAAACTGGTAAAATGAAAAGAGATTCCAAATTTTCTGATATAATTTGCTTTTCCGCGCACTCCCATTTTTTTTTACTTACGACGGAGCCACTTTACATTTTTAACTCCACTTTGTATTTATAAAAAGATAAGGTATCCACCTTAGTGATTAATTTAATTAATTAATTTAATTAATCACCAATTAATTTCATTTTTTGTCTTTTTTAATTACTGGCAAATATATAAGAAATATACTCGTATTTTAAGACAAAAAATTGAATAGAAAAAGTAATATAAATGCCAGTTCAGCCAAAAAAAAAAATTTGGAATTTCATTTAACGATGACTTCCAGAAGAAGGGAATCATCGAATTACGTATCTTTTTTTATTTTTGGTTAAGTTTTTGCCATTTTATTGAATTTTCACGATTGGAATTCAACTTAAGGAGGAATTCGGGGAGAAAGGTAGGAGTTGGACGGCTAAAAAACACTAAGGTAGCTACCTTGCAAAAATCGCAATTTTTTGTCTTTTCTAATTACTGGCAAATATATAAGAAATATACTCGTATTTTAAGACAAAAAATTGACTAGAAAAAGTAATATAAATGCCAGTTCAGCCAAAAAAAAATTTGGAATTTCATTTAAGGATGACTTCCAGAAGAAGGGAATCATCGAATTACGCATCTTTTTTTATTTTTAGTTAAGTTTTTGCCATTTTATAATATTTTCACGTTTGGAATTCAACTTAAGGAGTAATTCAATGAGAAAGGAAAGAGTTGGACGGCAAAAAATCACTAAGGTAGCTACCTTACAAAAATCGCAGTTTTTTGTCTTTTCTAATTACTGGCAAATATATAAGAAATATACTCGTATTTTAAGACAAAAAATTGACTAGAAAAAGTAATATAAATGCCAGTTCAGCCAAAAAAAATTTGGAATTTTATTTAAGGACGACTTCCAGAAGAACAGCTTCATCAAATTACGCATCTCTTTTACTTTTAGTTAAGTTTTTGCCATTTTATAATATTTTCACGTTTGGAATTCAACTTAAGGAGGAATTCAATTAGAAACGAAAGAGTTGGACGGCAAAAAATCACTAAGGTAGCTACCTTACAAAAATCGCAATTTTTTGTCTTTTCTAATTACTGGCAAATATATAAGAAATATACTCGTATTTTAAGACAAAAAATTGACTAGAAAAAGTAATATAAATGCCAGTTCAGCCAAAAAAAATTTGGAATTTTATTTAAGGACGACTTCCAGAAGAACAGCTTCATCAAATTACGCATCTCTTTTACTTTTAGTTAAGTTTTTGCCATTTTATAATATTTTCACGTTTGGAATTCAACATAAGGACTAATTCGGGGAGAAAGGTAGGAGTTGGACGGCTAAAAATCACTAAGGTAGCTACCTTACAAAAATCGCAATTTTTTGTCTTTTCTAATTACTGGCAAATATATAAGAAATATACTCGTATTTTAAGACAAAAAATTGACTAGAAAAAGTAATATAAATGCCAGTTCAGCCAAAAAAAAATTTGGAATTTCATTTAAGGATGACTTCCAGAAGAAGGGAATCATCGAATTACGCATCTTTTTTTATTTTTAGTTAAGTTTTTGCCATTTTATAATATTTTCACGTTTGGAATTCAACTTAAGGAGTAATTCAATGAGAAAGGAAAGAGTTGGACGGCAAAAAATCACTAAGGTAGCTACCTTACAAAAATCGCAGTTTTTTGTCTTTTCTAATTACTGGCAAATATATAAGAAATATACTCGTATTTTAAGACAAAAAATTGACTAGAAAAAGTAATATAAATGCCAGTTCAGCCAAAAAAAATTTGGAATTTTATTTAAGGACGACTTCCAGAAGAACAGCTTCATCAAATTACGCATCTCTTTTACTTTTAGTTAAGTTTTTGCCATTTTATAATATTTTCACGTTTGGAATTCAACTTAAGGAGGAATTCAATTAGAAACGAAAGAGTTGGACGGCAAAAAATCACTAAGGTAGCTACCTTACAAAAATCGCAATTTTTTGTCTTTTCTAATTACTGGCAAATATATAAGAAATATACTCGTATTTTAAGACAAAAAATTGACTAGAAAAAGTAATATAAATGCCAGTTCAGCCAAAAAAAATTTGGAATTTTATTTAAGGACGACTTCCAGAAGAACAGCTTCATCAAATTACGCATCTCTTTTACTTTTAGTTAAGTTTTTGCCATTTTATAATATTTTCACGTTTGGAATTCAACTTAAGGAGGAATTCAATTAGAAACGAAAGAGTTGGACGGCAAAAAATCACTAAGGTAGCTACCTTACAAAAATCGCAATTTTTTGTCTTTTCTAATTACTGGCAAATATATAAGAAATATACTCGTATTTTAAGACAAAAAATTGACTAGAAAAAGTAATATAAATGCCAGTTCAGCCAAAAAAAATTTGGAATTTTATTTAAGGACGACTTCCAGAAGAACAGCTTCATCAAATTACGCATCTCTTTTACTTTTAGTTAAGTTTTTGCCATTTTATAATATTTTCACGTTTGGAATTCAACATAAGGACTAATTCGGGGAGAAAGGTAGGAGTTGGACGGCTAAAAATCACTAAGGTAGCTACCTTACAAAAATCGCAATTTTTTGTCTTTTCTAATTACTGGCAAATATATAAGAAATATACTCGTATTTTAAGACAAAAAATTGACTAGAAAAAGTAATATAAATGCCAGTTCAGCCAAAAAAAAATTTGGAATTTCATTTAAGGATGACTTCCAGAAGAAGGGAATCATCGAATTACGCATCTTTTTTTATTTTTAGTTAAGTTTTTGCCATTTTATAATATTTTCACGTTTGGAATTCAACTTAAGGAGTAATTCAATGAGAAAGGAAAGAGTTGGACGGCAAAAAATCACTAAGGTAGCTACCTTACAAAAATCGCAGTTTTTTGTCTTTTCTAATTACTGGCAAATATATAAGAAATATACTCGTATTTTAAGACAAAAAATTGACTAGAAAAAGTAATATAAATGCCAGTTCAGCCAAAAAAAATTTGGAATTTTATTTAAGGACGACTTCCAGAAGAACAGCTTCATCAAATTACGCATCTCTTTTACTTTTAGTTAAGTTTTTGCCATTTTATAATATTTTCACGTTTGGAATTCAACTTAAGGAGGAATTCAATTAGAAACGAAAGAGTTGGACGGCAAAAAATCACTAAGGTAGCTACCTTACAAAAATCGCAATTTTTTGTCTTTTCTAATTACTGGCAAATATATAAGAAATATACTCGTATTTTAAGACAAAAAATTGACTAGAAAAAGTAATATAAATGCCAGTTCAGCCAAAAAAAATTTGGAATTTTATTTAAGGACGACTTCCAGAAGAACAGCTTCATCAAATTACGCATCTCTTTTACTTTTAGTTAAGTTTTTGCCATTTTATAATATTTTCACGTTTGGAATTCAACATAAGGAGTAATTCGGGGAGAAAGGTAGGAGTTGGACGGCTAAAAATCACTAAGGTAGCTACCTTACAAAAATCGCAATTTTTTGTCTTTTCTAATTACTGGCAAATATATAAGAAATATACTCGTATTTTAAGACAAAAAATTGACTAGAAAAAGTAATATAAATGCCAGTTCAGCCAAAAAAAAATTTGGAATTTCATTTAAGGATGACTTCCAGAAGAAGGGAATCATCGAATTACGCATCTTTTTTTATTTTTAGTTAAGTTTTTGCCTTTTTATAATATTTTCACGTTTGGAATTCAACTTACGGAGTAATTCAATGAGAAAGGAAAGAGTTGGACGGCAAAAAATCACTAAGGTAGCTACCTTACAAAAATCGCAGTTTTTTGTCTTTTCTAATTACTGGCAAATATATAAGAAATATACTCGTATTTTAAGACAAAAAATTGACTAGAAAAAGTAATATAAATGCCAGTTCAGCCAAAAAAAATTTGGAATTTTATTTAAGGACGACTTCCAGAAGAACAGCTTCATCAAATTACGCATCTCTTTTACTTTTAGTTAAGTTTTTGCCATTTTATAATATTTTCACGTTTGGAATTCAACATAAGGACTAATTCGGGGAGAAAGGTAGGAGTTGGACGGCTAAAAATCACTAAGGTAGCTACCTTACAAAAATCGCAATTTTTTGTCTTTTCTAATTACTGGCAAATATATAAGAAATATACTCGTATTTTAAGACAAAAAATTGACTAGAAAAAGTAATATAAATGCCAGTTCAGCCAAAAAAAAATTTGGAATTTCATTTAAGGATGACTTCCAGAAGAAGGGAATCATCGAATTACGCATCTTTTTTTATTTTTGGTTAAGTTTTTGCCATTTTATAATATTTTCACGTTTGGAATTCAACTTAAGGAGTAATTCAATGAGAAAGGAAAGAGTTGGACGGCAAAAAATCACTAAGGTAGCTACCTTACAAAAATCGCAGTTTTTTGTCTTTTCTAATTACTGGCAAATATATAAGAAATATACTCGTATTTTAAGACAAAAAATTGACTAGAAAAAGTAATATAAATGCCAGTTCAGCCAAAAAAAATTTGGAATTTTATTTAAGGACGACTTCCAGAAGAACAGCTTCATCAAATTACGCATCTCTTTTACTTTTAGTTAAGTTTTTGCCATTTTATAATATTTTCACGTTTGGAATTCAACATAAGGAGTAATTCGGGGAGAAAGGTAGGAGTTGGACGGCTAAAAATCACTAAGGTAGCTACCTTACAAAAATCGCAATTTTTTGTCTTTTCTAATTACTGGCAAATATATAAGAAATATACTCGTATTTTAAGACAAAAAATTGACTAGAAAAAGTAATATAAATGCCAGTTCAGCCAAAAAAAAATTTGGAATTTCATTTAAGGATGACTTCCAGAAGAAGGGAATCATCAAATTACGCATCTTTTTTTATTTTTAGTTAAGTTTTTGCCATTTTATAATATTTTCACGTTTGGAATTCAACATAAGGAGTAATTCGGGGAGAAAGGTAGGAGTTGGACGGCTAAAAATCACTAAGGTAGCTACCTTACAAAAATCGCAATTTTTTGTCTTTTCTAATTACTGGCAAATATATAAGAAATATACTCGTATTTTAAGACAAAAAAATGACTTGAAAAAGTAATATAAATGCCAGTCCAGCCAAAAAAAAATTTGGAATTTCATTTAAGGATGCCTTCCAGAAGAAGGGAATCATCGAATTACGCATCTTTTTTTATTTTTAGTTAAGTTTTTGCCATTTTATAATATTTTCACGTTTGGAATTCAACTTAAGGAGTAATTCAATGAGAAAGGAAAGAGTTGGACGGCAAAAAATCACTAAGGTAGCTACCTTACAAAAATCGCAGTTTTTTGTCTTTTCTAATTACTGGCAAATATATAAGAAATATACTCGTATTTTAAGACAAAAAATTGACTAGAAAAAGTAATATAAACGCCAGTTCAGCCTAAAAAAATTTGGAATTTTATTTAAGGATGACTTCCAGAAGAACAGCTTCATCAAATTACGCATCTCTTTTACTTTTAGTTAAGTTTTTGCCATTTTATAATATTTTCACGTTTGGAATTCAACTTAAGGAGTAATTCAATTAGAAAGGAAAGAGTTGGACGGCAAAAAATCACTAAGGTAGCTACCTTACAAAAATCGCAATTTTTTGTCTTTTCTAATTACTGGCAAATATATAAGAAATATACTCGTATTTTACGACAAAAAAATGACTTGAAAAAGTAATATAAATGCCAGTCCAGCCAAAAAAAAATTTGGAATTTCATTTAAGGATGCCTTCCAGAAGAAGGGAATCATCGAATTACGCATCTTTTTTTATTTTTAGTTAAGTTTTTGCCATTTTATAATATTTTCACGTTTGGAATTCAACTTAAGGAGTAATTCAATGAGAAAGGAAAGAGTTGGACGGCAAAAAATCACTAAGGTAGCTACCTTACAAAAATCGCAGTTTTTTGTCTTTTCTAATTACTGGCAAATATATAAGAAATATACTCGTATTTTACGACAAAAAAATGACTTGAAAAAGTAATATAAATGCCAGTCCAGCCAAAAAAAAATTTGGAATTTCATTTAAGGATGCCTTCCAGAAGAAGGGAATCATCGAATTACGCATCTTTTTTTATTTTTAGTTAAGTTTTTGCCATTTTATAATATTTTCACGTTTGGAATTCAACTTAAGGAGTAATTCAATGAGAAAGGAAAGAGTTGGACGGCAAAAAATCACTAAGGTAGCTACCTTACAAAAATCGCAGTTTTTTGTCTTTTCTAATTACTGGCAAATATATAAGAAATATACTCGTATTTTACGACAAAAAAATGACTTGAAAAAGTAATATAAATGCCAGTCCAGCCAAAAAAAAATTTGGAATTTCATTTAAGGATGCCTTCCAGAAGAAGGGAATCATCGAATTACGCATCTTTTTTTATTTTTAGTTAAGTTTTTGCCATTTTATAATATTTTCACGTTTGGAATTCAACTTAAGGAGTAATTCAATGAGAAAGGAAAGAGTTGGACGGCAAAAAATCACTAAGGTAGCTACCTTACAAAAATCGCAGTTTTTTGTCTTTTCTAATTACTGGCAAATATATAAGAAATATACTCGTATTTTACGACAAAAAAATGACTTGAAAAAGTAATATAAATGCCAGTCCAGCCAAAAAAAAATTTGGAATTTCATTTAAGGATGCCTTCCAGAAGAAGGGAATCATCGAATTACGCATCTTTTTTTATTTTTAGTTAAGTTTTTGCCATTTTATAATATTTTCACGTTTGGAATTCAACTTAAGGAGTAATTCAATGAGAAAGGAAAGAGTTGGACGGCAAAAAATCACTAAGGTAGCTACCTTACAAAAATCGCAGTTTTTTGTCTTTTCTAATTACTGGCAAATATATAAGAAATATACTCGTATTTTAAGACAAAAAATTGACTAGAAAAAGTAATATAAATGCCAGTTCAGCCAAAAAAAATTTGGAATTTTATTTAAGGACGACTTCCAGAAGAACAGCTTCATCAAATTACGCATCTCTTTTACTTTTAGTTAAGTTTTTGCCATTTTATAATATTTTCACGTTTGGAATTCAACATAAGGAGTAATTCGGGGAGAAAGGTAGGAGTTGGACGGCTAAAAATCACTAAGGTAGCTACCTTACAAAAATCGCAATTTTTTGTCTTTTCTAATTACTGGCAAATATATAAGAAATATACTCGTATTTTAAGACAAAAAATTGACTAGAAAAAGTAATATAAATGCCAGTTCAGCCAAAAAAAAATTTGGAATTTCATTTAAGGATGACTTCCAGAAGAAGGGAATCATCGAATTACGCATCTTTTTTTATCTTTAGTTAAGTTTTTGCCTTTTTATAATATTTTCACGTTTGGAATTCAACTTAAGGAGTAATTCAATGAGAAAGGAAAGAGTTGGACGGCAAAAAATCACTAAGGTAGCTACCTTACAAAAATCGCAGTTTTTTGTCTTTTCTAATTACTGGCAAATATATAAGAAATATACTCGTATTTTAAGACAAAAAATTGACTAGAAAAAGTAATATAAATGCCAGTTCAGCCAAAAAAAATTTGGAATTTTATTTAAGGACGACTTCCAGAAGAACAGCTTCATCAAATTACGCATCTCTTTTACTTTTAGTTAAGTTTTTGCCATTTTATAATATTTTCACGTTTGGAATTCAACATAAGGACTAATTCGGGGAGAAAGGTAGGAGTTGGACGGCTAAAAATCACTAAGGTAGCTACCTTACAAAAATCGCAATTTTTTGTCTTTTCTAATTACTGGCAAATATATAAGAAATATACTCGTATTTTAAGACAAAAAATTGACTAGAAAAAGTAATATAAATGCCAGTTCAGCCAAAAAAAAATTTGGAATTTCATTTAAGGATGACTTCCAGAAGAAGGGAATCATCGAATTACGCATCTTTTTTTATTTTTGGTTAAGTTTTTGCCATTTTATAATATTTTCACGTTTGGAATTCAACTTAAGGAGTAATTCAATGAGAAAGGAAAGAGTTGGACGGCAAAAAATCACTAAGGTAGCTACCTTACAAAAATCGCAGTTTTTTGTCTTTTCTAATTACTGGCAAATATATAAGAAATATACTCGTATTTTAAGACAAAAAATTGACTAGAAAAAGTAATATAAATGCCAGTTCAGCCAAAAAAAATTTGGAATTTTATTTAAGGACGACTTCCAGAAGAACAGCTTCATCAAATTACGCATCTCTTTTACTTTTAGTTAAGTTTTTGCCATTTTATAATATTTTCACGTTTGGAATTCAACTT
The DNA here is from genome assembly GCA_963402855.1 of Ormia ochracea. Classification (NCBI taxonomy): domain Eukaryota; kingdom Metazoa; phylum Arthropoda; class Insecta; order Diptera; family Tachinidae; genus Ormia; species Ormia ochracea. The sequence continues at coordinate 57,457,533 of OY727106.1, read as the reverse complement.
AAGGAGGAATTCAATTAGAAACGAAAGAGTTGGACGGCAAAAAATCACTAAGGTAGCTACCTTACAAAAATCGCAATTTTTTGTCTTTTCTAATTACTGGCAAATATATAAGAAATATACTCGTATTTTAAGACAAAAAATTGACTAGAAAAAGTAATATAAATGCCAGTTCAGCCAAAAAAAATTTGGAATTTTATTTAAGGACGACTTCCAGAAGAACAGCTTCATCAAATTACGCATCTCTTTTACTTTTAGTTAAGTTTTTGCCATTTTATAATATTTTCACGTTTGGAATTCAACATAAGGAGTAATTCGGGGAGAAAGGTAGGAGTTGGACGGCTAAAAATCACTAAGGTAGCTACCTTACAAAAATCGCAATTTTTTGTCTTTTCTAATTACTGGCAAATATATAAGAAATATACTCGTATTTTAAGACAAAAAAATGACTTGAAAAAGTAATATAAATGCCAGTCCAGCCAAAAAAAAATTTGGAATTTCATTTAAGGATGCCTTCCAGAAGAAGGGAATCATCGAATTACGCATCTTTTTTTATTTTTAGTTAAGTTTTTGCCATTTTATAATATTTTCACGTTTGGAATTCAACTTAAGGAGTAATTCAATGAGAAAGGAAAGAGTTGGACGGCAAAAAATCACTAAGGTAGCTACCTTACAAAAATCGCAGTTTTTTGTCTTTTCTAATTACTGGCAAATATATAAGAAATATACTCGTATTTTAAGACAAAAAATTGACTAGAAAAAGTAATATAAACGCCAGTTCAGCCTAAAAAAATTTGGAATTTTATTTAAGGATGACTTCCAGAAGAACAGCTTCATCAAATTACGCATCTCTTTTACTTTTAGTTAAGTTTTTGCCATTTTATAATATTTTCACGTTTGGAATTCAACTTAAGGAGTAATTCAATTAGAAAGGAAAGAGTTGGACGGCAAAAAATCACTAAGGTAGCTACCTTACAAAAATCGCAATTTTTTGTCTTTTCTAATTACTGGCAAATATATAAGAAATATACTCGTATTTTACGACAAAAAAATGACTTGAAAAAGTAATATAAATGCCAGTCCAGCCAAAAAAAAATTTGGAATTTCATTTAAGGATGCCTTCCAGAAGAAGGGAATCATCGAATTACGCATCTTTTTTTATATTTGGTTAAGTTTTTGCCATTTTATAATATTTTCACGTTTGGAATTCAACTTAAGGAGTAATTCAATGAGAAAGGAAAGAGTTGGACGGCAAAAAATCACTAAGGTAGCTACCTTACAAAAATCGCAGTTTTTTGTCTTTTCTAATTACTGGCAAATATATAAGAAATATACTCGTATTTTACGACAAAAAAATGACTTCAAAAAGTAATATAAATGCCAGTCCAGCCAAAAAAAAATTTGGAATTTCATTTAAGGATGCCTTCCAGAAGAAGGGAATCATCGAATTACGCATCTTTTTTTATTTTTAGTTAAGTTTTTGCCATTTTATAATATTTTCACGTTTGGAATTCAACTTAAGGAGTAATTCAATGAGAAAGGAAAGAGTTGGACGGCAAAAAATCACTAAGGTAGCTACCTTACAAAAATCGCAGTTTTTTGTCTTTTCTAATTACTGGCAAATATATAAGAAATATACTCGTATTTTACGACAAAAAAATGACTTGAAAAAGTAATATAAATGCCAGTCCAGCCAAAAAAAAATTTGGAATTTCATTTAAGGATGCCTTCCAGAAGAAGGGAATCATCGAATTACGCATCTTTTTTTATTTTTAGTTAAGTTTTTGCCATTTTATAATATTTTCACGTTTGGAATTCAACTTAAGGAGTAATTCAATGAGAAAGGAAAGAGTTGGACGGCAAAAAATCACTAAGGTAGCTACCTTACAAAAATCGCAGTTTTTTGTCTTTTCTAATTACTGGCAAATATATAAGAAATATACTCGTATTTTACGACAAAAAAATGACTTGAAAAAGTAATATAAATGCCAGTCCAGCCAAAAAAAAATTTGGAATTTCATTTAAGGATGCCTTCCAGAAGAAGGGAATCATCGAATTACGCATCTTTTTTTATTTTTACTTAAGTTTTTGCCATTTTATAATATTTTCACGTTTGGAATTCAACTTAAGGAGTAATTCAATGAGAAAGGAAAGAGTTGGACGGCTAAAAATCACTAAGGTAGCTACCTTACAAAAATCGCAATTTTTTGTCTTTTCTAATTACTGGCAAATATATAAGAAATATACTCGTATTTTAAGACAAAAAATTTACTAGAAAAAGTAATATAAATGCCAGTTCAGCCAAAAAAAAATTTGGAATTTCATTTAAGGATGACTTCCAGAAGAAGGGAATCATCGAATTACGCATCTTTTTTTATTTTTGGTTAAGTTTTTGCCATTTTATAATATTTTCACGTTTGGAATTCAACTTAAGGAGGAATTCAATTAGAAAGGAAAGAGTTGGACGGCAAAAAATCACTAAGGTAGCTACCTTACAAAAATCGCAATTTTTTGTCTTTTCTAATTACTGGCAAATATATAAGAAATATACTCGTATTTTAAGACAAAAAATTTACTAGAAAAAGTAATATAAATGCCAGTTCAGCCAAAAAAAAATTTGGAATTTCATTTAAGGATGACTTCCAGAAGAAGGGAATCATCGAATTACGCATCTTTTTTTATATTTGGTTAAGTTTTTGCCATTTTATAATATTTTCACGTTTGGAATTCAACTTAAGGAGGAATTCAATTAGAAAGGAAAGAGTTGGACGGCTAAAAATCACTAAGGTAGCTACCTTACAAAAATCGCAATTTTTTGTCTTTTCTAATTACTGGCAAATATATAAGAAATATACTCGTATTTTAAGACAAAAAATTTACTAGAAAAAGTAATATAAATGCCAGTTCAGCCAAAAAAAAATTTGGAATTTCATTTAAGGATGCCTTCCAGAAGAAGGGAATCATCGAATTACGCATCTTTTTTTATTTTTGGTTAAGTTTTTGCCATTTTATAATATTTTCACGTTTGGAATTCAACTTAAGGAGGAATTCAATTAGAAAGGAAAGAGTTGGACGGCAAAAAATCACTAAGGTAGCTACCTTACAAAAATCGCAATTTTTTGTCTTTTCTAATTACTGGCAAATATATAAGAAATATACTCGTATTTTAAGACAAAAAATTGACTAGAAAAAGTAATATAAATGCCAGTTCAGCCAAAAAAAATTTGGAATTTTATTTAAGGACGACTTCCAGAAGAACAGCTTCATCAAATTACGCATCTCTTTTACTTTTAGTTAAGTTTTTGCCATTTTATAATATTTTCACGTTTGGAATTCAACATAAGGAGTAATTCGGGGAGAAAGGTAGGAGTTGGACGGCTAAAAATCACTAAGGTAGCTACCTTACAAAAATCGCAATTTTTTGTCTTTTCTAATTACTGGCAAATATATAAGAAATATACTCGTATTTTAAGACAAAAAATTTACTAGAAAAAGTAATATAAATGCCAGTTCAGCCAAAAAAAAATTTGGAATTTCATTTAAGGATGACTTCCAGAAGAAGGGAATCATCGAATTACGCATCTTTTTTTATATTTGGTTAAGTTTTTGCCATTTTATAATATTTTCACGTTTGGAATTCAACTTAAGGAGGAATTCAATTAGAAAGGAAAGAGTTGGACGGCTAAAAATCACTAAGGTAGCTACCTTACAAAAATCGCAATTTTTTGTCTTTTCTAATTACTGGCAAATATATAAGAAATATACTCGTATTTTAAGACAAAAAATTTACTAGAAAAAGTAATATAAATGCCAGTTCAGCCAAAAAAAAATTTGGAATTTCATTTAAGGATGCCTTCCAGAAGAAGGGAATCATCGAATTACGCATCTTTTTTTATTTTTGGTTAAGTTTTTGCCATTTTATAATATTTTCACGTTTGGAATTCAACTTAAGGAGGAATTCAATTAGAAAGGAAAGAGTTGGACGGCAAAAAATCACTAAGGTAGCTACCTTACAAAAATCGCAATTTTTTGTCTTTTCTAATTACTGGCAAATATATAAGAAATATACTCGTATTTTAAGACAAAAAATTGACTAGAAAAAGTAATATAAATGCCAGTTCAGCCAAAAAAAATTTGGAATTTTATTTAAGGACGACTTCCAGAAGAACAGCTTCATCAAATTACGCATCTCTTTTACTTTTAGTTAAGTTTTTGCCATTTTATAATATTTTCACGTTTGGAATTCAACATAAGGAGTAATTCGGGGAGAAAGGTAGGAGTTGGACGGCTAAAAATCACTAAGGTAGCTACCTTACAAAAATCGCAATTTTTTGTCTTTTCTAATTACTGGCAAATATATAAGAAATATACTCGTATTTTAAGACAAAAAATTGACTAGAAAAAGTAATATAAATGCCAGTTCAGCCAAAAAAAAATTTGGAATTTCATTTAAGGATGACTTCCAGAAGAAGGGAATCATCGAATTACGCATCTTTTTTTATTTTTAGTTAAGTTTTTGCCATTTTATAATATTTTCACGTTTGGAATTCAACTTAAGGAGGAATTCAATTAGAAAGGAAAGAGTTGGACGGCAAAAAATCACTAAGGTAGCTACCTTACAAAAATCGCAATTTTTTGTCTTTTCTAATTACTGGCAAATATATAAGAAATATACTCGTATTTTAAGACAAAAAATTGACTAGAAAAAGTAATATAAATGCCAGTTCAGCCAAAAAAAATTTGGAATTTTATTTAAGGACGACTTCCAGAAGAACAGCTTCATCAAATTACGCATCTCTTTTACTTTTAGTTAAGTTTTTGCCATTTTATAATATTTTCACGTTTGGAATTCAACATAAGGAGTAATTCGGGGAGAAAGGTAGGAGTTGGACGGCTAAAAATCACTAAGGTAGCTACCTTACAAAAATCGCAATTTTTTGTCTTTTCTAATTACTGGCAAATATATAAGAAATATACTCGTATTTTAAGACAAAAAATTTACTAGAAAAAGTAATATAAATGCCAGTTCAGCCAAAAAAAAATTTGGAATTCCATTAAAGGATGAATTCCAGAAGAACGGAATCGTCAAATTATTTATCTTTTTTGACGATATATATATATACATATGTGTATATATATATATATATGAATTCTTTTCGAAGGAAATACATAGAATTCATTTGGAGTCGTGTAATCCATTGTCACTTAGAAATAGCTTTGCATTATTATTTCTCAATTCTTAAAAATTGCCTTTTTCTGCTGGATATTTTCAAGCCGGAAGGAGAAAATATTTGTTAATAATTTCCAATTTTTGTTATTCTTTTTATTACAAAAACTTATTCATTTAGGCGATGAACATGCAACCAACACTTTAATGGAAAATCTAAAGAAGATGTTTGACCAGGGTCCGGTAGCAGATGTTGTAACCACCGATGATGAGGAGGAATATATTGAATATATATACAAGCCCAGAAAATACTTTCTAGTTGCTTTGTGTAATGTAACGCAAACAAAATAGTACTATTGTGCGCATTTTAATAAACTTTTTTTTCGTTTCCTTTTTGTAAAAATACTACAACAAACAAATAAAGTTGTGCAAAACTGATTTGTGCAAATTATCGCAATTCATTGCATGCTCGATTTGCCAATTGACATATTATTGCAGTTCGGAACACATGCAAAATGATGCAGAACATCAACAATTATGCAACGCTTTGCAACAACTTGCTAAAGAGTCTTACGGTAAGTGTGAGAAATGTGAGTGTACGCAAATTCCCATCAATTTTCCTTTCATTATCATTCTGATTAATAAACACCAATAAACTTGATAATGTCAGGCCGAAAAAACGGCCGAATGTTTTCGAAATATGAACACGCGCAATGCTTAAAATTAAAATTCACAATTTGATTTTAGTCTTTAGATTTTTTTTATTAATTATTTGCAATTTCTTCCTTACATTCTCTTTAACTATTTCCTTCCGGTCATCAAAAATATAATCTTTTAATTGTTTAGGAACTGGATCCAATTCTTCAACTAACTGATCCTTAAAGAGTTTAAAATGTTATTTTTAGTTTTAGGCGAGTTTGGGCATTCTTTTGATTTCCCGATGACATTTTTAGTACTATTCCTTTCTTATCTTCACTTTTCCAATCTTCTTGTAACAATTTCTTATATTCTTGGATCAATTTCGAAGCCACCGCCCGAAATGCCCGACAAATCTTGACAAAGACTACACCTGGCTCACAATTTTATCTAAAATCTCAAAAGGACGTTGGATAAAAAACCTGAGAACGAAAAGTGCTTAATTCTATTCAATTTGAGCAAAGGGAAAATAATATTTTACACTCGCACATACTTTTTTCTTAGAGCCGAGACAACATCCATCGCTATAGCGCTCTAGATTACCAAAATGTAACAATAATAATAATAGCCAAATCACGTGTAACTGATTCAATAACGAAATTACTTGGAACTTCTGTTGGAGAATAACTTTTCTGCCAACTAAAACTAAACGCTGAATTGAAACAATTATTTAGTTCGTTTAGTCGATCTTCGGTTTCCAGAACGCTATTACAGCTAATTTCGGCCAGTCTGTCCTTTGGTGATGGGTAGGAATTACTTACAACATGCTTGAATGTCAATTCTACAGCTACTCACTCATATGTCTATATTTATTAAATATTGTTTTTTTTCCTAAAAACACAAAACTTGTGCTTTTTTGGCACCTGCTCAATTATTAATTTTCTCTAGCAAAATTGGAGTTGGAAGAATAATTGTGTTTTCCAGTTTCTGCTCTGCATATGTGCGTTCTATTTAAACTAAAAAGGGTTCCTACAGACTGAAACAAGTAAGAGTGCCGAATCTTACAATTGCATACTACAATTAGACTGCATTGAAATAAACTTTAATTTTGCAATAAATTTCTCATTACTAAGAAATATTAAACATTTTAGTAATGAAAATAAATAATTTTTACATCGCGAGCAAAATACCAAAAATGTTGAGGACAGACGGACAAAGTTCAATGCAGTTCTATTCTTATATGGATCTAGAATATATGTACATACATATATACTTTATATGGCTGCAAACTAATATTGTGGAAATTACCATCGCCATATCAAATGTAGACCTACGCTTCCATTTTGTTTGATGAAGAGTGGTAAAAGGATGCGATATTTTTAGAGTTTTCATAAAATTCATTCGTTTCCCAACGTACCAAACGTTGGCCCAATGTGAAAAGGACGTATCTCACTTTCAGTCCTTTAGAAAATGTCTTTACAATACTCAACTATTTTCTACAAAATTTATTAAAAGTTTTCCAGCTACAAAACGTAACTTTAAGCCGATAATTTTTAGAAAATTAACGTTAAAAGTTACGACAAATAAACTCATAAAACAAGTTACGTCCTTTTTATATTAAGTCATCAAATCTTAAATTTAATTTTTATTACACAATATATTAATTCTTTAATGTCAATGTTACTTCTGCAGATGGTCACATTTTTAAAAACTGTTCTAAAATGGCAGCAGACAATTTTCGTTTGTATCGCATTGTTACGATACGCAAAATTGAGTCTGCCATGAAAAGGAACTTAACTGCCACTGAACAGGAAGTGATTCTCTTTCCTCGGCTTTGCTACGAAGTTCGCTGTCGCGAATACCGTTTTGATAAGCTGCGCGATTGCTCGGAATGCGGCATGATTGCATATTGTCTGGAACATACAGATCAAGTTGCACCCGATCATGGCAAATGGTGTAGTTCATATCAGCTTTTTAAAGAGTTGGTGCAGTTGCAAGAAAAGTTCGGTCGACTGGATCCGCCTTTGCCATCAAAAGTATTGAAAGAAATGCCAATGACTTGCATAAATACAAAGCAAATTTTTAACAAGTTGGGTTGTGGTGAGTACTAGTTCAAGAGTGATAACTAAAATTAAAAAGTTCTGAAGCGAAATAGGCAGAAACAAAAAAAATGCCTATACAAATACCGACAGTTTGATTCTACTACGGAATCAAACACAGAATCAAAACACAATACCCTATTATTTGACTAAATGGTTCTTCGTGAGGCCATTTCCCTTCAACCACATAAACCAGTAACGATGTTGGTGACGGGTTTTGTATTGTTTGTAAATGTCTTTTAGATCTTCCCGGGAACAGTGAGTACGCCAGTTTAACGCAAATATCAACGGCACCTTTAACTGCCTGGCACGCTCTGAACTTGGCCGAACAATTAAAAGCCCACGAAAGCTTAACTATACATTTAATAGGTAAATATTTGTGTCGCTTCTTTTGCTTAACGTGCTTACGCTAAATATGAGTACTTTTATTTTAAGGGGCTGAAATAGAATTCGAAGTGGATGTTCTGCAAAAATGGGAACTATTCTTTTTACATATAACACCTTCTGTTAAAACACTTAACATTGTTTTTGTTGGTCCTGAACTAAATTCGAACAACATTTCTTTCGAGCAATTGGAGAAAACAAAGCAAGTTTTAGATATCTTAGAACGAATTGTTTGAATGTATAATTTTATTATCTTTCAGATGCTGCTCAATTTGTCGCAAATCAAATCGTAATGTGCAGTACTCCTTTAAATCCCTTATCTATCATAAGTACTGTGAATCAGAAAAGTTCTTGGCTCCCAATCTAAGTGGGTATTGTACATAATAAGCCTTCATTTTTAAACAGTTTTGCACCAAGTTAAAAAGAAAACGTGGCGAGTTGTTTTCAGCTCAAATCCTTTTCTTTTAACAATAATATTTTCCAACGGGAAAAATGCCGCGCAATATTTAAACTTTTATAAAAGAATATTCTAGTTTTATTATAGATTTTTTATTTCCTATTAGTATGCTTTTTTAATGCTGGCTTATATCGCTACACTGGTTACAATATGGAAGATACCTGGCCTGAAACAATTTCGACTGCTTCTAGATTAAACGTACCCATAGTTGTGACTGCGTATACCGAATATGAGGCACCTTTGGATTTGAAGCGCTTCACTGAGGAGTCTCAGCGAAAACTGCGCTTAATACAAGCACCTATCAAAAACCCATTTGCATCTATTAAGCCTGAACGTAATTTCATTTCGGATGATGCAGCTCCCCTAATGTTTAAAAACAACTTCTATTTTGTGGTAGAGTAAAATCTTTTCAATTTATTTTATTACAATTTGATGTATATAAATATAAGAATTCTACACCTAACATTTCAATTAAGTGGGCATAATAAAATACGCTACACTTTTTAATTCATAGCGACAATTTAGAAATTCGAATGTCTACGGGATTTCGAAGCTTTCTTTGTGGTTTCAGAAGCTCAGTTTCATCCATGGGTTCAATGATTTTACCCTTTTGCGTTATTACAGCGGGTCTAGTTAATAAACGGAAAGATGTTTCGGTAACAAAATTACGTCCCAATGGCGCTCTTATGCTGTCCTCGTAATCCTTAAGGGACGTAAAAGGAAAAGGTATATCGGAGACCAAATGGTTTCTCAATTGTTTGCTTGCCTCTTCATTTATATACACGCCATCCTTATTGTCGTCGCGTCTTTTTTCTTTGGGTGCTAATTTCAACAGCAGACGTTTTTTACGATTTTCGTTTTTTTCGCTAGAAATACCAGCACCAGCCCACGAACCCCAACCCGGCATAAAAAGCTGCATTTCAGTATCCTTAATTTCAGAATTATCCGCTTTATCTTTGTTGAAATCAGCCACAATATCATCATCTTCAAAGGCCTGCGCTATAGTCATCTGTTCCTCGCCATCAGTATCAAGTGCATCTTCATCCTCACCTACACAGTCTATAGTTTCATTAACGGTGCTGTAACCACCCTTATGTTGCTTTAATTTAACAACTGCCAATTTATTCGGATCTATTGCATCACTAAGGAAAGTTGAGACATTTTGTTCTTTTGAAACATTATTTTCTTTTAAATTATTTTCTTCTAAATTTCTGATCTTTTCTAACGTTTCTTTAGTTTTTTCGTTAGTTCCAATTTTTTCATCAGGGTCATTGATAAGCTCTTCGTCTATGATGGGTCTTTTGGCTTGATTTTTAAATGTCAAATCTTTTAGATTTTTCAAAGCATCTGGCGACTTTTTTAGACGCTTTACTTTTTTTTGTTTCGCCGACTTTAATTCTTTAGATTTTTTATTAATTATTTCCAATTTCTTGCTTAAATTCTCTTTAATTATTTCCTCCCGGTCATCAAAAATATCATCTATCGATTTTTTTGAAACTGGATCCAATTCTTCAACTAACCAACCATTTTGAAGTGTGGTTTTATTCCTTAGAGGTTTTAACATTTTACTCTTAGTTTTAGACTTGTTTGTACTTTTTTTTGATTTTATGATTACATTTTTAGTATTATTTTTGATGTTTTGCTCATAATCTATTACTTTATCATCTTCACTCTTCAAATCTTCTTGTAATAATTTCTTATATTCTTGAATTAATTTATCATTATCATTGCGTTCCAGCCAGTACTTTCGCCAATTTGCATTTTTCTCTTCTACTGCGGTTGTTGAATTATTACAATTTTTGCCTACTTTAGTCCAAGGATTAAAAGGATCATATTCCATATCCTCCACCCTCTCCGATGATACGGTTGTCGTTTCCACTTGCATATTCTCATCATCTTCATTGTCAGAATCCGTACTTTTTTGTGTCAACTGTCGACTTATTTGTAATTGCTCCGATAAATCTTTGCGCACGTCTTTATCATATTTAGCTCTTACTTGCAAATTCTTAGCCCATGTTCCAGTATTTTTATGTCTCAAAGTAGCCCTTTCCAGCAACCTGGATTTTTCTAAAGCGTTGAGCTTTTCTAAGGCTGCTTCGGGATTCGTTTTTTGTAATAACTCAAATTCCTTAATTTGTTCTTGCATCTTCTGTCGTTTTAATAATTTATGATACTTTTTCGACTTGATTTTATTTTGCAAACGAGCCTTGGCTGATTTCTGTGATTCGCGCATTTTTAAATATGCTAGCTCTTTGCGTTTTGCAATAAGCTCTTCCTTTGTCATTTTATTTTTTAACAGCTCCTTTTCACGCTCTCTCAATTCTTTGGGGTCGTCAGTGTCACCTATTTGTTCACGCTTTAACTGCGCGTACTTGCTTTCCAATTCTTCCATTTGCAACATTAAATCACTTTTAACTGCTTGTTGTAAAACCTCATTCTTAGATGTGTTCACATAAATTGTTTCTCCCTTTAGTGGAAAAATCTGGAAATCAAATTTGTGGTAGTATTTAATTAATAAGGTGGAAAGGTTTATAAAACGTGTTCTAATACCTGGGTTTCGGAAGATCTATTCTTGGTTACCACAGCATCCCATCTGTTCAATTTCTTTTTAATATTTTCATAACCAATGGTACGTTTTATTCTTTCTGCTGCAGGTTTCTCTAAAGGCTTCCCCAATATTTTTGAAGTATCGAGCACCACTTTCATTTGGTTGCCCGTTTTTACATGCTTACTTGTATCCTTCAGCACTTGAACTACATCTCTTACTAGAACAGGTTGCTCTTTTTCTACGACTGCTTTTCCTTTCACCAATTGAAATTCGTCTTGTTGCAATTTGGGTTCATCACGTGTAGACTTCTTTATGTGCTGCGTTTTGCCCAAGCTGCTAATTGCGTGCAATAGCTGCTTATGGGTTTTGAGATCAACTTGGTCTTCATCTTCACTCATAATTGCAATTATTTTAGGAAAAAAAAAACTCAAATTAAAACACACGCTTCCTGACGACACGTTATTTATATGATATGTGACTTCACACTTCTTGCTAACGAAATAAAACAAAAATGTAAAGGGAAATGATAACATATAAATTTATTCAACGTGAATTGATACCACTAAAAGTTTGCCTTTTAAAGCGAATTAAAAAGAATGACAGTGGGTATGCAGTGTTTTTTTTTAATTATTTAAAAACAGTACACAGCAGTCACTAATAATAGCAAACATGAAGAAAATTATGTATTACTTTGACGATAACATTTATTAATTGTTATTAGAAGACTATAGTTGAATATGTATTGGTATGCAATAAAAAAAATAAATGTCACATATATTCATTTTTCATTGTACTATTCTCTTCGTTTATAAACTAATTCTTACTTCTTTATAACATTTGTGTAAGTATATAGTCTTATAAGTATGGATATGTAAATAAATACATATCCATACGTTTCATATATTTGTATTCGTATGGATATGTATACTTTCGTATGGATATGTATCAACTAGAAAGACATACGTTCATATGGCTGGATATATTGGCTTGTTATTATTTCTGAATTCGCTTGCACGTACTTGACGTGTGCTGCCACATTATATGGATTCCCTTTTGTTTTGCAATACTAAAAATTTTGTCCGGCAGCATTATTTTTGAAATGTTATCAGTCTTTGATGAATTGCTCTTTGATATTCGTGTTAAAAGTTTGTGCTGGCGAAGCTCTGAAAAAATTAAAATATTAAATTGTTAAAAATGTATCAACTAAAAAGACTTGTGCCGCAATTTGATATAACTGTGCCCAAGTGTATGTACGAATTGAATATTTTAAGTTTAGATCCAAGTACTATGGAAAACATTGCATGCGACTTGGAATCACAAAATGAATCTCATGTAAGTTTTCCAGGCTAAATTTATTTTCTTTTTAGTTTATATGCATACATAAATTTTTAATTAGTACAATATACTGAATAATATGATGGTATTTAAAGGGGTTTTTAAATTTAACAAACGATAAGGTTAGGCCTACATCCACTGCCTCTGCTGTTACCACGTGCCCCCTAGATTTGGATAAACTGGGTTTGCAAATACAACAAATTATAAAGGTTACAATCTTATTTTTGTTCTCAAAACTGCATCTTAATTTGGTTTCATCTAACTAATCTATCATCGATTAATGATTATAAATGTTTTCATTATTTGCATCTATGTATTCGATATATACAACCATATATTCAGTGGTATAGGCGTGGGTTATGCGCGCAAGCTTTGATCCATCTGTAACCCACTAATATATCACTTCATAGCTGCAATATTCATGTTGTTCATGGTCTGCCTTGAGTTTTTTCTATTTTTAATTTATCATATTTCCATCAATTTCTTTCATCCGTACATATAATTTAGTAAATAAGTGTAAAACTATGTATAGAATTTGACTTTCCATATACTATAGTAATGCCATGTCACCAAATATATTTATAAATTCTATGACATATAGGCATAAAGGTGCATACACCATACATATATACACACATTTTCTTTTAAAAACACTTTTGGCCAAGGCCATGGGTGCTATTGACGATTTTTCGACTCAAAGTTATGGAAGTGGCGATTTTTCTATTAACTATTTGGACGTGATTAATTAGTTTGTTTTAATATTCCAGGTACCCATTAGAGTCTTAAATTAATACCGTATTAACGGTGTTAGCAAGTAATTTTTATTCGCTTGCTACTGACCATGCGCTGGTGGAGAAGCTGGCGAAAGTCTTTTCCCGTGTAATGTTTACTGATAGGTGCACATATAATTTCCTCTGATGCATGGGAGTAGATAAGAATTTATATACAGACATACAAGCATTCACTTGAATGGGCAGTGATATTATCATACATTCATGTGTTTATTTCCAAGCAGAGGCCATTTCTGTGGGCATTCTAGAAATTTTTAAAAATTATGCATTACTCACTTTGTAGTACAATGAGTTCTAAAGCGTACCAAATTAATATATGGAGGTAGTGTGTTCCCATACAGCCTTAACCTGGAGAAGACTACTCTGTACTTATTAGAGTGTTAGAGTGTTAATGCGTATTGTATATAGAGTGCTTAATTTATATGTTTTTTACATTAACTGAACCTGCCTAAAATTAAGTATTTCACATCTGAAAAAATATTTCACGCTATTTAAGGTCTCTTCTAGTGAAGTACAAAATGTGGCTCTAAGACAAGAAAAAGTAATGCAGCAACTGAACGATTTAAAGGCGCAACTAGATGGTATAAGATCTACTTTAGGTTTATGCTCTAAGAACAACCAGCATACAAAGTCAACCTTAATTAGCAATAAAGGTGGACAAAAAGAGGTATATAAATATAGATCTTTTCATTAAGTTTTACTATATTTCTATTCCTTAAGGAACCTGTACCTGATTTGGTCATAAACGCTCACCCAGACTTTATACCTTATGCTTTATTGGCTGTCAAAAATGCTTGGAAGGACTTATTTATTCTACATGTTCAAACTTTTACCCATTCTACTATGAGTGATATAAGCAAGGAAGCTAAAGCTTTTGAAAATGCATTAAAAATACTGAACAATAAGACTAATTTGCCGAAAATAAATATCACATTGATTTGGAAAAATTGTAGGTTTTTATCGTGGTGTTAAATATATACATTTTTTATTGCATTTATTTTTCAGGTGAACATACAGAAATGATAAGTTCTCCCACTATGTATGTTCCTATTTATGGCGAAATAAATGTAATTCGTTATTTGGCTCGCGTTGGCCCAAACGAATACCGGTATGAAGGTTCTGTCCTTTGCAATGAAATTGATGCTGTGCTGGACATTTGTTATCAATTGTTACGTTGTACCACGGTTAAAAGCAAAGCTAATATGATTCGAATTTTAAACGATCGACTTCAAAATCAAAAATTTTTTGGTGGAAATCAAATGTCTATTGCTGATATTGGTGTGCACAGTTCATTACGTCGCATTCATTACATCAACGATAAAGATCTTACCCCAGCACTAACTCAGTGGCGTAAGAATGTGGAAGTGCTTACTTTAATATAAGTAATAAATGCAGCCGTAAAAGTGTTTAACGAATTAATTTAACAGTTCAAAATTTATGCATACATTTAGGCATTGTTCATAATGCTAAAAGAGTAAGTATATTATTAATTAATATTAGTAGTTTATTTTCTTCAACTTGAACTTAATTAATTTTAGTAGCTTATTTTTTTACTTTACGAGAAAAGTTCTTGGAAAACCCTTACCAATATTAAGTGATTATTTCAAGTAGAACCAACCGTGAACTTCTAAAATTTGTATCTTAGATACTCTAGTTTGTATCCGAGAACATTTAAACAAAGATTTTCCTTTTCTAGATAGTCTAATTTTGCCTTCAATTAATCAAGAAAATTTATCATGTACATTTTTCAAAAATCAAGGTACGAGCATCAATACAAATCTAATACAATGATAGTTAATATTGATCGCCTGGCTTAGCAAAAAAAAAAAAAAAAAATTTGCACATTTCTTTTATTTTTTAAAATCATTTTAAAAAATAGAGGCTTTATTATATCATTTTATTATTTATTTGTATTATGATAAACATACAAATTTGGCGATTCTTATAGAATCCCAAAAAATAATTGTACACAATTCTCTGAATATGTCCAATGATTTTTTTTTAAGTGGTAAACACATGTTTTATAATATGTGTATAATAGTCACATATTCATAATTCAGTCTAATAAAAAAAGATACAAAAAAGAAAAAATATATGTGTGTATACAAAGAAACAATAAACGATTAACATTAAAATTCTTATAAAAATTCAACAATTTAAGTTTCCCACATTGGTGCTTAGCGTTAAAATGTACGGTAACATATTGTCGATTTGCACTTGACCCACTAGATTTGAAAAGAATAAATCCTCAATGGAGTCTGACTCAAAGGCACTCAACGGCATCAAGTTGAGAATTAAGGTATTGAAACGTTTCTCGGCTTCAGAGGCGGGTAAATCATGAGATGTAATCAATTTGCGGAGACTTGTCAAAACATACTGTTGAACACGTTGAGCATAACTGCGAGCATATTGCTCTTTGCGTCTTAAAAAAGCATGTGGATTGAAAAGGCAAACCAAACGTAAGAATGCATATTCCATGTCAGATGGCTCTAGGGCTTGTATAGCGTGAATAAACGAGTTCAAATGGGCTATATGCTCACTAAGTTTTTTAATTCTATGTGGATCGATTTTGTCCACATCAGCCAGCTGGCGTACATTGTGAATAAGTGTGTTGATGATCGTGCCTTGTGAGAGCTTGCGTACTTGAGCGACGGCAAGTGCTAATAAGGAGGGCCATGCATTACGCAGAAGTGTAATTTGATGGCGCTGAGATAACTCTACAAAGGCTTGCACTTTACGTAACCATACTACGGTTAGGAATATAATACGCGACCCAGATTCACAAACATAATGCACATTGAAATAGGATGACACCAAATTAGGAATTTGTAAATTAAAACTCGCATAGTTTGGTGATATTAAATCATTGTCAAATATAGCTTCATTTATCACAAAGTCTCTTTGATTATGCTGCTCATCTAAATCTATGCAATCTGTCATAAATTCTTCTTCGTTACCACTGGTTTCGCCCATGTCGTCGTCATTATTTATTTCATTTTTGATAATTAGCCCATTACCTTCTGCTCCCAACAGGGTTTCCAGCTGCTGTTTGATAGGTTGTAGCAATTGAAGGGCCTTGTCAATTACCCGCTTATCTATAGAGTTTTGTATAAGGCTCACTGCTGCTGGATTAGGGGTTAATGCATCCATATTAAAATTTATGTTTTGATTGTTATTGTTTATAACTGTTTTGGCGAAGTTTTGTAAACCCATTGTTAAGGCGTAATCAATGGCTTCCTGGTTATTATTGCTATTGTTGTTCGGTGCTACATTAGCAAAGTTGCGCAGACTGTCAATGTCTATGCAATCGCCTTCATCGTCATCCTCATCGACATCATTGTCAGGTATGTGTGGCTTAAATTCCGGCGAATAACGCATATTTTTACCTGCATTTGTGGAAATATTATTTGTTAACTGATGTTGTTGTTGTTGTTGCTGCTGTTGTTGAACTTGTTGTACTAAAAATATTTTAAAACTATTATATATTGATTGTACTTAAGTTAGGCGGATCTTACTTAGAGTCTGTGTTAGTTCAGCAAAGTTTAGGCTAAATATTTCAGGGGCAGCTAAATTGCTGTTATTCAATGCAAAGGCTGCAGCTGTATTTGAGGCTGCAGCTGCGGCTGCTGCACTTAAATTGTGATTAAATATTGACGATGATGCAGATTTTGATCTCTGTGGATATTGTGGACTAGAATTAGTTGATTTTAATGCAGATGTGCCTACGCTACTAGCGCCACCGGCTGTTAGAACTTGTGCAGAAGTATGTCCGGAAGAGGCTGAAACAGTTACTTCTTTTTTATCTACGATGGGTTTTCTTTCGTGTTGTACAGCTGTAAGAAACAGAACCAAACCAAAAATAATTCTTTTATTACCACTTATTTATCATTAGTTTGTATTTTTTAGGACAAATAAATATATCAGTGCATAAATGAGCATGCATAATTTTTTCTGATAAATAGATGACATAAGTGCAAGTTAATGCACAACTGAGGAAATTAAAAGATTGTTAAAAAAGTGCAATCGCAAACATTAACTGTAAGGAATTTAAACATACAATATAATTAATTTTTTAGTACATAAAAGTGAGTGGAGAATAGTATTGCAACAAACTGAAGATTCTAAATTAAAAAAAAAAAACTTGTTAAATGTTTGTCGACATTATTAAATGAAAATTACAATCACTTCTCATGCCGCTGGCCAAACATTTTTGTAATCGACAAAATTGGCAACGATTACGATGGTGTTTGGTAACCTCGCAATTCATTGCCCCACGACACTGGTACCCCAATTGCTTGCGTATCGAACGTTTGAAGAAGCCTTTGCACCCCTCGCAGCTAATAGCTCCATAGTGACGGCCAGAGGCACGATCGCCACATACCAAACATAATTCTACATTCATATTGCTGGATGTCGACTGGGTATTGTTGCCGCCAATACCACCTCCACTGCTTGTTGGATGTATATTATGACGCACAAATAATTTATCTGGAATTATATTAAAAAAAAAGAAGAAAAATATTTGAAATAATACGATTTGCATAAAAATAATAAAACTCAAAGCCTTGAGCCTCACCTTCAGCTTGAAAACTACTTGTGGCCATTGTCGAACCCTCCGCTCTGCGCCACCCTTCTTTCGTGCTAATGCTGTTCACCTTTTTCTCGGCCACTTACTAATTGTATATGGTGCTATTGATGTACGCCTTTCTTGTTATTGTAATTATTGTCTCTCTTCAAATATTTGAGTATGTGGTACTCAATTGTTGAGCAATTAAAAATAAAAAAAGGAAAAATAAAACATTCATTTGCACTTGTCGTGGCGTAGTTGTGCTAACTTAAATTCTTGACCTTTTTCCTTTCCCCCCTCAAAAAGAAGTATCAGAGACAAGTTGCTCTGCTTTATGCAGGCAGCCAAGTAAAGCGAGCACTTGTTTTCTAGTTCAGCAACTCAGTACTCCATAAAAATAATATACACATACAAACGCACACTATCATAGAAATTGTTGCTTCACTTGGCTGGTATTCTTTTTTACCGTGTTTTTGCTGACTTTAACTCGAGGTCAATCACTTTGTTGGTGTTTTTTAGTATCGCCTTATCGGTTTTTGTCTTTTACAACATGTATCTTTTCTTCCTTGTATCATTTAATATTTTTTTTTTATTATTTACTTATCCCATGTATATAAAAGTTTATGTTCCTCAACTACTTTCTAACATTAAATATTGTTTAAATCAGCACATTTTCTAAATACGACATTGACAGGTAAGAATCTTAAACAATGAATGATACCAGAAAACACATACGTCTTGTGTGCAACGCTGAGTTTTTGCGCTGTGCCTGTAAAGTTATCAAGAGTAGAAAATGTTGTATTTCTCATTGAGGTGAAAAACAACTGAACAGTTTTGATGATTGTACAATTGAATTAAAATTTCAGTTTGATGGTGCAAGTACATTCTTTTTTGTTAAGTAAAATATTTTATATTCATTTGAATACAGCAAGCTACAAAATAGCAAGATGCCAGGAGGAAGTTTTCTCGCTCATGCAATTTTTTTTTGTTGTGTTCTTGTATATATATATGTATGTACATACTTCAGAATTGCTAAACTTTGAATAATTGCACATTTTTACCAATTATGATGCTGGTAGGCTATAATATGTATTTGAAATTTCTGGAAAATATACATTTACTGGGTTGTATTAAAATATAACTATAGTTTAAAAATAAATTACATTAAAAAGGAATAGATAAGAGTTATTCCAATTACATCTCACATACCCAAATATGTATATGTTTATTTATTTTTACATTTGCAGCCATTGCATACATCTTTATATATGATTGGTCCGGTCTCCACGATGCTATTTGCAATACTGACATATCAATGACATTTCCTATACTCCATGCAAATTGCGTTGTAATCGCTAAACATTAAAACATTAATTTCAATTGCAGTAATCACAAAATTCTATTCAAAATAATTTGTGCCCCGCAATGCCACGAAACACAAATAAACAATAAGTTATAGCTTAGTGTGTGTAAACTATAGAAAGGTCATTCTACGGTAGCGAAAACAATATTGGTAAGTAAATAACAATATTAAATAAATTAATAGATGAAAAAAATTAAAATTTGAAGAATAGGATGGCTCACACACCACAATTAGAAATATGACCATTCAACTAAATGAATATTGTACTTTAAAAATCAACTTTCTTTTGTAGCATCATAAAGTAATTAGATCTATTTCGATTTTTATTCTATATAGATTAATGCACTTTATGCACCTTGAACAGGAGTATTTAGATCATGCCGCACAATTTGCCTCAGAAATAATTCTTCGTTTAGTACACTCTCATTATACTGGTGTTATATGAACCGTGTGTATCGTATCCTGTGGCATCCGATATGATAATCTCCACTCAATCGTATATGAATTATTTCTCAATTTTTGCCCCACAGTAAATCAAAAGATAAATCATTTATTTTATGTTGTTACTTTTTTCAAACATATTTAATTTTATTAATTATGAATATATAATCAGGCTTTTCAGTTGCTCTTCATCAGGAACTAAATTTTCAATTTTATTTTACAGAAAAAAATAGTTGCTCAAGACTTTTTCTTTTTATCGTTTTTTTTCTTACTCTTTAGGCCATTTTCTGGTAGACTTAAAGCCTGAATACATATAAATAATTAATATTTAATAGATAAATAATTTAAATTATTGACATCAAAATATTTTCCAATTTATAAAATTCAGCTTAATAAATAAAATAAAATGCCAACAATATGAAAAATGGAACGGCGTAGTCGGTCACCAATTGATTCATAAAACAAAAAATTTACACACAAAAATGTGCTTCAATTAAAATTAAATGCGTCAGTGGTTCTCAATAATGCTGTTTGTTTTTAAGAAGGATGTGTAAATTATTTTTAAATTGCACCCACACATACTTAATAAACGTTTTTTATGTAAAAATATTTGATAGAGGCGTACAGTTCACAACATGTAAATTTTATTTAGAATACAATTTCATGTACTCCGATTCGTAATTGTTAATATGAAATTCTATTTTATATTTTCATTCGTAATTGTGCAGTTATAAAAAATGCAGAGAGATGTGAATATGCATAAATATGAAAGAAAATAGAATTCCATTGAAAAGATTTCAGTGGGGAGGCACGAGGGAAAGCTTAAAAATGAATTAACAGCACCAAATGGCGTTAACCATAGTTATAATTCCTAAGTTGTTAAAGATTGATGCTTAAAGGACTAAAGAGCAGAAAATGAGCCGGCTAATTATTTATTACTGAAATACAAACACAAACACATACGTATGTGGATTAATTCAACAAAGTTTTTATTTTTGTTATCAAATGAAGTATGTGTGTGTTGTTTGTGCAGGTGGTCATGTGTGTATTTCTCTTGGGAATTTATATAAAATTATTTATCTGATTGCCTTCATAATTTGCTGCTTTAATAAGTTCAGCTCGAAGTAAAAAATTAAAGAAGAAAAAAGCGTTCAAAAGCAATTAAAAAAAAAAAACAATTTATGACATAAAAATCAATGAAATCAACTTGTGGCGGAAAATATGTACACGATGTGCACAGAATTTTTAAAAAGGTGTCGGTCGTCCTGTTGTACTTGCCCATCTAATTGTCCAGTAAAAGTACTGGCAATAAAAAAAGGGGGAAAAGTAAAACATGACACAAACATAAGTGGTTAAAAGAACACAAATGAAATTCTATTAAAAAAAGAATTAAATAACAAAACTTTGAGTGAATGTCACAGCAATTTCAAAAAAAGTCAACACAAATGATTGGCCTTAATCATTGAATTTGTTCCGAGTTTAAGTGTTTGTGGGTTGGAGTGGGGAAACAATGGTCACTAACAGTAGCAGCAGAGTAAGAAAAAAATGGTTATTTAAAGCACGTGTGGTCACCTGTAATTTACATGCATGCAGTTATGCCTTGTCCTACCATTCACCACATATAGACATATTTTTCATGTACAATTTTGCCCTTAAATAAATCATACAATATGCATGCACATATTAGAAGTTTTTCAAAAAAAATGAAAATCTTCAAAAATAGAACCATTTTTATGAAAAACAAAATTTAAATCAATAAAGTCTTAAGAAACAAATATTTCATTAAAACTGAGCACATCTTAATGAACTTTTAAATTTCGAGCAGAAAGTGGATTTGAAATCGATTATTTTCAGAAACATTAACATTTAAAATTAGTTCGGGAAATCTTGTGTGAGAACATGTAAGACCCCTTTTACACACGTAAAGTTTACGAACAACGTTGCTTTGCTCCTCTTTTATCGCACGATCATGTAATGCTACTTTTTTAACACAAAATACAAGTGTCAAAGTAATGTATAAAGAAGAGGTCGAAAAAAAAAACACGAAATTGCTGATCAAAGTAATAGGACGGAGTTAAAAAAGTAACTAAATGTTAAGAGCAAAATTATAGCAATTCGAAAAAAAAAAAAATTCGAAAGTTATAAAATACACAAAAATCGGAACTCTTTGAAATGAATTTAAGGGAATTTCTACGAACATGAGACGCATTCCCCAGCTCACATGTGTGTTTTGCATTTGGCTTTGCGGTAGGGTACAAACGATTCGGTGCACTTGCATGCGCCTGTTATCGTTGGTTTTGTATTATTTTGCTACTCTGCTTTTTTACTATTGTTTGAATCCCTTCAACAACAAACCTGCACATTTATGCTGATGCATTGTGATATACATGACATTTTTACTTGTTGGCAGCAAAATATTACGAAAAGTTATGGGTTGCTTTGCTTTTCTGGCTTAATTGTTTCTTTGTGTTGAGCGGCGAAATCAGTGCAATTTTTTTTTTTTTAGGCAATTTGGGGATCTGCAGATTAATCTGGATGAAAACCTATATTTGATGACATTGTGTAGAATAATATATGTTTTCCACCGTCTTGCCAGCCGCATATTTATGGATAGTTTGTAGTTCTATAATGGCTTTCCATGATTTCAAGACTTTCTTAAGACTAGCATGCGCTTCCAAAACCATCTTTTTTTGAAGAATGTATGAAAATTAGTTTTTCCGGGGAAAAGCTTAGAAAATTGGCTTTTATTATTGCACATTTTAATTGTTAGAATTCTCAGTTAGCACTGTAAAGATTTAGTGAAAAATGCACACAGCATTAAAAATTCTGCTGCATACTTTTTTGCTGCTTGACACCATTTTAGTTTTATCATTTCCACGTACTTTACCGGGAAACGGAAGTCGCAGAAGTGCATGCTGGTGTTGGCACTATCAAACAATCATTGCAGTCGTGTACTATTTTGTATGTTTGTGTTATTTTGGTTACATAAAAAATAAAAGAGAATTTAAATACATTTTTACACAGCATTTAGTATTCAAAACACATTGTTAAACTTAACTGAACTGACTGACTGACTGGCTGGCTCTACGATGCTCATTTACGGTTGTTATAGTAATTTTTTTCATTCAATTTTTTATTATATTTTTTCTGCATGTTTATTGTTAAAAGCTGACATTAACAAACGCATTCAGCAGATAAAAATGAAGCACAATTGAATTTTGTATTCAGTTTTCTTTTTTTTTTACTTTTTTCATATAATTTCATATACATATTATTTTTTAAATAAAAGTTGACCGACCCCCTTTAAATATTCTTCTTCTTTAGATAAAGAATAGAGAAACCAAAAAAAAAAAAAAAAAAAATTAAAATTTTTTTCGTTAATGGTTTTGGTGGCTGGTTGTTCTTTTATCGTTTATAAAATTTATAAGTTCATAAGAAAATTATCATGAAAATAATAAGCTTTCAATGGCTCGACTTTTCTCCTCATAACCGTAATATTATTATCGCATAATGAAAATTACCCAAAAAGAAGAAAATAACACGCACACACACTCGCATAACAAAATTATAGCACAAAGCAAAAAGATACTTATGAAAAAGATACTCATAATTACAGGAGAAAAACATCCAAGAAACAAGAAAAAATGCGTTTATTAGCAGCTACTTAAGTTGTACTTTGTGTTTGCGGTTGAAAAACAAATATTACCACTACAGCCGCCCTACGAATGTACACACACACAAACATTTATGTATACAGTATACACACATGTACAAATATTTTGGTAAAGCAAAGAAGGGATTTCTGTTGCGTGAAATGCTATAAAAATGCAACCAGCAAAAATGTGTTAAAAATCTTCTGAAATAGTAGACTATAAAAAACGAAACCACTCTCATCATTTTTAAACACCAAATAAGCTACAAATACTTGCCCTTAAAGTAGGCTTTATAATTTTTTTCTAACGTTTATGTGTTTGTGTGGTTGTTGTTATGTAGTTGTAAATCGTGCCCACAACAGTGCGGCGTAAGTAAACGTTTACAGAACTACACATGGGACACAATTAATTCTCTTTGAATCATGCACATGTGTTTTCGTGGCTGTTTACGTCAATTTTCCTTTACTTCCCGTCTATTTTTTCCTGCCCAGATTTGTTTTTCTAATAAACGCGTTAAGCTGCAGTATAAATTTACATGATTTGATTTTTTTCTTCCTATTTTTTTTTTGCTCGTCGTTTTAATACAAATTTATAGGTTATAAGGAAATCTTATTACGTTGTACGGTGATTTTTTTCCTTGCCAGCTTTTCCTTGTAATCCGTGTGCAGTTTATTTAAGAAAATATTTTAAGCGGATGGCAAGCATTTGATACAGTTTATTTGAAAAAAAAAAAAAAAAATTTTGCGACTCGCTCATGTGAAATGATGTTTGCAGTTGAGCAAAAATTTAATTTCAATATGTCTGTTTCCGCAAGCAACTGTTGACTTTTCGCGTCAGTCAAATTAATAGTTTTTGAATGCATATAGTTTTGTTGCATAAAGACAACAAATTCTGCACATCTTATTTCTATTATTGAGCGTTTTGGCAGAATTAGAAAGCATAAAAGATTTGTAAAAAACCGTTTCCAATTGAAATATATACAGCAATGAACAGAGAACCGGTGTTCATGTGCTTGGCTTGTTGTTGCAATTCTCGTTGACTTTGTGGTAGTTTATATATGAGGGCTTTATGTTTTTAAATTGAATTAGTTTGTAGAAAAACTTCCTAATAATTGTCTATCCAATTTATTTATGCATTTATGCTAAAAATTAATATTCAACTCTTTAAAGTATTTAATGGCATGACTAAAATGCAAAAGAGGAATAATACATATGTATGTATGTACCTTGAGACCGACGAAAGGATGAACTGAAATAATATATACTGAAATCACTGAAAAAAATCCTATATATCTTTCCATGATTTAAATTATCTGCGTAGATCGTCTGATTTAACACAAATAGTTTTATTTTTTGTCAACACTGGCCACGATTCTATATAATTTCAATAGTGAAAAGTAAATTTTTGGATTGATGTTGCCTACGCCATCCACTCTTACTAGTGACAAATTTCTATCTGATTTTGCTGCGAAATATAAATGTGATCGTATGTAGTGGGTTTTCCGAAAAATGTCACAACATCTCGCCAGTTTTCATATATTATTTTTTTTGCATGTACTTAGCCGGCTTACGAAAATATAATACGAGAATTACGTTATAATAATAATTAATCTTAACCGCTCATGTAACAGTGATTAGAGTCTAGTACTTTTGTGTCCAGAAATCATGCCATTCTCATGTTGTGTGCGATAAGGCACCGTCGAGGAATCAGTCCTCATTATTGAATTACCAATATCAGTCATTACCAACATATATCATTAAGAATATCTTAATGACACATCTCCATTTCTTTAAATGGTCTCATCACACGCAATTATTTAATATAACAAATATATTTTGAAAAACAGATCACTTTACATTTATAATTATTATTGTAATTCCAATGTCGGAGGGCATTGTAACCAGTGAATAAATAGGAAAATATATATTGTAAAGGAGCGATTCGCCTTATTAAGCATCTGTTTGGCTCATCTAAGAATTATTACAATTTGTTTGCACCCCTCTTTTTATATCACCTTAAAGCAAATAGTCCTTAGAGGCATATCAATGACAAGCATCATTTATTGCTCACAGTATAAGAAGAGGGGTAGGTGGTGAAAAATCAGAATAAATTTATTTAACAGTTTTTCTGGCTTTCCGTCGAATTTGTTATGCTTCTGTTACCTGTAAACGAACGACACAACTGAAAGAAGTTCTTAAAAATTTAACACGGTTTAGATACTACAAATAAACATACACTCACGCAGGAACACATACATCCACACATACAAAGAAATATATTATAGATTGTTAACGCATAAGAAAATTTGTTTATTGATGGTTATCGCATACAAGTAATTAATTGCCACTTATAAATACAAGGCCTGTTATTAGTTGGGGTGTACAGCCAATTGGTAAATTTCGGTCACAATGAAATCGTAAAAGCTGCATTTTTTTTCAATTCTGAGGAGAAAAATATTGAGTTTGTGAACTTTCTCATCTTTACGATTGTTTTTATAAACTTCATAAAGGGTTTGTCGGTCAAGTTCAAGCTTTTGATTTGCTCTTTTTATTAATTTTATTTAATACTTGTTTATTTATTTTTATTAAATAATTCTAATAAAGAGCAACTACATGGCATAGCGAAACCCAAAAAAATTGTTTATACTGCTTTCCAATATTTTTTCACAACAAATATACGTGATAATGTCTACTGCATGCCCTCACGACCTTGGCAACTTGAAAGACCACAAAAAATCCTTTTTCAATGACAATAAAATTATATATGAGCACATGCACCCCTCTTCGTTGGTCTTCTGTGCCAAAGGTAGTTAAAGACCACCTGTCTCTATTCATTGTCTAGCACGATACCTTTCTATTAATTCCGGCAAAAAAGAAAACTGGATGCTACTGTTGTACTTCTCCTACACTGATTTCTATACAGGAAGACCATCTCGAATCTTTTAACCTTTTTAACTCGTTCGTATGAAAACTAAAATTTTTAGGTGCTAAAATTTTCACTTTCCCTTATCGCAATATCCTTAGTTACTACTGACAACATTTTAAGCAAGTAATCGTTGCCAAATAATCCAAGTACACAACTATCGATGATACTTTTTCTTTTGTGGGATTCCCATCTACTGTTTGCCAAAGTACCGAAACGGATTGGTGTCTTTAAGCATCCTGGAGTTTTTGCTTCTTTTGAATCTTCTACGATTTTGCGGAGACGGCAAAAAGTTCAACAAGTTTCTATTTTTGGTATTTTAATTTGCATTAAAAAAATTTGAAAATTAAACCCTGTTGCCATTAACGAAGACGGAACTTGCCTGCGTAGTGTAGCGTACTAATACATTGGAAATTTGAAATTTTTTTCTTTTATTTTTGGTTTCTTAGAAATATCAAATTTCTCTTAAAGGATTTTAACTGATATTTTTCTTTACGGAGAATGTTTTGAGTTGCCCTGATTACAAGCAATAGATTGGGGTCGATTATAAACTTATTATGTTATAAGCACTGGTCTCAATCCTACCCGTCCCTTATTGTTGCCTTATTTAATTGCGCTTAAACAAAATTTTTAATTAACTTTTACTTCTGAACACCCTCTTTAAAAATTTGTTGAATATTTTTTTCGTGCTTCCTGGACATATTTTTCCATAAATTTTTGGCGTATCTTTCCTTATCTCTAAACTAATAAAATCCTTAAGACAGTTAAATAGAAAAATAGAAAGGCAAGAAAAAAGAAATAAACTTTAACACTTCAACACTTCTTAGGTTTTGTCATGCTTGATGGTTTTATAGCAACAGGATGTCTTGAATGCTTTTTTATTAGATATTTTACTTTTTTTGCAACAGATTTTTTAAACTTTTTTCGTCATCTCTGCTTTCATGCGTTTAAAAAGAATATACTTTATTTCAAAGAGTCTTTTCTCAACACACGCCAGCACGCCGTTTCAAGTCCACAGAATGCAGCCGGGTAGCAAAGCAAAAGAAAAAGACATCATATTTGCTAAATAAGAAATAAAATGTTTGAAAAAATCCCCAAAAAAGTAACACATTTTGGTTTTTTGTAAAAAAATAAAAATACAATAACTGACCAACATTGAGGGTGATTGTTTGTTGGCAAGGAAAGGGCCGTTTAATCTGATGGTTTTACCGCCACTTGTTTGAACTTTGTTCTCAGACAGTTGTAACCTTAAAATGTCTTTATTTGAAAGTAGCAGGAAAAGGTTTTCTTTTGTAAAAGATTGAAGTTGTAAGAAAGTTGACCCGTTTTTTATATTGCATATTGTAAAATAATAAGAGAAGTGTAACGTTGGTGCTCGTCTAGCCGCTCGGAATAATTTTGTATTCATATTAGCATGAGTGTTATCACTTTCTTGCCCTGGTCATAATCCTCGTTGACAAAAAACAGTGTAATACCAATAATTCTTAGAGGATTTTAAATTTTAAATTAGATTTGAATAGAACAAAAGAGAGACAAGTTTACTTTAAAAACGTGCTTTACTAAATTTTACAAGTTTTGTAAAATTACTTGAGAGCATACAATTTATGTTGGAATGTTTTGCTGAGTGGGGAAGCACACAAACAATTTGATCAAAATAATAAAATGTTTGGAATTGAACTGCTGCTCTTTGGTATTTATATAAGACAATTCTTGACAAATATTAATTGTGCACAAGGAATTTTAATTAAACAAATTGACTTTTTTGGTAAATAATACATTTTCAATGAGTTCACTGGTTAGTAAAATTCTTAAAAATGGCTTCGCAAAATGCTTAGGGAATTATTCATTCGAATAAAATCATTTTATAATGGAATTTGTATAGTAGAATTGTTATTTATTGTTGTTTTAACTAACTGATTAAAGGTTGGCCATTGCAGGCAACAATATTTGTAACCAAATACCATGAGTAATTTCAACGTCGTTGTCTTCATTTTATGAAGTTACGATCATGGTCACGTAGGGCTCCAAAACATTCACTTGTTTACATAATGAGCATTTTTTGGTGAAATTTTTTAAACATTTTTCGTCTCATTTTTTACGTATCGAATTTTAAGAAAACTTTCATTCTCTACTCATACATCTTGTAATTCGAAATATGTGTCACAAAAATTTCTGGAGGAGAATCTGTACCTACATGAAGCATATACAAATAATACATTGACGCGGCGCATTGACTTCGTATTCCATACTTCTACTTCACATTGCTATCAATAGGTTCTATGATTTTATATTCTTTCGTGTGTGTATTTATGACAGTATTCATGTATATCAAACATGAATTGCGAATTGCGCATAATTAAATTTATAAAAGGACTTCTCAACCACATCATGATTATTTTTTTTTTTCAATTCATTCTTCTACTTAATCTTTACAGAATAAATAATATTGTTAACGTAAATTATTTTGCTTATTATTTTGCTATATTCTTCTTGTTGAAGTGGAAATAAATGGAATTAAATATAATCACAATGTTTATTTTTGCGCTGTCTCACAATCCCTCTGAAATAATCATTAACACCTCAGCATCCCTCTCCATCACCCCTTTGTTTTTGTGGAAAGGTGGCTGGCTGGAGGGCTGGAGAAAATGTAATAACTTTCCCCTTGCCGCTTGTAAACATTTTATTACACCAAATTCCTTAATTCGCCGCCTTGCTATTTTGTCTTGCAGAAAATTTTAAGTATTTTATATTTAATTTTTTTTCTTTTATTTTTTCTTAATTTATTTAACTTTGTTAGCGATAAGCAAAGTGACAGCAAAGGAAAAATGCACAATAACATTGACATCATCTTCATGCCGTTTAAATGTCTCTTTTTGTAGCCAATTTATTGCTTAACGACCGCATGCCACTTGATTTCGTACAAGCCCCCTCCCTCTGAAGCACTCAACTAATTTAAATACGTTTTTTTTCCTTCTTTGGCATTTTAATTAAATTTTCTCTACGCTAAATGAATGTAATAAAATTTTATTAAAAAAATATATATTTTTTGCCTCAAAAATCATTAAAGTGAAGAGGAGAGCAAATCTTTTCAAGTCTTTTTATTTTAATATTGAGGCATTTATTATTTTGGTGGTTGACGCTGTCACTTCTGACACACTTTTGTCATTTTAATTTGATGGCTAAATGAGCAATGAAATCGTCAAACAGTTGTAAACTTGAAAATCTATTTGGTTTTTCTATTTGCCTTCCTTCATTTTACATAGATAAAATGGTTTTTTTGATAATGTCACAACTTTCTAGCATTTGGGATTCATTGATGACCAAAGGTGGGGCAAAACGTATAATGTCACCATGTGTGGGCTTGGCCAACAAACCATTTTCTTTCATTTTCAAGCAAACATTCCAAGCATCATGTTCTACGGAAGTAGCAAAAAAAGATTAAATGTTAAATTCAATTTAAAGGCATTTAGCATAAGACTTACTGGAATTTATGACAATGGCATTCAGGAGACCTTTTCCTCTTACCACTGATACAATGTCCTTAGGCAAGGTGGATAGTTCCCTTCTCAAAAGTGCACCCATTTTATCAGCATTTTCTGACAAGTTTTCTTCGAGTAAAACTTCTAAAGCAGCCATGGCTACTTTGCAACCCAAAGGATTGCCACCATAAGTGGATCCATGCTCACCGGGTTTAATGCAGAGCATAATGTCGTCATTGCAGAGTACAGCTGATACAGGATACAGCCCGCCGGACAATGCTTTGCCCAAAATTAGAATGTCGGGCTTGACTTCTTCATGGTCGACAGCCAACATGCGGCCTGTACGCGCCAAACCAGTTTGTACTTCATCAGCAATCCACAGCACGTTATATTTCGAACACAATTCACGTACCTTTTTCAAGTAACCGGGATCGGGTACCACAACACCGGCTTCACCCTGAATTGGTTCAACCATAAAGGCACACACATTTGGGTCTTGTAAGGCGTTCTAAAAAGATCAAAACATATTTTACTATAGCAAGTTAAATTTTAAGCAATATAGCAAGTTAAATTATGTACCTCTAATTCTTGCGTGTTGTTGTATTTGATAATTTCAAAACCGGGCATAAACGGGCCAAAACCTTCATAACTGCTGGGATCGGTAGATGCTGATACAGCCGACAGAGTTCTGCCCCAGAAATTGTTTTCAGCGAATACAATCTAAAACACAGATTTCAAAATTATAAATTCATGCAAAATCAATTGGAAATGAAAAGCTTAGCAAGGTACTCTCAAGCTGGACCACGGGCGTACAGCAGGATTTCTCTCAATTACCTTAGAAACTTACTTTCGCCTGATTTTTGGGAATATTTTTTCTCAAATACGCCCATTTTCGAGCCAATTTACAAGCTGTTTCACCACCCTCGACACCAGTATTCATTGGCAACACTTTGTCATATTTGAATAGTTTCGTCACGTATTCCTCATATTGACCCAAAACATCTGAATAGAAGGCACTGAAAATGAAAAAATTGTACATTCGGCATAGGAAAGTGACAACCAAATATAATGATTTCCTTAGCGCAAAGTACTTTGAAGAATTCTCTTTGAGGAATTTCTATTTGTTCGAGAGTACATTTCAAATTAGTTTCAGCTTAAAAGAAATAAACACAAAAAGTACCCTTTTGCAGAAGTACATTTTATGCAAACAGATAAGTACCTTCTGAAAAAGTACCTTTTATTAAAAACCAATTTTAGAAAACGCTTTTTCCTAAACATGACTTTGCTTTTTAAAAAGGAAAAAAAAACTTTAATAAAAAGTTCGTTTCAAAATAGTACTTTAAAAAACAATACATTTTAAAAAGTACCCAAAAACATTCATTTTTAAAAATGTTTCTTTTGGAAAGAAGAACGCTTTCAATGTACAATATTGATAACAAAATGAAACATTATCATCTTAGACTTCTAGCGTCACTTGTTTTATGTCACACTTCCTCACCCCTTTTTAGAAACGTGCCAAAAGTAATAAAAATGATAATCTTAATACAAACAACCAACCAAACATATTTTTTTTATCAATGAATTCTTTGGCCTCTCATAATCATTAATAGTTTTAAGCTCTTTCCCTCACTATTGAAAAATTAGAAGGAATCATTCTCTTTAATACTAAATTGTTGCAAATAGAGATAAGAATTCAGCTTATCGTGCGTTTTATCTGTGGCAAAGGAAATAAATTTCCATTTACGTCATCGAAATGAATTTGCTTACCGTGAAGTTAACGCCAGTTTCGGTGCCTGTTCCACAAGAGCTTTTACGATTTTTGGATGACCATGACCTTGATTGACAGCCGAATAAGCACTTAAATAATCAAAATACCGTTTGCCTTCAACATCCCAAACGAAAACTCCCTCAGCTTTTGTCAGAGCCACTGGTAGGGGGTGATAATTGTGGGCACCGTATTTATTCTCACGTTCAAAAACCTCTTGGGACGACAATTGCCTTACGGAACGGCTGTAATTCGCAGAACTGGTGGATGTGACATCTTTAACGCAGACACGTTGTGCCAATCTAGTTGTCAATTTCGAAAACATTTTTCTTTCTTGATTTCTATAGCGAAAACTTTTCTAATTTTAGTATTTACTTGACACATTTATTTATTTATTCAGCTTTTTAATTTTTTTTTTTTTGCTATTAAAGAGTGCAAGCACACACCTCTTACCTTCGGAATTAGTTTATGAATTCTAAATATGAGATTAATTGCTACGTCACCTAAAGAGTCTAATTTTAGAAATCTTTAAGCTTTAAATTGTGTTCAGACTAGTTGACCAAAGAGTTGCGTGTCTTTCAGCGCACAATTAAACAGCGACTGATAATTAAACTGCGCAACCAACTAAAGCTAATCAATATTTCTACGACCATTCAAGATTTTTATGGGTGTGTGCGTGTGTGTATTTGTAAGAGCGTGTGGCATTGCGAAAGAAAATCTTTCTGTTATCTCTGCGGTGAGAAAAAGTTTAGAAAGAAGTCTCTCTTAATATTAGAGTTGAACACCTTCCCGATCGCATGGTACTGTATCGTCTAAAGTGATAATAGCACGTCTTTTGCGGGTTACAAAAAACTCCCCGACCAAGTAAACACAATGCTAAAAAAAATGTGTTATTAAAGTACTTCTGCAAAAATGTACCACATGAATCATCCTTAAGTGCCGTTCTCAGTGCCAGAAACGAGCAAACTACACACAAGCAATTTTCTGGATTAGAAGAGCTTCCACTGTATAGGTTTAGCTTAAGTTTGCATATTTTAAAATATCTTTTGTATATTTAAATTTTTAACAACTTTTTTTTGCATCATAAACACTCTACAGGTCTCTGCTAAAAATTTCATAACCAGAAATACAATAGCTGAATCAATTTCACCTACAAAGTTGCAAGTTTTTGGCTAAACTGCCAGACTGTCCAAAAAACAATACTGACCTGAAATAAAGCAAAGATTTGTGGACCTCTAGTAAATTAATTTATTATTTTAGTGGGCAAAAACTAAAACTTCCTTAAGATTCTCTAATTATTTTTGAAATAAAAATTTAAAACCGCACAGGAAATTTTCACTCTCTTTTCTAATGAACTTTCCATAATTTTGTCTTATACACCTTAAAGCGTTGGTCCTAATCCTCCTTTAAAGATGATATATTTTACTTCTCTTAAAGCTACAATCAACCACCTCTAAAGTCTCCAAAACAACAAATTGTAATGTATTATTTATTTAAAACATAGAAATCTTGTTGATTAAGTTGTAATATTAATTTAGACCGGTGGGGCTACGTTTGTCTATTCTCGCTAATAAAAATACAAGCAGATTAACTGGTTACCTTTGGTAATTGGTTGAAACCATTTTTACATGTACCCTTTTTAAATGTAAAAATGATAAATGCAGCTCTACTAGAGCTGATTTTATAAAATTTTTAAAATTTTATAAAGATTTTATAAAAATTTGATTTTCCAGCAATTTCGGAACCAATTTTTTTTTAACGTTAAGGTAATGTTCTCTGTCGTTTTTTATATGTAATGCTAAACGCTTCACACATGGCAACATTTATTGAATAAAACAGCTGTTTAACGAAATACAGCCAGCTCAGCTGTTTATGGTTTCAATGTTAAAAACCGCTATCGAAATTACTTACCGAGATTTTCTTGTTGCTTGGAGTTATAAGTAAATAAATAAAAAAGTCCTCGACTTCTATTGTCCATTTCATAATGAAAAATGTATTTACCTTTTTACAGAGTTGCCAAGTTTTTTAAATGATAACGTGTTTTTATCTCCTTTGTTAGTATTTTCTCATAATATATCTTTATTATTATTATTTTTTCCAAACGATTTATAATGATTTCTTTTAATTAAATGAAAAATAACAATTACATGTGTATGTATTAGCATTAATTACAAGTCTAGCATAAATTTATTTTAAATTAAAATTTATCTAAAATAGGGAATAATTAACAGCTTAATATAATGGAGTTGGAAAAAGTTTAAAACGAAAAAAATATTAATTTATTTATATTACAGAGTGTAAAGTCATAAAAGGTTAATGATTAAATAGTATCCATTATTTCATTAGCCGGAGTCTAGGCCTTCAATTGAAAATATTTTTACAAGTACATACTGGTCATCTGTAAATTGAACCGGGGTCATTTGAAGCAGAATTTCGTTTGAAATAATTTTTGGATTTTATTTTGCAATCGATCGTTGCTAATAATTAACTGCATTTTGGTTGGAAATGCCATTTGAAATTATTTGTTATAGCTTTTCGCGTCTTGATATTCATCTAATTCTTGAATTTACTAATTTAAAATTTTGTTAGTTATTTTACACTTTCAAGTTTTACGTTTAAGTTTGAATAAATTCTTAAATTTAACTTTCGCTTTGTGCGGTCATATCGATTTGCTGTTGTTGAATTTGGGATTTATGTTCGGAAGATATTTCCGATTCTTGATTGTTGTGTTTGCTATTGTTGTTGTTATTCTGTTGGATCAATTGTTGTGCCTGATGAGGCAGTTCCTTGTTTAGGCGATAAGTGCTCATGACATTTGCACAACTCTGATGGAAATAAAAATTACGGCCACGCAAAAAACTGTCGGACGTTAGATCCTTTATACCTGTCTTGAAGATAAAGGTAGAAGATATTGTTATATATATTATAATCAGAAGTTCCTTTAATGTTATTTAGGCATAATTTCTACAAAAATTCTAAAAATTTTAAAATTCTTCTATGAAATAATAGGACAAAGTTTAAAAGTAAATTAAAAAAAAAAATTAAAAGCAACTTAAAAATTACCTTACAAATGAAACATTTGTTTTCATCTTTGTCCGGTTTTTTATCCGAACTATTTCCCACCTTTGAGTCCAGTTGTGTTAATCCCGCCATTATCACATGTCCGGTTGATGAATCAGTATCCATTGGTTGTTGCTGTTGTTGCTGCTGTTGATGGCACTTATTCCTTAAATCCTCAAAAGTCGTATATTTGGAAGTGTTGTTGTTGTTATTGTTATTATTAGTGTGGCCGTGGTCAACACTAGTTTCGGTGCTGGTTACTTGTGGTTCCGATCGGGGTCTTTCTTGCACGGGTGATGAATTGTCCAACATTCTGCGGGCAAAGCATTTTAGAAAACTTTGTGTTTGGCAATCAAAATTTTACTGCTCACCTACTACTGCCCACAGCGGCCTCCTCATATTTACGTTTCTTGTTGTAAGAACTCATTTTAATGGAATCGTCATCATCTACTACAACATCTTCATCACTGTCATTGTTACAGGTCTCCATGGACATGTCTTTCGCCTGCCGCTCTTCATGGCACGAGTCCGCATTATAGTAATGATGAGTAGTCGATGATAATTCGCTAACATTTTTCACTAAAAGTTGGCAAAATGTTGTATTAAAAGAAATCTAATGTTTATATATGAATTTGATAACTTTTCTCTGATAAGACTTTATGACTTCAGAACGGGCTGGCTACTAGATAGCTACGTAGGTTTCTTCTTATTTGAAACACATTCGCCTCTGCCGGATGCATTGCAAAGTTCAATGATGTCATTCTCAAAAATTTTAGATTTGAGAAAACAAACTTATTTATTTAAAAACATATAAAAAAAATATAAAAAATTTGCATCTGGTTTGTTAATGCAGTTAATTTATTTATAATTTTAAAATATCAATCCTCAAACAAACAAAATTGATTATAATGAGAGCATTTTTTCAGCTTATTGCAGTTCTTTAAAATAATTATACCATTTTCGGATATATACATATATGTATTTTTAATCACTCATAGTGCAGTCGTGTAGCCGTGAAGTCGGCAAATAATCGTTGTCTTGTACACACATGTATATACAGATATTTCTTTTTACATTTCGCAGTCGGAAGCCTGCAGTGGCGAATGTGTCAAGTTCTATTCGTACATGTAATGGAACGATATTGTAGTAGCAATGCTGAGGGGCGGGGATGGGTTTAATAGCGAAAATAAAATCTGGGACAAAATCGTGTTTGAAGCAATTTTTGATCTGAACGAGCAGAGCTGGTTCAATCGAACGAGTTTGATACAGATGTTTATTCATTCTATTCATGTTCGAATCATTGGTTTGATATACATATATTAGTTTTTATCAAAGCATGGACTGAAAGGTCTTAAAATATTTTACATACCCGATATATGGCCATGTGTGGCATTGCTTGATGCATGTGCTTCAGTCCAATTGGTTGTGCTACTGGAACTGCTATTACTGTTGGTACTTGTTGTGGCCACATTTGTGCTAATATCGTCCTCACCCGTAGTCACCATTCCACCATTATCTTTGTTCAAACCACATGTTGTTCTATATAAAATACCATCTAACTTTCCCGGCTGACTATTGCTGTTGTGTAAATTGGCACCCAGTCCTGAACTACCGCCACCTATCGCACCGTTCGAACTGCTATGGCTACTACTATGGCTGCTGCCACTTAAGGCGGGCATATGAGCATGATGTATTTGTGAATGTTGCTGCTGTTGATGATGCAGCTCTGAACCTGAATCGGGTACATCGTCATTGCATGACTCCACATCGACTGTTTCAATTTCATCTGGCAGCTTATGGGTATCGTCATCGGGCGGCATTTTACCCGTCTCTATGGCATATTTACGTTTCGTACAAATTGGACAAGAGTTGCAAAACATATTTTCCATGAAAAACATATCGCCATATTTTCGTTTGCGTACTTTGATTCTCAGGCGGTTTTGGCGATTGTTACGTATGCGCTGAAAGGTCTAAAATATGATAACATGTTCATTTCTTAATTCTTTTTAAATGGGTATTATATATATGCCATAATCAGCGCTGTTATCTTGCGCAACTTTTTCCTATAACCGTCCCATTTTTGATTTTAAAGCAAAATTTTGTTAATTTTAGAAACATTTCAAGAATGTATATTTTTTTTATTATTTTATATTTTATTTTTATTAAACAATACCGAACGAATTTTGTAGCAACATTTGTGTATATTTTTTTGCAAAGTGGAAGTAAATGTATGGAAGACTCTACTTACCTCCCATCTGTTGTGACTGGTTCTTATGGCATTCTCTTGTGAAGGGCAGGGCGGTGCAAACATATATGTGGCTTGTAAATTCGATCTCTCCATGCCAGAACTCAGTTTATATAACCGATCTAACTCTGTGAGAAAATGTGAATTCCATTCTTCGGGTGAGAGCTTTATTCCACAAACCGGACAAATATCGGGCACATGGCCGGGAGGTGGGCGCAAGCCAGCGTGAGCCGCCAAACTCAAATTATGTGTCATATTAGCGGCGGCCAGCAAGCTGCTATTGGGATGGTGGTGATGATGATGGGCGGCCATCGAAGATAGGTGGTGGGCATGGTGTGGGTGGGGATGAGGATGATGATGCAAATGTGAGGTGGTAGCAGAAGTTGAAGCCTGGCTGGAAGCTATTGAGGCAACGGCAGCTGCGGCTGCTGCAGAAACTGCCGCCATTGAGGAGGCACACGATGTCGAAGGCTTATCACTTCTGTGGCCATCTGTAAAGCAACAAATATATTAACAATTTAAATAAAGTTCATTATGGCAGTGAAATGAATTACATAATTTAATCCATCTCCTTGTAAACATAATTTAAATTCCTTAACACTCTGCAAGACAAGTTGCTTGCTGTAACAATTGAGAAATGCCGAAGAAATTCTTTAAACTGTTTTAAATCTTGTGCGCTTAAATTTTTGTAAGGACATAAATATTCCCTTTAATTTATTGTAGGAATTTTATTTGAATTCTATTTGTTTTAAGCCATTTCAATATTAAATTGGCTACAAATAAAAAAGATTTGTGTTTGAAATGGAATAAATGTAAAATATTTAATTGGTTTCTAAATATTTCTAGCACGTACAATATTTTACATGCCATTTAACTTAGCGAAGTGATAATTTATTGCTTTATTTATTTTTGTTTAATAAAAAAAATCCTTGAATTTAAAGGACCGTATTTTACAACATTTTTTTAATGTTGCCATTTCAAATCTCAGCATGTATGCGACTTTTTCGGCTGAAATTAAAATTATAATTGGCAACTGACATTTGCATTTGAAATATGGCAGGAAAAAATTCAGTGACCACTACATTTCAACAAATAAAAAAAATACTTTTTGTAACATTTGTCATAAACGTGACCTTATGAAATACTTTACAGTGAAAGTTATAAAAATTAATGCAGGTGAATAATGTAAAATAAAATTCAACTTTATTATTAAAAATTAACAAAAAAAAAAAACACAAATTCTTAAAACTAAAAAAAATGTTTAAAAAATATGTTTTAAAATTGCATTCGGTTTAAAATAATTTAAAAGTATCGTTGCTGTTTTACTTAAATTTTTTTACTTTTCAACTTTTAATTGAATTTATTTTTTACTTTTACTTAAAACTCTTTGTTTATTTCTGCCACTATGTATAATGAAGTTTTTTTTTATATGAAATAGGATTTTTTAGTTAGAAATTAAAACAGCTGTTATCGCACGATTAACAATTTCCAAATATGATATATCTTTTGCCTTTTTTGGAAAACGTGCAAATAAAAGTGAAACTACAAAAAATTATTCGAATATATCCAGAAAAAATCTATAAGATTCAAATTCCTCACAACCAGAAGCTGTTGAAATTATACAATTATACGCATTTTTATAGTGAGCATGAAGAGATTTGTTTTAGTGGTTGTGCCTGTATGCCAAAAAGAAAAGAGAATTGCTTAAAAGCAAAATTACAAACGTTTCTTCAGTTGGACTAAACAATTTTGCGTAAAGGCCTAAATGAGTGCGCAGTGAAATGTAGTCGCGTTTAAATATCGCTTAAAAAAGTTTTTCTCACTTTAATACATTCCGTTCTATCTTCAATTTATTTTTAATAAACATTCATTTTCTACGGCTCACTGTAAATTCAGCTCTCATTTAATAATCACCATTAAACAAATACAATTTTATATAAACTCAGCAAAAAGAAAAACGTTTAAAACTTAAAATTTCATTGCCAGACACGGCCTATTATAACGGTTAACCAATTAAAACCAAAACAATATAAACTGAACACACATACAACAATAAATAAATACCAAAAAGTGTGACCAAATTATTATATTCTTATACGCACGCACACACACTCATCAAAACATTCTCGTGCATGGGCGAAATTGTATATTAGTAAAACTCTTGCTTGTATAACGGTAAATATGTTTCCACATGGTTGATTTACGAAAAACATTTACATTTACAAGTTGCAATAAATATGAAAACAATAACAAGAATCCTCCATATAAAAATTTCCCTCGTGGGGGTATTTAAAGAGAAGTTATTAAAACTGCAATGGATACTAAAAGTTCAATTCAATTTTTCGGTGTGTAATTTTGTAAAAGCATAATTGCAAATTCTAAATAAATGCGTACAAACATACGTATGTACATAGTCGTACAGCATATACATATATGTAAGTATGTATGTGCTTATGCGGATGTGCCTTTTGTTTGAAGTCGTGTGTTCTACCAAGCGTGTAATGTGAATTTTAATATAAAAATTCCGCAAACTTATCAATCATATAGCAATTATTTTAGTGGTGTATAGTGAGATAAAAATTTGATATAACAGCGGTTAGAGAGGGGAAACATCTTCATTTATTTCAGGGGATTTCCCATCTGAATATAATTCGTTAATTTTTAAAATTAAATTGAACATCACATTTATTTCTATTAAAGCGTAAATACTAAACACATTTCTTCATGCTCACTGTAAAAATGCTAATAACAACAATCAAAGCATTGTTGAAATTGCTGTTAATTTTCGAGAGTTGCTTGCTGGTAAAAATTATTTGAAAAATTTGAATTTTATAAATTTTTTGCAGAAATGGTGAAACCTTATTTTATATATTTAATTTTTATGGTGGGTTTTTTTAAAAAGGGCATACGAATAGTTGGAAATTTTTTATTCACAGATATCGATAATTTCAATTCTAAGTTAGAAATATCTTGTTTATGTACAATAAGTTTATTAAATAGTGGGTGTAAGATCTCCAGTGAATACTGTTAGTGGCATCTTTGCAGTCATCAAAAAATTGAATGCAACCGTTTCATTGGCCATGGTAAGTTGTTATTAACCATCAGTATCAGACAAACGGCAAAATTTCAACGGCAAGAGAGAGTCATCAGCAAAAATTCGTTCCGTCTATTCGTATAGTGAAATACTATTTGTTTTACTATCTGATTTTTAACCTTTTGTAATCTTTGGAAAAATTTATTAAAAAAAAATTAAAGTTGTTGGTTTGAGCCCTTTAATTCAATTGAATATATTTTCCTTATAGAAAATTGTGAGAAAGCTAATTAACACGGAATTAAATGCAATTTAAAAAAATCTAAACGAAATGAGTACAGAGTAGCATTTTATGAGTTATTAAAGCTTATGATGAGTTAATAAAATAATTTTTAATGAAATGTCATTTATTTTGCTTACTCCAGTGCTAAAGCCAAATCCATAACTACTCTTGAAAAATACAATACCAAGCTTTGTTTTGTTATATTCATATTTTCTACAATCAACTGAGAATTGGAAATATAGTAGCATTCAGGAAGTTGCATGTTTTTATTCCTCCCTTCTGCTGCAACCGAACAATTGTAAACCATTTTAAAAAGTTTCGAATATTAAATTTAAATGAATGCGCTAATTTGGAATGTCGGCTAGGGGCTTTTGATCCCAATTACCTGCAAGCTTTATTAGCTTTATATCATGCTTTTTTTTGGGTTTTTTTTCTTATTTACAAGAGCTTCTATGCACGTCTCTTATGTGTATAAATAATTACTAACAAGCATAATTAAGTGCATTTTTATTGAAAACCGCGCAAAAAGCTTTTGTTATGTTTTTTTGTATTATCTAAGAATGCACGTACTTGCAACATGTTGCACGTTAAGGCTTTTTTCCTTTTTGGAAAAATTTATTTCTTTCCTCACTTAATATGCTAAATCCTTTGAAAATTTCATAAAATCATTAAACAAAAGATGAGCACGCGACATTTAAAACACTTTACAGCAACGAAAAAAATCTTTATACTTCTTGTTTGGACCCCCACCGCTTTATCCCTCCGTACATACAACTAAATGTAGACCGACATGTACTTAAGAGCACAAGCATTTGTAGACAAATGCTCATCATCCTCTTAGCATATGGTGGCTTCAGCTCCCTTCCTGTGTGGTAAAGGGTTGTTGCTGTTTTCACTGCCGTTATATTCCTTCACAGAGCAATTTTATGTGTTATTTCGTTGGCGTCAAAGACTTTTTGACTTTTGGCATTTAGGATGTGCGTGTGTGGCATACAACAGCAACAAAAACAACAACACCGAGAACAAAAACAAGAACAGCTACAACCACTCTTTGGTGGTTTTGTTTATTTGTGTAACATTGGCAACATTTTTTATTTATTGCTTTTGATGTTTATATTTCGTAAAGAGTACGTGAATGCTTTTTTCCCAAAACACAATTCGTTCTGTACATCTTTCCTACCAGCCATATGGTTGCAGCTTTAGATTCTGGAAATTGTTATAGTTTCATTTCTAACGAAAACAATGTTCACAATAGAAATCATAATTCATAAGATTTATATACAAAAGCATTTTTATAATTGCACAAATACTCTCTCATTTGATGTGGGAGGAGTGTAGCGATTTCTTCCACAATTGCTCAATATTAATTACGGTGTATAATTGGAACGCAAATGTTACAAAATTGTGTCTTTTCAATTCGCTTTTTTTTCTTTATTAATTTTTGGTTTTGCATTTCTCTTAAGCTAATTATAAAAATATTTATCACGTACAAATTGAAATTTAATGCTTTTCTTAATGTGTCACATGATTAAGTACGCTTACACGCGGTTTTAAACTTACGGTTTCTTTTAAAGTGTGTTTTGGCTCAACATATGAAAGTAATTCTATTCAATATATTATCTTATCATTTTTGGGGAAACGTACACAAATGTACATATATGCGCTAGTAATACATTGGCCACTAAAGTTCAGAATAGAGTCTTATCTAATACTTCTAATTTTAATGGAAAACAATCTGGAATGAAAAGTAAATTTGTATTCTTGGAAACATCTTGAAAGTGAAATAAATGTGATATGTGGGCCGTTGTTTCCAAATGTACATAACGCTTCTGCAAATCCAACACCGTTACCCATTACAGAGAAAATTAGTTTTTCAGACGAACCGTCTGTATGTCAGTTGAAGCGTATGGTGAAAAGTTTGAACTAAAACTCTCACAAGAGCTCGTCTCTCTAATCCGCTTCCAATAAATTTCATTTTTCTTCTCAGGCCAGTCCTACCACACTCATAAAATGTACCGGATTAATGGTTTTTTTTTGTACCGAACTAGTCGCTGGTAAGCTATTTTTCATGGTATTTTGATAATTGATAACCAAATTGCGCGTATTTTCTCAGATGTTAAAGAGCACGAGAAAAATTCATGAGAATTTATTATTTTATGACTGATGGAACCTACCACCTTAGCGCTTATATTTCACGAACTTCCTAAGCAGTTCATTGCCTACTAGCAATGACCAACTCCTTTTTCATTCTGGCATCAATGCATTGCAAGCATAGATTGTTAGATTTCTTGGAAATTGCTTGCCAAAAATTTTCAATAATGATTTTCAAAATATTTTTAACTAAGTTTTAGAAGATAAACGCGTTTCAAATCTAAATTTAAGAAACTTCAATTTTATTAATTCCAAACACAAAACGGCAAATGATGTCAAGCAAATTTATTTCCTGAATATAAGTTGTGTTCCAATCAAAAAATGATTATTTTGCTAAAACTTGCATGCGAAATTATTCGATTGGCTTTAATTTAAATTGAGAAAACATGTTGAGCTTTTTTCAATTCCAAAAGAAAAAGAAAAATATTTTCCATTACAAACATACTTAAAGTTCTGACGCAAGTGGTTGACTGTCAAACTAGCAAGTCAAGCGTTAAAATTAACCAAAAGGAAAAAAATAAACCCGTATATAGAAAGTAAAAGTGTGTAACAAAATAAATAAATATATCGTCAAAGATGCTTATCTCGTCAAATAAAACCTTTTCATTTAAATTTGTTTTTACAAATTTTATCAGCAAATATTTGCCAACATGCAAATTTTTTTGTTGTAATTTTTGAGCAACAAACACCCCTTTTTTTAACCAACAGAGCGAAAATAATAAAAAAAAAGTAAAAATAGAATTACATTAAACATGCAACTTACGCCTTAAATCTCTGGGATCGGATGTATTACTACGCGGACTTTCACCCTTCTCACCATCATAATCTGTTGAGCCTTCTAAGGATTCATGTGATGTGCAAGTAGGACTGGCTGAGTCAGTGCGAAAAGAGTCGTTTCCATTGAAAAGATTCTAAAACCGTAATATTAAGGTAGAAAGTCAGATTTTAATTTAATTTCTTGAGAAGAAAGTGTTGGAAAAAAGAGCACGTTTCTTTTGTAAAAAGTTACCTGATCTAAGGAAATGCCTATATATTTTGGTGGGGAGAATGCCGACGGCAGTTGGAAATTAGACAACACCGACGGCTTGCCTAATGCTGCTCTCTCGCTGGCAAAATAACTGGCGGCCGCGGCTGTGCCATTGGCCAGCATGCCATGATGGTTTAAGGTCTGCAGGAGATGTGGATGGAAACTGTGTAGCAAATGTGAACCGTAACTGCCGACTAGTGACATACTGTGGAGATCTTTGGCGTCAGGTAACTGCAAAAAGAAAGATTTTTATTTTTTTTATTAGTATTCCGGAGCCTTAAAGTATGAC
This sequence comes from Ormia ochracea, assembly GCA_963402855.1. Taxonomy (NCBI): domain Eukaryota; kingdom Metazoa; phylum Arthropoda; class Insecta; order Diptera; family Tachinidae; genus Ormia; species Ormia ochracea. The sequence goes on along the minus strand of OY727106.1, from coordinate 57,413,843 downwards.
AGAATAATCGATAAAATATTAACTATAAGAATTATTTGTAATGGTCAGTTGTGGATTATTCGCATAATCCTGTGTAGTGCAAAACATGTTCTTTCTGGAAAATATATTGAAAAGGGTTGCTGGACAGCTTCAGGATTATTATTGACCTAAATTTTCCATGTTTGTCTAATCAGCGTCAAAGCAAAGTATACTCTATGCTCTATTCAGTATTCAGCTTGGCTTTGTGTAAAACCATGTGAACATTTCAAATAATAATCATTTCCAATGTTTTCCAATTTTTTTTTTTTTGTTTGCAAGAGCATTAGGAGGAAGTGTATGGCTGCATTTCCTGCGAATTAAGAGTTTCTTAAGGATATATTTCCCTTAATTTAATATTAAATTTTTTTAAAGCTTAAACAGACCAAAAGCACTTTTGTTATTTTTAACTATTTCGTTTCCCCTCAATTAATAACACTCGAGTAAAAATAATTTAACTGAGTACAACCGGAGTGAGTTTTGCAGAATTCGAAATATATAAATTTTGAAAAAATTGAGTGGAGGAATATTAAAAATACTTTGTGGAAGAAAACACTTTATAGTCCTTCAAAAAATTTCAATTCAATACAATTAATTACAAGAAAATGGTTCTGCGAGAACTTAATTTTACTAACAATAATTTAATTTATTCTATAATTCTAATAAATTTGCTGAAACCTGAATTTAATATTAAGTGAAATTTAAAAAAAAAAGAACGATTCTGTATCTTTTCTTTGAATGAAATGCAGAAACTTTAAAGGATTGTATTCACGTTTGCAGTAGGAAAATTTGAAAATCCAGTACCAGATGTACTGAAATTTAATTTTTAAATGAATATAAAATCCGAAAAAAAGTAGTTAAGAGAATGACTGCGAAGAGACTAAAGAAATTGGGACAAAAATTACGATTTTTTTGTTTTTAGGAATCTGACGTCAAGATAAAATTTCAATAAATGTTATTAAACTTCATGAATTAGTAAAAGAAATATGTATGGACGATTTTTTAGAGCAGTTTTTTGAGAGATGGAAAAATCGGTCTGCTTTTTACTATTGAGATGTTGTCTTATCTGAAACAGAGATATACTGAATTTTGAACAGCGATCTTTAGCAGGTTCCGATACCAAAGCATTGCTTATATCAAAAAAACATTGCAAACTTTTTCAAACGTATGGCTCACTTTTGTAGACCCTTCCATCGGTCTTACAACTCATATTTTTCCAGCCATTTTTTATTTTATATTTATATTGTGCATAGTGAATGAAACAAAGTAAAGTAAACTAAAAGAAATGAAGTTTTTTTAGTTATCGTTTTCGACTTTATTATAGCACTTCATGGGTTAAAAGACACTAGAACCGTGTAGTAGATACCTAATTTTGCGCCGGAATGTATGCAATATATATATTTTTTTTAATTAATTCGCTTTAATGATATAAAATCGTAAGTTTAAGTAGCTCCAAGTTTAATGGCAGGCAGTTAATAATAATAGATAAAACTATAAGACATGAATGAAGACGAACGTAAATATCAATTGAGACGAAATTTTTTCGTTCTGCTTTAATTAGTTATGTCGTTATCAGTTTCTGCTTATCTGAACTAACATGTACAAAATTGTTCCATACCTAATTAACACTGAACAATGAAAAATAGTTGCAAACAAAATTTATGTCTGTAAGAAAAAGTGCAACTAATAAAGACCAGTTCCAACTTTTCACAAAAATGTTTACAAAAAAGTGGTTACCCACTTCAAAACTCCCTCCCACATAAATTCTTCCTTCGACCAACTTATAGGTTACATGTTGTTAGTACAAGTAATTATAAAACTCAACAAAAGCAAAATTGGGGAAAGTTTAACTTGTGATAAAACCGCATAACAAATGGAGTTTAGCATATATGCAGAGTATCTCAGTTCTTTGCCTAACAGCGACGATGGTTTGTTTTATCAGTGATATATGCTCATTAGCAGCTTAAACAAAACACAACAGGAACCTTTTGTGTTGCTGTTGACATAATAGAGCCCCCGGCAACCTGTTCCCTCCCTCTTAAACGTTTGCTGCATCAGAAAATAAGCATAAATTATTTTTGCTACCGGCAGCTTTACAGTTAAAAATGTATGCTAATGCATGTAAGTGTGTGTTTTTGTGTGGGTGGAAGTGTGCTTTGCTCTTTCTGTCTCTAGTATTTAAACTGTATGGGTAATTGATGGCTGTGTTGAAGTTACACGTCCTGCCTCGTGTGGTGTTTAAAAGGGTCTCAATTCTGCCCCCCTTTTTCGATGTTTTTGCCACATTGTCGTCTCTCATTTATTGAACTTGTTTTGATAGCATGTGCGATAAGTGTTAATTTATTGTCAACGATTTAACACTTAAATAACTTATTTTTTTTTTCAAGAACTCAATTTTCTTATATTAATTCTAAACATAATTTTATGACTTCAAAATTATTATTATTTTATTCGCTTCAATGAGATTTTGCTCACTGAATGCAAATTTTTTCCGAACTTTTCAGGATGTATTTAAGTGCATGACCTGATTGGCAAGTGCGGCGGTGGGTATTGACACAAGGAATAAATATATATTTGAAATTAAGGAAAAACGAAGAAGAAAATTTTATAATTCCAGATTTATAATTTCTCTTATAACGAAATTTCTCATGATTTATGCAAATTTTTTTAACAGACTTTTTCCCATAAAATTTATGAGAAACACAACATCAATTATTGTTCATGCATGAACTATAACTATACTCGTATGGATGTATGTATACAAAGTAATCATTGTTATGAACCTCCTGCTCCGTCAATGTGACACTCAGCCACATTATCATTTGCGTGTAAATGATATGTTTAGCAGCAAGTGTTTTGTCACAGCCACATGCACGAGTATAACGATGCTGAAATTATTTTTCTAACCCAAAAAGTATCAGCCATCAACGCGCCACCACCCTTCTCTTTGCCAACAATAAAAAAAAATGAAATGAGAAAAAAAACCAAACAAAAAATAAAGAAAACAAAAAAAAAACTCTCACCCACTTACGCATCGATAAAAGTCAGTGATGTGTTTACATTGACGATAATCGTTTAGTGATATTTTTTTGTTGTAATAACGATAATTTTTAAATCCTCGTAATACTTCTCATATCGTTGCCGTTTTATAAATAATGACGGTACATGTGTCTTGAATTTTTTGTGATTTTCTTAAAAAGAATTTATTTTAAATGACATGTGAGAAGAACAATTTGTAAACACACACACACATGCACACGCACATACAAGAAAGTGTTCATTTAGGAAGTGTTCATTTCAATGAACTCATTTAAATTGTCAGAGTGAAGAAAAGTTATATAAGGTTAAAGTTGGTTTAAAATGGAAGTATTTCTATGCGGCTTCGGTGGCGTAAACTTGGAAATTTCTGTTACTTATTTGGCTTCAGTAACAGACTCATTTATTAGAAAACACAAATATTATTTAGCACAAAAAGGACCAAAATTTATTCTCCTTTAAAGGACAAAGTGCTTCCAGGTACAAAAGCAGACTTCACCCAATTTTGCAATAAAAGCAAAAGTTCACAAAAAAGAAAAAATTTTTAGCTTTTAATTTGCGGCCCATCTAATCAGTATTCATGTTGTATTAGAATAATCCTTTAAGGCCTCGTACATACGACGTGTGAAAAAAAAATAAGTGTCATTTTCAATTTTTTCCAGAAGTATTTATTTCTTCATCAATAAGTATCTGGCACCCCTCAGACATAATAGACTTATACTACCGTTTTTCCAATCCTCGAAACTCTTCCGAAACCAGATTTTTGGTATCGATTTTGCTTTTATATCCTCACATGTAGCAAGATGCTTTCATTTCATTGGGGTTTTCAGTTTTGGGAAGAGGAAAATGTATCGGCAGCTAAATCTGACGAATAGAATTAGTAGATGTAGTTCAAAAGAAATCAAGTGATAAAAAGGTATATCGCAAATAATAGATCTGAAATTTATTAAACTTAAATCTTTCCTCACTGACCTCGAAAACCTGCCTTGCTTGCTTGCGATTAGGGACTTAAAAGTCGCAGCACTTAAGTGGCCATCCAACAAAAATTACGCAGGAGATTATTAACGGGCCATACGAAAAATTCATGAGAGTTTTTCATTTCGCAATTTGACAGGATAAAGAAAACTACTCTATTGAAAATAATATTTCAAATTTATTGCCAAAAATTCAGTACGCAACGGAATGAATAAGGAAATGATTTCATTTAAATATTTTGTTTGTGTGATTTGTTGGAGTTTGATTTTATTAATAATTGCCGAATATTTTTAATTAATAGTTTCGTAAATTGAAGGTTCAATTTGGGTAAAGGATTCCCGATAAACTGCTTTAGCACGCCGAGCTATGCATATTAATTTTAGAGTTTTAATGCAATTTAAATATCAAACGAAGACAATTTAAAATAAAATTATTAAGTATGGAAATATTTTAATATGTCGTTTTCATGTCAAAAGTCTAAATACCGATCGAAGGAAAACAATTAAAATTGCTTCATGGAAAGCAATTTTAATTAGAATTGCCTTAAAGTGTGTGAACAATTTTAAATAAATTTTGACATAAAACTCCGTGTTTAATAATGTGTTAGCTTAATGCGAAATAAATGAAATCTGAAAAATGGAGGGTCTTTGACTCCTTGGAGTAACAAAAAGGGTTTATTACCGAATGCGCCCAATATGACAGGATGTAAAACTGCTAATTATTGGTTTTATTGCAAATGCAAATTAGCGTGTTTGTATTCAATTCGCTGCTTTTTTATTTTTCGAAAAGTTTTTGTTTTAAATAATTTGCACTGCGTGTGTAACAATCTTTGAAAATTTATTGCAATGGAGTGGAATGCATTTGTTAAGCAGTTATAACATGAGCAGGTGTCCACCTCAACCACACCACTCGCCCTCCCATTCGCGCTCTTAATTTTTTTTTTCTATTTTGCTTTAGGCTGGTTCTTATTTGGCGTTAAATTGTCAGCGGCACTTGTAGCGTGAGGGTGGCAGTGGGTGGCTTGAGTCTATTCAAATTATTTGCATTATCTTTGTTTTATGACAAATAGTTAGTTGTCTGTTGTTTACATTTGCTATTATTACTGTTTTAATATGAATTTTGTGTTAAGGGGGATGTTTTACTCGTCGCTTTTCTTACTTTCATCAGTGCCCGATTTGTAATAAAAAAACCACTGCTTTTTCCTATATTGAGTTCAGCTACTTTCGTTTGAGTTAAGCATTCTTGTCATAGTCAGAGATATTCGGGGAGGGTGACTAACTGAATGGAAGTGATTTACATATTTTGTATTCGATGTTGAAATTATTAATACTTTGAATCAACAATGTCCAATTGATGCCACCATCTACTTTAAACAATCACATGCAACTCAGCGATACTCCCAGCTGTGTTTAGTTATCATTATAATTGTTAATTTGTGTTGTAACTTTAGCGCATTTACTCAAACACACAGCCATGCATTGTTATTAAGGAATTTATTAATAATATGGTTAATAAATCTTCAGCCGGGCAATTCATTTTTTTCGTTTTGTTGTTTCTTTCTTATTTATTTATATTTATTTTATTCATCTAACAGATAATAAGTATTGGCAATGACTGCTGCAGCTCGCAAACATTTTAACTAAGTCATTTTCCTTCTGTGAGTCTGTCACTGTGCCTTTTTTATTTATAAGATTTATGTGTTTTTTATTACACATTGTCATTTGAAATTAAATTTCGCAACAACAATTTTAATTTACAATTTAAGTTCAATAGACAACAACAGCAAATTGATTTTAACAAGCGATTGTCTATTTAAGGTTTCAGCCACCAAATTTATTTCGCTTAGAAAAAGTGTTTCTTACACATTCGTTGTAGCCACGTTGCGACTCAAGTGTCTGTCGGTCGAACATGCAAAAAACCCTACCAAAACACTATCTAATTTTATTTATGTGCTTTTTCAAATTAATATCGTGTATGTAACATTTTTCATATTCGGTTTATGCCACCATTGTTTATTTTTATTTTATTTATGTGTGTATGCATGTATGAATGAGTGGGTGTGTGTGTATTCACCTTGGCTTTAGGCTTCTCTTATGTTTTCATGCCAAATTATTGCAACATAAATATTGCGCAATAAAAATCACAGAAACTATTAATAACGCAAATGCGGAAATTAAACTCATAAGTTAAGTGTAATGAAATTATTATTTTTTTTCGCACACCCACAACACCGGAGAGTGGACGTAATAAATACTTGTTTGCTCCTATTAAAGTGAAGGACTGCAAAAGCACATTTAGAGGGAAGTAATTACAATTTTTTTGTTTTTTGCAAAAATGATTAAAGTCTAGCTATAACGTGGATAAGCGAATAGCACGTGAATCCTGGCAAATGTTTAAGCAAATTCGAAGAAATTTTGCAAGATTTATTAATTTTTTCTAAATATTTTTCTAAAAAATATTGTAATTAAAAATAATCATTATAAAATAAAACAATAAATATTTGTATTAGTTAACAGAAAAGTGAAGTAGCCTGTTTAAATTTGCGAAAACTTGATAATTTTCTAATTTATATGAAAGTTATCGTTTTTCTTGATTGTAAGTTTACACCACTGTTGATAATTATTTATAATGACAGTTTAAAATTTTTTTAATTTACTATGGCCACAACCATATAATTATCTGAATAAAATGGTGTGCTGTTGTTTAAAATTTCGCGCGAAAATCTATATCTGGAAGAAGAATAATTCACTTAAGAAGTAATACAAAATATGATATAAGATCGATTTAAGGGAATTAATTTTGCAGTGATGCACTTTCTAGTTCAGCCAACGTCAATCAAAAATTCAAATAAATATAATTTAATTTCAATTTAATTAATTGAATTAAAAAATTAATTCTAATGCTAATATTAATTTCCTCCATATAAATCCCTTTAGCTTCGAAAAGTGCTTTCAATGGAAAACTTTCATTATGGCACGATTACAACACAAGTTATTTTCTTTAAATTGTTAAAGTTCAAATAGAATCTGATTGTTAATATTGAAACCATTTTCGATTCGCTTTTCATTTTGATTTTAATAAAAATTTCTTGCAGTTTATCGTCCAGTGGCAGGCAGGTACTGCTGTAATTGACTGTGCTTTAACGCTTACGTGACATCTCCTGTTTTCACAAGCAAGAAGGGAAGCATGTTTCAAATAATTGTCACAAACATTTTCACAGTTTAATAACTTGTATTAAAAATGAACTTATTAGGTGTTGATTCTGTATTGCTGAAGAAATTAAATTTTCATGATAAAAAGCTCATTGATACAGGAAGTTGTGGAAGGAATTTTTCGAATGATTTTAGCAGCTTTACGAAGAAAAAATCATCAGGGTAACATCTCAAAACAGATGTCTATTGGAAATAAAATATATAATTCTAGAAAAAGCTTCACCCTCTTAATCTTAAGTTTATTTAAAGTACACATGCACTCATGCACACACGTGTACGTTTCTAATAATACCAATAACAACGGCAAGTAATTCTCGTTTATTTTCTTACAGTCCTTCATAAGGAGTTTTTCACTATTTCGATCTAACACAACTTTAAAAAATATACGATCTTATTGTTACATAGCTGTAGAAGGCATAAATAAATATAAATTTGACTTTCAGCCATTTTTATCTCTATTCAGTGAGTTATAGTATTTGAAAAAAAAAACTGTTGCAAAACTGCGTACCGCAACAGAACTATGCAATATGTAATTAGGGGATTCCCAAAAGATACAGTAATATGTAAGAATAAAAATGAGAAACACTCTATTGAGTTCAGTGGACAAAAATGATGCACTACCTATTGCATTAAAAATGGTAGACGTATAAAATACAAATTTACACTTCCAGGGTTGGAAAAATTAGTGCACAAAAATTGTAGGGGCAATTTCAGTTAGTTTCAACATACTTCGGTTGCTTAGCCGAAGTGGTTAATATTTAAGCGAAAGAAGTTATCAATAAAAATTTGCAATTTTAAAGTAAAATGGAGGAATTTACTAATACAGTTAAATGAAACCAAAAGGATTTTATGCGAGTGGCTAATAAATGTTGTTTACAGTGCACAACTCTGTAAGTCTGTATTTTAGAAGTATTGTGTGGGAAAGCATTAGCAGTAAAATATCCTAATAGTTTATCGAAAGGTATAGAAAAAGAGGAGTTTGGAAAAATGAAGAGATTCTTTGAATGCTTACAAGTGAAGGTACACCATCTTGTTAATTGCCTTTAATTTTATTAATTGGAAGTTGTGAAAGAAAAATTCTTTAAATGCAATTCCGATAAATTACGAAAATTCGTATATGGAAACCAAATTGCAACTGATAATTACAGTAGATTTCGTATCCAACAATAATCAAGGTGGGAGTGGCTTCTTGCACAGCGTATACAACTTTATTAAAAATTCACCATTACAAAACAGAAACAATTATTACGATTAATCATTTCTAAATTCAAATAGAAACATTTTGCGCACGATAGAAATGACATGAAATGATATTTCTAAATTTTCATTTCTTCTTTTAATTGCAAAATAAAAATAATAAAAAACGATAATAAACATGCATTCACTTAAACAGAAAACAAAATAATAGAGAATGTACTACCACGAACAATTCAGCCGATCTTCACTGAGTAAAAATCGCGACGTTTAATAAATGCAAGTAACTATTCAATTGACTCGTAAGTCACTATGCACACGGTGAACTTTTTACTGGTGTTTTTATAGAAGGATTTCTACGCTACGTCGGCAGATGAGGAAGGAATACTTTGACTGACAGCAAACATATTTTCGGAATGAGTTTTTTGTTCAATTCTTTGTATATGCCAATACTAGATACTTCATTTGGTTTTAAATTGGTTTGTGAAACCTTTTTCAAATTTAGATAAAATAACGTCAGTGTCTCACTCGTTGAAAAGTGTTTACTAAATTGTCTATTGTTATATAATTTAATATTTGCTGAGGGAAAGGAACATCTTTGGTTAATGAAATAAAATTTTAAATATTTCCATGAAAATGTTGCGATTAAACTCGTTTCAAACATACAAATTGTTCTACAAATTTTTTGGGGCTACTCGAAATTAGTTCGATATAATTTCCGACGGATTCAATATATTTTATCGAAAGGCAGCGGCTCAGTAAAAAAATGCCGTTTATGAAAAGTGTCTCAATTAAATTGTATAAAAATTTAATTTTGTGTTAAATAATTTCTCGCATAATTTAAATTTCCCCTATAAATGAACCGTGTACGCAATTTTTTTGCTTCGTGTGGATGGTTTAAATTTTTAAACCAATTAAAACCCTAAAATGTTGCTTAAGTTGATTTAATTTTTATAATTTTTTTTTTCCTCCAGCTTGAAACTGTTTTATTAATTTATTGCAAAAATAACTGAAATTGCAAATGAATTAAGCGAACAACAATACACACATACACATTTATAATGTGCAATATGCAACTTTTGTAACTGTATTTTTGTTTCGGCTGGTAGCTGCTGGTGTTTACCATGAGCTCCGAAGATGATTTTATAATCAACAACCATTTTACAAGCAGCAATAAGCCATAATTCCTTATTATTGTTGTTCTTTGGTGTTGTTGCGTATGTTTATGGCCACAATGTAAACAGAGACAGCGTTGCAATGAATAATGAAACCAGTTTCGTGCAAACTACTGTTCAACACTGTTCCACACTGTGGCTCCAAAAGAAAGCCTGTAATAACTTGATTATATTTTTAATTGTTTTCAACACTTTAAAAGAAAATAACGCGTGAAGAACAACACATGCAGTCTATTTCAGCCGTCATATTCCTTAGTTATTAAATATTTAATTGGTACAACTTCTAATGAGATTAAAAACATTATTCCGTACCATTCACTTCGTCTTATTCTTCAATGTGAGTTACTTATAATCTTCCTGTTGCATCTACACTTGTAAGACATATTGCTGATGCCTCGTTTACCATATTTTTCACAACGCATTTATTTGCTTATACATTTCTATACCGTATTTACTGCTTTTGTGCTTTTGTTTAAAAATTCAAAAAATATTTTTCATCATTTGTAGCATCAGCGTCATGATCATTGATCATGTTTTATGATGACAGACATAACCACTCCGCCTTATTCATGGTATAAAGATTTTTCGCGCTTAAGACGCATCATAAAGACCAGAGGAGCGAAGAATGACATTATTTTCATTTCTGCAAAGAAAGAAGCTCGAAAAGTCCTGAAACAAACCGTCACATACTAGTATTCGATTGAAAAGTTTAGCACAATATCATAAATTGTCCAGATCAGTGGAAATCTACACACAATAGCTGGTATTTAGTGATGTAGAATTTGCCAGATAATCGAATGTGAGTAAATTTTCTAAAAATCATATGCGAGACTTTTAGCATCTATTTTAATCAGAAGCGTAATAAATATGGTTTTAAGACTGACATGGTTTGAATAAAAAATTGATTTTAACATTAAATTCAATCGATAAGACTGCTTTTACCATATGAAATCAATCTCACTTGCTTTTAAGAGGATTTTAGATGTCTCAAATTCAGCGCAGCATTAATTGCAGCGGGTTCGTGATATATAAAAATTTGATTTCCAAGCATTTCTTCACTTTCGATAGTTAATTCCACAATTGAGAAACATTCATTAACCAAATATAATATAATTTCTATACTAAAGAGAATTTACAAAATGTCTCTCTTTTCGGTTTGAACAACGTGTAATCGTCGGAATACAGTTTAAGTCGGTATAAGTTTAAGTCATCATTAAAAGCAAAACGTTGGGCGTTTAAACTACGTTTAAAAATCATATGTTTATGACAGTTGTGAAGTTTGTGATCAAAATAGAAAATTTGAAAAGTGTTGCCATGCTGACTTGTTTCAATTACGAGTAGTTTAAACGAGGACAGATTGATATATTATTTATAAAATGTCGTTTAAGGTTTCACTGGCTCATTACGCATGTAATTTCAATTATCGCTCATACTTTATAATATAATTCGGGAAAAAATTAAATCTTGATATAGAGACACCTCTGGGCAGAGAAAAGCCTAAGTATTAATCGAAGAGTATTGCGGTGTGAGTTTCATTTTCATCTAAAACGCAGTATTATATTCATCGCATAAGACATGGAATGATTTGGTTTGAATCTCAGCAGCGATGATCTGCATTAGCATGAAGATAAATGCGGATACACGCCAGCAAACAATCTCCGCAATCATTTCAATGGATTTTTAAATAATATATAAATTTTGAAAATTAAGTGCGATGAATTAGGAGTCAGTTTTTTATATGAATTAAGTTTTTGCTATTTATAAAGTAGCCCTTAAATCATGCATGTTAATGACAACTGAATTTGAATAAGAGCTGCCCATGAGATCTCCTTTGAGGCAACTTCAACTTGCTTCTAAACGATTTAAATTGCTTGTGAAAAGTTCAAAAGTATGTTTTTAGCGTTGCCAGCCATGATTATCAAAAACGAATTAAAAATAAAATCCTTTATGTCCTTTATGGCATTTCCTGTCAAACATAACTGCAAAAAGTAAAAAAAAAAATACATTCTACCCAGTTTACAGGTTTTCTGCCTCGAGTCGAACTTGAGACCAATAGTTCACTAGCCTCTCGCTTAAGGTGACATCTTTCCAATTTTTTTTTTTTTTTTAGAGCTTGTCTATTATGATTTAAGGAAGCATGTATCACACGGTACCTGAGTCATATTGCATACGGCTTGAACTTCCCTGTTATTATTTAGATGAATAAAACCACATTCAGTTGATCCTTCATGAACATTTCTTAGACTTATTTAACATTTAAAGAGTACTTGATCCACTTTTCATTTTCCAGTAAAAGTTTTGTCGTTCGTAGTGCTTTGAATGCCCGGTACCAAACATCGATGCAAAGGAACGACCTTGTCGCCTTTTCTCTATAGCATAGACTACAAAATCAATATGTTCAGAAGGACGAATTTTGTTCTTCATATCCCGAACTTAAAGTACTGCCAAAGATGGTTAATGACAATCAAGAACTGTTTTAGTTTTACTGCCGATTTGAATTCTTTGAAGGCGTTGCTGTGCTGTACACAACTGCTCGATTACTGGAAATGGGCATTTGCCCTTCCTTTGATCTTTAATGATGTACTTTTTCCTTATCATCTACCACCTAGTTGTACATTGACTGCCGATAACTTTTAAAATGGCATACTATTGTTCTTTTTATGTCATGTAATTATTGGTTGATAAAAGTAAAAATTATCTTTTTTAGTGAAAATTGTTTAACAAGTTTTTTTTTTGAGTGTACTGAAAACCCTCTGGTAGGAGTATTTGACTGTTGTTGTGAAGGTGTTAAAGGGAGTAAACTCATGATCATGAGTTACTGAGTTATTTTTATTACCGATAACCCATAAATCGATTATTTTCATTGATTCCAACACTTGGTCTCTGTCTTGGCTGTGCTATTCACATCTCTAACGAGTGTTTCCGTTTACGAGTGTACTCGTTAATACGTACGTACGGAGGTACAATACTCTCATGCACATGCATGAGCGTGCATTATTCATTGTGATCTTACAGATCAACTATTTTAAAGCGTAAAAAGCCACCGTTTAATGTCACTCCTAGCATGTTCTTTGATAAAAGAATGCTGTATGTATTTTCTAAATTCTGGCCCAAAACGAAACGAAGCGTAAGTAGAATGTGGGTTATGGTCACATGTGTGTAAGTGCGTTTAAGCTTTCGCAGTTAAAGAAGGCATCCATCCACATTCTCATTGGGTGTGCTGATTTATTGCGGTCAAATAAAATGCTACCATAAGCGCTAAGTTTTAAATTCGAAAAGCAAAAAGAATTGCGGAAAGAAATCAAGAAAGATATTATCCATTCAATAAGGCCGGAGTCTGTAAGTGTATTCAAAAGTATTGTTTTGTCTCCGGCAACTTTTGTATCTTCAACGTCTTTCGGCTGTTGGTGTTTTTCGTTATTTTTGAGCCGCAGTAAAGACAAGTTTATGGCGCATAAATAAATTTGTGAGTTGTTTTGTTCTATTGATCGTTCGCAAGGTGAAATTTGTAGAGTTATCATAAATATGTATGTTAATATTTAATGTGGACTCTTCTGTTACTTGGAACTTTGTCAATTTTTATATGTGATGAGGTCGACTTTGATTTTGTTGGTTTGTGTTGTGTTACTTAAAGAGACAAACTGTTTTGGCTCTTTTAATTTCTATTAAATTGAATTGACTCTTTGGAATTTAAAGGGGCACTGATTAAAAGCTTTTTATTGGGGTTTTGATAGATGCCGCTGGAGTTTTAAGGAAATTTATTTCTTTTTTTTTTGTTTTAAGAAAAAAGTATCCCTGTTAAAAAAGGAGCGTTATTACTAACTAACAAGCTTGGAATGACACTATGGGACTGCTGCAAAGTTCTTTGGTCACGTATACGTTACCATCTTCCTTTAACGCATGCGCACACTTGAAATAGCAAATAAAAATTATGCAGATCTCGTTGCGAGATTATTTTTTTATTAAAGCGAGTAATAAAAGAATTCTAAACTTTTACACTGCAGTTTTCGTTAAATACAGCTGTGGGCAAATATTTATAACAAAGAATTCGCTTTTATGTTTTGTTTCATGGTTTCACTGTTTTTTTCTTAGAGAGTAATAATTTTTTAATTGTGCTCTAATCTGCATTACAGTTAATTCTTTCTATTTTGTGGTCAAATAATTATTTTATAAAATTTATTAATTAATTTGTAAACGTTGAAAAATATTCGAAGTGGTGTCAGTCAGAAAACAAAAGCACTTGTGATGTAATATTTTGAAAAAAATAATTAAAAGAAACCTAATAAAATAAATATCGAATTTTCTAATCAATTACAGTCAACATTGGTACCACCACAATTGGCTACTGACTCTTGTAACATATTTCCAATAGTTGACTATATTTGGCTTAGGCCTTCAGCATTTTGCACTATATATAATGGTGGAAATGATAACAGTAAAATTATTGCTAAAGAATCTTGAACTTCAAACCGATAGTTCATTGTGCAGAAATATAAAAACGCAAAATATTGCGGTCTTAATCCTTGTTAGCCATGTCACTGACATGGGGCAATAAATGCGATCTAATGCTTCGTCTTCTCCTGACAGTGTTTCCCATTTGAAAATAATGGCATGCACCAGCAGCACTGTGTAACGCACAAACTGGTTGGTTAAATAACCAATTTGGGAAAATAGATATTTTAAGCATTTTAACATTTTCTTAAGAATTTTAATAACTTCCGATGTCTATTCCTGCAATTTGTATTGAAAGTAGATTCTTCTCCATTTGAAATACGGGATACTCTCTAGCGATAGTGTTGCAGGTAAAGGCTTGTGCTTTTTTGAAATTGTGTCTATTTTACAATTTTCTACAAAAATTTCAATGTATTTCTTCATTCGAAGCTTAAAAATTAATAAATTTAAAATTCTTATGCTTCGCCGGAGAAGTATGAAATATTAAATAAATTTCTTATTCAACCGATTTAGAAATAATTTTTCAAAGTTATTAAATAAATCGGTAACAAGTTGGATTTCTGCTTTTTACGATTGTTATGCGACTTCAGTGGGAATGATGCAGTTATTCGCCTTTAGTAGTGAAGCTGATAAAAATTGTATTTCAATATCTATTTTTAGCTCTGCTATAATTTTGCCCTTTTCTGAAAACTTACAGTAGAAATAAGAATTTAAATAGTAAAACTGTTATGCCGTCGGCCTAATTTTTGCATTGGCAGAATTAAAAACAATCCCAAAAGGACTTACCCGTGAAGGAAATGGACGTTGGCCTCTTAAGGCCTCATGCAAACCAGAAGCAGCCTCCGATAATACAACCAATGCTTGTGAAGGAATATGACTGCTACCAAAGGCGTTACTTTCCATAATACAACACAATGTTCCAATTTATGGGAACAGCGATAATTTTCCTTTTGCACGAAAATTTTACCAAAAACAAAAAAAATTGCTTTTAAACACTAACCAGACATTTGGAATCTCTTTGCAAATTTAATGGCATTTTATAGACACAATATTTTTACTTTTAAACACATTCACTTTAATTTTATCCAAATAACTTTTCTATAAACAATTTTCTTCAAACGATTTCTTTTATTTTCTCTTGCTATTAAAATCGCTATTTATTGTTTTAGTAATTTTTTATAAATCAAATCTCACGTGACCTGTCACAATTGTCAAACCGCTGTTACATGAATGCCATGCAATTGCATATAATTACTGCACATAACTCCCAACACACATGTGACAAGCAGCTATTCAGTCACTCAGTCACTCAGTCATTCACTCACTTACTGGCCTGTACGAGTATAGAGAGTAATTGCAAGAAGTGTAGTTGCTACACTAGTTCGTACCAGCAAGTTAATTAAATTTGCAATTACTTTAATCGTTTTGTTATTTTTTTCTACTTGTGTTCGTCTTAATGTTGTTATTGGTGATGGATGTTGATTGAATGTGTGTGTTGGCATGTGTGTATGTGTGTGTGTGTTTATACATATATTTAAAACAATTATAATGCTGATGATGATTTTCTGTGTATGTTTTTACTTGATTAATTTTTCATAGACTCCGTAGTAAAACAGAAGCAACACCCGCACGTACGTAAAATCAGTTCAAAACTGAAGTTGCTACTAATGCTAACCAAATGCTTATTTTCGCAGCTGCTGCCGCTGCTACTGCTGCTGCTGCTGGTATTCAGTCGTTTTTCATCTAGTGCTCCCAAACAACATTGCTTGTATGGCACGAGGACTTGTTTGGAGTGGCTACACTTTAGCACAAACACACACTCACATCTGGAAGAAAATCAAACAAACAGAATAAAAGAAAAACTCGTTTCCATTTTGAAACACTTGCGCAATAAACTGAACGCTGTGCTGTGCTGTGTGTGTGATGCCGTCGTTGTTGTTGTTGGGGTTTGCTGTTGTTAGTAAATGCTGTGTTTTGTATGAATGAATTGTAAAGAGTGCATGTGTTTGGGTGTGTGTGTGTGGTATGTGTGTTTTCCTTGTTTCATTATACGAAAAAGAGTAGCAAGTAGTGTGTAGTGTGGCTGTGCTTTTAAACATGAGCCCGCCTCCCTGCAGTCTGTACGCACATTTGATTGGTGCGCATTGAACCGGTTTATTGCTCGCCCAACACAAACAATATTGGATTTTTATTTAGTGCTACTAAATTTTCATGCATGTAGTGATGCTTGTGTGCCCGGTTATATACTGACTAGACTAAGTGTACTACTAGTATGCTCACACCAACTCATACTCCCATCCACATTCATTATGGACTCAACTCGACTGGTACTTTTCGCTTATTTTTTTCCTTCTTGTGAACTTCTCTTTAGCTTTTTTAATACATTCCTTGTCTGTCAATTGGTATTTTTTCTATTTTCGTGTGTTCATTGCTAAATTGTAAGCTTGCTGGTTATTGTTCTTGTTGTTGTTGGCGATGTTGTTGCAAAGTGACAGTTGCAACCGTACGTTTTTCCTTTTGTTTTATTAAATGTATGCATGTACGTCAGCGTGCACATACATTTATTTCAGCTACTTTGCTCACTGTGTCCTTGTTGCTGGTGCAGTTTCGTCGAGTGAGTTACACAAGTACACGTTAGTAATTTACAACATGTTCACAACTCTTTTATTTGTTATGTTATGTGTCCTATTCCAAAATGGTTGGCAGAACAGATGTTTAATGTTTTCGTCTTGCTGCTTTCCTTGTCGTTTAAATGGGAACTGTGCATGGGTATGTGTTGGACCATGTTTCTGTCCATTCAGCGCCATATCTAACTTTATATACAGTATGTATGTATGTATGTATATACAGAGCATTACTTCGTTGTTGTTTTTTAAGTATCTACCTTTATTCCTTTGCTTAACTCGGTTAAATTTTTTTTTCGTTTGTGCTCTTCCCGTCTTAACTATCCTTTGTTCACTCTAGCAAAGTTATATTGTAGCAACTTTTTGCCACCTGGTGCACAAGTTTATTTGTTACTCGTATTTAAGTATTTTTTCTTGCTTTTTAAATGAACATAAAAAGCTCTTTTGAAATATAAATTCATGTAAAATCGCATGAAGAAGAAAATGATAAAAATTTTCTGAATCGCTGCAAGGAACCATTTTAGCCACAATTTTTGCAAATGAAATAAGTCACAGTGCTTATAAATCTGCTTTACCCTTGTCTGATTTTGGACTTGGATTTTTTTTTTTAAGTTTTTTTAATGTGTACTTGATTACGATTCACATTTCCAATATATTTGAACGTTATTGCGGGAAGTTAATGTATTAATTTTTTGTATTATTTTTCTAATTTGCTAAGAAATCATTTCTATAATCTATAATCATATACAACTGCAAGAACTTTGCATTGAACACACACACACTACGAGTATATACACTTTTCATTTACGATTCCTTTATTTACTCTGTGTAGTTTCAGTGACAAAACATCTTATTTAAACGGGGCGTCATTTGCTGGCTAAATCCTTTGAAAATGTTACAAAAGTAAAGAAGATTTTTGTTGGTGACAATATTTCAATTCAAAGAAAGCCGAGGAGTTTGATTCAAACATTTACTTCTCAGGTCAGTGATTAATATTTTGTTTGTTTTATATAATTATTTAATAAAAATTAATATTTTTTATATATCTTGTTGCAAATTTACTATTGTATATTTTTTTGGTTAAAATAGCCGTACAGAACAGTTCAGCAATACAAATCTAAATTAATCTCGTACTAACTTTGTAAAAGTAAATGTTATTCTTTTACAAATTTCCAGAAAAATAATCAATCATAAATATTTAAAAGTAAATGAAAATCAATAAAAAAATGATGAATTTTTTATATCAGATCGATAAAATTAGAAATAAACTTTTTTCAAAAAACAAAATTTCCTCCGACAAAGTGGCACCTTGTAAGAGTAAAATCTTTTAAGAAATTTGAATGTGACCCAGCAGGCGCCGTCCGTGCCTATTTATATTTTTCCTAAATTTTATCAAGATATTGTATTTGTGTTTTGTACAATAAATAAACAATTAATATAAATCCTTTTTCCTCCCGTGCATTGGTGCCATATTTTCTTCTAACAAAAGTTTTTATGAAATTGTTATAAAATTTTTTATAACAAAAAATAAAAAAAAAGAAATAAAGAAATTTCAGCATTCAGCAGAACGATCATCTGCCAATTTGTGTTCTTTAAAAAAATTGTTTATTGGCATTTTTTCATATTTATTTTTGGAAAATAAACTGTAAAATTTATTTTTTTTTGAAAGTGACTACTAAACACTGTAGTGTAGTGCCGGATACTCCATAAATTATCACTACTTTTGAAAAGAGAAAATAATAAAGAATTTTTATCTACATACTTAATAATAAGTGTATTCGACAAAAAAAAAAAATATTTGTCTTAAAATATGAAGCAAAAAATATCTTAAATGGAAATTTGTGTAATATTTTAGGGTTTTCCAATTTCTGCAGGCCTTTCTCTGTCGAAGTAACGAACTTAAAACTTAACTTAAAGTAACTAAAAAGCTTGAAGAATGAGCCACATTTCTGCTTTGCTAGTTTAGCTAAAGAGATTATTAGTGGACACCCTGCCACAATATATTTATTAAACTACAAAAAAAAACTAATTTTATGTCTTTAGTTGCAAAAGACTAATAATGTAAAGATGCAATGAAATAAGAATTTAATTTTCTGCCATAATAAAAGGATGGAAAAGTTTCGTTATTATTTTTATGTATTGTAAAGAAAAAGTCTTGACAGTAGTGAAACAAAACGGCAGAGAACATAAATAAAGCAAATCTACTAGAGTTAACCAAATGAACCAGCAAACATTATTAAACAGAAACAGAGTAAACATATCGTAGATAAGCAAGTGATTTCCCTAAACAAATAAGCAGCAAATTGTTTCATTGTTGTAGCCTACAGTGTGTGCCTCATACCCTGTTTAGACGTACAACTAAATTGCTCAATTTAATATTTCTCTCAGAAAATTAAAACTTATAAATTGACATTTTATTTGAAATTGCCTCATAAGTCTATCTCAAAGGCAAATTCAGCGTTTCTTGAGTTTTGCTTAGGGCATTGTTTCAGTATCCCGCACCGTATTAACACATGTCAGATTTGGCATGTATTATGAAAAAGTATTATAGTGCAACCTAAAACCTTATTATTATTTTGACAGTCGAATACCTCTTGCAAAAGTTATTGAAAATTTGCATAAAATTATAGATTTCGTCTGATCAGGGTTGATTTTACTTCAAGCCTTCTTTGTTGTTTTGTTTATTATTTTTAGTGTATACACTAAAAGTGGTAATATATTAATTTTTTTATCTTTGGAAATATGCATTTTTAATCAAAGTTTTTTTACAGCACCAAATAGAATAAATTACATTGTATGTAACAAACATAAAACATATGTTTTACTAATACATTTAAAATGTAGTGTATCAACATATGTATATACGCCATTTTTATTTGCTTTCATAAAGTATAAGGCATATAAGGTATACACTTTCGTGTGAATGGGCCGATCGACTGTGTAGAATAGTGAAACAAGGCCTCTAAAGAGTAAAAGAGTTTTGTACTTGACGGTACAAAACAGTACAATTAGTGACTCTTTTTGATTTTGACCTCTGTGTTTGATAAAATTGAAACAGTAATTTATGAACGGTAAAGTGTCTAAATTTAAATTCATGTGGGATTGGTGAATAAGCAGCAAACAAATTAAAAAACTTTTTACTTTATTCCGTTTTTTTTTTAATTTGTAGGTAGAATTGCCTTTCTACAAAATTGTTTGCTGGGAAGTGATGCAGCCTTCATATGACAAAGTGTAAATGTAGTCTGAGTTTCAGTTCAGTACTTTCTTTAGTTCTCTTGCTCGTTACCACTTTTCGGTGCATGTGTGCAAATGTATATAGGTATGTGTGTGTTTCTTTGTGTGTGTGTGTGTGTGCATGAATATGTACATTGTTACTTATGTACTACTGAAATTTATATAAATGAACACGCTAATAAAACATCTACTCCCACCATTTGTTTTTTTTAGCAGAGAGTCAGTCGGTCTGTTATAGAGTTTGGGAATATTAGAAAGGGCGTAGCTTGGCTTCATACACGAAACAGTAGTGTACAGCAAAGACATGGTATTCAACAACAATGATGATGACGATGATGAAAATTAAAATGTGCTTTCTTTTTGTTTTAATACAAAAAACAACTCCTACCAAGACTAGGCTTCTTTCTAACTCTTTTTACACATAAAAATCATGCGCATTTCAATGAGTTGTTTTCTTTGTTTGTTACTAAAAAGAGAACAACAAAAAAAGAAACCAACAGTTTCAAGATACAAAAGCAAGCATCAGATATAAACTTCACAACAATTTCATAAAAATTCTAAACATTATAAATCTTACTGGGAACGTTGAGTTCTAATGAGCAAAAACTTGGCAAAAATGTTGTTGAACATTGTTGTAAAATTTACTAACAAACCAATTAAATGCGCAGCAAAAGCTTAAAGTTTTACAATTTAAACTGCTTTTTACAATAATAATAAAAAAAAATATACCGACATGTGCGAACCACAAGATTCAAGGCGTTCATAAAGTGTAGCGCAGCGTTTGTAACGATTTTTACTTTAGTTATTATTTCACGTTACTAAATCTTAAGCTTTTGAATTAATTTGAGCAAATTAAATCAACTTTAACTTTAAAACAAGAAATAGTTGAAAATTTCGATTAGGAACGCAGAGAACTCATTAAAATTGCATTGAATTAGCGGACCTACGAGTATACGAAGTCTCTCTGAAACAAGGCTTAATATTGGAGTTTCAAAATGGTATGGTATGTGGCGGCCAAATACTGGTTTCGCGCATATCCAACAGCCTCCGTCAATCGCTTATTTTGGTATTGCATTTGTGACGAGGCGGCTAGAGGCTTTCATGACTTTGAAGGCAAAAAAATTTCATAGCAGGTGGTTTTGAATTCGTATTCCTCCCGTTAACTCATGAATTCATTTATAATTTATTTTTCGTTTTAACTGTCGGTACTGCAGAATTAAAAACTACTGGAAATATGGTTTTCTTTTTTAATCTTGTTTGCTCACTTATCGTCTATACAAAGTCTGGTTCTAGATCAGTAAACACTTTTTATCAAGTTTTATTATTTAGGTTTTTCTTCTCTTCATGAACGCTCTAAGATGGCCATCATTTATGGCCTCTTGACAAGCAACAACTCTTTTTTCACTGCAGTTTCCTTTTCTTTTTTTGCAATTGTTTGACCAACTTTTCTTCGTTTTAACGAAACAAGAAGAGTTGCATATACTTTATTTACTTCATTTTAAATTCACTTGCGAAATACACATTTAAATTGCATGCTAAATGATATTCAAGTCAAATTAATTTATTTGCATTTCTTTAGATATTTTATTTTTAATTATTATTATTTTTTTTTTGGTCCTTATTAAAATAATAATCAAACCGCGAGCAAGTCATACAAGAAAGTTGACGTTTTAACAAACACTAAACAAATTATTTTGACAGAAAAACTTTGGATAAGGGCATGTCCTTATTTTCTTGCTCCAAATAAAATTCAACTAAAATCGTGAGGAGATAAATTGGATTCTAAATAGAAATAAATTTGATTTAAAGTGTGTTTGAGAGTAAAGCATTTGCCATGTATATTTCCACGGCATTGTGGAAAAGCCTGCCGAAGATGGATCTAATGAAATAAAATTGCGGTCATAAAAAAATCAGCGTAGTGTTCCAAAGGTTGATCACATAATCTCTGCAATACTTACTTGAAATACAGTACAACTGTCATGTATAGGGGCAGTGCTTCCAAATTAATCGATCATATGCAGATTTGACGTGTGGAGCGCTGTTTTCTTGTTTCTGGTTGGATAGACCAGCCAGCAGTTTTAAGTAGTCCAGAAAGGATTCATGTTACCAAAAATCTTTCTTTTAACTTTCATATTTTAAAGCTTCCTCGTATCTTCTTTCTTACAGGGTATTTTCTTCCAAATCCGACTTTAAAAAAAAAATTACAAATTGTAAATCCTTAAATTACAAAATATGGAGTAATGACCGATATCTCGCCTTTCTTAAATTAATTGTTGTGTTTTTTTTTTATATTTTTGCCATTCTTCCTCCACGTCAAAACTTAAATATAATATTTTCATATGCACTCACACATGCACACATATGCAGTTGCACAGTCACATTTTATTTTTATTGTAAATTAAGCCCTGCCTGCCTAATGTTGTTGAACAGCAATTTTCCATAACATGAAATCTAAGTAGCAAGTAAATTCAACTTTACAAAACATTTAATTTTTATTTATAGCAAATTATTGCAGCACTTAAAATGCAATAGAGACACGTCTAATAGGCTGCAATAAGGTAACGTTGCAAATGTTGCAATACAGCAAGTGACAATTGCCTTCATAAAAAGGGCCAAAATTTGGTGTCAACATGTTCACACAATTCTGCACTTTTGCAATTTAGCAGTTTCTTTCTATTTTACATTTTCCATGAATTTTTTGTTCGCAGTTTGAAATGGCCGAAATCTGGCTAAACAATTAAATGTTGAAACTCTTTTGCTAAATGTGCTGCGTTACGGTTTATAAACACATTTCAGGCAGTGCCAATAAAAGTGTTTCGATCCAATGAAATCTAGAAACGCACAAAAAAAGAAAAAATTCTTGCAGTCATCATTTGAATTTGATTTGAAACTGACTGCATGAACATACATATTAAATGTTAATCGAAATTCCTATAAAATATATACTCACACGTTTGTGTGAGTGTTTGTGTGCATTTGAAGTAATAATAAAATATCAAGAGTCATTATAAACATCATTACGCCGTAGAAAAGGAAAGGGGCCATACAAATGGTAACTAGTCATTCTCATTCTTGCGAGTAAGTGGTAACATATGGTTACACCTTGTTAAATAGAAAACATAATTTGTAACATAAACACCCCACATCTATCCCCACACGCATGCACACACACACACATCGCCACGCATATGTAGCACACATTGAAAACTTGCCTTGAGGTGTATTGTAAACAAATATCACTATTTGAGCAAATAGAGAAAGGAATTGATTGCTTGGAAATGGTTAAGGTCGGTTTTTGGGGGAGAGAGATATAAGGCCAATATTTGAACGTCAAAAAAAGATTAAGATGCCAATGATGGCAATTATGGCAATGATGCCAACTTGCCGTCAGTCGAACTGGTTCGCCTCATGCTTTAACCCCTTAAATTATTTCTGTACAGAATAAAACATTCTGTCGTGTGTCGAAAGCAGGAAGTTTTTATTATTTTTACTTACATTTGCGTACATTCTTGTTGGCTTATCTATACGTTTGGCTTTCTACGACAAGCAAATTGATTTTGTCTTCCAATGTAAAATATCATTTGAACAACAATAACGAGCGCATCATCATCAAAATTGGGGTTAAAGAACTACAAAACGTTTTAATTTTAAATACGAAGACAAGAGAGCATAAATTTTCAGCCATTAGCCAGCCTGCTTCTGTGTTTATTTATTTGGATATTTTAATTGGAAGGGGGCCGTACCCCAACGTCAAATACTTGTATTTATGTGACATTTGCATACCATTAAAGGCATCATAAGTTACCAAGATCCCCTTCACCTGCCAAAAGTAAACGCTTAATTCCCCACTTACTTTTATCAGTGCAATAAATGCGTGACAAATTTTTTTAGTGCACCGCTTGAAGTAATTAAATACTCAAACACTTAATTAAAACAATTAAACTTTTGGAATATTAAATATATAACGGCTGAACTTGCTTGCGTTGTGTTTTGTGTTGCAATAATTTCTACACTTTCCATTTGAGGGAATGTGGAAAATATTTGTTTATTTAATGCCTGCCTAATCAGAAAACCTTTTAGGTCAGCCTGCCTTTTAATGTGCTGCTTATTAGTTTATGCTTCAAATTTATAAATAATGAAACAAATGTTGACAATTATAATTTTTTAAATAATTATATGAGGCGGAAAAGATTTTCATATTGTTAGTAGGGGAATTAAATTAATCTTAAAGCTTAAATGGCGTTAAGAAGAGATGCTCTGAAGGATTTGCAAGCAAAACTTCAAGCAAAAAATCAATATTATGTTACTCAATTTTATTTTAAACCTTTTATAATTTCCAATTTGTAGCACAAAGTTTTATTAATTACTCTTTATGCTGTTTGAAAACTTTATAATAGTTTGAAATTGCTAAATGGCCTCGTTTAACCACCAATTAATCAGCCACACCATGTTCCTGCAACATATTGCTTTTATTTATTTGTGTTTTCCTTTCTATATAAAATTTCCTATTTAAAATTAAAATTTATTTTGGTTGCGTCAGCAGACATTTTTCTATCCTTCTCCGTAAATAATCATAGAACCAGTTATTCCATTTAGCCAGCAAATAACGACAGTATTGTGTGTGATATGTTGCAGTCTGCTTCGAATTATATATTTAAGCTGTGCTGAAGATTAATTACCATTTAATTAGCTTTCGATTTTAACTAAAAGTTATTTTTGTAGGCAAATTGTAGATACGTTTTGTCACACATGACAATTCATTGTTCAGAGATAGTTAGGATTTGCTTTCTCAGATTGGCAACACTGTGCGGCAAAATGTTGGTTTATATTCCAAAGAAAGAAAGAATTTCAAAATTCCTTTAAATTCCAGATCTAGTGCCGCTTGTTTTGGCTTCCAAAAAAGCAAATATTTTTGAGTTACTGCATGCCTCGTCCCTTTTTTTTTTTTCTTTTTTTGTAAAAAGGCAACAAATACTTTAAGCCCAGTCAATTATAATAGTTTTGCATAAATCCTTTGCCATTTCCTTCATTTTAAGTTTAAGGGATAAAGGAAACAAATGCCATCACTTAGCTTTTCATACCTTTTCCGTTTGTAGTTTTTAAGGACATTTAAGATTCTTAACTTGTCCTTGTAAGACCAACATTGCATTGAACAACACAGACCGACCACAAATATTATTTAAGCACTTGGATAAAGATTTATAAGATGTTTGTATTGTTTGTGTGTATTTTTGAAAGTGTTACCATGTTTGTTGCGATAATAAAGTAAAGTAAAAATGTTTGTGTCTGATAAAGTTTGCTGAGGTCGAACCAATCGAGATGACTTCGATAAATACTTTGGCCACAAAATGTTTATAAATTTAATGTTGCAGTTACCATAGACAAAGCAGGCCAACAAATTGACAACAGATAATTTGGCGTTAAATAAGCAAAAAAGACAATGTGGTAAGCACATGGTTACAATGGTGATGGTTGGTGGGCAGGAGCTTCGCAAAGGGCTTTTGTTAGCAGCATAAAGGATTAACTGATAACACCAAATGTCAATTAGTAAGTCATTTAGTTAATTTGCCAGGATTTTAGTTGTTTGTAATTCTTCCAACTTGAAAATATCTCTCGAAAGGCCACAACCGCTGCCATGTTTTCATATACATGTATGTATATACATGGATATATGTATATGTATATGCATATGCAAGAGATCATCAATGACATGTGTGTGTTGTGTTGCCTTTTTATTGATGACATTAAGATTTTATAAAGTATGCGAAGTGTTAAGAGTGTTTAATAAACAAGGCATGTGTGCAAAAATATGACAGAAACAAAAAACTTTTATAATAAAGTCTAAATGAGTGATATGTAAAACTTTTTTCCTAATATTTTGCTTAGTGCACGAATTTGGAAACATTCGCTATTTAGAACAACTTGTGTCCGTATGGCGTGTATGAGAATATTAAATAAAATGATGTGTGGTGATTTAATATTGTGTGATGTGTGGAGATGCATGCCAGCATGTTTGCCAAAATAAAGTTTAAATTACATGATATTTTTGTAATGTGTGGGACAAATTCGTCAAAATCTCCACCAAGATTATTTCACAGTTTAATCACATTGAATTCGTACAAGAAAACGGTGTGTTTTCCTCTCATTTGAAATTGTAAATAAAATTTATTCCAATATAGTTTTTTTCTGTACAATCCAGATTCAAAATTTTTCCGGTATTTTTTCAAAGAACAGAATCGTTATAATAATAGAGAACTCTTAGAAATATGGCATCATCGAATGTACAAAAGAAACAGATCTATGCTGACATATTTTTTGATTTTTTTTTTTTTTTTTTCTTAATTAATTTAACTTGCAAAGCTTTCAGCTTGTTTCGCAGGAAAACACGCAGGGTCTAGGCAGGTATCGAACATGCGAACTCTGCTTTATTAGGCAGAGGTCGCCAGTATTGTCACTCTTGCGCATAAAAAATAGTGCTGCCAATTGCTTAAAAGTTGCCAACATTTTGGCTTTTGTATTTTCTATTTCAACTTTATGGAAAGTATCTGCAGATCAGCCGATTCAAGAGCTTATGGCGAGTGATTTCTGTATCAAAATTTAACGGCAATTACATTCGCTTGCAGTATCGATGTTGTGATTCATTAAATATATACAAACAACACAAAGAGATTAAAAAAAAACAAAAAATTTTCATTAATTTTGTAGGAAACTAATCAAGCGAAAATTGAATGTGAACTCTTTTGCTTTACTTTATTTAAAAATTTGAATTCCGCCATTACATGGTATCAGCCAAAGATGCTGAGAGGAAAAATCGTGAACATTTTGTATACATATAAAAAACTTATTTAATAGCGATAAAAAAATGTATTTCATCAAGAAAGGGATGTCTAAAGTATGTAGTGTGTGTAGATTTCTTGAAATTACTTTGCACGTTAGAAAGCAAATGCAAAAAAAATATAAAAACTTCCGATCACTAAAAATAACCGCGTAGACATTATTATGAAATCGTTAAAATATCGTTAAAAATTTTACTGAATAGCATATGCAATAAATAATAGTTACATTTATTTTAACGATACATCGTTTATCGTAAAGGATGTTAATGAATCGCTCTACTGTACAAAATTGGAATATGTGAAAAGAATTCTGTTACTGATCACAGCCATTTTACTGACAATTTTTTTTTGTCAACAAACCACGTATTACATATAACGTGTCGGCTTTTAATATAATAGATTTTGCAACTTGAATATAAAAAATTAAAAAGTCACATGTGTTGACTATGTGGGCGACTTGTCGCCTTTATTATATGTAGTTGCACGAAAACTTTGTGTATTAATATTTATTTAATAGCCCTTCTAGACATTTTTAGCAGCAAACGTCTGTATAAGTTTCTAACGAAATTGACTAATGATTTCGTGTTGTCCACTGACCACTCCGGTCTGCATTATTTAGCATTATTGTGCATAAAACAACTAACTACAACTAAGTGACTGACTGACCTTATGTCATTGTTGACAGATTAGCATCATACGCACACATTATTACATTATCGAGAAAAGACAATAAGCAGATAGCAAGTGTAGAGTTTGCTTGCCCGTATTTCATCACACTAATTTATATGCAATATTCTGTGTATGTTTTTTTTTTTTGCCAGCTCATTATTAAAATTCTGCACGGTGTCTTCAATCCATACAGCACAGGACTCCTTCCCGTTGCTGCAGAAGCGTTAATCAAAAAGTTTTCATTTTTATTCCCATTTACAAACTGACCGCAAAGTTAAATACTTGGAAGTGTGATAAAAAAAAAGTAGCAAATGTGTGATGGAACTGCACCAAAACAGGGGAATCTAAAAAAAAATCTGAAAATGTTATGCTTGACAACTTAAGCCAATTTTAAGTCTGACAACAGTTTAGCAGTATTTGTGCTTCAAGTTATTTTTGCAGGAAACTTTTAAGGGATGGTTGGATTCATTCATTCATCCTCCAACTGTAAACGTGCCCAGCGAATTTACCCACATTTATTCATTGAATCGTTTCCTTATTTGTCTTTTTTGCGCAAATATCAAAAAGTGTAAATCCCGTTAAAATTGCATTTTTGTTAAACTTGTCATATATGCTGTCATATGTTTCCTAAGCCAAATGTAAAAACAAAAGAAAGCCAACGAAAACCTTAGAATATAAATAGTCAAAAACCAAAAACAATACCCATTTCAAATGGCAAAGAGACAAAAACACAAATACCAAAAATCCTTTTCAATAGTAACCACAAAAAACAAATTATCTTCTTTCCAATACAGGGCATTGAAGTAGTCAAATCATCAATACAGCTCTCACAAATGGCAAATGTAAATCAAAAAATAAAAATAAACAACAATTCCATCGATTCCCGATTTCTGGCTAAAAACATTTCTGTACTTAAAAGCGTAAAGAAGCAGCACTCGTGGACTTTTCTGGCCAATATTTCAATATTTGCAGACAATATTTTCTTAAAGAAAAAAAAAATTTATAAGTATTTTAAACTTGCATCAAATGTAAGATAAATAGAAAAGAAGATTATTAAGCGAAAATAATAAATGAAGCGTTTTAGAAACCTACGAGTTTATTCGCACCTACATTTTGTTTACAACTTTCCAATAATATACGTTGAAAAGGTTTAAGCCTTCATGCGCATGCTTTCTAATCTATCAACTGTCATTAAGATGGCGACCGAAAAGCTTCTCAGAATCAGCTGTTTTTACACATAAAATTAAAAACCAACCACAAAAATTGTCAAAGTACTAAACATGTACAAAAGTTAAAAGTTCGCAAACTATACTTTGCGTTAACGGGCATGTACTGGCTGTATAAAGCCTGATATGATTATATATAGCTTAGCTCAGTTGCCAGTTGAGAGAGTACAATAGATACGCTTGACATTTACCCTTTCCAGGACTTCCTTCTTTTTCGTTCTGCTTGTAAAAAATGCTTCTAAAGCCGATTCAATGGAACTTTCATTTAGATGATCTGTTGTATTCTTTTCCTTTCATCCTTTTTGCACCATCAGTAGAATCAAAGTTTTATATTCTAGACATGGTCGCACTTTACATCTTACGCTTGTACGTTTCGTATCAGTGCGTAGTTTACACACCTCCGTTTTTACTCTAAGCATTAGTTCCGCGATTTTTTAGTGCCCGATTCATGATTCAATTTCCTATATAGTGGAATTTATTGTTCCACACTTGCTTCCTTTGCCCAAGCCTTGAGGTCTCTAGTTGTGTATCGTCTTCATTCAGTGCAAAGATCGGACGTACAACGGACATGTACTAAATCGAAGATCGGTGCAGATTTTCAACGCTACAGAGGGAATTATTAATTTTAAAGCTGATGTATGCTTTTAGTTTATGCGCAGTTCTCGGGTCTTGTTACCGATCTATAATAACTAATTTTACTATTTTAGTATATTTTAAAATAAGGGATACCTAATTTATCTGATTATATATTATCTAGACCACTCATAGACGTTCCAACATTCAGGCTAAAATATCGTTGTTCGGAAATCTAATCTTTATCTTAACTCATTACACTCTTTTACACTATGGTTCTGCTTTTAAAAAAGGCAATTCCCCTTGCCAATTTTCTATATTTCTATTTGCCATTTTATATCGATTTTATTTTATTATAAATCATATAATTTTTCGGATGTTATTTTATTGTTCTTTTGTTTTTTTTTAGCACTTTCCGCACTTGCCCGAAGTTCTATCCATTTTTTGTGGATTATGCGGGTACTTTTTGTAGTAATTTTTATATCTTTTTGGCAAATTGTTGCCATTTCAAAGCAATTATTCATGTATCTCGAATAAAAAGAGAAAACTGCAAAGAAAAGCCTGAAAATAACAAAAGATGTATGGATTGGTTGTATGCTAGTTAAGGGGAGGGTTGTGTGGGGTGGTAAAAATAAACACATGATGCTGTAACTTGTTTTGCAACGGTACATTACAAGTGTATTATTTACTGTTACAAGGAAATTTCGCGCACACACACACACACACACACACAGCCACACACAATAAAGAATAAATACCAATTCATTCATAAATTCCTTGAATATTTTGTTTTACATTTCTCTTAAATTTGTTACATCCAAGTGGGCAGATTTAATATGCGATGAACAGTAGGAGGGGTAGTGTATTTATGCTTGTTGCTGTGCAATAATTAAAATCTGAACAGATTAATTTATATGTCTTGTTAAGTCGCAACGACACCCCGCTCCCTAACAAACTTAACATTTTTCTAGTTTAGTTTAGTTCAGTTTACATTTGAAATAGTTGTAGAAGGCGGCAGCCAAAAATTCTCAGTTCTTGTTTGTCTGGAATTGGATTTAAAATAATTAATTCCCCATGGCCAACACTTTTTTAAAAAAGTGTTTGTTGTTCTTTCGATCGCTTGGGAACTAAAAGTTTGTTTGAAAAGTTTGAAGCAGGCAGTTGTTTGCATGCAGCCGAACTCCAAGAATAATTTTCATAATTTTGCATTCACACAGTACAATCACAACAACGGCACAATCAATATTGGACGAACAGAAGAAGAAGAAGAAAAGGAATATAATTCTAGTGTGTTTAGACATGTTAGCACTGTCACTTCGCCAGTCCATTGTATGTAAAACTTTATGTTGTTTGTTGATAGTTTTCTTTTGTTGTTGCATGTTAAATGCATGTTTGTTGACTGTGGTCAGTTTGTTATACTAAGAAGAGTTTTCTACTGGCAGTTGCTTTCGGTTTGGCCCATCTTACAACCAGGAAAAAGTGACAACTCATGTGTATGAGTATGTAGAGAAGCAAATGTGTATGTATGAAGAGATGTTCGTATAAGAAGAAAGAAAATTCCTTAACAGTAAAACTGCAATATTTATATTGTAGTCAGATTGGAAAGGAAAAAGCTTTGAGTAAACAGTGATTCCTAAACTTTTTTATTGCTCCTATTTGTCTCAAACTTCCATTCCACGGTCAAGAACAGTGAGTTTTTTTGGAAAGTATAATCCTTTTTTTTATTGATGATTCCCATGTATTGGATTAATAAAGTAATTTTTATAGATGCTCATAGTATGCCAATACTATGAACGTGTGAAGCTTAAATTTGACATGGCATAAGAGCAACCAGCTGTTCGAGCAACATAGGTGTTCGAAAGAAACTTATAGCGGACCAGAAACTTTTTATACCTCACCATAAGTAAAACCGTAGAAATTAACTTGATTTTGGTGGCTGTTTGTAGCCATAAAAGCTCTTATGTTAATTATTCTAACCAATAAGGATCAACAGACGGCAGCTGATTATAAAAGAAGAAAAATTTCGATATTCAACTATACGAGTAGTTTTTGGATTTATGTATATAAAAATGAACATAAGCAAATATTCCAATGGAATCTGAAGAGACCAAGAGAAAAGCTTTTACATTTTTGATTACTTTATTATTCAACATTTACTTATTCCATATGCTATTTCACCAAACTTTAGTGAGATTCTTCAGGGAATATGGTTTTTAGCTGCATTAACATATAGTGCAGTTCGGTACTTTTTCACTTTTCAATATATAGTACCGGGAGGATACTGGCAAAGCAATATTTTGTTGATTTAAAATTATTACAGCAAACCAATTTGTCCAACTATCAAACATGTTGGAATCGCTGCTTAATATTACGAGCACATACAATGAATTTTTTTTTATCGTAAGAGTATGTCTTAAGAATCAAAAGCTATTTATATGCAAATCCATTTGAATTATTCTCGGAAATGCTGTTTTCTTAAGATTATAGCCGAGAGACGACAGGCATTGCGCTTTCATGTTCCATTTTCTTGCTTTCCTCCTGTGTGTGTGCTTCCCTGGATATTTGACTTGGTTGGTTGGTTGGTTGGTTCGTTGCTCATGATCAATATTATACAGGTGTTCGATAATAATTTTTCAAAACTTTGTTTAAGACTGTGTGCTGCTTCTGGCACTGTTTCGTATTAAGTGCAGTTTGGTATGTTGAATTGTAATACAGTAGCCAATGCCGCCTTAGTAGGAGTTGTTTTATTTTGCTTGATTTTTTTTAAGTGTTCATTGTTATTCGTTTTCTTTTACTTCTTAAAGGAAGATAATATTGCATATTGTTTTTTTTTTTAGATTGTGCTCCAGTTTGTCTGTAGTTTCATGTAGTATGTTATTTATGCAAACAATTCCCTTATTCCTGCTGCTGTTGCCAATGCTGCTTGAACAGCTTCTTGGCTTCATTGAGTAAATAAGCTTTGATATTCTTTCGTTCTTATGCGAGTACATGCATATATTTTTTATGACGTTATAAGTTTGCCCAAATTTCTTCGACAATGACAATAAAAATATTTGCATTTTAAACATTTTTTTCCGATCTTATGCAAATTTGTTCAAGTAAGAAAGAGGAATTCATGGTAGATGGTTTCGGCGATTTGCCGTACTACACATACTCTTGCAACGTTAATATGATACTAATCATGATTTTTTTTTTAAACCATCTAAAAGAAAACACATTTTAATAATCTTATTCACCAACTTTATGTAGCATTTAATTACTAATGAACTTAAGAAATTCATGATATCTTTGCCGCCCTTTATATTAATAAAAAATTCTACTGTTTTCTTCCCCTAAAACGCCGTTAAAAGACACAAAAAAAAAATTAAAAATAAATGAAATGCTTAAACGAAGTTTCTTTGGTCTTCATAAACACCCTTTGCCTACTTTTAATGTTATAAAAGTCTATTTATTCTGCTTATCTATGATTCTTGCCTTTTTTTTCTATATTTTTAACATTTTTTCAAGCGTGAACTGTTTTAACTTTTTCTATTTATTTCAATTACTTCGTTTTTAAAGCGTTTTTTTAGTGGATTAACAAGATTTTTTTTTGTGTGTTTATTTCACACTTTGAAGTTTGATCCGTGAAATAATTTTCATTTCCGTCTAGTGACGTTACAATTTTCACTTTTTTTTCATTTTGTTTATCAAGTGTCACAGGTGCTGCCAACTATAAAATCTGTAACTTTAAACCCTCAATGTGAGCGAAATTAGAACGGGAGGAGGGGTTAACATTTACAGTGTATGTGATATGATTCGTATAAAAATCCAAGATTCTCTATTCAATACAATTAACTTTTTCATTGAAAAAAGTTATAGTATAAAATGCACTTTAAATGGAGTGGCTCATCATTGCTTTTCAAGGCTTTTGCTTTTTCAATAACACAGAAATTCAAATTTATTAAAAGAAGGCAAAAAGTTCAAACGCTTTTCTTTTTATATTTCATCTTGTTGGCCATTAGCTTGCTCTTTGCTTTCTTAATTACTAACACCAACTGTATGTAATTCCTTACCGTCAAATTCTTTTCTCTTTTTATTCTTTTACTTAAAGAATTTCGTTTTGGAGAAAAAAAAATAATTTTTTTTAATTTAAATTTTTCTTGCTTTCCAAGTGTTGCTGTCTGTCGGTGATGTTGCTGCTTAAAAAGAGCGTCGGAAAAAAATTCATTTAAAATTCCTTGGTCAAATTAGCAAAGCTAACAAGCTAAAAATTTCATTTATTCATCCTCATCGACTCCACCGAACGAACAGTGTGCACACCTTCACCAGTCGCGTTGTCCATTTGAAAGATACATGAATAGGCGGGGAAATCCCCTACTAACAATTGACTAGTTGTATCAACACACAATTTTATAACAAATCTGTCTAGTGATTCCAAATGAAATGCACACGGTAGCTTGTATTTACACCAGCGTGGAAATTTTTAGGCATTACCGTGTGGTCTTATTAAAGGCATGATAAGAATTGCGAGAACTTTGGGTAAACTGCATGATATTAAAAAAATTTATTAAAAGTGGACTTCAAAAATATCTAAAAAGGACATCAAGGGCAGACAAATCAAGAAAGTATTATTTTTTAAAAGGGAATTTCTAAAAATGCTTAAAAAATAATATGAAACGAAATATAATTTTTTTCTTTTTAAATTATTATACTTTTACGTTTATATAAATTTTGTGCACATTTCCATTGAAGGAAGTTCTTTAAATAATTTCTTTTAAAGTACGTCTTGAGAAATAGATTTTAAAAAGTTCTTCAATTACATTTAATTCTAAAAAATAGTTATTTTATGTTCTCTCTTTTTGAATAAAGTTGAAAGTATGAAAAAGTACATTTTAAAAAGAGATAAAGAAGATTAAAATATTTTTTTTATTATATAAAAAAGATTTTTCTATCGATATTTGTTTTAAAAAAGTTCTTTTCAAAGAAAGTTAATTTCAACACAACAAGCTTTCAGAAGCATCGTTTGGAAAAATATGTTGCCAATAATTAACTTAAAAAACTAACTTTCAAAATAAAGCTTTTTATAAGAAGTATATTTTAAAATGTATCTCTGAAAGGCCCCATAAAAAGAAGAACTTTTTAAAAATTTATATTTTGCAAAATGATTTTCATTAAATGCAAATTTTAATATGTGTCTCTAAAAGTACCTTTTGAAAAAAAAATGTAGTTTTGAAAACTACTCTTTTTATGAAAAGCACCTTCTAAGGAATTTACTTTGAAACTACTACGCAAGTACCATTTTTAAGGAGATTTATGAAAACTTTTAATCAACAAAATATTAAAAACTTTTTAAAAATTGTTTAAGAAAAAATTGGAAAACTAAACAGGAAATACTGAATTTTAATTTATTAAAATATCTTATAAAAAGTACATTTTAAGTGAAATATAGGAAAATATACAAAAAGAAGGCTGAACTGCGATTTTGCTTCTAGTTTTATCGTGACTGCTGTCTCCTTCGTAAAGTTTTTTTATTTAATGTTTGCACTTTTTTCAGGTTTTAATTTTTATTTTTTATTTATGATATCGGTACGAGTGGAAAAGTATTATGTATTCTGAAAGTTAACGAACTAAAAATAATACGTTTGATATCATTTTGCATAATCCCAATGAAAACATTCATTGAAAAACCAAATACTCCACACTAACCAACCAAAGAACCAATAACGTCGTCATCGGCGTCGTCTCGCCTTTTCAGCCTCTTTAACCACCACCAGCCAACAATTTGTTTAACAACTGATTGTGCCGCTGCTGTGGCAGGATTTGTGAGAATGCCGTCACAAAAAAGGAGTAGGAAAAAATTATTCTTTTTGCAAATTTGTAATAAATACACTGTTAATGAAAAATTCATTAAGTTTTTAATAAATGTGTTTTTGTGTTGAAAATGTATGTGTGCCCACAGTATTTCTTGAGTTGATAAAAATTGAAAACAAAAAGTTGCAGGCCTATGAAAATGCATTCGAAACATAAAACAAAGTATAATAATAATAATAACAATAATAACGATTTTTGGTAAATTGATAGTCATTCAGTTGCTTGCAGCTGTCCACAGACTCTAGTTAGTTACCAGCCCGTAAAAACTCCAGCCAAATTTCTGTTTACTATACTCTATTGAGGTTGTCGTTGGATTTACTGTTGTCGTCGCTGCTGTATCGTCTTAATTGTTCAAATGGTAAAGACCAGCAATAAAAAATATTAACAAAATGCATACGGGTGTGTATGTGTGTGTGTTTGTGCAAGTAAGTGTATTTTAAATCATGTTCGCATATTGACATAAATTAAAAATGGCTTAAAAAACATCATGGCTAACCAAATATGGTGTTTATTAAACGTCAACAAACGACAACTGTTGGCTACTGATTTATGATGTTTGCAATTTATTTCTTTTTTCATCGCAATTTTCCTATTTTTCCATTTGAAAGTATGGCAAAAATAAATTGATATAAAAAAATAAGCTGGGCATTTATTGAAATTTTACATGAAAAAGTTACATTTGACCAACCATAGTTCGACTGTTATTGATACCAATTATGACTGCAATATTTTTAAATAATAACAAAAAATTAAAATATAATGGAATAAATTCTTCCGAAAGCTTTAAATTTGACCCATTCATGCTAGATTAGATTAGTTTATTTTCAGTAGCCTGCCGGTAGAAATACTTTAAAAAGAGATTAATTTGCCAGGGGTGAACCGTACCACAGATTTTATGGATAACAAGCCTAAAGTCGAATAAATAAAGGTCTTTCTGATGCATATACTTATCATCCCGATTACACGCAACACCATATGAGCTTTCCTACTCGTCTTTCAATATCTTATCGTGGACACTATTTATTAAGAAATTAATAAATCAATATGATGGTTTTGAACACTTTTCCAAACAAATTTAGTTAAATACAGATTTAGATCACATGTTTTAACTGACTTTGATTTAAGAAAAAAATAAATAAATGATTACTTTTGAAGTGTGGAATAATATTTGTATCTCTGACTCATTGCATTTTTGCAACATAATAATTGCTTCGCTAAGGCTGTTATTCGTCTCTTTAAATTCGAAGTAATAAAAACGCAAGTTTTTCATTGAAAAATACGCAAATAGATGATTTTAAAGTGTGACTGTTTTTGCCCAATTATGCAAAGGGTACACCATTATCTAAAAATTAAATATTTTCCCAAAAATCGAAAAAATTTCTTTTTCTTTATTTTTAGGAAAAATATATTTTAAACATTTGAAAACATAAAATAAACATACAAGAGCAATAAGAATGCCAAATTTCTCATTCAAAAATACACAAACGGACGATTCAAAAGTGTGACTGTTTTTGCCCAAAAATGCATAGGGTACCCCCTTATCTAAAAATTGAATATTTTTACAAAAATCGAAACAATTTTTTTTTCTTTATTTTTAGCAAAAATATATTTTAAACATTTGAAAAGATAAAATAAACATACAAGAGCATTAAAAAGCCAAATTTTTCTTTCAAAAATACACAAACGGACAATTTTAAAGTGTGACTGTTTTTGCCCAAAAATGCAAAGGGTACTACCCTTATCTAAAATATTAATATTTTTCCAAAAATGGAAAAAAAATTTTTTCCTTTATTTTTAGCAAAAATATATTTTAAACATTTGAAAACATAAAATAAACGTATAAGAGCAATAAGAACGCCAAATTTTTCATTCAAAAATACACAAACGGACGATTTTAAAGTGTGACTGTTTTTGCCCAAAAATGCATAGGGTACCCCCTTATCTAAAAATTGAATATTTTTCCAAAAATCAAAAAAATCTCTTTTTCTTTATTTTTAGGAAAAATATATTTTATACATTTGAAAACATAAAATAAACATACAAGAGCAATAAAAACGCAAGTTTTTCATTAAAAAATACACAAACAGACAATTTTAAAGTGTGACTGTTTTTGCCCAAAAATGCATAGGGTACCCCCTTATCTAAAAATTAAATATTTTCCAAAAAATCGAAAAAATCTCTTTTTCTTTATTTTTAGGAAAAATATATTTTATACATTTGAAAACATAAAATAAACATACAAGAGCATTAAAAAGCCAAATTTTTCTTTCAAAAATACACAAACGGACAATTTTAAAGTGTGACTGTTTTTGCCCAAAAATGCATAGGGTACCCCCTTATCTAAAAATTGAATATTTTTCCAAAAATCGAAAAAATCTCTTTTTCTTTATTTTTAGGAAAAATATATTTTATACATTTGAAAACATAAAATAAACATACAAGAGCAATAAAAACGCAAGTTTTTCATTAAAAAATACACAAACGGACAATTTTAAAGTGTGACTGTTTTTGCCCAAAAATGCATAGGGTACCCCCTTATCTAAAAATTGAATATTTTTCCAAAAATCGAAAAAATCTCTTTTTCTTTATTTTTAGGAAAAATATATTTTATACATTTGAAAACATAAAATAAACATACAAGAGCATTAAAAAGTCAAATTTTTCTTTCAAAAATACACAAACGGACAATTTTAAAGTGTGACTGTTTTTGCCCAAAAATGCATAGGGTACCCCCTTATCTAAAAATTGAATATTTTTCCAAAAATCGAAAAAATCTCTTTTTCTTTATTTTTAGGAAAAATATATTTTATACATTTGAAAACATAAAATAAACATACAAGAGCAATAAGAACGCCAAATTTTTCATTCAAAAATACACAAACGGACGATTTTAAAGTGTGACTGTTTTTGCCCAAAAATGCAAAGGGTACACCCTTATCTAAAAATTGATTATTTTTCTAAAATGGAAAAAATTTTTATTTCTTTTATTTTTAGCAAAAATATATTTTAAACATTTGAAAACATAAAACTATTATAGAAGAGCAATAAAAACGCAAGTTTCTCATTGAAAAATACACTAACGGACGTTTTCAAAAATTTACTAGTTTGGTCCAAAAAATGCAAAGGGTTTTAGCTTTCGTCAGACCCACATGGTACATTTTTTTTTATTTGAAAATTCATTATTAGAAATATTGTAATAAAGCCTTTAAAATAACTTTTAAATTTATTTTAAAATCGTTGAAATTTAACGATGCTCGAGCGAGGATCTGTCGTATGGCATGTACCAAAAGTGGTGGCAGAAATCCGCTACTAGCTTCTGAATATACCCATTAATAGCTTATTAATTCTCAGAAAAAGTTCATTTGAACACTTAAATAACCATGCAATCTTAACCCCTAAAGGAAGATAATTTATATAAAAATTTGAAGCGATTATAATCATATACAATTGCATTTGATGAACAGGAATATAAAATATTAAAAAATTTGTCTTCCAAACAAAGACTTTAAAGTAAGAATTTCCTGCCTGCAATACATGCTTAACCTTCCGTCTATACGCTTTGGCATTAATAATAGCAATATATGCAGGCATACTCGTATATGTATTTATGTATATGAGTGTGTGTAGATGGGCACATATTACCTTTTTGCCTTTGCCGGCTTTCAACGTGATTATGCGAAATGTCACATTAATAACCGCAAGTACAAGTTATAACAGTAAAATTAAAATAATAATTCATTGTAATAATTTAGCAGTTTACGTATGGTGTGGATACCGCGCGTACATTTGGTCCCATAATAATTGTTATTATAAATAAAAGAATGAAAATCGCACATACGCATGCAAAAGAAAGTTACCCGCATAAGTATGCTATAGAGAAAAAAACCAACCAACACACTCGCCCTCACCCATCCATAAATGAATGTATCCAAATGTAGGCAAATTCTTTACTCTTACAAATAACACATGGATATGAGTGCGTAATGTGGTATTGTTGTTGGTGAAAAACAGAAAAAAACTACAACAAAACATAAGTCAAAATAAATGCAAACCTTGTGTGGAGTATAACGGTAAAATAAGAATATTCTCAAGAAAGAAAATCACTGTTATTAATAAAAGCAACAACGGTATGAAATGATTATATTAATTTCTTCTCTTAAGAGACACACATGCTCACCTCATGTCTCCATACACACGAAGGTGTGTGCATATGCATGGGTGAGATGTGTATGCTTGTGTGTTTGTTTGTTGATTTTGGCAACAAAAGTAGTAAGCAAGCGGAGAGTGAGTAAATATGAAGCTAAGTAAGCGCAAAGTAAAAGAAATTGCAATAAAATTAAGATGAAGTACATGTTTTTGTTGAAAATTTATATTCTGACTAGTGGGTGGTAATTTTATTATTAGTTTTTCATTTTTATTTCTGCAAGTTAATTTTTCACTTATTTCTTGGGTAAGTTCTTTTAAGCTTGATAAATGTTGCAAATTTAACAAAAGAAAAATGTAATTAAGAACGAAATGGTGTTCGTTGATATTTTGCGGTACAGAGAAAAATAAATTATAGTTCGTGTTACTAAATGTTCATGTTTCTGAGGGTTCACTGTATTAAATTTGTGAAAGTGGGAGAGTTAAATAGTTTTAATGATTTATTTTTCATCAAAGTTCACGGTCAGTTTTGTTTTGTTATTGTTTTCCAACTATTTTATTTATCTTTACCAGATTAATTCCGCGAAATTATTTGTCACGGAATTAATAAAATTTGATAAATTGTTATGTTTACAATTTTCAACGCCATCAGTAGGGAAATTAAAATTCACTTAATGTTTTTTTCTTATTATGGAAATTGCTAACCTTTGCAAAGAAGAACGTTTTTTGAAGATCTACTTTAACATGCGGTAAAATGTGAAAACCAACTACTTTAAATTCCGTACTATAGTATTTTTCTAATTCAAACAACAAATTAATTTGCATTTATCGCCAATTAAGTGTTGCGATATTCTACTGTATTATATATCAATGTACATATATATTACATAATGCGCAATGTTATGTTTCTTTCTTACTGAAGTTTTCCATTTAACTTTAAGCAATCATTTCCATACATATTTTGGCGCATACTTGTAAGCTTCATAATATTTAAGATTTAAGGCGTTGAGCAGGCAGTTAACACTTTAAACGAGTAACCCTTTTTTCCATTCGTATATAAGATCTTTAAGTGGTTCAACTCGATAATTGGATATATTAAAATAATAAAATGTGTAGGAAATTAACAGGGCAACTTAAAAGCTATTAAGTTTTTAGTCTTTTATTTCCGAACTTTCATTAATTCAATTTGTTGAACAGCGACAGCGACAGAGAGAAAAAAAGGAAAAAATGAAATTAAAGGAATACGGGCGAGTAGTTGGTATCATTTGCTACTAGTCAGACTACAAGTCAAATGTCGCGAACAATTTCAAAAGCGATATGTTTGCGTTTCACGTCTATGTTTTATATGTGTGCACCTCTATATACATGTATATAGCATGTAAAAAATTTACTCTTGTCGCCACAAAGCAAGCAGCGAACGGCCACAACATAGACGATTTATGCTTATGTTGACAATCAATGTTTCAACGTACAACTGACTACAATCAAACATGTTTTTGCATGTCGTCTACATAGCGACGATTT
This sequence comes from Ormia ochracea, assembly GCA_963402855.1. Lineage (NCBI taxonomy): Eukaryota > Metazoa > Arthropoda > Insecta > Diptera > Tachinidae > Ormia > Ormia ochracea. Next base: position 57,373,105 of record OY727106.1, on the reverse strand, counting down.
TCTTTTATTTATTTGAGTTTACCCAGCCAAAGATGTGAGTGACCATCAAATACTGTCTCTGCTGTAACTGATCTACAGCTTTAGCTGTTATTGTCGCATAACTATCTCGCTGGGTGACACAAAATTGACAGACAATTTAAAGGCACCAACATCCATAGAAAAGAGGAAAAAATCCTTGCAAACTTTTATAGACCCAAAAATCTTTAAACTACACTGTGCCCGTTTGAGACTTTTTGCTTAATAAAAAACTGTCCGTAGAAAAATCAAAACAGTTGTCATTTAACTGATAGATGAGGCACACAACTATTTTTTCTAATGCCGCCAAAGTAATCTGTTTTAAACTCATTGTTTACTTAACTTTTGAACCAACTAATACAAAACGGAGAGGAAGAAATAAAACAAAATTAAAAAAAAAAAATAAGAATGAGAATGAGAAACCCCAAAAATAAAAGGTCGATAGTTTATTGCCTGACTTAAGCATAATTCTTATTTTTGCCTTTATAGTTTTTATGCCAAGTGTATGATGTCTGTCTACGTTGATGATATTTTTCTTTGGAAGTCATCATTCTCATATAATAACTCGTCGCGTTCAAAACATGAGAATGTTGTAAATTTTCTGTGTTGATTTCACTGAAAATATCATATTTGGTATGTGTGATTGTTGAATTAATTCTTTAGTTCGTTTATACCCTACATCAGGCAGGCGAAGATATTAAAGCATGTTTAATATCTGTTTAGTATCTGAGTTGGTAGTCAGCAACCCATTCAATCGCACGATCTGCTAAACAAGGTATGTTTGCTAGAAGAGAATTGTAATCTGTGCCAAAAATGCTTCTGATCGAAAGCTTTTTTTGGACAAGTCGAAAGATTTTCATTAAACAATGATTTATATGGATTTGGAGAAGCATTTACTTCGAGGCCTGACTGCTGCTCTATTGCAGACACATTAACGAAATAAATGAGAATTATTACAACACAAAACCTTCTTCTAACGCTTTGTTGTTCATATTGTTGGCATTTGTTATATGGTCATACATGTTGTGCGTGTGCATAATTGTACTCTTGGGTAAACTTGATATCAAAATATACCTGACATACCTTATATATCGTCATCTGAAATGGAAAATAGCTTAACCTAACATTTCATATGTTACAGGAAACGCAAAAGAAGAAAGAAAATTACTCAACTACTTGCTATCAACTACTTGCTATCAGATAAGAGTTATTTTATTAACTGTTGGAGATATAAAATATTGTACACTGTATTTTATTTATTTATGGTTTGATGACAAGGAAAGGGGACGTTATAAGATTTTGTTATTTGTGTTGCGAATGTAAAGCAAAGCTTTCAAATGCAGATTCGTATTGCGCAAAAACGTGCTTCAAGGAAGAAGTTTCCATGCCAAAAGCTGGACTTAATAAAACGAAAATTAGTGTACAGGGCTTGCTGGTCGTCTTTATCCTTCCAGACGTGGCTCGTTTCTGTTATTTTTATTTTTTATTGGTTTTTGTTTACTCTTTGTGTAGTTTAAACTCAATTTGCGCTAATAAATCGCCTAAAATTTTGACAGTTTCATGTGTTTCTGCTCATACGTACTATAAAAATGTGTAATCGCTAATACGAGTATGTATTTCCTTTTGGCCAGTTTAAGTTTTATGGTATCATCGTCGTCGTCATCGTCATCGTCATCAGCATCGTCATTATTATCCATGGACACATTGCCATCTATCGTCCATCGTCCATCGTCATCAGGGCTATTTGGGAAGCGTGTATGTGTGCATGAATTCATACGAGATATAGTGTGCGAGAGTGTGTGTTGTAGGCAAGTGTTCTTTGAATGTGTGTAGTATATTGATTTTGGACAAGGTTTTCAGAGTTTAAGCATTTATCATTATTTGTTTATATACGAGTGTTTAACATTCCAATAAAACATTGAATGCCACTACATCGTTTGTTCGTTTGCTACTTTGTTTGTTTGTTTGTTGGTTTGTCCGTTTGTCTGTTTGTCTGTTTGTCTGTTTGTGTGTAGAGCTATTGTTTTTGCTAAAGATGAGCAAAACGATGAAACGTTCAGTTGAATGAGCGGGGGCTGGTGGAAGGCACAATGTTGTATCTAGAACATCGCATTCCCGGGTAAGTTGTTGGATCCTTTTTTGGTAAGCAAAAAAATATAAAGGAGAACATTTGTATTGTATTTAGATTTTTATTTTGTCGTCGGTTTGTCTGTCATCGTTTGTTTGCTTACGGTTCGAAAGAAATGGTAGTTTTTTTTTAATTTTTTTTCTAAAATCAGTAGCCTGTAGTATACAGCGAGCAATATCAGTTGTTTTATATTGTTGCAAATGCTACTGCTAGTGACTACTTGTAGTCGCATTTGTATTTGATATTGTAATTGTTTTTGGCTTTTGAATGGTTTTGAATGATGTCAACATGTTTGGACTTTACAAAATAAAATACGTTCAATGTAAATTTATGTTGTTGCTGCTCTGTTGTACATTTTTATTTCTTTAATTCATTGTTCGTTGTTGATTTTACTGCTTCTGCTGCTGCTGCTACTGCAGCAGCTACAGTTGTTGTTTGATCATAGTTGAGAATCATGTTGAACAATAAAAAGATTGAATTTAGTTTATTCAGGGAAACGATTTAATGTGAATAATTTTTATGTTTGTACCTCTTGAAATGTGCTGCAATATGGAAATGGGGAGATACATGTTCATGTGATGGTTCATATTTTTATGCTGCTCGTAGTTCAAACTCGTTAATGTGGTTTAATATAAATGAGATTGCCCGATTTGTTAATGGTCTCTTTAAATTATCGAATGCTTACATGTTTCTAAGTGTGAATAGTGCCCAGTCCAGCTAAAGTGGAGTTAGACTTGTACAGAGCTGGTAAATGAAAAACGTATTTAACAGCTGTTAAAGATAACATATGACAGACGTAATCTCCGTTGCCGAAGTTCGTGAGTCTTTGTCTAAAAAAATCATATTCACGGGCACAGTTCGAAAATATTAGTAAACTGTGCTCACATTTGGCAAGTATTTGTTGAAATAACTATGAAATTACATACGGTAATATTTTTAATAAATATTACGGAAATATTTTATAAATAAGTGATTTATATTAGCATTTCTTGCTTATGTTAATTTCTTTAATTATTTTCCGAGTGTAAACCCTCGTCTATTAAGAAAACAAGAGGGCATTAAATGCTATTGCCTTACTTTTTATGCTGCAATTCAATTTTAAAATAGTTTCAAAAGCAGCTGAAAAAGTACTTCTGTCAACATATCTGTCGGCTGGGCTAAAACCGATACACAAGAATAGTATTTTTATATTTGCAACATGAAGTAAATTACCTTCCACGAACTTGAAATTCAGGACTGACAATATCTGGCTTAATCATCTGTAAGACGAACGATTTCCCACTATATTTCACTTTATGTTAACTAAGTTTTCATAGTCGTTACTGCTATTTTGAAGGTGTCGCAGACTGAAGTTGTTGGGAATTTCGTCAACTGCAGACAGTTTGCTTGAATTGGTTGTGGGTTCGATCCCTATCTTTTGGAGCCATAAAATACTGATCACTTAACACTCACCAGCAAACATTACACTTATAAAATAATATAAATCAAACAAAAAACAATTAATAAGTTGCTACCAAATAACAACCCATATCACCTAATTCTTCTTCAGATGCACTAGAATTTCTACTTCATCTTTTCGGTCCCTTAACGTTTCTCAAATTCCCACTCAATTCATTCTAAGAGCCGGGGAAATCTATAAAATCTTATAAACCAATCGCTTGAAAGCTAATAAGTTATAACCTTTGAAACCACATACAGTAATTTCGTTTAAGTGAATTTTTTTATTGGGGGCTTCGACAATGCTTGATCTAGAATTTTCTATATTAATACGAGTTACCATATTCATTGACTAACTGACGTTGTTGACTAAGGAGTCTTAAATTTCGCCACTAATCAAAGCAAATAAAGAGAGTTGTAAGTTAAAGTTCCTTTGAAAAGTTATGAAATTGATTAAAATGTAATAAATAGCATGAACTTTTGATACGAGGGCAGGCAAGACATACATACAATATCTTTGGAATTATTTTGAAAATATTTGAAAGAATTTAAATATTTTGAATACCAACACTGGAAATTTTTATACAAAATGTGCCAGCTAAACACACTATAGGCACACTAGAGAAAAAAGTTCTTAATAGAAGGGAAGGAAAAATTTTTGTGGGGATCATGGTTAATTGCTCTGCTGTCACTATGGAATAGTTACATTCTTGACAGGCTTTTAAAATATCATCAAACTTATCGTTTGGTCAATCCAACACGTTTGATCGTTATTTAGTTCAGCTTTTATTTTTAGTGTGAACACACTGTCCCACTTGAATAATTCAGTGCTTGCTTGTTTTACCGTTTTCTGGTTTTTATTTAACTTTATTCTCTTTTTGTTTTTTATTTTTTTTATTTTTTGGTTTGTGATACAAGAACAAAATGACAACTTTATTAAATGAAATTAAATATTGACATTCTGTCGCATATTGCAACACACACTGGATAGCACAACATCGCTAAAAAAGTGCTTTAATAAAATTCCATGATCACACATCATTAACTGAACAAAAAACTAAAGGAGTTGCAAGCAAAAACCGCCAAAGGACTTAAATATAAAAAAAGCTGTCTGCAACTTCTGCAGCATCTAACAAAAATACGAGTGCACATAGCCGAACCACTTATAAGGCCAATTGATGCGACTCATTACAATTATCGTTAGCGGTAGAAACGGAGAAAGAAGGACTCATGATCAAATCATGTTCTGAAACGCGACTATTGTTGCACCTTCTGGTATGACAAACACGACGAAACATGTCCATACAATAGCCTTTGCAATACACCACAGACTCCAGAGACCTGCCTTGATGATCATGATGATCTTGACGATAATAGCGACGATTGCAAGCTGGGTTCTGTGTATGTCTTTAAGTGCTTTTTATGCAGTGTGTTGGGAGTTGGACAATTTTGATGACGATATTTTTATGTTGTCATGAAAATTTAATTGAAATTCCAAAAAAGGAGAGTTTCGTAGTTTCAGCAGCCTTCTTTCGAAAGAACGATGAACAAGACGTCATCATGTCTACTCGAACAAAAGATATAGAAGTTTCTTATTGCTACTTTTCAAGGGTTTTTTTTTACATTATTGTTTTTGCTGTTATGGTACCTTTTTCGGCCATAATTTTAGAAATTGGTTTTTATTGACTTCCCGTCATTTAAGAAGCGATCAATTTTCTTTACAAAAAAAAAATGAGAAGCTGTCACAAAAACCTCTTAATATTGAATTGCTCAAAAGTGATCATTTTATGCCCAACAGAAAAAACATTTAAGAAGAAAAATTTACAGTTCGCAGAATCTGAAGAAGATGTCATGTGTCAACGGCAGCTAACTTTTGGTAATTTAAACAAGCAGTCCCGGGTTGATGACAAATAAAAAAGTTATGATTTCTTCAACAGAAAAAATTACAAATAAAAACAAACTAGCGGCGGCTTAAATCTCAGAAGTATTAAATTAAGGTGATATTTTTTCCGCACTGGCGGCAAACACGAAATCAAATACGCTACAGCAAGCCAACTGGTGAATTGCTGCAAAGAAACCTATTTTATCTTTACAATAGAAGAACGTAACGTGTCCATTTTCTCGATCAATTGCTAATATCTCTGCCTTCATGTTATTTATGTATCGGTACCATCATTACTTGCAATTATTGTATGCAGCATATGTATCCCAGTCGTACTCTATGTTGGGATAAAGCTTGTAATTACCTAATTTTGATTACTTTTGAAAATGTTTCAAAAAATCGCTGAAAATATGTTAAATGCAAATGAGCCTGAACTCTGGATTTGTTAAAGAAAAAATTCCCTAAAAGAATTATTATTGGTTATATTGGCTCCCATTGTGATTGTAATAAAGCCGAAAATGAAGCTACTAAATTTGAGTATAAAAATAAATTTAATTTATAACTATAATTAAAAAATAAAACAATGTAAATGAAAAATAAATAAATATAAAAAATATTAAATATATATAAATTTAAATTGATTTAATTTTCACCAGTTCGTATATATTAATAATTTTATATTATTAATAAAATGCAATTAAATTTGTTATTTAGTTACTTTTCCCATGTGCGTACATTTTAAGAAACTTTTGTTGTAAAAATTTTCCAGTTGTGGCAACACTGGTTATATATCATCTTTGCTTTTGTGGTTTTCTTTAATTTCTGAAATGCAAACTTCTAAAGGAATATAAGAATAATTTATTTTATATAATAGAAAAATTCCAAAAATTAATTTTTTTGGGAAAAAGAAAAATATTTTCTTTTGTGAAGTTTTTCCTAATTTTCTTAAAAAGCTTCCGACAGTTTCAGCATTTTCTTCAAGTAGCGTCCTGTAACAAATCGATAACTTTTACTGGTCTTAATTGCCCACGAAAAACGCTGGAAAGCAATTTCGTCATGTCATTTATTAAAGAGTTTTTACTGATTTTCAACAATACGAAGATGTTTATAATGAAGATGTCTTGTATTATGTTGTGTTGTGTTGTGTTGTGTTGTGTTGTGTTGTGCGATGCCTCCAGTGGCCTTAAGAGCTACACAGAGAGTCAGTTGCAGCAATCGCAACACTTACACAAAAGCGTGTAAATTTTAGTTAAAGTTAAAGTTTCATATTTTTAACATGTTAATGGCGTTGTTGTGTAACTCGGCGGCAATTTTCACGCGTTGTTCACAGCAAGCAGTCGCGCCACAGAAGCAGCCAAGAAACCACAGGACATTATAATCGAAACTGTTCAAAAATCAAGACTTTAAAATATTTTTAGAAACACCAAAAAAGAAAAAATGGAAAGAAGGAGAAGAGAAAACAAATTTATTTTTATATTTTATTAAAGGTGCGAAAATTTAGAAATTACAAGGCAAGAAATATTTATGCAATTGGACAAAAAAGGCAAAAAAATTCTTCTCCTTCAGGATTCTGTTTCAATTTTATTTTGTGTGCCGTGACATTGATTGAATAGAGTTGGAGTTTGTGCAACAAGAGGCATTGCGGCCATATGTTGCAGCGGCAAGTGTAATTCTAAATTTGGAACATATTTGGGGGGATGTAAGAAATAATACTTGAACTTAATTATCAAGAATGTTAAAGCCGCAACACGTCTGCAACACACGTCGTATGTGCATGCATGCATATATTATGCAACGCAGGCTTATCGGGCAAGGCATTCCAGTCTTTAGTTGAAGGCAATTTTTAGCTGCCCCACAAGCAAGTACATGAGAGCTGAACTTTTGCGTGATTTGAGGTTGCAGTTGAAATGTCATTCAGTCGTCAATGCAGCATGACGAATTGTTTCTTTCTACTCTTTAAAATTAATCGGTTTTTAATGATAAAATTTGTCTGGTTGTTGTTAATTTTACTGCTGCACAGAAGAATTTATACAAAACAGTTACTCCCCATCATGCGGAAAGTGTATACCAAAAGCCACATTCGCATACATTCATGAATACACACACATGTACGTACATGACATGGACACCATGCACCCTCTGTAGTCGTGTGCTTGTGTGTATCGTGTAGTTGGCAAAATTTATATTTTGCTACGCATTATGAGATTTTATTAGAATTGTGCGTTTCTGTGCTTTTGTGAAATTCAAATCATTACACTTTGGAATTTATTATTTTCTTTTTTTTATCTTGGCTCATATGTTTTTAGTGGCACGTGTGTATTTGCGTATGTGTGCGTTCAAATTCCTCACATGTATACGCTGTATCCGTTTCCTATTTGATTTTTATTAAACGTTTTGTACGCATTTGCTTCTTTTGAAAGATTTATGCTTGACTTTTATCACATTTTAAAAATCTAAAGCTTTAAAATATTTCGCATTATCGATGAACAAAGTATATAAAGGCAATTGCTTGGAAGTATAAAACAGACGTTTAACTTGTTCATCACATATAATAATAAATTCAAAGCGTCTTCGCAAACACGGTTAAAGTTCTTATTCTCTTTATTTTTTTTCTGAATTTATTGCCGAGAAAACTTTAATAATCTTTTATCGATTCTTAATTTAAATGTAATTTATAAAAATTTCTTTTCATTTTTGCTAAAAGAAATCCAGGCTTAGGTAGTGGCTTTCCCGCCAGCCCTTCATTGAAATGTACTTTTTTGAAAAGTAATTTTTTAATAATTTAATTTTTAAGCTTCCAATTAGGATATATTAAGTCCAATGTTGGAAGTAACACCTTTTTTTTGAATGTATGAACTTCGGTCAAGTGATCTTTCTAAAATGTACACTATCCAGATGTTAATTGCTTGCTGGCAAGTGTCAAGTGTTCGGTGACTAATGTTATTTCAACATACCAGAAACACAACGTAACAGATATTAAATGAAATGAGAAAAAATTATTAATATTCTTCTCATTGCCGAAGGTGGGGATCGAACTCGCGATCTAAGCAAGTTAGCTTCTTTTTTCAAAATTTTCACACTTTTGAAAAATATTTTCAAACTGTGCGAGAATCCTTAAAAAAACTTATAACTTAATATAATTTTTCAAATTTTAATTCAGAGCTCACTATTTGCTTCTTCTCCCTTTTATTTATTTTAGTTTCAAACTAGAAAATTGAAAATTACCTTAAAAAAGTCATTGAAGCGTTGTGGGCAATAAAGATATTTTATGTAGCGAACCACATTATTGCACACATTTACAGCAAAATTGACCACATTTTCCATTGCCATCGTTTGGTTTCTTGCCAATATAACATTTTGTAAATCTTCTGCTTCTCAATTTCAACAATCCACAACTCCCATTCTAAGCGCTTTATTACCCACTCTTATCTGCTTGCGATAAGTAATAGAGAAAATCTATATATTTTATAAAAACTAAGCTCTTATGTTATATGTGTAAAGGAGTAGAAGGAATGTTTAGTATGAAAAGTACTTAACACATGTGGGTTGTCGCACATAAATATACGGCAAGGCAGTGCCGTCAGCATCAGAACCCCCAGCTCTCTGTCTTAACCATTTACTAAATTTGTATCCTGTTAACTTTGTTTAAAGTGCAAATAACACACTGAAAATTTAGACAATTTTTTTTACATGATAAAAGTTTTTTACAGCAACCACTACTAAGTGACAGTGTTGCCGAATGAGCAGGAATTTTTTTCTAATATGCGAATAAAAAAATAATGATGTATTTATTCATATAACTGTAATATGGCTAAAAGCCCTGACTATTGAGGCCGTCCTATTCAAAAAGACATATATATACATATATATATATTTGTATTAATTTGGGGGAGAAAAGCAAACGATCTGTCCAGTTAGCAGGACGCTATCTTATACACAAACTCTCCAGAGAGAATAACTCTTTCCGGTTCTACTAATAAATTATTTCAACTATTAATACATTTAAGTAAATTATAAAAGAAAACATAATTAATTTGGACCGATATCGTTTGTTTTATATAAATTCTAATAAAGAAGATTGTTGAACCGCCTAATTTGGAGAAGAGAGTGTTGAAATTTTGGTTTGAGTTTTTTATTTTTCTTGGTTGAAAAAACTTTAATGTCAATTAACATTTTTCATACCAGTTTCAAGGACACTGGTGTCCTCATGTATTGTAAACTTTTGGGCCCTTTGAACTTAGACATTCACTGCAATTTCTTCTTCTGAAAGATATTAAGCTCCGTTTGCATCTAAATACTCTTCTCTGATGCATTCCTCAAATAAATGAAAAATATCGGCATTGATATGTGGAAAACATTCCGGCAGCCAAACAATTTTTTTTTTTGCTCTCATTTAGTACAATCCTTGTAATTTATATCTGAATATAAAATTTATTTGAAAAATTAAATTAAACATTTCTGAAATTATTTCGCAACGAAAAAGGATTTTTATAAGGATTATTCGTCCAGCAGAATATTTCAAACATTTATTGAAAAATCTAATGGGTACAAGAACATGATTGTAGTGTTAGGAAGCTTTTACTGCTCTTAAATACTTATTTAGAAGTTGGCAATACATTCTAGTGTACAACTAACCCCCAACTATTTTTTCTATCTAATCAGAAAAAGGATCATAGCAACGTCCTTGTCACCAACGCTGCTGACGGTTGCAACACTCATCGTATATACAAGAGAAAGTACATTTTCCAAATGGTTTCCCTTGTTTATTGCGTTGTTATTTTGGTTTTGTTTTAAATATCTGTGATGGTGTTTCCTTAGACCTTTATTGAATGCAGTAAGTATTTTTGTTGTTGGCAAGAGCAGGCTTAGAAGTGACCTAAATGAACAAATAGATACAGGACTGAACTATTAGCTAAAGCGGAAAGCTTAACAAGCCGCAAATGGATTAATAAAAATACTGTATTAATATATTTTTTAAATAATTTTTTATAAAATTTGGCACAAGTAAAAGCAAGTAAAATTATTTTAAAAAAGACAATTTTAATGATGACATCCATTTTGATTATATTCTGCAAGAAAAGCCGCTTCATTCCTATTACTTATCATTACCTCCTGCACAAAACATTATGTGTAAACGGCGCAAAAAACTTGTTTGAAGTGGATAATCAAACTGGCCGCCCGTTTCCAAGTAGCTGTTTTATTCTTTATTTTATTTTTTACAATTTTAGTTTCCAAACTACTGTCACCACAATCCTTTAGTACGTTTTATTCTTCTGCACCATTTGCGATTTTTTAAAGCGTAACAAACGTATGTGTAAATTTTTTGTAAATTGAGCGATTAACATCCATCCCTTTTTTATATTTATCATGTCATTTTTCTTCCACTCCTGCTCTTTAAGACTCTTTTACATGACGACTTTATTCTTTTCAGAATCGCTGCAAAAAGTATTAACATTAAAAAAAAAAAAAAATTATAAAATAATTTTACTTAATAAATATGGAGTAGAAATTGTAAAGTGAGTCTGTTGCAAAATTGAATAGTTTCATGCCTGGCGGCCGGAACACAATACTTTAATAGTGTTGGCCTTGGTGGCATTCACTTCCTCACTCTTTTAGATGTTACGGATCTGGGCATACAAAGCAAAATAGTCCAGTTTTATTTGTTTTAAATTTGTATTCTTTGAGTAAATTTTATACGAGTGTATACTTTTTAGATATAATGTTCAATATTTTTCACTTATTTTTAATGTATTGTTTGCACAATTACAAACTGCAATTTCTTATTGTTGTCGACAACTTCTTGTGCTGCTTTTGACATCTTAATTTTTAAGTTGATCTGTGCTCACAAAACAAACAAATAAGACGAATTTTTATTTTATTTTATTAGTTTTTCTTTGTTATATTGCGTTAACCATTTGTTACATTATATACAGTATTATCTCGATAGTGCGAACAAATGAAGAACAAGTGGTGTCCGAAATATAAAAATGTTCGAATTTCCGAAACAAGACAAAAATTAAAGTAGTCTTTGCACTGTATATAGCAAACTTATTTTTATTTATAAGAAATTAATTATAAAATAAATTTCATTTACGTATAAGTAAAAATAATTAATTTTTATAAAATTATTGTATTAGTTATTGCACAAATAGTTTGGATATTTTCATCTGTCGAAATTTTGTATCGTTTTGTTTTTGTACGCAACATCTCGTAGGGTTTTTCATTTTAAAATATGGCCAGCAGAAAGTTCCTCCAACTCGTAATATTTTATACAGGTATTAAAAGCAGATATGGCTTGAGAATATTATGTCTTTGGAATATTATGAGAATAATCTTCAATAAAGAATTCATCTTCTTCAGCATCATTATCATTGCTTTCAACTTTGTCATTCAACCAATCATTTACCTCAGTAGAATTAAAATCAACAAGTAAATCTATTACTTGGGCAGCTGCGGTTTAGTCTTGCTAGAGGAACTTCATCGTCTGTGTCCGATTCGTCTTCATAAAGAACTTCATAAAATATCTGAGCAAAAACTTTTTCACTAATTAATTTCCAAATTATTGAGGTTTAAAAAAAAGTATAGTGTCCGGATTATAGAGTACTTAATAGCGGCAAATTAAGCGTCCGGATTTTGTGTGTTCGAACTATCGAGGTACTGTATATTTTTTGTTTGGTATGCAGTGTGAAAAATTGCAAAATTGTTGCATAACAAAATATTTTAAAGTTTTTGAGTATTTTTAAAAAAATTTTTCTTTTAATATTCAGAAAAATTGAATTGCATTTATATATAATAAAAATTAATTTTAATTTTTTTTTTTTTTTGCAGCGCTGACAAAATGTATGGTAAGTCAATTCAGTATTCATTAAAATTTATTTATCATTTACTAATTGTTTCTGTATCTTATCAGTGGCAAAATTTTAAATAACTTTTTTACAATTTCACTTTTTTTCTGCCTATTTTGTTCAATTTTTAACCGAGAAAATATAAAACTTTAAAATATTTCGATTTAATAAAAAAAAAATCTATATAATTTCGTTTGTAAGCGGAAACTATTTTCGCGCCTGGTTGAACTAATTTTATATTAATGTTCAACATTAGAGTAATAGAATTTTCATAAAAGCAAGAAAAAAGAAGACCCGGATAAAATCAACGACAGTATAAACCGCGCCATTATCAGCCTCAGCCATGAAAAAAATGGTTACAGCATTTGTCGCTTCTAAACGAAAAATAAGTGTGACACAAATGTTTCTGATGACTATTTTTATTTTAAGCGATAAAAGAACAAGATGGAAAAGAAGAACCGTATTTATTGGCCTTAAGCTACGGGTAAATGTGCAATTTCCCTTTAAACACTCTATTTTAATATTTTGCTTGTTATGATTTTTATTTTTCTTAGAAATTCTTCGGCCTGAGGTGAGGATTTTTTATTATTTAATTTTGTAAGGTTTACATTTAATGGCAGACTATTTTGATATGTATGCCAAAGTGAGCATGCACACACACATATACACATGAGTTCATAGATACATACGAGTGCATGTGTAGTAAATGCCGTTTATATTCTGAACAGTGCATATGCTCGACCAGAGAGTCGAGTAAAAATTAAATAAAATAAGTTTTTATATCGGATTTCAATCCAAACTTGCCGGATTTTAATTTTGGAATCTGCAAAGGAAGCTCAGAATATCGCAAAAGTTAAACGAAATAACCCGAAATAAATGAACGTCTTCCAACGGTGAACTTTCCCAAACCTTTTCGAAACTGAAAAGGTACTTTAATGTGTCTAATAAATCAGCAACGGCTAATTCTAAAGCTTTTTTCAACTACATATGGGTTCTATTTTATGGAAATTGCTTTCGAATTTTTTTTGCGACGGAGACTTTTCTGTTGGAATTTTTGAAAGGTCGTAAAAACTTGTTCACGGTAGTGAAATGTCTTTTCGAACAAACCCTTTCTTTCAAGTTAACCTTGGGTCTGGAGGCAATCCAAAATATGTTTTTGGTTTTTACTTGTGGCCATAATAAATTCATTGAACTATAAGGTAGAAAATAAATTTTTTCATTATGCGAACTTTACAGAACTTTGCCGGTCTTGGATAAAATTTAATTAATTTTATAGTAATTCAGAAGCTGTCCTTAGCGGTTCGGCACAAGCAGCAGCAGCAGTAGTAGCACCTAAAGCGTTCGCTTTTGGAATATCCGTATTTACGTGCCCAAAAACTAAAATTGTCTCTTTCGAACGTCTCAAGGAAGTGAAGAGCTAACAAATGCACACCAATACTTTGGTGTTGCGGCACCGAAAAAATCCGATAGAAATTTACAGCATTAAACAATTGGCAGGAGGAAGCAGACTTTGCAAAATATAATGCAATTTCCAATATTCCAGAGGCGTTGCTGCAATTACAAAGCACAGCAATAGAGCTCATGCATGCACTGTGTTTACTTTAACTTATTAGATGAAAAATTATTTGTTTATTGTTTAGTGTTTATGGAGCGGGAGTCTACTGCTGCACATGGGTCTGTGTGTATGCGTTATCTGCAGCTACTGCATTTCTTCATGTGTCTTCGCCAATAGTTGTTATTGCATTGAAGTTGTGCTTCTATGAATGGCATGACTGTAAATCACTATAAAACCCAAGCCAACCAAAACAACAAATGGACAAACGTTCAACTCCATCTTCTGCACTTGTGCTGCATCTGTGCCTCTTCAGCTTTCTATCTGTGTTCGTCCTTATTTGAACAGTGCAATAAAAATGTTTTATTCATGGGGGTTTGCGCTCGCTTGACTTGTTCCCTATGCTAATTTTCTTGGTGTTGCTATTGTTGTTGCTTATTTTTCTCTGCTTGTATCTCATAACATATCTTCACGTTTATATCGCGCTTAAATCATGAGCGTATTCCTTCTGTTATTGCAGTGGTGCAGTGGCGAGCGGATACTGAACCATTAGCTTAAGCGGCACTTGCTTTGTTTATATTATGTTGTTTTTAAACTAAAAATGCCCTACTGCTTAGTTCGTCTATGTCTTGGGGACATTTCTTTTTTTTTAAATTATAGAAGTCATTTGTATAATTGAAAGTTTTTAAATTAAAATTGGTAATCAAAGTTGCATCAAGCAAAAATGTTTATTGCATTTCATTCTTAAAGAAGAAAAAGTGGTATCTTTCTCCGTGGATATGGTCTCTCAAAGAAAAGGAACAAAAAGAGGAGCTTTAATTTTTAGTATCTCTTTTTATAATACAAATATGTTAAATAAACGCAAACCAAACTTAAACAAAACTGCTTCTGTTACAGCACGTGTATATGTGCGTGTCAACGTCACATCTCTCACTAAACAAATTTAACCATCAATCCATGGAAAAGTCTTACATTCAAAACCCACACAAGCCTCCTGATTTGACCCACTTTCGTTAGGTTGCTTTAGAAAATATAATAATTTTTTATTTTATTTTATTTGGAATTTACAATATTTTTTTATATAATTTTTTTTTCAATAATAATAATTAAATATCACTTTACACAAAATTTAAGATAGATTTGCCTCACAACAAAAATGCAGCAAAAATAGAGGGGCCAGACAAACGGATAGTGCTCTATCAACTCCCCTTCTTATAAAGATCCGGAATATAAAAAAAGTTTATGGGGCCACAAATCAATATTATTATTGGAGAAAGCTACAAAAAATAATAATAAATATTTCGAAAGCTTTTCCTATTATTAGCAACTTTTTTAATAAAAAAAAAGAGGAGAAAAACATAATTTACCACACCAGCATATTTATCGATATCACTGCAATTTGCATATAATTTGTCATCGTTGGCTATCAGAAATTGCTTACATTTTTTCATGACGGATGCGACGGATAGAAAAGTAGAAAACCTACTTTATGCGCTCTTTGCGTCAAAGCATTCCTTAAGTTTTGCTCTGTAACTTGTCACACTCAACTGCACTGGAATATGCAGATTGTTGAAAGAATTTGCATAAATGCTATTACTTGAAATAGAATAGAACTGCAGCAGATTTTCGCAAGACTCTATTGTGTTGGAATACTGGCCTTCATCAGTAGTCTGCTTTTTATTTTTATTCCCTTCTTCTTCTTCTTCTTCTTTTGGAGTATTTAGTCCTTCAAAATACCATTCTAACCCAGTATGCATTTGAATTCAACGCGTCTACTCATCAGTTGTTTGAAATTTATTTGAAGGGCTTATAAAAGTCTTTCTTGCCTTTCAGCACTACGTGTTCTTCTTCTTCGTTGGTTTGCTTTTCCAATTGAGGAGCAAAATATTGTGTAAACATGTTGTATTTGCCGCCACTAGAGAACCATAAAAAATCGTGAGTATAGCAAATCTTATTATGCCACATAATCTGATTTGGGGAGCAGAAAAAACTACAACAAAATGCAAATCAAATCAAATTTTTATGATTACATTTGTTTATTGATTAGTCAGTCAAGTTAGCAACATTAACATCAGATAAGATTGTCAAAAAAACCGAATTAATCGCATTTCTGCATTACAGGCCATATTCCTTTTATACACGTTATTTATCAGTGGTTTAATGCGAAAGTAAGCCAAGTCCATTTATATTTAATATATACAATATTGTATTTATTATACCGCAATAAAAAACAAGCCTTATGAATGATAATTGTTTTTGAAAGGTTTATAAATTGTTTTGGGAAAAGTTTTCCACTCAAAGTTAATAATATACAGCGTTCTGCATATGGAACAAGTCATACGTTTGGGTAGACGCGAATTATAGATTAGCAAATTGTGAACGGAACACTGCTGAATTCGTGTATAGCGATTTAGCGAATTAGCGAAATGTGCCAGAAACAGCTCTTCAGTAATGTTTTCAATGCAACTCTTGTGAAGGTTTGTTTAGTGAGCTGGAAAATGTGCCAATTTCCCATTTGCTTTAGTTAAAATTTTTTAAATATCTAATTCCGATAAAAATGTGTGAGTAACGATTTCTTGATAACACCATTAAATGATTTAATTTTATTTCAATGTAATCTTAAATAAAAATATTAATATTCTGCCGAGAATTAATTTTCAGAAATCTGATTTGTTCACACAGCTAAGTAACATTAGGGTTAATAATATTGTATGTATGTATATAAAAGTTGACAAAATATGTTTTTTTACCAACGTACATTTTTTTATTATTTACTTAACCAATAATGTCGGTTTTGGCATGTCAAGTAAGCTATTTGCAAACGGAAAGCTTTGTAGTTGCGTTCGTTAACAAATTGTTAATATTTTTAATATACTGTGATATTTTTTAAGTTCACCGTATTTGCACTGTACATTTAGCACTACACATGTAATCCGATTTATCTTTATAAGGGAACTCTATTCCTTTTTATTCTATTCCTTTTCTGCTATTAATTCAAGACTATTTTAATATTTTTTCAAAACATACATACATACGTATTATACCTGATGAATATTTAAATTTTTATCTGGCAATTTTCAATCGTGTAATACATCAGATGATATTTTCATGTCATGCAAAAGTTTCAAAATACGGGTGTAATAATTACAATAAAATCTGTTTATGTACATGCAAGTAGATCTATCCATTATGCCCATTTCATAAGTTCTTATTCACATCTCCTCGTACTTTGCTGGATTTCAATTTACTAAATGCGTTGGAATCAGTAGTGGCCGTTCAAATAAATTTTGTTTAAAATTTACACAAATTATCTCTCAAATCAACATGATGAATGGCAGATTGTCACATTTTTTCCAAAGCCTAATCATCTATTTAAACATGGACGTATAAACATACATACATATACACATATTTATCTATGGAAGCACCCATGAACGTTGCAATAAAATTTAATAAAATCACTGAATTTAACTCTAAAACTATAGAATTTGAATTAGTAGTAAAAAGAGAGGCATCAGTCAACCACACCTAAAAACGCAACCAGAAGAAATTTAACGCAAAACGTTGTCTCATTGCACGGACAATAAATAACTAAAAAAAAATACCTTAAAAAATCAATCAAGCGCTAAAGTAATGCATCACTACACAACGAAAACAATTGGACTGGTTCAAGCAACAAAAACAAACAAAATGGCATCTGAAAAGTTAAAGAAATGCCATGCAACTTTTTGTTAGTTTTAAACACACACATTCTCGTTCCAAAAAACAAGCCACTCTCCTACATTTGATTTCATTCAAAAAGCAGCTGTTTTTTGTTTTTTATTTTGAAAGAAGGAGAGCGGAGGGGAAAAAGTATATTTGTAACATACTGCTGCACTTAACGGGGTGAGAGTATTTTATATACTTGGTTTTTGTTATTTTCTCTCCGTTTCTTTCTCTCTTTATATGTTTTATTTTTATTGGCTATGGTATCTGGGCCAATAAGAAGTCACTGTTTGTTTTTGTGCTCTTTCTTATTTACTTTTGTTTTTGTATGGTGGCTAACGAGAATCATGATTTTGTTGATTTGTGTAGTGGAGTGGAGTCATGTTGTACTCAGTCAGATTGAAGACTGTAAGGAAACAATTGTAAATTAAGAGCATTAATGGGAATGTGCATGAGTATTTGCATCACGTATACTCGTGTTTGAGTGTGTATGTATGCAGAAAGTATATAGTAGACAGTCAACTTATTCCTGGTAGTTATTTTATAGTCATCGAGTGTTTTATGTAGTTGTTCTTTTATTCCGCAGTTTTTTCATTTTTTATTGTGGGGCTTAATTTTTTTTTGACAAGTGATGTTCTGCTTTTTTTGTTTCTGTCTTAAAGACTGCAATTAACTTCCTGAAATTTGTTTTATATGGACAGAAACTTAAAAGTATTTACCCGTAATGGTAATTCATCAAAAAATTGTTCTATTTAAATATGTAATTATGTAAATACTTAAATGTTGTTTATTTAATCTTTATTCCTTTGATATACATACAAACAAACAGATCAAAAAGTACTTAATCAATGAATAAACAAGCAATCAGCTTGAAAAGAGAAGTGCGCAAAACCCCGTTTCGGTAAACGTGGGAGCTGGCGATTGAAAAGCATGATTTTGAAAAAAAACTGTTATATATTGATAAGTATATGATTGTGATTTCTGCAAACTATTTCGTTTTTATAATTTTACAATTTCTTTTTATTATATTTTAATATGTAAAAAAGTACTTAAAATACCAACTTTTCAAGCACCAAAAGTTTTGATAATAATATAATTAAAAATCGGGAAATTTTAAAAATTTCATTGCAATGATTTTTCATTTCAAAGAAAAAAAATTTTTGATTCACTTATTTTTTGTACAAATTTAGAATAAAAAAACTACACAAACAATTTTAAATTATTGGCAGGACCAATAACTTAAAAGTTCGAAAACTTATGCCGATATATGGTTTTACCATCATTTAATAAATCTAAAATTGCATGAAAAATAAAACTAAATCGATTAAGACAATCGAAGAATATTGTTTTAGAAATTTTCTAAAACCCAACCGCTTTCATATTTCTGGCTTCAAAAGGAGATTTTGAAGATTTTGATTTTTTTTTGCTTTAGTTTTGTTTCTACTACATCATTAGGGTTCACTGTCAATGATCTTGAAAATTAAAGGGTTCGAAAAAATTTTGTATACCTAAAGATTTCTTCGCAAAAATTTTAAACAGAATTTGCACATAAATTTGGAGCCGATCATCCACTGCACTCTTTAAATGCATGCATACAGATAAATATTAGAAAATTAGAATATTAGACAATTAGAAAAGAAAAGAAAAGCAAATCAACCGCTTTCCAGTTAAGAGAAATTTGAACTCAATATTAATTTATTTACAAAATATGTTGTGCATCGCATATGTACACATTGCTTTTATTGCAGAAAAAATGTATTAATGCGACTAAATATAGTATAAAAAATGTGGTATTTGTATTCTTTTCTATTTTTTTTTTTTTTTTTTTTTTTTTTTTTTTTTTTTTTTTTTTTTTTTTTTTTTTTGTTACATACATTTTGTCTAACAATCAATATGTTCAACTTTACAATATTTTATTTTTCTGTTCCGAATTATTTTAAAAGGAGAAATACTATTGTATTTTAAATCCATAAATTATGGGTTTTAAGAGATTAGAGTTTTCTAATAAATAAAAATGTATATATAATAGATAATGTTAAACAAAAACAATGGAAACATGTATAAAAATAATAATCGTAATTGTAAATAACAATTCTTAAAAAAGTAACATTTTAAAAATGTTTCTTATAAAATAAACGTTGGTTGTAGTTAAATTTAAAATGGCATTTAATTTTAACAATTTGTCAATTATTAATTGATCCCGTGTAATTATGTCTTTTGTGTACTTTCGGCTTCTTATTTGTAAATTGTTGGCATTAAAGGAAAAAGTCAATGGTTACGTAAAGAAGTATTTATCACACGCAATATTTCAATTTCAAGATCAGTTAAGGCCACTTGAGATAAGTTAGCATTACGTATTTTCATGGCAACCGCTTTAAAAAATGCTCCCACTTCATCATCATCTGGGGTGACAGCATTTGTACTGCTTGTGTTGGTACTATTTATTGTGTTGCTGGTGCTGCAATTTATATTATCCTGCATTGGATGGGTGTTTGTAGAGGCTTCGGAAGTAGTAGGTGACTGGTGATGCGATAGTTCAGACTGACTTTGTATGTGTCGCGTGGTAGAACAAATGTCCAATGCGGCTACCGTTGAGTTTAAACTAATATTGTTGCTGTTTGGTAATAGATTTTGCTGCTGATAGGAATTATTATTTGTTGCTGATGTTGATGAGCTGGTTAAATTATTACTTAGCATATTACTTGGGGTCGCGTCATTTAAATCTAATGATGGCATACTGATGGGTTGGGACTGCGGCTGATCTTGATGGAGGTGCGCTTGAATTTGTGCGCGCTCTTCTTTGAATGTCCGAGCGGTTGTTTCTAAGGTGGTCGTTCCTATTTCATTACTTATATTTGTATTAGCGTTACTAAACATAGAAAACTCCTGCTGAGATTTACGATCTTCTAAGTCTGGCTCATTATCTTCTGGCTCGTTATGTTCATCTGCCACACTCCCACTATCACGAATAATGTAATTTTCAATATCCATGTCATCATAATCGCCCACACTAGCTGTGTTAACACAAATATTATCGCCATGATCGCTTTGCTGGTGTAATCTCTGGTCGTCGTTTACTATGGAAATTTGTTGCAAAGGGGATTGTAACGGTGAACTGCTAGCATCATCTGTGTCGGGTTCCAATTTCGTTTTTGAAATTTCTATTATATTTTTAGTGGAATCAAAGTCAGTGGAAAATGTAACTCGGGTATTGCTACTGAAAGTTGAAATAATGAAAACGCTTAATGTGGTTTTGTTTTAGTTTTTGGAAGGCATTGTATGCTATCGTTTCTAAACACAGTATATACTTACTCTCCTTTGTGTTTTATAAACGCTTGCAAAAAGCTCAACGCTATGTAGTGTTTCCATTTTGGCAATTCTTGAATATTGTCCAGATCTTTTAAGCGCTTGTGTTCGCGTATAAATTGATCTCGCAAGGCTTTCCATTTGAGGCGACACTGCCTAACTGTCTTTTTTAATTTGCGTGCTATTTGACCCCAGATTACAAGCTTGAGCTTAACATTCCGGTAATTAGGATTGAAATTGTCGTACAGCATATCCTCGTTGCGCACCAATGCAATTAATTCTTTTTCAAAATAACTCTCAATATTTAAAAACGTATGAATTGGATCCTCATCTTCGTCTTCATTATTTGGTGCGTTTTGCTGTTGGCACAGTTGCTGATGTTCATGCGGTTGTTGTTGTTGTGGTGGCTCGGGCTGCTGGTGTTGCATTTGGTCCATACAACCAACCAACACATTGTACAAGACGGCTTCATCATTTGTCGTCTGCTGGTGTTGTTGAGTTTCTGCGGTATGGTGATGGTTTGGTGTCAGTAAATGTTGAGCATCAGTCAATTGGTGATTTTCTAAATTACCGTTCGTGCCGCAACTATTATTGGTACCTGTGATATACGCCCAATTATGCCCATCGCTTTGTTGCAACACGGATGAAATTTGTTCTTCTGTGAGATTGTTGGAGTTCTCAGATTTGTTTGATGGGAAATCGCACGTGAAATTCAAAGTTGTGGATCCCTCGATTTTAATCGTATTAAATTTAGACGGTGAGTTATTGTTATCGCCATTAATGTTGACTAAGCCATTGGTACTAACTGGATTGCATAAAAAGTTATTATTATTGTTGTTATTAGTGGTGGGAGCCAAACGGGGACGATAGCTTTAAAATTGCAATTAGTATTTATTTAAAATATATAAATTTTGTTTTTCAATTACTTACTTTCTGGCCAGTGCGTAGGGTCTTAAGAATTCTAATTCTTTGAAATATTTCCACTTTACGTTAGCCTTGTTGTTAAATTTTGACCTTTTCAATTCGCGACAATACTGATCTCGCATAGCCTTCCATTTTGCCTTGCATTGCAATTCTTTTCGGAAGTAGATAATTATTGTTATTTTTTATTTTATTGTAAATTATCTAATCATTTTGCATTGCCTACCTGTCCAGCCAATATGCTCAGCAATTTCCAACCATTTCAAATCTTTTCTCTGTGTGTTTCTATAGTTTTCATGTTTAGGATTATACAAAGCTTGCTCCTTGGAAACTAATGAAATCAATAGAATTTCTTTGGCAACAGGCATGGTGACTACGTCTTCTTGTATTTCTTGCGAGAAATCTGTAAAATCACTGAGATTTATCATTTGCTCCTCTTCGACCGGCGATATGTTACGAGCTTCTAAAACTTTGGGAATTTACAGATACCAAATATTTTGTGCGATTTCATTTATGAAAAAAGGAAAATTTACCTTCAGCTGCTGCTACGTGTATTGTTTGGTTGTTCGCAGAGCTTAAGGTTAAAATTTCCATTACCGTATTATCAATTCAATTATAACGCATTCCTTTTTATTTTTGTTATATTGTTGAGTTGAAAAGGTATCCTTTGCAAGTAGTTCTCTAAAATTTATTAAACGCAAAGTGTAGTTTTTTTTTATTTTTCTTTGTACAGATTGATAAAAATAAATTGAAATGTCAAATATATTATAAAAACAACAAAGTGATTATGTGTAGTAGAAGAAAAACAGGGTTGTTAAAATTGCTTATAAGTATGGTGTGTTAAAAATTCTTTATTATAAAAAATAAATCTTTTATTACATAAGAAGCTAATAGTACTAAGTGCGTTCTTTAGGTAAATATTTACGTTAGTATATTGTAATAACAATTATTTTTTCTTTCGGTTTTTAATTAAATAAATAGCAAAAGCGAATATCCATGGTAGATTCGCTGTGAAATATGTTGACTGTTCTAACAGTGTTGTGTTTTTTCCTTGTTATTGTGACTAACGCTAATCCATTTTCAATTCGCCTTGATTGTGACATTTAATACCTATTGAAGAGAGTTTATTTTATTAGTCTTCTTGGATAAACTAAGAAATTATTTTTAGTGTTTTTTTTCGGAACACGCGTTAAGTGAATAATTGAAAGCAAATCAATTAAGTATGACTTTTTTTAAGTTTAGCGAACGAGCTTACGCTAAAATGGTATTCCATGCTGCCAAATATCCCCATCTGGCTGTGAATGGAATCTTATTATCTAGTAAAATTGATAGCGAAATTGTTGATGCCGTACCCTTGTTTCATCAATGTTTGTATGTTACTCCTATGGTGGAGATAGCTCTGATGCAGGTAAGTTAATTGTAATAATAATTTGAAGAAATTATTAATTTTGCGCTTATGAATGAGCAGATAGAGGCATACGCAGATATGGAAGATTTATTGATAGCTGGTTATTATTGTGCACCTGAAAACTTTCATGATAATTCAGTTGATAAGGCTCCTGCAGTGAAAATTGCAGATAAAATTCAGGAAAACTATAAAAATGCTTGCTTGGTGATTATTGACAACAAGTTAATGACTTTGGGCCAAGAGACTCCAGCTATTAAAGTATTTAGTTGTGCTAATGATTCAGGAAGGTGGTCAAAAGTGGACTTCAAACTTTTGCATATGAAAACCACTTTGGAGGCGGTTTCTGCGCTGCTAAAAAAGGGGGTTGTTAAAGATATAGTTGACTTCGATAACCACTTAGATAATCCCGAAAATGATTGGACAAACCAATTATTAAATCGAGATTTAAAACAAATTATGAGTATGTACTAAGAACCAATTATATTTTGTTTAAAAGTTTATAATTTAGTTAAGTGCGGTTTGTAGATATTATAAACATAATAATTATGGTGGAAATAACACGCATTTGAAATTTGGGAATAGAAAATAAATAGTTTTTATATTCTTTAACGATTTTTGAAATTTTAGCAAGATATAGTTGTTTTAAAGAGTTGTAATTATACATCAACATTTTCTCATTTTATGTGGTGCTTGCATTTGGTATATGCGTAAAGTTTAATTAATTAAATACATTCGGAAGTTTTATCCAAATTAAAATAAAATGGCATACAGATTATGTATCTCTGTGAATTATTTTATTTATTTATTTTCAGTGTACATATTAGTTTTTACATATCTATGTAAATTCCTAATAAAATTATTTGCCATATATTAATTTGATAATCTCCAAAAATAATAGACCAATTATTTGACCAATCATCGTTTAGAGCCATAAGCGCACTTGTTGATCCCAACTGGTGGAGGCTAGACACATGCCATTTGGTGACAAACTTATACATGTAATTCGATTGTCATGACCCTGCATTAATCCTTTGAAAAGGAGTTAATATTAATTAAATTATTTGTCATGTGCACGTCAGAAATATGATTTCAATATATGAGATTACTAACCATTGTGGGCAACTTTCATGGTATCGAACGAATGAATGTTGCCTTCTATTCCTGAACACAGCAAATAACGTCCACTTGTGGATAAAGCTTTCAATGTATATAAAAGAAAGCTTTAAACAAAATTTAAAAAAAATTAAGTAAAGCTAATCTTACTAACCACAAGAAGTGAAACCAGTGTTTTTTTGTGGCGGCTCATATAAAGCAATTTGCTGATCAGCTCTTATATCGTATAAACGTGCAGTTTGATCTTCCGAGGCCGACGCAAAGGCATTGCCATTAGGATGATACTAAAATAATAAAAGAAAGACTAGTTTTAGTCGTATGTAGCTTTTTAGAAATACATTAAAATGATAAAAGGACAATTATTAGGCTTAAAACATGCAAAAGTAAAATACTCACGCAAACTGAGTTAACATCCATTTCATGACCAAAAAACATTTGTTTATGCACTTCTTCACGTACATCCCATAGTTTGGCCGTCTTATCTACGGATCCTGTAATGTATGTATTCATATCAGACGATAAAGATAAGCCAGCTATATCACCAGCGTGGCCGTTAAAATCCATAGTCTTAACTCCCTTCTCCAAATCCCAATGACATCTTTAAAACCAAAGCGATATATGTAGACAAATTTTAGATAATCTTCCCATTTCCTTACATTTTCATATCTCCCGATCCGGTTATCAAATGGGTGTCATCCAAAAAACGACACGAACTTAAGAATCCTTCATAACCCAATAATTCTCTTGTCATTTTTGCAACCCCGGAGGCATCACGATTATTGACATCATAGACAGTACATTGATTATCCATGCCGCCGCAAGCCACAAAATTGCCGGAGGGTGAAAATGCCACTGTCATTACCCAAGCCGAACGCAATGGTATAATCTTTAACGATAATGCCATTTATTAAATTGTTTAAACTGTGATTATATTGAAATTGCTTACTTGTACTTTATTCGCTGTCCAAGTATCCCATATAATTAGTTTACCGTCCAGAGATCCGGTTACACAGTGCCTGGAGTCTCCCGCAAAATGCACAGAATTCACTTTATTAATATGCCCCTTCAGAATTTTCTTAGAGCTCAAACGTATTTTTGGTATATCAGACATATCACCACATTTTTCTTTCAGTGTGCAATCCGCTTTTGCTTTTTGGTCGTCCTGGAAATATAACAATTATTGCACTACTCTTGTCTAGCAAAGGCGATTTAAAAATAAGGTCAAAGAAATGACTAAATGCATTTTTTAAATTAATTCATTCAAATAAATTAAAGAAAGGAACAATGGAACATGTTCCATGTGTAGGTATGTATGTGCCCAAAAAGCAATATAATTTTCATGCAAAAGTTTGTAAATATTGTGAAAATTGTATCTGAAATTTAACGCATTAAAATGGCATTGTAGGTTCCACACAGTACACAAATATGATGCAAACAAATTTTTAAATAAAAAAATTTAAAAAAAAATTTTAAATTTAAAATTCTATAATTTTATGAACATTTTTCTAGTTTTATAAATCGCATGACGGGTTCAAAAAATCTATAAAAGAGATTTATTTTTATTACACACTATCTTATTATATTATTCCACCAGGCATCTCACATTTGGTAAATTGTACGATTGCGTAGGATATGTTCCTTATTAGTTTTCATGCTACAGTTTATTCATTCTCGATTAGGAATAAAAACACTTTCTTTATACAATAAATTGGATTCCAGTTCTAAAACTGATGTTCAAACGCAATTCTTAATTGATGTAAAAAATGAAAAAGTCTTAGAAAGTTTAAAAGTGTTCTAAATATGTATTTGGTTTAATAGAATTATAAATTGCAAGAATTTTTTTCAGTGTTATCATTATATACGTATTTATTGTTTGTAAGCATTTTGTTAAAAAAAAAACTTTTTCTCAGTGCCAAATATCGAGGAAGAATCTGCAATTTAATTACCTTAAATTTTTGTATTAAACCGTTAATTTCATCGTATAACTTTTGAATTTCTGGATCGACTTTCGGCATTTTGTCTTAACTGAATTATATTTAGAATTTACAAATAGTTTGATGGACTTGTTTTCGTTTCAAAATAAAAGTACGCCGAACAAAAAGCTTCTCAATACTAAATCACACATTTTTGGAAATCTTTTACTCTACCGTCGCCTTTTCACTTAATGCAATTAGTTCATTCTTATTTAATTGGATTTACGATTTTTCTGTGTGGTCAAATAGTTTGTAAAATTTGTTTTGGTCAAACTAAATTGAACACTGTGTAAAAGTGAAAAAGGGGAACAAACTAGAACACATATTGATGCATACATAAACCTACTTGTGTTTTATTTTTCGAATAAAATGAAATTAACGTCCACTTCCACATCGATATGTAAACGTAAGTAGTTTATTTACGTTGGCATTGCTACGTGTGTAGATTGTAAGGCCTTTGAAGGCTCAGTTTGTGATATTAACATTGATAAAAAAAATATTAGGTTTGTTCATTCACCATAAATTATACGAAATGGTGAGATTTGCTGCTAGAAAGTGTTTATTGTAGCATCGAACTCATTCACCACGGCGCTCTACCAAGTACAACCAGTGAAAAAAGAATGCGTTTGCAGATATTAAATAATTTTTTTTGCGACTACACATCTACATGGCGACAATAAAGAGAAATAGTGGTTTCTTTCAAAATAATTAAGTGGATTATCTTGTTTGTGTATGGACTGCTTTGACGAACAGAGATGCCAGCTTATGTTTAGCCCTTTATTTCCAATATTTTCAGCATACCCAAAAATTGCCGTGCTTCATTGGAAATAAAAAAAATTCTTATCTCAAGGATAAATTCGCATACATATTTCTGCTGATGATATGAATATTAATTTTATGATTTTAGTGCGATTAAAATAAATTATGTTTTGATTTGCTAAGACCAGTGCTGAGACGAAAGCCCCTACTCATGCAATGCATTTTGCTGGAATTGTGAGCAATGATTAGTGATAGAGAAGAAAGGCAATTTTTTGCAGCGCATCTGGGATCAAAGTATTCGCTGTTGGTAACATCTTGGAGCATGAAAAAAAATTCATGAACATTTTCCCTCTCTTTTTAACTGATTCAGCACACTATACACTCAATATTAAATATTTGGGAAACTTTTTTTCGGATTATCTATACGTAAGAAATTTCGATGTTACCACCAGCAACGTGATTTCATATACATTCATACGTTTGTAAATTGGCTGTAGGGTGACAAAAAATGTCATAGCAAAAGTGATCTAAAGGTTTATTACTAACCCTTTTAGCTCCGTCCAAGACTCTAAGAATGAATGATCAAATGTGGATCGAATTATTCCACATGCACATGCATCTCTGTAGTATTTCTGTATTCGAGTTGCTGATAGATTTATTGCGGCTGACATCTCCGTGGAAATGCCTATATTTAGTTATAAATATAACTTACTTATTAAATATTAATGAAATTAGAATACCAATAAGTTACCAATAATATAGAACAACGAACCGGCTTCTTATGAATATTTGAACGAAATTTACATATTTTACGAAACAAGTGGATTAATCAAATTTTAAAATTGCAAAGAAGTGTCGGCTTCGATGGGAAATTTCGTTTCCTTACGGGCATGAAAATGTTGTTGTTTTCCCAAATCAGTTAAAATCGGTTAAAATAGAGAAAAAGGTTTTTGTTTTTTGCTTTTATAGATTTTTTTTATTTCATTTTGTTGTTTTACAATTTTTTGTCCTCTGTTTCTTAAAAAAAAACTAAAGTTATTAAACAAAAAATAATAATTTTAGCTGCTGTTGTGAACTTTCTGTTTTTTTTGGTTCTTATAACAAATTAGAAAACAAGTTTTGGAGAAGAAGCTTGTTTATGTGCAATTCTTATTAAATAAAATTTATTACAATACACAGGAATTTTATACAGTTCTGATGATTGGTGGGAAACAGAAGTGAAAGAAGAGCAGAGCAGAAATAAAGTTTTATGCCAGAATAGACTCCACAGAGAGAAATATAGCTAGCAAATGAAATAGTAGAGCTCTAGATAATAAATAGTGCTATGTGGAAAGAGTGAGAGATATGAAGCCAGAGAAAAAGAGAGAGGTGAGATAAAGGAAGAAAGAGATGAATATACAGTGAGAGCTAGTGAGAAAGAGTGACAGAGAAGTTATTATTTGAGTATTTTGTAGAGTTTAGGATTTAGAATTATATAAAGCATTATATTTTGTGAGTTATTATTTCAATTTTTGTATGTTTTTAAATTTTTTTAATAGTTTTCTCTTTTAAATCAGACTCTAGTTGGAACTACTTTAATAACGTAATTCTCTATATTTTTAGATGTTTATATAAACAAAATAGTTTTCATTTCTAAAAAAAAAATTGAATCCTAACAAAACCTTAAATATTATATAAATAACTTTCCTTGCCTAGCTAGCGAGGTCATTACTTAAACTGAAAAGCCATCGCCAGTGGGATCCAAGATCCAGGGATAGTTGTTAGGACACTCCATGCAGGTGAAGAGACGTAAAGTTTCACCGGGTAATTCTCTGGTGGTTAATGGGCAGGCATTAGGTAAAGAGCAGAAGGGTTGGCCCTTGACGTCA
Organism: Ormia ochracea; assembly: GCA_963402855.1. Taxonomy (NCBI): domain Eukaryota; kingdom Metazoa; phylum Arthropoda; class Insecta; order Diptera; family Tachinidae; genus Ormia; species Ormia ochracea. Next base: position 57,344,193 of record OY727106.1, on the reverse strand, counting down.
CACTTTTCCTTCCATTCCTGGAAGTCACGTAAGGCGTTCAATTCAGTTGGATTCTGCATCCATTGAATCACTTGCAAATTAGTGACAAAGAAAACATCATTTCGGCCTAACATTTCTTCAATAAATTTAATCAATTCATCACGATATTCCTTTTTGGATTTCAGCCAGGAGGCATGGAAATGAAGACCCAAAGGAGCACGGTTGCTATTATAATGACGGTTGAAGTTGTGACGTAAAAGTCTACCGAACTGTTCTCCAGAGGCAATGTTGGAGCAGGAATCCACCATATGGCAACCGGGCAAAGATTCGTCGAAAGTAGGGTCATCACGACGATCAAGTTCATTCATGACCATTTCCCAGACTGGATGGCTTCGAGATGGACAATTATGCGCATTGCCATTGCACTTGTGTGGCATGCGGAAATACAGAGTGTATGGCCAGATGGGAACACGTCCCAAGGAGGCAGTTATGGAAGCATCATAAACAAAGAACTGATCAGCCATCATTTCGAATTGCTTGTTACCACCAACACGTAAGTAAGGTGCACGCATGCCAATAATCGAACCATCAGTAATGTTAGCGAATCGTTCAATGATCAAACGGGCACCAGCCATTTCTGCCAGCCAATCATCGTAAGTACCACTACTCCAGTAATTTGGATCATCCTTATGAGTCAAAGAGAATACAGAAATTTCATGGCCGCGACGATGCAAATCTTGTACAGCAGAGTAGTTTGTGTATTTATGGGAGACAAAGAAGGTGCCCTTAATAGAACAACCATTGGGATTTTGACGTTGTCCATTGAATATATCCTCATACAAATCAATGTTATCAACATTGATAGCACCATTGAATGTAATGGTGATCATTTGTGGTACTTGTTGGGGCTCAATGGCACCGGGGATGCGTGTTCCATCAGCAGAGCAAAAACAATCTGGTAGAGCACATTGAGTGGGATCACATTCAGGAGCACGATTTGGATCTTCATCGACAGCTAATATAAACAAATAAAAACCAATTGAATTGAATTACTGGAAGAAAGTCTCATCTGTCGCACTTACAACAGGCATTTTCATCGGATTCATCTTTACAGTCGGGTTTACCGTTACAGAAAAGCTCTTTATCGAGGCATTCACCATCACCGCAAGACAATTTCCCTTCAGGACAAATAGGCTCATCAGTTTTCAAAATTGGTTTAACTTTGCGTGGTTCTAATTATAGAAATGAATTTAAAAAAAATTGATTAGCATCTTTAAAACCTAAAGAATGATTTAAGAATCAGCGAAACTGCGATTGCCCATATGAAGCGGTATTAAAATACTTTAATTGTTATATTGTCATATTAGTAACAAAGAGTTTTGAATCGGTTAATACAGGATTTGAATTAGTAAACAAAACCAAAACCAAAGTTCCTTATTTTAGTTTGGGGGAGGGAATAATTTTTATGGTTTTAAGTTTTAATATGAGTGTTTTGTTTGTATAATTTATAGCTTTTAATCTGTTTGTTTTTACAAAACTTAAAGGATCGTGTGCCCTGTGTCCGTTTCCAAGTTGTGTTGTTTTTGTTGTTGCTACATAATTATTGTTATTTGCTTATTGGGGTGTAAAGCTTGGCCACTTACTTTCTTTTTCATTGCAGTTAGTTACTTTAGCTTTCCAGTCACAAGTTTGTTTCATTATATCGAAGGCCAAACCAGAGGGGCATTGGATTTCTTTTAAACCTGATTTCGTACATCTAAAAGCACATAGAAAAAGGTGGAATTCAGCATATTTAAGGATCTTTCCATTCATTCGTATCTTTTCTTTCTGTTTTTTTCATTGCACTGAATTAAATGAATGCGTAAAAGTCTTAAATTGTATTTTTCCACGATAACCTTTGTCAGCGTTTTTCGTTTGTTTGTATGTTTGTTCGTTTTTTCTATTTTGCGAGTATTTTCCAAATCGATTTCTTTTTGAAAATTACAAAAACATCTCAATTTGTAACGGGTTGAGTGGGCTTTTTGGCAGCTTAGAACTTTGGTTTGAAGGAAGCGGAAATTTGTGTTTTTTTTCATATTTCTTATAAATATAGGTACAGAGCAAGATACATACATATGCACAATACAGAGACAGTGTTATTACACGTATATTAGATTATAAATACAGATAATATTCAATACCACAGAAGTTAGTTAGTTTATCATTTAGGAATATTTATACATAAATGAGTGAGTGAGACAGTGTGGGAGAGATATAGGGGAGGATAGAGCACCAATAAGGGGTGCTGAACCCCATCACAGTTCTTAAAGTTATGCTCACATGATTTGCAACAGTCTTATGACCCATAAGCTTCTAAACATCTGCAGATAACCTGTTAAGGCGCACTTGTAACGTGTCTTCATACCTTAACACATTATCGTGTTCCATGGATACAAAATAAACATATTTTTTCAATACTTTTACATAGAGCTTGACAACTTGGTAAAATCAGCGAATGACCAACTGCGCCAATGGTCCATCAGCTAAGATTCTGGTGTTAATATACAGACGATTTTGCTTATAGGCCGTAAAACTTGAAATTCCATTTTATATGAACTTAACTTTAGTTTGGTTGCAGTGATAAATTAGAATTTATTATTAATTTCAAACAGATATGCAAAATGGATACTCCACAAATATTTTAGATATACCCTACAAAAACCACAGTTTTAGACACAAAAAAGAAGGAGTGGCCAAAGATTCGTAATATAAATCAAGTCTTAAAAACAGGTATAAAGATGAAATTTCAAGGTCAACTTTAAGTAGTTTCCCCTTTTTTAAATAAGTTTAATTACCACGAGAAACAAATATGTAGAACATAAAGAAATAGTGAAAATAGAAAGTAATAAAAGACACCAACAAAAGAATAAAACAACTTTGAGGAGAATAATTAAACTTACTCTCAAGTTCGTCACAGTTCTTAACATTTGTTCTCCAATCACAGGTTTGTCTGATAACATCAAATGCCAAACCGCCAGAACATTTAATTGAAGCTAAACGAGTTTTACTCGTTTCACCTTTATCACATCTTTATTTAAAATATAAAATTTTATTTCTTTGATTAAATGTATTTTTAAACAAGCACTTAATTTTGCACAAAATTGAATTTTTTTATGTTCCCAAAACTTAATATGAAATAATTTAACTTGAAATCAAATAAATGTTTTATTTGGTTTAATGTAATATTAAAATACATTTGCAAATTGCGACTCGCTTTAGTTTTTAGAAAAGTTTTTCTAAAGATTATTCATGAAATCGAAATGTGTAATAAAATTTTTAATGAATACTGTCATGAACTGTCATGGATTAAAAACTTACCTATAGACTTCACGACAATCGCCTTCAGTATCTAAACGGAAATACTCATCAGCCGGTCTATCAGTACAAACTTCTTCAACATCGACACCGTCCAATTTGTCATTCGAATCTTGACTGGCAGCTGAAATGATTAAGTTTATTCTAAATTAGTTGATTTTTTTATTTCATTGAGGCATTTATTTTATTAAAGCTAATGTCTCTTTCAAATACAATTTATAGGATTAAATAATATAAATTTTTAAATAAAATTGTAAGAGGACATGAAAAATTTTTTTAATTATATTTTGGTTAAGGTGTTTTAAATGCGTTTGATTGAGAGAATATCGTTAGTTGTATGTGGTTTCATGGTATTGTATGCTCCATTTCACCACATTCAAGTGTGGTGAATATAATTACTCAAATGTTGCCATGTTAAGTATTTTTTTTATAATGGCAATTGTAATCACATGTATGAGTTGCGATTCAAGTAAATTTTCTTAATTTATTTTTATTTATTGTATTTTTTAACTTAATGTGTTATCGTTCAATCACAATGTAAAAAAAAAGCATTAACAGCTTCATATCTTTATAATCGTACAGTCGGTAGGCACACTTAAGCAAGTGGGGAACCAGTTTTGAAAATGCACGTAATAAAAATATAAGAAATATGCTTCGGATGTGTTAAGTGTCTAAGTCTAGGCAACTTGCTTTCATTGATCATAAAGAGTAAAAGTGTAAAAAATACGACAATAAAAAACTGTATAGCGACAGAAATCAGCAATGAAATTGTGAGGCAAGTGGTTTAACCAGTTTTGAAATTAAAAAATTGCATAAATTTTCTGCAGCTGGAAATGCAACTTGTGGCTTATTGCTTCTTGTTGAGGATATTATGACAGTTATGTGAACATCGATTTGAATTTTTGTGTGTGTTTCTTTTCAAACTGCACCTCAAAATATATGCATAATAATGTTCATTCCAAGAAAGGCAAATAAATGTCGAAGCTTTTGTTAAACAATTCGTTTTAATGATGAAATTGTGTTTGTTTTAAAAAAAGAGTTTCAATATTTAATTTCACGGCTATAAAATGTAGAGAGACATACTTCGTTGTGTTTGTACTGTTTTCGTTCAAAATTGCATATTAAGTTGTTCACCTTGTTAAATTTTATTTGAAAAAGCAATGGTGACTAGTTATTGATGTCGCAAAATTATATTACAATTAATACGGATAAGTAAAGTTGAGTTTCAAAAGTAGTTTATCAAAGAAAACGAAGTTTGTGAAAGAAAAATTCAATTTTCTTCCATTTATGTATGTTATTTTCAATCTTCCATCCGCGCTTTGTCTTTAAACTTGTAAGTGTTTAAACTAGATGTAATATTTCCTTCGAAAGGTCAAAAAAAAAATATTCCAAGATTCACAAACACTTGCATTGCAGTTAACTTTTTCTTATAAGAATGTTAATTTTAACAAAAAAAAAAAAAAAAAAAATAATTAATGAAATGTGACACTTACCAAAAGCGCAATATAACACAAATAAACTTAAAACAGGCCACACACGCGCCATTTTGCGTATGTGCTTTTTCTTTGTTCCGTGTAGACTAGGCGGGTTTTTAACCACAAAAACCTTTAAAGGAGAAAAAAATAATTAAGCACTGGCCACCAAAAAAAATTAAATTTATATAATACCAACTTTTTCTTATTATAGCTTAAAACAAACTATAAACGTTAGCTAGCGTACTTGCTCAATACACAGCCACGATTACACTAGGTGTTGGCTGCCAACAGTAAGTTCTATTTATTAAGATGCAGAAAACAGTCGAAAACAAAGGTTATAAAATTTGCAGAATGGTGAATAAAAGCAAACCAAAGCCAATAACTCAACTAACTTGTCTTTTACGGAACCTACCTTCAACCATCGACCACAACTGACAAAGAGATACATTTTATTTTATGAAATTTTAATTTTCATTAAGCTCGTTCTCTTTACCACTGACTGAATTTGTTTTATAATAATAGAAGGGGAAAGCTGATTTGAATACAAAAAGCTCTTTCGTGAAATTAATATGCATTATGGCTTTTCAATTTTATTTTAAATCCAGTTTATTTTTTCTTATCTTTTGTGTTATTTAAAAAGAGCTCCTCTTCTAACTTTATATAACATAAACAGATACTTAAGAAATAAGTGTGTCTTCACCAAAAATTAAGGTGAAGGGACGCATCTCATTTCGTCAAACACAATGTTTTCTTTGTGCCCATTAAACTCACCACACTAAATCTGCGAAGTTTGCTACTTAAGTCTTTCGTTTAGATGTTTTGGTACCATCTTAAATTTCAATTTGTTTCCAGTTTTTCGGTTATTTTTAATAAATACTCTTTTTTTTTTTTAAAGATTACGCAAATTATGTAACTCATAATAAATAAAGTTTATACACGCAATTTCGATTGAAGCGAAACAGTTGGTGTTTAAAAATAAATTAAAATCTCTTACAAACATTTTTCTAAAAGAAACAGGAGTGTCGGCAGAAGTTATAGCAGAAATAATGATGAAATTGACCTTTAATGTCGTGCAGGTCTATTATTTTTTTCTAATGAAATAAATAAACTAGAAGCTCATTCAAATGTCAAAGGCAAAACTATTAAGATTTCTTTAAACAAATTTTAAATATACTATTTTACTACTATTCTTTGCAGGAAGGAAATTGTTTAAATAAGCTTATCTCAATTTGTTAATTTTTGTTCAAAGCTGTGAAAATGAATAAAATGTTAAAAATTAGAACCTTTTAAGGAATTGCAATTACAAGTCCCATATGAATTAAATTTCAAACAAAAAACTGATCATTTTTACATTTTACACTGTTGTTTATTGATACTACGCAAATTGTTCTTCGGGGGGGAAAAAATAAATTGTTTTTTTTTTACTACTGAACAATTAAAGTTTTGAATGGAATCTTTTGCTAAACTGAATGCTTTTTAAGGGCCTGAATATATTAAGTTCGGCTTATGTTCGTTAAATTTTAAATTTTATTTTTAAGTTTTTATTTTTTTATTTATACAATTCTTATGCAATACCGGCTTCTGTAGGGAGTTATAAAGTTTTCACCACACCATGTGGTGACTTTTAATTGTATTCTTAGTAAATCATTTTTAATTTAAAATTTAAAATAGTTGCTTGTAATTTACTCTACCAAAACCAAATACAAAGAATGTACATCTACAAAAAAAAATTAGAACACCAAAAGAGAAACAAATTCATTTCAGTGGTAATTAAAATTGTTGAAATCGGTTGAATTTCAAGGCACGTTTAAAGTTCTCATAACGTGTCAAGTTATTTTTATTAATTTTTTCCTTACTTCTGTTTGTATTGACTCTTCGGTTCTGACTAACCATACCTTTAATTTCAGATCAGTTACCAAAAGTTCGTTATTCTCAAGTTGTTTGCTTTTTCCCCCAAGCGTATAAAATTAAGGTAGAACTGCTGCAGTTAATTAATTGTAATAAAACAATATTTTGTAGGTGTCATGAAAAGGTTATTAAACTTAGAGAAATAATGTTTTTGTGCATACGTGTGTAATAATTTACCAATACAAATGCATGGCATGAGGAGAAAATGAAAGAATTTGCATTTAACGATACAAAGATGTACAAAATCTGATTTATATGAAATATGACTTGTTTTCATCTTTAACTTACATGATCATGTCATGCGTTAATCACGCCTACTTGTTTAACAAATAAAAACATTAACAAAAAGCTTAAGATTAAGTTTAATAAAGCTGCAAACTTACTTGACTAGAATATACATACGTAAAATTGCCTAAGATCTTGATTCAAAGTTTTTAGTACAAGAACCGAAGAATTAATATATGCAGAACACACGAAGGTTACTCAGGCATTTCAATTGTCTCTGAATTTTCTTTTTATCATTCTTGAAATTAGACAAAAGAATTTTTGCATATTAACTGAGCCCTTTCAGAGCGTCCAATTGTTAAATTAAAGGGTTATGGAATTTCTGAATTTTGAGTTTAGTTTGTTAATTAGTTTTAGCTACTCGGTTTACTACAAATTACGAAAGTTCTCTTGTTAGATGCCAGATTTTGCAAGAGGCAGTGTAAAGGGGACAATTTAGCATTTGTGCTAACCTAATTGGTATTTGTGTTGAAATAGAAACGATGAACGATAACATTTATATGTAAGGAATTCCTTGAAAGCTTAAAGCAGCTCAAAGGAATAATCAAACAAATAATCATGTCAATGTATTTCTTCGTAGAATTTACATATTTGCAACGTAATAAATTTCAGGCTAAAATCCTCATCTTTTTCTTTACTAATTCAAGAATTTTAGGAATAAGTATTTAGTTATTTGGAATATTGAGCTGCATTTATTCTTGTAGTGTGCAGAGAAAAAACATATTTTATAGATAATAATATTAATAAGAAAAATATCTCTCAAAAAGAGTTGGAAGCTGACTGCATCACTCCATTAGAAAATTTTTAAAACAATTAATATAAATATATATTTAAAGCACATAACTAAAGCAAAAATGTAATCTTCGCTGATTAAGGACACTTTTTCATCGGAAATCACTGTTTTTCTTCCGTGACTAGAGCAGAGTCATCTAAAATATTTACTTTTGTTTTAAAACAAATTCATTAAATATAAAAATGTCAGTTAACTAACAATGAAGTTAAGATTTGATTAAATAATAGTAATACAGTGCTGAATACATAAGTATTATGTATGTGTGTATGTAAGATTGCATATAATTAACTAAAATGTTGTGGGTTCAGTCAATGGTATGCCAATGGAATTTTCCACTGTGGTAATTAATTTCTAACATTGGGCGTATCCAATTTTTTTTATTTTTTCCCAAATGCTAAAACTTTGGTTTCAAGTCGGTTGCTTTAGCAAATACTTTATCAATTTAAACAGCCATTCCCAAGAAATATAAAGTTGTTAAAGAAAAAATTGAAAACTTGTATCCCGAGTTGTATTTCTTAACGTAAAATGACACCAGTTGTGATTGGTATACATGCATATTCATATTTCTTAAATGAAATATCACATCTAATAGAAAAATGTTTAATAGAAAATGAGCCGTACACTGAAAACAAACTGCATGCGTTAATTCCCCTAATCGGCTGATTTTTTATATTATTCACATATAAACGGGCAATATGAGCGCTTGCCATGTTATGGCACTATGCATTTTCTATCTGGAGTAACTTGCAGTAACGATTTTGTGATTCAGTAACCTCTATATATATGTCGTTGATGTAAGGAAATGCATTTAATTAGGAGAAAATTTGTAATCAGAATTTCTTTGAATTGTTTTCGTGTATACTCCTATTTGCGTGCAATATAATGGTAAACAGATGATACAATTCAAAATTAAAATTTTTTTTTTCTAAAAATAATTCTCTGCAGTCCCATAATTTTTCCATTTTATAAAACATATAATAATTTGATTGCGTAACATGATGATAATAATTGCTGCAACATGATGGTTCCAATACCAAGAAACAGCTGTTGCGGCAATTTTTAGTTTATTTCGCGTCATTTCAAAACCATTTTCTTAAAAAAGAAAGAATTTTTTCTCCAAAAAGAAAACAACTGGTTGCCGCCTACAGCAGTCGTTAAAATATCGTTAAACATATTAGTGACTTGGATATGGAGTAAATATTCGTTGTTGTATTTACATTATCGATACGATTATCAGTTTATCGGTATCGTATTCACCTTCGATATCTATAGCAAAGCATCTCTCATTTGTTCAAAGTCTTTTTATATTTAAAAGTTTTTTACCTACATTATAAAAAATTTATTAATTTTGATACATATATGTACATGCCACAATACTTATCCGAGACAGTAAAAATAATTAATTAATTAATTAATAGTAATAAATTCACTTCCTTCCATTCCTGTGAAATGCACTTGCTTGAACAAGGCTTACACTGAGCTGCTTTTATTATTCTCTGTGTAAAAGTGGCATAAATATTACAAGTTGAAAGAAAAAAAAAAAAAAAGTAGAAAAAAAGTAGAAAAAGTAGAAATTTATCGAATAGTGTATGTAACTGATAAAAAAAATATTTATTTTAAAAATGTCGCAACAAATAATATTTAGAGCAACTTAACCTGTTTAATAATCAATCATGACATTTTACCAGATAATCGTTATGCTTATAAATATAAACTATGAATATTTATTTCAATTACCTCAAATAAATACAAAGATTTGGAGCTATTCGCAATGTTAGTTAGTAGTAAAAGACAACAAAGATTAAATTAAATGCAAACAAAAGAATTTCTCATAATCCAAAATTAAAAAGTTGAATATTTTACAAATGACAAAAAATTAGTTTCCTAAGAAACAGACTGGGAATTGCCGAGCTTGAAAGCACTAAATTTAAATATTCATTACAGCATCAATACCTGCATGATGCCCAGGCCATATTCACAAGCACAAACACACATACGAGTACACATCCCCACTCATGCATTTTAAGTCACCTTTGCTGCATGAATTTCAATTGTAAATACCTGCCAAAGTTAAAAATAAATACTACTGCCAATATTATTACAACTTTCGGTTAATATTATTTAATTTTTTGTTTGTTCAAAAGATGTGTGTATGCGCATGTGCAGCGTTCCCCTACACAGTATGAATTTTTTGCGAATCATATTAATAATGCTTGCGCACACACACACACACGCACACACAAATAATTTTATCACCGCTCAAGGTGAGCGGCTTTGATATAACGAAACGATTGAAACAAGTCTGGACTTAAACTACAGAGTGCACGACACGGCATGACACCACAACACCACATACAATGAGCAGACAGCGATACTATGCGAAATTCAACCATCGATCCATCCATCCATACACACAATCGCATTTTACCAGTACGAATCAAATACCGCACTTTAAATTGTAATCGTAGATGAAATATTCGATAACAAAAAGAAAAATTTGCAATAAAATTTACCAACAATGCGATGTTTTAAAAAAAAAATTAAAATAAAAAAATACAAAAAAAGGGGGGAAAAATAGGGGAGGGCAAAGTAGCAGCCGCTCGTGTAATATTTAGCAGCCGAAAAAGAAACCATCTAATGAAGAAATGAAGAGTCAGCGCAAAGTAATGTGTGATTTTGCTTGTGCTTAAGCTGAAAACCTCCTATTGCTGCTACCTTGTATCATGATGGTGTCGATGGAATGGCATTTCTGCTGCTTGCAAATGTATACTTCAATAAAAAATAAAAAAAAAAAAATAAACAAAACTTGTATGAGCTGACCACTGAATGCAATTTTAAAATATTAAGTTTGTATTACAAGAAACTCGTTAAGTGGCTTCAATGGGACCAACTGCAGCCATGGGTCGCATTCATGCACCCTTTCGGGATTGCATTATTTTATTTAATTATTAGCCTTAAACAAATTGTGTGAAAATACCGAAAGTTATGAATTCAGAATGATCGGTAGGAAAATACGACTAATGAACAGTGTGTAGTCAAAACAAGGGTGGCTGGTAATGGAATGATATCGAACCGTTTTTAAAGGATTTATACCAACCTTTGGGCAAGTGAGAAAAAAACATTCCAATCAATTTTGATGCAAAAAGAAATAAATTTTTACTCCCTTTCTTTGAATTAATTATCAATAAATGGCAGGAGGAATTGTGGATTTCTCCGTAAGATGACGAATTCCTTACTTAAATTCATCGATGGAAATTCCAAATGGAAAATATTTTTTAAAAATCTAAAAATTAGCAGAAACACATGTAGAAACGATTTTTTAATGAAGACTAAAGGCGTTTAACAGAAATTCTTCTACTGCAGAGAATTTTAGTAATTTTGAATGATTGACGCCTCGATTGTGTTCATTTTCATTTAGACACATGTGTCGTTTGTTCGAGTTGTGTTCCCAGCGATATCCAATTATCGCTAAATAAATATGTTTGAACTAAATTCGCATTGCGATTATAAATAATTTGAAAATATATAGCTTTTTGTAATTCTGGGATTTCTCTCTGTATGAATTAGAGCACGAAAGTGGAAATTTTCAAATCCATCAATGTCGGTCACATTTCAAATAGTTTATTTAACTTTATTTCATACACTTTACAGTACATTTGCACCTTAAATGGAAACTTTTACTTTTACTTAATGCTATTTTTTTACTTCTGTCCACCTTGTTTGCTTGAATATTATACTATATTCACTCACATTACAATTTACGAGTACTTACATATATCGAATGCATACAGATACATTTCAGAAGCAAGTAACTGCAACAGTTTGAAATAAAGAAAAAATATCAAGTAATTAGAAAATACAAACAACAAAATAAACCAATGAAATTCCAATGACAAGTGGAATGATATAAAAGTACAAGACAAAGAATGTGAAAAAGCTGAATCACTCCATCCAGATGGACCACGTAAATAGCAAGAAATAAAATTGAAAAAATGACTCGATTTAATACTTTGTTGTTTCCTCAAACACGATAAGCTTTGCGTTATTTATTTGTATAGAATACAATTAGCGACCATCAATAACAATTAAATAACGTATAGAGAAATCCCTCCCCTTTTTTGATGGGAAGTAAATAATTTCTAGAAAAGAAAGAGATCTTGTTCGGGTCTTGCAGTTACATTATTCTGGCCATTCATGCAGTGCTGTGAAGTAAATTCTAAATTCTAATCGCCTTTCTTCGTTTTTGGAGAAAAATTCTTTCTTTTTAAACAAATTGGTTTTGAAATGACGCAAAATAAACTAAAGAATTGACGCCACAGCTGTTTCGTGGTGTTTGAAACCAATCAAATTATATGTTATTATATATTTTATAAAATGGACCAATTATGGGACTGAAGAGAGCTTTATCGGTACAATTTTATTATTGAAATTGGGCCGAACTGCTGTATTTACGGTAATCGTGTGATCCACCGCCATCACTGCGAGCCTCTATAAATTGTTCTTAAATTTTAATCTTCCATTTGCAGATTCTGCTTTATTTTTAAAAGTTTTCTTTGTCTGCCGTGCGTTTTATTTATAAAATATTTAAAATTTTACTGATATTTTTTATTACTTTATGCGAGTATGATTTTGCAATGATTTGAATTTATTTTCGAGCCGGAGGCTTATGTAAATTTTATATGCGGCTTAGAATTCAAGTTAAATGGCTTAAAAAAGCTATTAAAATTTTAATTCAAATGGACAGTTTCTGTTTGTTTCCATACTTGTAGAGGATTGAATTAGTATATGCGTGTGTGCGTGTGTGTGAGTGTATTCGATTATGCAACATGCCCAAATAATGATTGATCAGAATGAACATTAATTAAAATATGATGTAAATAATGATTAAAATGGTATTAAAATTAGACATCAATCTGTTGTGGATATGATTTGATATGTAATCAGATGCCTATTCAAGACTTCAATATATAGACAAAAGTATGCTGATGATGGCGGAGTAGCGCTAATCGAAAAATAATATTTTTCTGTTGAAATTAATTAACATGTTAATTGTTCTTATGCCTTCAGAGTATTGTTTCATATTTAATTGAATATTATTTAAAAATATTCTACCGACTTTAGCCTAAATGTACTTGTAGGAAACACCTTGACCTTTGATTTTTATTTCGTGGCTAAAAAAAGGTTTCATTCTATTACAATTTCCAATATCAGGCCAGAGGGCACCGCAGTGAAAAATTACTATTGGCTTGAAATTTAATTTTATTCCACCCAGGTTCAAGGAATGAGCCATATTCAAGCAATGCATTACCCCAGACGTGGTAACTGGTTGATTATTGACTGCCCAGTCTTGCAATACAACATTGTTTTTTATATTCTATACTTGGGAATGTGGCTTTTGTTCATCACGAATTCGCGTCAAATATAGAAGTGCGGGACCTTTAAACCGTAATATAGCAAATTAATAGCAAATTCCGAATACTTGACATGTATTGTCATTTCATGTCACGACATTTATGCATCGCACCAGAGGGTTTAAATACGAGTGTTTCAGATTTTTATTATTGAATTTTTTTTACAAGCAAATAATATTGTTGATGATAAATTGCTATTGAATTCGATAAACGCTCATAAATTATTGATTTTCTTGCTTCTCGTTCATTGTTTTATTTATTGACTTCCGCGTTACTTTTTGTATTACAAGAGCATCATCATGCAAGCGCTGATATTCGTGGAATATTTAGAGCCTTTTCAGCTTCCTATAATGGATTTAACAGAAAGAAAAATTGGAAAATTAGTTTCATTTTACACTAAAAAAATTTGTATATGTTGGAAATACAAAGTAGTTGCTTCAAATAGAAGTGTGACGGTTTAAGAGGGAGAGAAACTGGAACGTAAGCGGTGCATTTGTTTGAATTTGCAAAAGTATGTCATCAATAAATCCATGGCTAGGCCTGGTTCGATAGCGTTCGGCAACTCCTCCCTCATTTAAAGATGTATTGTTAATTCGATAACGATTCATGATGTCTTGGCGAAACTTTCTTAAACAGCTGTTCAACGACAGTTATCGAAATTGGTAGTTCCTATGCAGCTTCAAAAGCGTTTTAGCTTATCGCTTACTTGCTTACTACTAATTCGAACTTCTCCTCCGCTATTGATTGAAATTATAATGCGGCTGATAATATTAAAACTGAGCCAATAGTCAAAGGTGTGTTCCTCACATTAATCAGGTTTTTGTGTATGTTTGCACGTACTCCTGCAATCATTCAAGCAATCATCCCATACACTCATGAAATAAAGAAGGCAAAAACAAGTCAAAAATTATGCAACTGTTGACTTTGTGGTTTTGAAAAATCTGAAAAAGCTTTTTAAATGTATACGAGTACAAGTAAATTCGTTGGATCCCTGCACAGCAACGCAAGAATCATCACCAGTCACCAGCACTTCTGCTTTATCAAAGTAAGACTAATTTATGAGGTTAAAAGTTTTTTATTACGAGTACGCCACAAGAGACGTATTTAATGATGCCACCAATACCGATGCATGATGGCGGTTACTTTAGTTGATTGTTTAAAAGGACGAACGTGTATATTTTGCATGTCTACTTGTGTATTCCCTGAACTTTGAGGCTGCACTTAAAATACATTTCTGCTGGACTTAATTATTATTTTTATGTGCATTTTCATACATACAAAACAGTATGGGATATTTTTAGACTTGAATTTCTTATTGTTTCAATTTATATTGATGTCTTTCTGCTTTTTCTGAAAAATTATATTAAAGAAATACGAGTATTTATAAAAGGAAAAAACAAAAATAATTGCATAATTACGTCGTAGGGGAGAAAAGAAGCACACAAGTTTGTTTACAATGAAAATTGCAAGAGAATGTGATAAAAAGTGTAACCAAAAATGATATAACTTTATAAATAACAGCGAGCCATTACCATCGCCTAATTGATGGATACAAAAACCATAATGCGACAGCCGTAGTGTAGCAGTTGTTGCCATGTACTGGTTGGTTGGTGGCCGCTGTTACTGCTGCAGTTAATTTGCTATTAGTTGGTCTTTCGGAATTTCAGGTTGTTACTGGTACTTTGGTATTTGGTTCAGTATTGTATCCTCAAATGAAACTGGTTCCTCTAAAATTCCAAGAGAAAACTATTTGGCACTGCCGCTGCAGCTGATAAATTTCATATTTTTAAATATTTTTTCAAACAAATTAAAAAAAATAATGGAAAATTGAATTTTTGCTTTTCCAAACAAAAGAAGTTAACAGTGGCAATAAAAATATTTCATACATTTAACCTTCCAAATATTTATTTTTAACCAGCATTACGAAACAAATTTGCTTCGTGCAACGAATTAATTGACTCACACTTTTGCTCAACTTATGAATTCACTTCGCATAAGATACTTTAACGTATTGCAGAAACCCAGGAGTTGCGCAATGTAACAGTCGGTTTCTCTTGATTGTTAAGTGTATTCGCAATTTTATTAACTTCAAATGATATTTTGACTGTTCACAACTTTATTTATTATATTATTTTATTACATTATTTTTATACGTTTCTAAACATATGACAGCACTGGTCTTACGTGTTCCATCACAAATATTACAGATGTTTAGGAGGTACTTCTAGCAATAAGTGGTAAAAAATTTGCAGTTCGCAAATCCCAACCGAAGTTACGTCCGTTTGCACGTAAGATTACGTTACGTATGTTAATCGCATCAGCTGGCATGTGTGTATATATTTTTTAAATGTATAGTTTTAGAAAAATTACTTTCAGCATCGAGAGTTTCAGATCACGAGAATATACAAATTTAACTGATGATTAATATTTTTTTGAACTTTTTTCTGAAGGTCTCTTGTAAAGATTAAAATTGTATTATTATTTATTCATTTGCTAGAGCGCCTCCAGGAAATGCTGGTGTTATGTTGTATGTTACATATTATATGAATGCAACTTGTAACATTGAATGCATAATTAACAAAATGTTTGTTAATGTTTGTTTCGATTGAAAAAATTGTTTATTAAAAATATATTTTGACGTTTTTCGTCTTCCGTAAAAGATAAATTAGATTTCCAATCAAAATCAGTTAAAGCATAAAGCTGAAATATCTTTTTCAACAAGGCCATCTACTCGTATGCCGCATTATCATGCCCGTTTGCCAGTTTGAAAACTGCGATGCTTTTAAAAGTTGGTCTCATAAAATAAGAGTGGGTGGATGAAGATCACAGTCAGATAATAAACATTTTTTAAATTTTATACAACGAGCTGCGCGCAGTCGTGAAAATATTCAAGCACATGTTTAGCATACGTTGTACAATATTTCCCGATTTATTATTCCACTTCTGTCGCTTCTTAATAACAATCATTTTGAAAATGAATTGCAGAGACAGCTAAACAAAATCTTTCTATAAAGTTTTCAAACTTTCTTTAATGAATTGATTAATTGCTTAATAACTGTCGCTAAAACGAACTTAATTCTGCCATACAACGTTGTCCATCCATCTGGATAAAACATGAAATTCTAATATTTATATGAATTTGCCGGCAAGTTTTCTTGAATGTTTTTATTAATTTTTCACATAAAAGAAAAATATTCAAGTGTCTAGACGCTGCTACTCCATAGAAGAGTTGCTTCTTACAAATATTGAAGAAACACTTTTATTGCACTGAAAAATAAAAGAAACGGAATTTGCAAGTCAACGTTTAAAGACATCACGTACATCGTATCGCTCCATCACTCCATTACTACATCAGCCGACTCAGTGTCATCATCTACAAGATACAAGTATTTCTGGGTTTTAGATATGGGTTTGTGGCACACACAAACTTGGCATTTCTGCAAAAAAATTAACCCGAGTTGCTTAACTTTTTTTAATTCTATAAAAAAATTCTTTAAGCCACATTGTTTTGTTGTGGACATTCTTCAGTAAAATTAGAACACCGATGATGATACGGATCCGCGTACATGAACCCATTAAGTAGCCGCCTCCATTGGTGAACGAAAGCAATGCATAACAGCTTCCGATCGCATACGCTGGCAGCCCAACATGAACTTTGATTCGCACAAAAGAATTGCTATAATTATGCCCAACCTATGCCCAACCTGTACTGAGCATGCCTAGACAAAATCGTTCATGCCGTAAACATTTTTGTAATAATTAAACAAATAAAAAAAAAATTATGAAAATGTTTATTTTACGAGGTTGCAATTTAATAGCGATTAATGAGCCCATTCCAAATGCAAGATTTCTTCGATTGCACGGCACTTCAAACTTTACTGTTATTGGCGGGGAAGGGCCAGGAAAACATTTGAATTCTTTCACATTTTTCATTTCTTTCCTTTTTTTTCCATCGCCAATTGCAAATTAAAGTAACTTGACTGGCTGCTTAATTTTTTATTCAGGCACTATTTCTTTGTTCAACAAGTATGCCAGCAGGTTTTTGTGTGGAATAGGAAATGGCAGTAAATTAATTGTGAAAAGAGTGTTGGAGTGGGAGGGGAGCAATCATTCATGATACAATCAGAACTTTGAAATTGTTTGTTAAGCACAGAATGAATGTTTTTCTTTTTATTTTTATTTCTTTTTTTAACCCATTTACGGCTAAACATAAAACGGAAGCGACCAATTTTAAAATTTCTTTATTTCTAATAAAAAATGAAATAAAATAAAGAAATGAAAAGGAAAGGAAAAAAAATGTTCTCAATAGTATGCAGTCTGAAAAATTATGTGTACCCAAATAGATACAGAAGCCGAAAATGGATTAAGAAACCAGTTTAACATTTAACGGGAACATTTTATCAGGAAGTAGTGAAACTATAGCCGTATCAAAATAATTCACTTCTAACAGCATGCAATCAATATCTCGTTGTCACACCGTCGTCATGTTACGTGCTTAAATGATTCAGTCTACATAAACTATTGTTAACTTTGTTTTAAAATTGTTTTTCTTGTTTATTAGAAATACGTACAGTCTAACACACGTTAAAAGATTGGGGCTCGTCTAAATCGCAGAGTATTTCTGGTAATAATTAATAAGGAAATTGTCAATATATAAAATAGAAAGTGTATGCAAAAATATCGCTTTTCAATGACAACGAACTGAGACAGAATTTTCTAGAATAATAATTTCTTAGTTGAGGATTCGACGTGGGTTCGCTTCTCAACGCAGTCTCTTGTTCCACTTACTATTAAACTAAAATGATTAATCTTAATTGCGGTTTTGGTACTTCATCACAACCGCTGGTAATAAATAAGTAATTAAATCGAAGCAATTTCCTTAAGTAAGCATACGTCGAGCAATAATTATTTTTTAATTATTTTTTGTCAGACAAGTGCAGATATTCAATTCAATTAATTTTGATTAATTATTCTTTAAATACAGTGGAATCGCACTTATAGCTCTTCCACTTGTCAAAGATTACAATCTGTCATATAACAGGTTTAATTGACATTATATCCATATTTCGGAATGACACAGTTAATAAATCTTACTTTGTCATTCTTTCTACTTATGCAATTCTACCCTAATCGGCATTTCTTTAATGGCACAGTTACGAAATGTTAAGTTAATTTAATCAAACGTAATGTTACGTAATCTTAATTAGACTTAAGCCAAGCTTTTCACAGCTAGAATATAAGTGAGCACTAATTTAATGTAAGACACACTGTTCACTAGTCCCTATGGAACAGACCGAGAGCGGCATAGATGAAATAAAATAAATAATTATAAATTAAATAAAATAAAAAACAAGTGGTATTTAAATTTAACTAGTTTGCAGTAAAATTCAAGAATCAAGAATTTTAACAATTGTTAAAAATATATCAAATTTTTTTTAACGTCGAGACTGACGCTTTTAGGAACTCCATTTCAAATATTTCCATGTGTTTTTATTAAGTATCAAGACAATTTTATCTAAAATTGCTACAATTTCACTTTTCCAGCCATCATCACAAACTACATCTAAAAGGACGAACCAAAAATTAAAAAACGTTAAAATAATAAACTTGGCGAAACCACCGTATTTAAATTATTCTTTGTATTACATGGGAATTAAATTGGCGTACTTGCCAGATAATAAATGTAGCCACTTTATGGTGACGCACATAATCGGGGTTCCACTGTAGTTTAATATTACATGCATACATTTTCCTTGCCTTCAGAGTTTGGTAAATATTTGACATTTGCTTACCCAAAATGTCAAAAATCATAAATATTTTGTTTTCAGTATTATTTTATTACTAATTTGTTGTTGTTGTCACCATCGCTGCTTATTGGCATGCATACATTTTTATTTTATTGTATTTTTATTATTATTCTTTTTTTTTTTTTTTTTTATATTTAACTATCGACCACAAATCCAACAAAAAAAAAAAAAATAAAAAATTCAAATCCAGTTTATATTTTTTATTTAATAAAACTTGTCTTGCTTTTAGAGTTTTTCTCAGTGCTTGACACAAAGCAACCTGAAATTAATAAGCGTTTCCAAGAAACCGACTTGAAATAACTTTGATAATTTAATAAATATGTAATTTTTTTTTTTTTTTTTAATTATGCTTGTTAATCTGCATAAATTCTTTGAAATGAATTAAATTTAAAGCATTTTTATTCAATAATCAATGGATTGATGTTCTTAATGCATTCTGTGTTTAAAAATAAATAAATTCACTTTTATTTTAAATGTGGTTTGAATTTAAATTAGTTTAACAAAAATTAATAAATAAAATTTAAGCAGTTTCAGTTTGCATGGTGTTTTGATTCGTTTTCGAAATATTATTTTCAGACTTACAGAATAAAGATTAAAAGGTCTTCACAAGACTATAAAATGTATGCATGCCGATTTCAATTAATTAATTTTAATTAATTATAATTATTGTTAATCTAGTGATTGCTCAAAATGGATTTAGGAAATTATTAGCATTCATAACGCAACATTTGCAAATCGCTTGATTTTTTATGCAACGTTTTTATTGTAAGATTTTGTTAATTTTTATTCCGATCTTAATAACTTTTTCTTTAACTTTCTGAAATTTTCAGAATTTTTTTTTTTTGGTTTTTTTTTATTTTGTGAAAATAAGCGATTTTTAGTTATTTTTTTCATTTTGGCTGTTTTTTATAAAGAACTTTGTACTACAGCCATAACCAGGATGCACAAGGAGCTCTTTACCGCTTAAAATCTTAACAAGCTTTTTTCCCTACAGTCTGACGATATATTTTTATTCGCAAACAATGTCTTTAGTTTTTAAGATCAGTATAAATTGAAACGTTTTGAACGATTTTTATTAAATGTTTGTGTTTATTTCATTGTGCGTACTTTATTTTATGAGAAATGCAACTGATAGTTCTTTAAGATAAACCCGAATCTCTTCAGGGATCATTGTAATGTGTTTGATTGGTTACACACATAATATTGTGAAATTTAGTGGGTTCTTAAGTTTAGAAATTTTGGTTCTCATTGAGAATTTTCCAATAAGTTCCAACTTTTTTTTTAATAATTTAAGCTGAATTACATTAGTGGCAGACCTGGAAAGTGTAGACGTGCTTGGTGCTCCATAATTACTAGACGCCCTACACTTAATTTCTATCACAAGTTATTTTTCGTATTGCCCCAACATAAGATTTATTGGCTCCCATTTAATTAAAAAATCTTAATTTTTGTTTGTTTTTCAATTTTTTATTTAATTTTTTTTTTGTTTGTGTTTGTTTAATGAGTTGTACGATTACAATTTATGTTGGGTTTTCATTTTTTCTTCTTAATTTATACATATAAATTGGACGATACAATATGTATTAATTATAAAAAAAAATATATATATTTAAATATAGTACGTTACAAATAAAATAATATTCTACAAATTACAAATGAAAAACATGCGATCGTTTGTTTATTTGTCTTAATAGCTTTTCCAACGTGCTTAAATTTGTTTTTAATAATGTAAAATTAACACAGCAATTACTTTCAAACTTTAATAAAAACAAAAAGTTTAAAAGATGCAACTAAAAAAGTCTTGCAAGGTGAGAAAGAAAACATTTATTTTGTAACAATAAAAAAGTACTTTAAAGAAAAATAAACGTGAACAAATTTTGAATTTTTGTTAACACATACTTACATACATACATATGTATGTATGTACAAGTGAATGGTGAAAAGTTGCTGTTGTATAAAAGTGTGCAGGCAGTGATGAAGGCACTAAGAGTGGGCACGGAAAGAGTGATAGAAAGGAAAGGAAGACAGT
The DNA here is from genome assembly GCA_963402855.1 of Ormia ochracea. Lineage (NCBI taxonomy): Eukaryota > Metazoa > Arthropoda > Insecta > Diptera > Tachinidae > Ormia > Ormia ochracea. The sequence continues at coordinate 57,323,152 of OY727106.1, read as the reverse complement.
CGAACATATGGAAAGTACATATGCACACATACATATGCTTGTCAGCTGGCAGTTAAAAGACGTGATTTTTAAATTAGAGAAACTTTTGTGCTGAAAGTTCAAGTTTCTTTTAAGACTTTTTGTTGGCTATTTGTTTGTTTGTATGACTTAGAAGAAACCGTCACCTGTGGGATCATTAACCCATGGGTAATTATTAGGACATCTTACGCAGGTTTGTAGATTAATAGTTTCTCCGGGAATTTCCTTGGAAGTGAGCTTGCAGGTATTGGGTACCCAACAGGAGGGTTTGCCTTCGACGGTACATTTCTCCCTCCATGGCTCGAAGTTCTTCACTTCGCTGATGGTTCGTGGATTTTGCATCCATTGAATAACTTGGGTCATGGTAACAAAGTACACATCGTCGTGATTGGCCAGAACCTCATCAATCCAGTACAAGAATGCGTCCAAGAATTCGGGATTGTTCTTTAACCAGGCGGCATGGAAATACAAACCAAGTGGGGCTCGATTTTGATCGTAATGGCGATCAAAGTTGTGATTTAAGAAGTTGTAAAATTGATCACCTGTTAAGATATTAGAGCAAGAGTCGACCATAGCGCAACCAGGCAAGTATTCGTCATTGGCAGGATCTTCACGGCGATCTAATTCGTTCATGACCATTTCCCAAACGGCATGGGAGCGAGTAGGACAGCTTTGCAAGTTTCCGTGGCAACGATGGGGCATGCGGAAGTACATTGTGTAAGGCCATAGAGGAGGATTTGACAAGGGTGCCGTAATGGTAGAGTCGTACAAGAAGGCTTGCTCCTCCATCATGGTGAATTGATTGTTACCACCGACACGCAAGTAAGGAGCACGAACACCTACAACTGAGTTGTCTGTAATGTTGGAGAACTTTTCCATAATTATACGCATGCCAGCCATTTCTTTGGCCCAATCATCGACAGTAGCATTCGACCAGAATCGTTCTTCATCGTTGTGACTGAATTGGAAAAAAAATGGAAAAAGCAGAAAAAAGAAGAAAGAAAAACTTAGTTAAATCTGACAAAGGAAAGAGACTCACTGTCACGTGACAACCATGAATACAGTCAGTCTCTTAATAAAAGTAAAATGTTTTAATGGAGTTCATTTCAAACTTACGTAATAGAGTGAACAGCAACCTCGTGCCCCTTACGATGTGTTTCCTGTACAGCTGAGTAGTTGGTATACTTATGCGAAATGAAATAAGTGGCCTTAATATCGCAACCATTAGGGTTCTTGCGTCCTTTGAAAATTTCCTTATACAATTCAATGTTATTATTATTAATTGCATCATCAAAAGTAATTGTGATCATCATGGGAACATTTTTAGCAGGCAAGTCGCCGGGAATGGCGGTACCATCTTCAGAGCAAAAGCAATCCGGCAAAACACAAACTGCAGGATCGCAGGGTGGTGCACGATTGGGATCATTATCAATATCTAAAGAAAAAAAAAATAAAATAAAAACCATTTTCTTCTTTTCAATTCGACTTCAAGTTTGCGATTTAAAACTTTGTGTACATTTTCAAAATATTATTTGCTTTAATAACACAATTAGCAAAACTTAGTATCTTCAATACCGTCAGCGCCATTAAATTTAATTTAATTGTATTCCCCCTCAGCAAGCAGTTCAGTGAACTTTTGATTGCATTCGTATTTATTACGTTTTTGTTCGGCATAAAATCTCTCGAATGCATTTTTCTGATATTATTTGAACAGTTGCATACAGCACTTTAAAAATAACGGTTAAATTGTTAACAAGAAGGCGAAGCTTTTTCAATTTCTTTATTTTCACAAGGGGCAATGTAAATGTCATTGAACTTAAAAGTTTTTTTTTCACACTTAGTCACACACACACACACGCGAGTGCTACATGCATTGAGCCAAAAATAATTATGCAGGTGAAAAACAAACAGAAAAGAGAGGAAAAAATATTATGCTTTGAAAGTAAACATTTGACATGCATACAAAAATATGTACATCCTTATATACATATGTATATATGTATGTAAATGGTGATAATGTACACTCATGCATAAAAAAATCAATCATGTACTGAATGCTAATGGCAATTAAACACACACAAACACACGCATGCGAATATGCTAATTGTAAAATCTTTCCAACCATTAATGATGACGATGACGTCACACCTACCAATTATACACATCAGCCCTTCATTTGAAAGTTTTGTCACGTTGTTGGTGGTATTGACTCGACGTTAGTGGTAATTTTAACGGTTTTCCAATGTGTAAATTTGTGACTGTTAAAAGAGCCATCTTGGCCAGACTTTGGCGTATTTGGCAAACGCCACAAAATATTGAACTTTTACTTCACAGGCAAGCAATGAATGTGAAATGTTTCTTCACAGTGGCTCTAATATTTTCCTATGGGTTTACATACATACATATGTATGTAAGTATGTACTGCAATTCACATATGTACATATGTTTCTACGCATGATTATGTGCATGCACGTTAAGCGATTGTGTACGCACTTGGCATACATACATACATGTGTATGGAGTATATTGTTTGCTGGCATTTAAGTGTAACATTTTTGCGAAAGTTCAAGTTTCCTTTGTTACATATTTTCACTAAAAATTATTACAATTGACGGCATGTGTAAATAATATTTTATATTTTTCCATTTGCGTGATAAGAAATTTTTACTACATAAATTGCAGTTTGCGCTCATCTCATGCGCTGCGGCTTACAAAAAATTAGCGAGTAACAAAAGTAACTGTACTGTACTTGTGAGACAGCATTTACAAAAACAAAACAGCCATTTATTTGCCAGCATTGCCAAATGTCAAAATAATCACATTGTTGCACCTTTTTTAGAGCAGTGCAAACAAATACATTTGCACTCACCCGCCCATTGGTGTGCATGTGTTTCTTTATTTTTTTAACAACTTGCTTTAGTAAATGAATAATTAATGAAAAATAAAAAAAAAAAATAAATAAATAAGAAGTGCTTAAATGTTAAATAGATTTGGTTTCTCTTTTAACACATTAAAGCCCCTGTTTTCAGTTTCATTTGTTTTTTATGAAATAAACTTTTAAGCGAATATTTAAAACTAATTTCAGCAAACAAAAAACCAAAAAAAAAAATAAAAAAACTTAAACAAGTTTTAATAGCAAGTTAATTTGAAATTCCTTTCAGGTTTATATTCTGTTTATAATCTTAACAAATCTGAGCAGCAACCACAGCTTAAATAAACAACACCGCCAAAAACATAAAAACATCAAAAACTTAAAAAAAAAATATTTTTTAGAAAAAAACATCACAGACAAGTACTAAAAAAAATGCTGACACGCGTTAAAAAACCAAAATGTTTTTCGTTTATACCGTTGATGTTGTTGCTGCTCAATTTTTTTTAAAAAGATTATGTTTAAAGGTTTACTAAATTTATATTGCATATTAAGCTAATGGAAAAGCTGATGACATAACAACGCTCAGTAACATGAAATGAAAAAGCAGTCATTGCAAAATGCCTGTAGTTGACTCGTAAATGTTAATGTATTGAAAAATTGCAAATAATTGTACAAATTTAACAATAAAAAAAAGGAATTTTAATCTGTTAAGGAAAAAAATGAAAGAAACTTTAACACGAATTCTTCACATTCCTTGAGCAATTTGTAAGTTTGTAATCAAATCACAAAAGAGTTGAAATTGATTAAACTTTTGGCATAGAAAATGCGTTACTGAATACGAATGCCAATGTGGAGTGGCAATGTTTTCCTTTCCTCCCACTCTTTCCACACACTGTTTGAAATTCACCACACTCTGTCTTATTGTTTAACAATTTTTTTTATTTATTAAATTTGATTGAAATTTATTTGCAAAGGCAATTTGTTTATTTACATAACCAACAATTTATCTTTCGCCAATTTTTAAGTCTGCATTTGAAATGTTTCAGTTAATTGGCCATTTACGTTCAACAATTTAATTTACGGTTTCTGCTTAAGTCAGGCTGAAGGGGTGCTGGTTTTAATTTTTTCTGTTCTTGTTTTCTTTTGCAATTTAATTGAATTTTATTTGCTTTTGTTGAATTGTTAAACAATCTGTCTTAAGGAATTTATTGCTGGGAGAACAAATTTAAAAAGTTCAAACACTACACCTTGTAGGAGTGTGTGTGTGTTCGTTATTGTTATTCCTCATTGCACGCTTGACTGCAGTTATTAACATTTATAAAAGCCTTCAAAACATTCCAGTTTTTTTTTCTTTTCTTTCTATTAAAACAAAATCGTGGCTAAAGTTGAAGCGTTAATCAACAAGTAGCAAACGTTAATTGTAATTGTCTCTGTTCGATGGTATCTAAGTAGAGTTTGTGGGGTATAATTACAAGTTAGCATAACTGAGCCAATATTTTATGCTCCGCTACACTTTTTGCCACGCTGCATTAAAACGTACACCGGCAATCTCAAAATAAGCGAATCTATTCAACTAAATGAACTAGCAAAGTTTCCTTTTCTTACAGGAAATCCTCAATATTCCTGAAGTATTCGGCCTTGAGCCACATTTATTGTTTGAACAAGACCGAATTAGAAAAAAGCTTGATCACTAAGCATCATTAAGTAAATTTTTATTTAAAATATATTTTATTTGCTATTCATTCCACGTGTTGAAAACTTTATTTTATACATTTTTATTTTTTGGTGGCATTTTCTCATTTCTCTGCTATTTCTTTATGCGATGCTTCTTCGAAAGCTATAATCAGTTCAATCCGTATATTTTTTATTTTTATATTTTTATTTTAGTATGATGTAACCGGACAAAGTATAAAAATAATAATTAACACATTTAAAAGCAAGGTTAACCAGTAGTGGGCAACTTTTTATAAAGAAGCAAATTACTTAATGTTTTCACGTTGAATTTCATACGAAGGAAAATCGTGTTTATTGAATCATTTCTCTTTAAGGACTGAGTATAAGGTGCACTACTGACCTAAATTTATTAAACTGGTTGTGCGTCTGGCTATTTGCTGATTGTCGTTTTGTGTAGTTCATTGTTTGGGTGTTTTTAATAGGCTCTTTAACTTACCACAAGTGTTTTCATCCGAGCCGTCTGAACAATCCTTTTCGCCATTACAGAAAAGACCGCGTTCGATACAATTGCCATCACCGCAGGCCAAGAACCCATCTTGACACAACGGTTCGTCGGTATGCAACAAAGGCTTTACACGGCGTTCCTTGTTCTTTAGCTTACAGTTCTTGACGGCTTCCTTCCAATCACAAGTTTGTTTCTCAATATCAAAGTACAAACCAGCTGGGCAACGAATGGCTTGTAGACCCTGCAAATTTTTTAAAAGAAAATTATTAAAAACTTATCGAATTTAAAAGAGAGTTCTTTCAATGATGACTGCAGGAATAATTTATTTTTTGAAAATATTTGATATTTGAAAATAGTTTTTTATTTGTTATTTTAAATGTTATCTTTTTTTGCCTCAAAAAAATGTCCATTTATGGGCAAACTCTATGCGTAACAAAATAGCCAATTTTATGGAGTTCCTTAAAAATAACGTATGCGAACTTGAGCCTAATGAGCACATTTATTAAATTGTTTTAAAATTCTAGAGCACGCAGTGTAACGATTTGCTAATTTTAGTAAATTTTTTAACTTGATTAAACATTTGTTTGAAATGAATTTTTTTTCTTTAATTTAATTTTCAGTACATGTAGCATTTGGACTTACAGAGGATGTACATTGAATAACGTCACGGCAGTTATCACCTTCACCAGCTACCAAACGGAACCATTCACCGGCATCTTTATCTTTACACAACTCCTTCTCAAAAGATTCTTCCTTCTTGGGCTCTTCTGTGCTGGCTTGTCGCTTGAAACGCTCAGAGTGTACTGCAGTAGCTGCAAGTAAATTGGAAGGTAAGTTGTATTTTATAAAGAAAAATTGATTATTCTCTACAAAAATTGTGGGCGTAAGACTGTTTAAAATTGGAAAATTGCAATGACCTGCGCGAGGCAAAGTCGGCTATAGTTGAGTTGAAGTAAATTCAAAGCACGACTTCTGTGTGAACTCTAAATCGATAACAAGAGTTGTTCCGGTTTGTACTGAGTTGGTAAACGAAAATTTAAAACGTAAACGTCAGCCGCAGTTGAGTGGAACGTAACGTAGAAACGTAAACGGAGAAACATTGAATAGAGTCCTTGATGTTGCAAATATTTAAAAACTTTACAGTTTTTTAAAGCCGGAAGAAGACAATTTGAAAAGCATCAAATTATTAGTGGAATAAATGTAAATTATTAAATGTTAAATTTGTTACACAAGGCTAATCATAATCGCAACATAACGAATAAAATTTGTTTACTGCGTTGTTTTGAAGAAGCTTTCAAGTTTTGTCGTGATCGTGTTTTTATAATTCTCAATTTGTTTTAGCAAATTTTGGAAATATTCATTCAAAACTGTTGTTGTTCTTTCTATTAAAATATTGGATTTGGTTTTAGTAATTCTCTGCTGAGGGCTTGGAAAATTCTTATAGAAAAAATCTTGCAATTGTTTAAATTTTCTTTAGCCGGAAATAGTTTTCTTAGATTTCGCTTTGTGGTTTCAACTTATTATCGCTAAGCGTCTTTAGCGTTTACATGATGTCCGTCAGTTGAAGGTTTATGCCGTTCGCCAAAAATTGAAATAAAAAACAATCATTATTAAAGCAAAAGAAACCCCAAACCGGGCCTAAACAGAAAAAAGTTACGTTTACTTCCTGTTCAAGCGACATTCAATATAAATGACTAAATTTGCTAAAAAGGAAAAATGTGTTACAAATGCTTTAAGCGGCCAAAGACAGCACATGCCTTAAGTGGTCTTAAAGTTTAATTGAATTTAATTAATTGTCCAGTAGTTAAAAGGTGATTTTAAATTAAAGAGGAGAAAATCTACACAAATACGAGTGCTTTCAATTGTCAATAAACTGGTGTGGCACTTAGTTTTTTCATGCGATTATAATTTTATATCAAAAACATACTTTGACATTTGGAGCTGAGAATTCCATTATTATTATTATTATTATTATTATTTTTTTTTTTTTTTTTTTTGGTTTAGTTTGGATTAGGCAACTTGGCAACTGAGTTAAAAGCACAACCAGCCAGTTTCATTAACTTAATTTGCATAAAAATGAAGTTACAAACACACACACACACACACACAAACTCATACTTGTTTGTTGTCTAAGAGATTTGCTTGCATAATAAAATTTTATAAATTTATTAATTGAATCTTTTTTATATAATAGCCATTAAAGCATTTCAGGACGGTGTTAAAGTTCTATTGACAAGCCAATTTTTTCAATACTGATGATGTTGATGATGTATTGTTTCTTTGTTAGCAGCAAGAAAATCCATTTGAAATAAAAATAAACTATTCAAGTGTGTACTCGGATTTATGTGGCTGTAAGTTATTTAAAGAATTTCTATTTCTATTCGCTGGCTTGTTATGCTCGTAAACCTGTTTCAGCCCCCCGACAATGTATGCTGTTGTACAATGTGGCCTTTGGCTCAAAGTGATTTCTTCTCGTTTATGGCTCCATGAAACAAAGGAGCCCGTATTATATAGATACATGTACGAGTGTGTAATCAGCAGCAGCTAAACAAAACATTCAAAAGTTGTACTGCTGATGTTTATTTAAATTCTCGCAAACGATCTTGAATCAAGCATTAAAGCAAATCATGTATATATTTTCCAGCAAAACTATTCAATTTAGATATTTACGATAACAAATCAAAATAAAATGTCTAAATTATAATGTCATTTCGTACTCCTATACTTTGATAAAAAAAAATGGTTTTCAAGCAGGCAAGTTGGATATTGCGTAAGTTTATTTCCGCTTAAAAGCGAGTTTTAGATAGAACGTAAATTAGGTGTGGTCTTCAGGTTATCAAATATTCCGCCCCTGAGCTAAAAGCATTACTTGAAACTCGAAATCATTTGAGTCTAATAGAAACGTCAGTTATAAATGATTTAGTTAAGCCGTTTGATTGATCAAGAATTCACACGGCGTTTACATTATGCTACAGGCAACGGCTGCCACGCGTAAGCTTTTCATTTCAAATATTATTTCTGGTTTAATGAATATAGTTCAAATTATGAATTTGCGTACAAAAACCAGGGCAAATATGATTTTTCTATAAGCGAATTAAGCAAGAATCAAAGTGGAGCAGTTGGACAAACAAAAATCATTTGAACTGATTGTTATTCTTTTAATTGAAAGTGAGAGAAGCTTTCGAATTGGCTATAAACTTGCCTTCCTTGAATAATAACAATTAAGATAAGTAATTTAAAAATGGGTATTCAAGTGCAGCTAGTCAACAATATACGAGCAAAAACTATTGGAGTATATGAAATCTTGGTCATTGTTGGGTCAGGTGAAATTCATAATGGAACTGCAAGAAAAGTTTATTGCTCACTTGTAAATTTTCTTGAAGAATTTTTAATTACAACATGAAAGATCTGCGTACATTCCCAACATAACAAAAGAAAAAGAACAAACAAAAACAAAAAGAATCTTTCGATTGTCGAAAAGAAAATATTGCGTAATTGAAGAGGTACAAGAAATTCCTATTTTGTGACATTTCTGTCGCTGCAGGCAGAGCCAATATCGAAAGCAATTGGAATTGATTCCAGCACGTTAAAAGTTTTGAACTGCCTTGGAAGAGGGGCGCTAAAATAAAATTAGACCAACGAATTGTTTATGCCATGCTTGCATAATTTCACAAAATTCGGCATTCATGCATTCATAGCTTCCACGACGTTGGAACACGAAACTATCCTTTATAGCAACTACGAGCAACTGCCGCGGCTAGATCTTTAATTTATTGCTCCTGTGAAAATATAGTATTTAACAAATGTTTTATGTTGCATGCAGTGCGAGTCCGTTGGTTTTCAAACCGCTGCCATTTCAAATGTCAAAGGTGTTTTTATAATGAATGTTTTTGAATTGTTTGCTTCTACTTTTTTTGCAAATTGTCTGTTGCAAATCAGTTGGCCTAAAATCCCATGCATATGTGTGCGTGTGTAATGGAGGTTATGCAAACCAACATGATTGTGTGCGTATTTTATGCACACATGCCTGTGCAAACGTAACATTAAAGCCTTTAGGTCTGATAAAAATAAATATTTTCAGTTTGTTAGCTACTGGTGCCGCTTGTTTTTTATCGTTAATAAAAATGCAGTTGCTGGCAGCGCAGCGTTGGCGAAAAAATTGAAAGTTGTTTTTTTCAATATTTCCATGGACTTTTTTGTTCAGTATAAAGAAATATAATTTTAAATTTTCTTAATATTTGTTTTGGTCAAGTGGTCCTTTTGTTCGTAATGGGGTACAGATTTTATCAAGGTTGTCTGGGATTTAAGAAATTTTCTCTACTTGCAAGTGTAATTAGTTTTTCTCTCCTTTTTATTTTTGCTTTCCAAGTTTTAAAAATTAGGAGGAAATAATTTTTTTAATATAAAAATATTTAAAATTCCATAATAAACTATTAATCAATTATATTTTAAGTTTAGATTTATTTTTTTAATGGGGTAAAACATTTTACTAAAAAAATAAATTAAATAAAATTCAATATTAATTAAATTCAGCTTAATGATACTTTTAATTTTTTACAAAAAGAACTAAATTGAACGAAGAATAATTAAAATATTTTGATTTGAAACTACTTAGTTTGGCGAAAACAATTTAACTCAAAACTTCAATTGGGAAAAGAACCAGAACTTTTTATTAGATTTTGCTTTTGAGGAAATAAATACAAATGATATCATTAGATAGTAAATTTAAATTAACATTTTAACTGTTAAATTTATAAAAATTTAATTACGCCTTTTGTGGCAGCTGCACCTGCGTCACATTTTGACTTTTAATACTAAAGTTGGTTTTCTTTTAAAATGACTTTGAAATGAAATATTAAAATTAATTTCACAATGTTTACAAATGCGTAAAAACATTTGAAATGCAGTAGGCTGAACTTTAAAATCTCTAATCTCTCTTTTGACTCAACAATTCCGTATAGTTATTAATTCATTGTATATACATATTTTTGTTTTAAGTTTTTTTTTGAATTTCGGTCAATGGATAGCTTACCTGTTGTAACGGCCACAGCAAAAACGGCAAAAACTATAGAAAGTCTTGCCATATTTGAACTGCTTTTCCAAAGTGACAATTTTTATTAAAAAAGTTATTTAGTTTTTCGATTATAAATGAACACAAAAATTTTATTTATTTGTTGTTGAAATGATTGTGAACTGATTTATAGAGAAGTTATAACACACTTATTTATATGTATGTATAGATTAAATTTTTAAGTTAAATACAAACGAAACAATTTTTTAAAATTGATCTTCAAGCACAATAGCACTAGTTGCAATTTGTCCTTCCGATCGGTATCAATGTTTCATTTACACTGACACTTTCAAACACAGCACACAAAAATTTCTCGAACTTCTTTTAAAAGTTAAAGAGTGAGCCACGATTTTCTTCTTCTTTTATTACAAAAACGTCGTATGCAAAAACCTAAAATTAAAAATATTCAAGCACCACATACAAGTGGTGAAATAATTAAAACTTGTCTCACTTTGAAGAGGTGAATTTCCTTAAGAGCTTTTCTATTATTAGCCGTATCGAACACGTCAACGAGCGAGAGAGTAGATATATTATATAGCATGCAAATTTTTGTGAAATAATGCTGTAAATCTGGTTTATTAACAGAAGCCAATCTGTTCTTTTGTTAAATAAACTACTTTATAGCAATAATGAATTTTTTTTTTCTTTTTACTTTTCTGTAATTAATTTACAAAGAGAAACCAAATCTTAATACGTATAATATTTTCATGGTGTGTTTGTTTCTTTTCGTTCTACAAGTGTCGTTACTTGAGTTGCACTCGTTCTTTGTTAGTTCAAAATGTACATAACGCGACGTGCCACAAAACACGAGAGAGCGCCTTGCGCACGTCAGCAGGGTTTTTATAATCAAATGCAAGCTTTGCTTTATCAGGGGTAATTTTTGTAACAATGGTGAATTTCTAAAAAATTATCTCTGGAACATTAAAATGGAGAGCATATCCGGCTACATAAGCTTAAAAACAGCTTTTTATTAAACATTATTAATAATAATGAACTTATTTAAAATGTGTGTGCGAATGTGTGTGTGTGAGTGAGATGTTGTGGTGTGTTAGTTTGATGGTGAGTTGTTGCATTGGCGCTGGTGGTTGGTTGACTGGCGATTAAGTAATGCTTGCAATAAAGTTTGTGTTTTAAGTCTTTTGTTTTACAATTTCTTTAATTTTTTGTTTTTTTTTTTTTTTGCTTTTACAAAAAATTAATTTTAAGGAACGTAAAATAAGAAAACAACTGATAACAAAACTGACTAACAATAAGTCAGCGCTGTGGCTTTCTTATCATTGATTTAATATAATTAACAACTTTACACACAAGATCTCTTGTTTTCGTAGAAAATAAACAAAATTAACCACATTTTTTAACTTGAGCTTAATTAATAAAAACGAAATAGATAAGAATTGAAAAAGTTAATCTCATTACTGCCAACATCATCACTTGAATCATAGCGTTATTTAAAAAAATTATATGAATTCAATTTGCATGCAATAAGCAGCTTCTCGCTCTACATATGCAAATGTTTTCGTAAGCTTTGAATACATAAAAGCACTTTAATAAAAATTGCATATTAAACACCCATTATTTCTAGCATACAAAATGTTGATACAGATGATCGTGGTAGTGGTTTAATCAGACGCAGCAATAAAAAAGAAATACAAAATAAAACTAGTTGGTTTTATAAGACGACCTTGATTTTAAGCAAATCCTCAATAATTTTTTAAGTTTTCATCATTTTTACTTTTCTGAACACAAATATGTTTATATTGCATTCGCATGTAAGAATGTACGAGTGTGTGTGGATATGAGTGCAAATATGTTTTCGATTTTCGGCTACAAAAGTGTGCCACAATTTTTGACACTTAATATCAGCAGGCAAATCATATTACAGCATCTTGTTGGCTCATACAAACAAACGTGTACTTTAAAACAGAATGTGTAAAATCTTACATGGGATGGTAATTCAGCCAAGCATTTCATTCCACATAAATCATGTATATTCAAACAGACTGACAAACGGTGTGGTTAATTATAAATAAATCTTGAAAAGTTTGTGAAGGAAAACACAAAGAAAAAAAAATTTTTTTTTGATAGACGTAGAACTGCAGAGCTTGTGGGCATAAAAATATAATAATTTTTATTATTATTAGTTTTCTTAACAGTGGGATGAAAATCATTTCGTTGCTCTAGGAAAAAACATCTTATACAAAACCACTTTAATTTCAATAATGAAAGCAAAAACTATTTTTCCTACTGGAATGTTGGTAGAACGGTGCTCAATATGTTTCTGTGTTTTCTGTTCAGTAACCAACTTTTTTTTTCATTCAAAATTATTTATCAAAAATCAATTGTTTTTTTGCTTGTACACTCAGAAAAAAGGATCCTATTAATTTGCCAAAAGGGTCCCTATTAATTTAATAGGTATAAAATTTGACACAAATCACATTAAATCAATAGGGATTTAATAGTTTTGTACTATAGAAACAATAAATACTTTAAATATAATAGTACATACTATTAAAGACTAATTCGATGTACTATTAATTCAAAATTATAATAGCATTAAAATAATTAGTATTAATCATAAATTAAAGTGATCTATACCATTGACTAAAAACAATAGTGAAAAACTATTAAAATAATCATTATTAGTATTAATTCCATAGGATATTTTTTGTGAGTGTAGTTGCTTCACCTAGACGCATACACCTACAAACTTATTGGTTGCACCTCTGATTTATAATTTCTTGATTACTAAACCTAATCTTTTTTGTTCATATTTTAAATTTTTTGTAAGTGCTCAGTAACCTTAAATCATTAATTCTTGCTTTATTGCTGTCAATAGTTCGTCAGCGTTTTGTATTTTTAATCTGGCGATCGTTAAAGTTTTTTTTTTTCATTAAATGTTGTTTCTCTTCTCGCCAGCTATGCACGTTCTGGTAAAACCACATTAGAGTGTTGTACATCATTTAGGCTGATGACGTTGGTAGTGAGATTTGTTAAAGGTTAACCCGGCCTTCAGCCATCAATCGAATAATAATTAAATAACAACTAATGCCAACACAATGATGACTGCTTCCAACACTCAAAAAATAAGAAGTGAATTCCTTTTAAAATCAATTATAAATTATTCAAATATTTAACGCTTTAATTCTTGTGCAGGTAATACGGCTTTTGCTTGAAGGCGGGCAAAACTCATATCCGAATACGAACTGTGAATCCATTATAACAGCTTTTTTTACTGCAAGTTAATAACGATAAAATATTCTTAATATATTTTAGGGCTAATAAAACGGCGAAGGTTTAAACGATGTTTTTATTAAGCAGCTCCAAGTGCTGGTATTACAAATCAAAAAGTCAGTATTTTGAACTGCTTTATTTGGCCTTAAAACAATTTTATTCGTCTCTTCAAATGTGGGGTGATCACTTAATATATAGTATAATATATTGGCTTAATGATTTTGTTAGTTTGGCCAGCTGAGAAAGAATGGATTTGCTGCAGTGAAGGAATTTCTAGAAAAAAATAGTTATTCAATACTAATTTTTATTTTTTTTATTTTATCTCGTCTAGAATCAAGAATAAGTCAAAAGAAGTTGTCATTTTTATATGCATTTCAATGCTGCCAATAACAATAATGTAATTCAAATTTAGTTCTCTTCTGGGAGTTGTGTTATAGTTATCTTTAGCAGTATTATTGCTTCAAGTGTGGCCTTACATGTTGCAAACAATTTTAAGTTCATATTTAAATATCAAGCTAAACAAACATTTAGCTTGCATGTTTCAAATAAATAAACACAGAAACATTTTAAAAAACTCACTAATTGCAATGAACTAAAAATAAAATTGCATTTAAACAATACGAAGGGATTTGCACTAAGGCTGATACGATGACGAACAGGTGTAACCTGTAGGAAGCCCGTATTTTCGCTTATCGTTCAATTGTTTAATTTTTATCTTTAAATCGTAATATGGATGGTATCTTATTGAGGCTAAAAAAATGAAATATTGAAGAGCGTATTGATTTCGCATTAATTTTTCTTTTTTTTTTGTAATAAAAAGTGTAGGGAAGAACTAGAGGTTGAAAAAGTTGTTCACATGGATCCCTTATTATCAAGGTTATTAAATTTGTTACCTAAAAAGGCCACTATGCACTGATGCGAAGATGCATCAGCTTAAGATGAGATCACTACGCAATCAAATGGCTAGAAATTATTGGCTTTGTGGTAGTATACTTTTCCTCCTTGAAATAAGTAGTGGAAAAGGAGTACAGTTTCTTTTCCAGAAAAACAAAACAGTGTTGCAGCGTTGCATTGTTTTGCTGGAAACGGTTAAAATTTTTTCAAAGCATTTTCGTTATCGAAAAGGAAGCGATTAAAAATGTAATTAGGTATTATAAATCAAGAAAGGAAATCGCATTACGGATTTGGTTCGATATTCATAGACCTAGAGCATTTTGTATTTTCTAAAAAACATTCTTCCCGAATTAAGTGCTTTCGTTTGAAAAAAGAAATGATTAAAAACGCATATTCACTATAACAAAAGGCTTCGTAAGGTGCACGAAATATTTAGTGTAACACTAAAGGAAATATGAAGTGCATAGTGGCCTTTTTAGGTAACAAATTTAATAACCTTGATAATAAGGGATCCATGTGAACAATTTTTTCAACTTCTAGTTCTTCTCTACACTTTTTATTACAAAAAAAAAGAAAAATTAATGCGAAATCAATACGATCTTCAACATTTCAACCAAAAATAGGATACGAGGAATTAAAACGCTAATGAAAGACATCTGATCTATAATCTCAGGGATTCCCAGCTGACGCCCTTAGTATTTGCGTAGTTCAGCTGGTGACCCAACAATATATCCCTTATCCCCAGTGGGAAGCAAAACATTTTTCAGTGACTGAACAGGAGCCGCTTTAAACCATTTGCACCGACATGGCTATGCCAGAAAACACTGTATGCAAGTGTGCACACGATATATAAAAAACACCGGTAGATTGCACAAAAATACATAATGACCCTTAATAAAAAGTAATGATGAGGTTAGATTTGTATGGCCGGCGTGTTAAGGTTTAGGAAAATATAAATCGCATGCAGAAATTAGATACATCCTTCACAGACCAGTTTTTACAACACATTTCTTTCTAACTTGTAATCAAGTTGTTTTTTTTATTCTCGCAAGTGCTCCTCTAATAGAAAAAACATTTAAAGGACATGTTTTTAAGTTACTGCGCAAAGAAAAAAGTTGTAATGGAAAAACTCAAAAGGCATGCCACAATGTAAATTTAAATTTTTACTGCCAGTATAATTTATTTTAATACACTCACGTGTATAGAAAAAGTCAACAGTCTGAGACCACACCAATAATTTTTAGATCACATTTAAAACATCCTTTCCGTATTGCGGAGTTATTGGCTTATAAAACTATTTTCAACGATGCGAGCATTATTTTTGTTAATGCACATGATTTATTTAAGGTTTCTAAAACACGTTCGTTAATTGGCTTTTAGGCGTTTGTTTTTGTTTCTTTTTCTCGTTTTCGTCAATGCCATATTTAAATTCGTTTGCTGGTTTTAATATTTTTAATTACAATTATTCGATCGTATAATCACAAGCGCATAGGAAACCGAAATAGGAAAGTATTGCATTTAATTTAAATAAACCAAAAGCGTATATGATTATTAATTAGCTGCAAATGTCACTTGTCGCAGTTTCAATTAAACTGAAACCACTAAATAAAGTTTTCGTTCCAACGTGCTGGATTTTATGGAGCACAACACGTTCCATTTCAATTTTATCATAATGATATTTTTTAAAAATATTTTCTTTAGAGGCTGCAATATATATGCAAATAACATCAAGAGAAATTGTTTGCGTCTCAATCAAACATGGTTTTTTAAAGACTTTGAGATGTGCTTAAATTTGCTTTGGAACAACTTTTCTTATTCGTTAAAATGAATATCATTTGACTTGAAGTCTTATTGTGCGGAAAAGTAGTTTGGATAAATACGAGTAACCTTGTAGATAAAGATATCCAATGAATCCTTCCTTTAAATAATGATTGGTTGCCAAAAGTAGCAGTGCAGTTCTGAACAACAAGCGAGTATTTAAAAAATTATATCTAAAAAGTCAATTTTGATACAACTGAGCAATACAAGCAAACACTTTACTTTGCATGCGTCCTCAACATAAATGCCACCAATACAAGCTTTCTATTGATACTTCTTGGAAGTCTCCCTAAATCTATTTGCTCTATCAAAAACTAGGACTTCACGTCCATAATTACGCCAAATTAAAATAGAAGAAGAAAGAATTTCAATAGAGCATTTGCTGCTTGTAGCAGCAGCCAATGCAAAGAAAAAAAATTTTTTCAGAAGAAATTTTTTGAGCTGCCAAAAGACTTGTAGTATCCCTTGCAAGCTATTTTCCAGTTTTAAGTTTCACGTTTTTGTATTTGCCAGCACTCAGGCGAAAGTCCCTGCTCATGTGATGCATCCACACTTAACACACGAAAATTGTTTTATCACGATACAAAGTGATAAAAGTGACCAATAATTTACTAAAATAAAAGGAACATATTCCGCAACCCAATGATGGCAAACATTTTAATGTTGGGTTCAGTTCACAAATTCAACATTTTCATGCACTCATCATTTAAAGTTAGTAAATACTTTGCAAATTTTGTTTCTTACCTTAACGTTTAGTATCCCACCGATCAATCTGCTTCGGCTTAATTCAAAAAAGTTTTTCTGCAGCAAAAAAAAAAAAGAAATACAAAAACAAAAACAAAAAAGTACGTTTTTAATAGTTGTTGCACATGTAACATGTATAAGAGAAGTAAAAGGTCTTTTTGTAACTCTATTCTCATATAAATGAGAGTCACTATAGAAAATTCGTTCATCTCTTCCTCTCAAAGCAAGACTTCTGCTTGCAAAAGCTTTTAGCTGTAACTCTTCAGACTGCTTGCATATAAATTATCCTGGGCCAAATTCAAAGAAAAAGGAACAGGTGTTGTACTCTACTGCAGAATTAAACTCTCCGTTAGGAAAATAATCCTTCTCTCAAATGAAATTGAGAAAACATGTAGAAAGTTTAAATACAATAAACAATTTATACTGAATTAAGCGAACTATTTGGAATAAATGTACATGCCGCATTTAACACAGACGTAAATACTTGTAGAATGTAATGTAATGTCCTTCACGAAGTCCTCTGATTATTATAATCTTTACATACAAACAAAACTCTCACATTTATCCATTGCTTAGGCACACAAATGCTTACATACTCCTCATTTCTGTAAGCAAAAAAAAAATGGTTCTGTTGCTGACGATGAAATGTTAGACGATTGAATAAAATTGATAGATTTATGGAAAGTGTTTGCCTGTGTTTGCTTACCATTGTCTCTGTTCAGCTGACGGCCTGCATAACTAGCGTTTTGGTTGCTACACGAAGTGTCTAGTAAATGTCGTTCCTTCCTTCATGCATTATTTAAATTCGTTTCCATATACTAATATTTTAATATTTTGCGCATTGGCCAGGTGTACACACGTATTGTTATATTTCAATACCGACATTGAAGTTTGTCAGCCTTGTAAGTTTCAATACACGAGTATAATAAAAACATATTCAATGAATGTCCGCACATTATTTCATTATTCTTTTCTTGGGGAGAGTCAAGCACAAAAAGCAACAAGAAATTGTAAAAATGCTGCGTTGGCGAGAACCGGAAATGAAAAATTCTAAAATGGCTAATAAGTGTAAGCAGTTACGGGTTTAATGTGCGTACAAAAGTTTCCCTTTAACAACATACGTTTAGTAAAAGCACGTGTTCTACAGCTTAATGGAGTGATTAATTATTAACAGGATGTTTAACTTTAGCTGAAATATTGATTTCATAAATTTTCCATAAATTATAAAAATGCCTTGCAAGAAACTTCTTGTTAATTTTTTAAAAAGTAATTAAAAAAAAATTTAAAGAAAACGGGAACATTCGGGGTTTTTTTTGGGAATCGTTGTATTTATTATAGTAAAGCTGAAGATTTCACTCACTCATCCCACCATACTGTGTATATGCAATTTCCTTACTTACTTCTTGTCACTGGGGACCACTAATCAAATTCAAAATAAGAAGTAAAGAAAAATATTGCATATATCGGATTACAAAAAGAATGAAAAAAAACCATGTTGGTTCTGCCTTGGTGTCACTGGATGTTCGCTATTCTTTTCAAGAACTGGCTCTATGCAGTACTCAAACAAGTTTTCTACTGAAAATGAATTTAAGTTTAATCACTAGTTTGCAAGCATTAAATCAAAAATATATTATTTTAACTTAAGGCATGAAAAGTTGTTTGAAACAAAACAATATCAAATATAACTTATTATTTCAATTAGAATTATTTTCATTTCTATTTTTGTTTACACATTCAAGTCTTAAAATGGTATTCTCATTTCTTTTTTCTGTTTTTTTATAACAAACAATTTAACAACAAAGAAAAGAAACAAAAAATATGTAAAAATAATGAAATAAATTTGTAGAAAGAAGAACTTTTTCCCCATGAGAATAAGGGGAGTTCCATAGAAAATTGCATCGTACGAAGCAACAAAAAGAATTTGTATAAAAATGTCTTTTGCCTTTAATTTATAGGAGAAATAATAAAATGCAAACATTATTGAAGATATATTTCAAATAAATTGCTTTGTTACAAGTGCTATTTTTTGCTGATATCATTAAAGTGTGTTGTGATCTCAGTCTTGTGTTTGTAAATTTTTTGATTTAAAAGTATATGTATCCCACTCTCAAGGTTTTCGTAGAAAAAAAATTTTAATATTTCCTCAAGCGTCCTTATTTACCCCCTTATCTAACAATTGTAAATTTTTCCAAAAATCGAAAAAAAAAATTCCCTTTATTTTTAGCAAAAATATATTTTAAACATTTGAAAACATAAAATAAACATACAAGAGCAATAAAAAGGCAAATTTTTCATTGAAAAATACACAAACGGACGATTTTAAAGTGTGACTGTTTTTGCCCAAAAATGCAAAGGGTACCCCCTTATCAAAAATTGAAAATTTTCCCAAAAATCGAAAAAATTTCTTTTTCTTTATTTTTAGGAAAAATATATTTTATACATTTGAAAACATAAAATAAACATACAAGAGCAATAAAAAGGCAAATTTTTCATTGAAAAATACACAAACGGACGATTTTAAAGTGTGACTGTTTTTGCCCAAAAATGCAAAGGGTACCCCCTTATCAAAAATTGAAAATTTTCCCAAAAATCGAAAAAATTTCTTTTTCTTTATTTTTACAAAAAATATATTTTAAACATTTGAAAACATAAAATAAACATACAAGAGCAATAAAAACGCAAGTTTTTCATTAAAAAATACAGAAACGGACGTTTTCAGAGTTTGATGATTTTTTCACAAAAATGCTTATCAAAAATGGAAAATTTTCACAAAAATCGAAAAAATTTCTTTTTCTTTATTTTTACAAAAAATATATTTTAAACATTTGAAAATATAAAATAAACATACAAGAGGAATAAAAACGCAAGTTTTTCATTAAAAAATACAGAAACGGACGTTTTCAGAGTTTTATGATTTTTTCACAAAAATGCTTATCAAAAATGGAAAATTTTCCCAAAAATCGAAAAAATGTCTTTTTCTTTATTTTTAGGAAAAATATATTTTAAACATTTGAAAACATAAAATAAACATACATGAGCAATAAAAACGCAAGTTTTTCATTAAAAAATACAGAAACGGATGTTTTCAGAGTTTGATGATTTTTTCACAAAAATGCTAAGGGTAACCCCTTATCAAAAATTGAAAATTTTCCCAAAAATCGAAAAAATTTCTTTTTCTTTATTTTTAGAAAAAATATATTTTAAACATTTGAAAACATAAAATAAACATACAAGAGCAATAAAAACGCAAGTTTTTCATTAAAAAATACAGAAACGGACGTTTTCAGAGTTTGATGATTTTTTCACAAAAATGCTTATCAAAAATGGAAAATTTTCACAAAAATCGAAAAAATTTCTTTTTCTTTATTTTTACAAAAAATATATTTTAAACATTTGAAAATATAAAATAAACATACAAGAGGAATAAAAACGCAATTTTTTCATTAAAAAATACAGAAACGGACGTTTTCAGAGTTTGATGATTTTTTCACAAAAATGCTAAGGGTAACCCCTTATCAAAAATTGAAAATTTTCCCAAAAATCTAAAAAATTTTTTTTCCTTTATTTTTAGGAAAAATATATTTTAAACATTTGAAAACATAAAATAAACATACAAGAGCAATAAAAACGCAAGTTTTTCATTAAAAAATACAGAAACGGACGATTTTAAAGTGTGACTGTTTTTGTCCAAAAATGCAAAGGGTACCCCCTTTTCTAAAAATTGAACATTTTCCCAAAAATCGAAAAAATTTCTTTTTCTTTATTTTTAGGAAAAATATATTTTAAACATTTGAAAACATAAAATAAACATACATGAGCAATAAAAACGCAAGTTTTTCATTAAAAAATACAGAAACGGACGTTTTCAGAGTTTGATGATTTTTTCACAAAAATGCTAAGGGTAACCCCTTATCAAAAATTGAAAATTTTCGCAAAAATCGAAAAAATTTCTTTTTCTTTATTTTTAGAAAAAATATATTTTAAACATTTGAAAACATAAAATAAACATACAAGAGCAATAAAAACGCAAGTTTTTCATTAAAAAATACAGAAACGGACGTTTTCAGAGTTTGATGATTTTTTCACAAAAATGCTTATCAAAAATGGAAAATTTTCCCAAAAATCGAAAAAATTTCTTTTTCTTTATTTTTACAAAAAATATATTTTAAACATTTGAAAATATAAAATAAGCATACAAGAGGAATAAAAACGCAATTTTTTCATTAAAAAATACAGAAACGGACGTTTTCAGAGTTTGATGATTTTTTCACAAAAATGCTAAGGGTAACCCCTTATCAAAAATTGAAAATTTTCCCAAAAATCGAAAAAATTTTTTTTCCTTTATTTTTAGGAAAAATATATTTTAAACATTTGAAAACATAAAATAAACATACAAGAGCAATAAAAACGCAAGTTTTTCATTAAAAAATACAGAAACGGACGATTTTAAAGTGTGACTGTTTTTGTCCAAAAATGCAAAGGGTACCCCCTTTTCTAAAAATTGAACATTTTCCCAAAAATCGAAAAAATTTCTTTTTCTTTATTTTTAGGAAAAATATATTTTAAACATTTGAAAACATAAAATAAACATACAAGAGCATAAAAAACGCAAGTTTTTTGTTTAAAAATACACAAATGGAAAATTTTAAAGTCTGATTTTTTAATTATGTATTTTTTTAGCTGTTCAGTGGAAGGATGACTTTTTTCACCAAAAAAAAAATTACCGACAAACAAAAAAGAATATTTAAAAAATAATATTTAAAAACGTAATTCAGAAGATATTTAAAAATTTTTTAAATTTCATATAATAATTTATACGAAATCGCCCCATGAATTTCGTACATTAAAAATACATGTTGTTTTGCTGCTGTTGCTTTAATTGCTTTTGGTTTTATTTTACTCACTGCACTGCTCTGCACTGCATGTGTGTAATTTTTTCTTATTCAACTATTTGGCAACACACAATGCTTTCACATTTTTTCCTTCTCTTCTATTAGTGTTGTTGTTCTCTTTCTTCTGATTTTGTGTGGATGGGTGTGTGGGCATGTGTTTTTGTTTTCAGTATCAGCCCTAATGTATACTCCAAAGTTGTTGCTATGCTTCTGCTGTTGGATTGCTATCGCAAGTGGAAAACTTGCAGTAAAGATGTAAGAAAGTGTCAAACCCAAGCAAACAAAAGGCACACATATGTAAAGTAAACAGTTAATGTATTAAATGAATATGAGAAAAAAAGTTGCCACCAACCGTGTGCTGTCGAGCACACATTTGTGCAAATATGGCCACGGAATTTTTCAATTTCGATCATTTACAGTACTTTTATTATTTCTTACAATTGAAATCAGCTGTTTTCTTACCCGTGAATTGAAACACGCTTTTGGAATGAAAATTTCAATGCAAAATCCACTCAAAATTTTAAAAATATATTGTGATGGCAGTCTGCAAATTAGGTGACAAAGTTCGCTGGGTCTTTAGCATGTTAATTCACATACAATGGAAGCAAAGTCATTACATGTTGCATTTTGTTTCTCTTTTCTAAAATGAATGGAACTGTTGCTTGCGTTTCTTGCTGTCAGATTTGTTACCCAAAGTGTAATTCTGCTGGGAAAAATTGTATTTTATTTTTCATTTTATTTGTTAATGACAAGACTGTGTTTACTTGCAGAAAAAGATATAGACTATAAAATGTTGAGTGTGGATTTGTGGATGTGGGTATGTACGTCTGCTGATGTATATGATTACAAACAAGCAAAGCAAACATTGAACAACATTTTATAAATTTCTTTGGATTTTTTCTTACTGGAAAATATGAATTGAAATGGTTAATCAATATTTTCAGTTCAAGGCAAAATGAGCTGCAAGTCAAGTTCTACGTTTAAGGGAATTCGAATAAAGTACAATGCGATTTTTCGTTGCACTCTACTTTTCTACAAGCACGAAACTTAACATGAATAAAAATAATAATAAAAATTAAAATCCTTAGAGGATTTCAATTCTTTAAAGGAATTTCTACTGAAGGCCTTCTAAACGTACACAAGTTCGCTTATTCTCTGTTGCATGTATTCGCTCGTACTGGAGGGTTTGTAATTTGAATGGTCATAAATCCTTTCAATGCTGTTGTCATTATAGCCGCCGCATGCCAGTAACTTCCTGTGCATGTATGTGTGTGACAAGGATTCTATACTTATTGACATCTTCTCCTTCACAAACGGCAAAATGACAATGAAAGTTTTGTATTCATTTCTTGTTCTTGTTCACTTTTTTGCTTTTTTGTTTTGTCTCTAAGCATAATTTATTGTTTGTTAAATTCGTTATTGGTTTAATGGAATGTCAAGCACTGCGTTCAATTGAAAATGCTTTTACAATATTTTATTAATTTTGTTAAGAGCCTGCAATTAAATGAATTGCGCTTTTTAACTTCTGTGCGTGTTTGTATAACTTCAGTTTATTATTGACTTTAAAAAAAATAAATTATTATTGCATGCTTGAGTTCCTCTTTCTGCAATTGAGAATCCTTGTGCTACCAGTTCTCAGACCACTCCGCAAACTAAAGAAAATATTTTATATTTTAAATTTTTCATAGGAAAGGTTGCTTTCCCTTTTTTAAACAAATTCCATTCCATTCTTTTCTGTTAATTATAATTTGAGAATAGAATGTTAATTGTTGATTATCACTGTAAACAATATTTATAATTAAAATAGTGTCTTCACTTGCTAAAATTTGTTATTATAAGCTATTAATGAAGACAGTGGGCTCAACGGTCTCTTATTTTTTATCTTATCTGTAAGTGGAACAATTTCAAAAAAAAATTCCTTAATTAAAAATCGTATTATAACTTTTATTAGTCACCTCTGAGAATCTATTATTATTAAATTTTAAGATTGCATGCGATTTCTGGAAATTGTCATAGTTCGATAAATGTGGATCAATTCGAAGAAAATATTAAACTTGAAAAAGTTTTAATTATGAAGTTATCAAGCTTGTCCTACAAAACCGACATACATTGGTATTCAGAACACCCGCCTATTCAGAAGTTTTTGTGTGATGCGATTCAGAACATTTAGATAATTATACTTTAATTATTCAGAAAATTTAAAATTTTTAAATTATTTTTTCTATAATTCAGGGGGAGTTTTTTAATACTTTTGAGTGCATTTTCCATTGGTTTAATCATTGTAATTTTTATTATAATATATTATATTATATAAATACACACAACGACATTTAAACAAGTAGACCAAAAAATTGTTCATACAATGTGGCACGTAAGAAACTGTTTTTCCACAACAAGCAGCGTGTTAATTATTAGGAGACATGGCTCGCTAAAAACCACCTGACCTCCCATGTAAAGCTAAAATTGTATAGCCTCCATTTCCAAGAAAATGGGCAGAAAAAGTAAACAAACTGCCGCAAACTGATAACGAACGTTTCCATTCACAATGTCTCCTGCGGCATGTAAATAAAAAAGCCAACAACAAAGGGTGACGTTGCACGAACAATAACAGCGAAATATATAAAGGCGGCCATAATAAGATAAAATGACAAAAACCACTACAACTACAACTACGATGTCGGTAACGTAAATTTACTTTAACATCCGTTTTGCATATTTCAAGAATATTAAATTTACATTCTGCTTGTTTAAGAGGCAGTACAATAGACTTGACGTTTTATTGTTGCCAACCGGGGCTGGATTTGTATTGTATGTTTCCCATTATTGGCTTACGGAAAAGGAAATTTCGCCATCTGGCTTTTGCAATCATTTCATAGAATCTATTACTAACTTTTATTAATGTATAATATTTTTAAAAACAAAACTTCTTCTTTCCCCAGTATTTTTTATGCCCCTTAAAAATTTTTCGTCGCTCAGTTTTCCCCATTCCATAATTTACTTTACAATTTGAATTATTGCTGATTGTATAGTTCATCTTAATTGTACTCGTATTGCTTTCTACAATTTCTAATCAAAGGAATTTTTTATTGCTGCCACCCAACAGCTGTGCATGTACGTGATAATGACACATAATGGAAAGCATACTTTCAGGCAAAGTTTCATTTTTCATTAAATGCACTGTTACATGTAATTGTGTGTGTAATACACGCAATTAGTTCTTTCTATGTATGGCATACATAAAAATGTCCCATTAAATACTGTTTCAACTCACAGCGGCGCCTAATCATTTGTTGTTGAGAAAATAACAAGAGCTGTATAAAATCTATAAAAAATAATTTCTGCTTTACATACACAGGAAAAAAAGTATCTTTGACGGCAATGTTTTCCACGCCTGAAAATTCACATGCACTTGCGCCTTGCATTTTTACATATAAGTTATAATATTTACATTTAGAGGCGCATGTAATTTACTTGTCAAGTAAGAAATTGTTTATAAAAGTGTTTTAAGGATGGGTCTTCCCCCGTTTTGGCGTCTTTCTGCTGAACAATTACACCATAAAATAGGAATTGCTGTAAATGAACGCTTTCAAATGCACGTCGCATGTGTAAATTCTCTAGTGATCTGCTGTAGCATGCGGTGAAATGCGCTGATACTCTGAAATAATCCATTTCAATCCTTTTTTTTAGCGTAATGTAAATAACAACTAATTTATAACAATTGCCTTATTTTGCCTTACTTTGCTTGCACGACAGACTGGATTATTTTTTACATTGTTGCTAAAATACAAAATTTACTCTGCCTTTTTATTCTCATTTGTGCGTTTCGATGTGTTGGAAAATAACAATGTCGCGTGCTTAGAAAATGATTTTTCCTAACAATTAGTTTTAATTTCTTTAGAGGAAATTACAGGTACAATAAAACTGCCAATAACTCATAAAAAACCGGTAAAAAAAGAATTATTAAACATGTAGGAGAAATTAGAGTTCTCGCATAAAGTTAAATTGGTCATGAAGTCGTACAATTAAAATGAGTTAATATGTAGTTAATCATGCATTCACGGAATATGAAGCTTAAATTTTTCGCAAAATGTTCCCTAAGAGACTTTCAAGTTTCTAAAAAATATTTTTTAACAAAATTAAACACAATTTAAAGTGCTCCTCCTCTAATATTCCCCTTTTCATTATATTTCATTTGAATACCACTTCATATCGTTATATGAAATTTGAAAGTGCCTCAAAATCTAAAACATAAAAAAAGAAAAAAATAGAATTATTTTTCATTAGTTATTATGGATAATGCATTGTAGTACGGAGGACTCTGCAAGAAATACCTCATTGTATTTTTTTCTTAGTTACATATGTAACCTTGCATTTCAGATAACGATACATATATTCGCATTGTTTTTTAATATGCAAAAGTTTTAAGCCACGAAACATAAAAATAAATGTAACTGCGTTTTAATCTCGTTCACTTAAGAACATGTTTAAAACAGGTGACCTACAATGCACATTCTGTATTTCCGGCAGGAAGTGACCACACGATATTGTTTATAATTTAAAGATTGCAAAATAAAAATGTTCTAATTCATACGGAAAGTATTTCCTTTTATTATTTTACTCATCTGTAAATGTGGCCACTCAAAATGAGACTTTGCCAGCAATAATTTCATACAGACGTCAGTGGCGTGAATTTCGATCGAAAACGTCTGCATTTTGCAGCAACATGTGGAATATTGGATGGATGCCGTTACGGAAATGTAGATTTCATGATTTAAATAAACATTTATAAACACAAATGAATGGATTTTTATTTAAAATAAAATTTTATCAATCATACTCTGCAATTGACACAAACTCGTGCATGCAAATGCAATTTTAATATCCCATATGCCATTTGAGGACAGACAACTTAAATCAAGCAATCTGGTTGCAAATTATTCCCTTCTTAGCTAGATTGTAATCAATTATAATTTAATTTTGGGGTTTAAATTATTTTTTCTAATACAGGAAGAAATGGTTAGAAATTTTTAAAAACAAATCTTAAACCCCCATAAAACAAAATAAGAATATATATAAAATTAAAGAGAACGTAAACAAAAAAGAAATATTGTAAGATTAATATTCTACTGAATTAATACTCTATTGAGTTTTTATTTATTTATATAATTTAAATTTTATAAAATCGTGCTTTCTTTTAATGCTCTAAATATTTATTCCGACCGCCTTCAGTACAACTACAGTAGTCCATTTAAGTATTCTGTTTCTCGATTCCTTTAATTTTGACTTTTAAATTTGCATACTGGTGTTAACAACTCTGCATCAGCCATGTAAAACCGAACGTTCAACTCTGAAGCATCGGCCAGGACAATAAAAACATATGCGTCAAAAGTATTTCACAAATTCCATTGTTCTGTCATTAAAATAATATTTTTATCAGTAATAATTTTATTCAGACACACTCTGAGCCATGTTTGTCACTTAATGAATTTGCAGCCAATTTTCACACAAATCAGAAATATAAATGCTAAAATTAATTTTTTCATTATTAAATAAACAGCATGACTGTAGGAAGCACCCTGCGTCGTTAAAAGTATTCATATACACGTGCTGTTGAATTGAATAAAGCCAGAAGTCCTTAAATCCTTTGGCTGGTTTAAGGTTCAGTTTTATGTGTTTAATTTTGAGGCTGTGGTAGATTGTAGCAAGTACACCTGGTGGCCGAAATTAAATTACATTTTTGAACTGAATTAATTGGGTGGAAGATTACAATGAAAATGAGAATGGCCATAAAAATTTAATTTCAACGTAATCAGTTTGAGACAATAAAATTCAATTTCAAAAGAAAAGTGATTCATTCCATTTTCACTTTCATCAAGGAAGGCTTTTTTGTATTTCTGCATTAAAAAGGAAAAAATTGAACGAGTGAAATGGCACCTAATACGAAATATCTGCTATAAAATTTCCGATATTGTGCCCTAAATGTGCAACTGTGTAATGGAGTTTTTGGCAACCTCTTTGAAAATTTTCATGTGATCTTGCTGGTTAAAAAATAGTGATAAACAAGCACACTAAATACGTTTTATAAAAAATGATCACTCATTTTCAAGAAGCTTTAAGATTTCTGCAATCAGATCAAATTTTACTGCCATATTTGTTAAGGGATTTTTTTTGGAGAAATATTTACTTCAGGAAAGTTCTTTTTTGTAAAAGTATTCTTTTTAAATTCTACTTCTCTTTTTTATGAATATCTTAAAAAGATTTTTATTTTTTGCATGATATACTAGAGAAAGTACTATTTTCAAATGTACTTTTGAGCAATAGTACTAAATATTTTACAAACTTCCGACAACATAAATTTCAACCAGAAATTTTTCATATATTTTATATGTCAAAAATCTTAAAGAAATCTTTTTAGTGTTTGAAGATATGAAAGTTAGTATTTACCCTTAATTTGACGCACGCACTCAAAGTCAAAACCTCACATGTATATGAGGAGCAGTAACGGCAGAACCAGATACCTTAGCCCCTCCGTGGACGTCTAACTTTTACCACATATAACATGCAAACATACCTGACTTTAATGGAAATTGCTTACTTAGTGATAAGTACAGAGGCAGATGGAAGTGCGGTGAAAGCGGTGCTGACGATGCTAGTGAGAGCTGTATGTGGACTCACAATTTATACTGCTTTTAATTGCAATTGAAATTAATTTCGCGATTGTTGTCAATTTATATTATTCTGAAATATGAGTTGAAAGCAGTTTCTTGGAAGTTAAATTTTTCATTAAATTGATCCATCCACGTAGTCATCGTTATAATATAATTTGTGGTAAAAGAGTTTAATTTTTTATTTTTTGAAAAGCTTTCAATTACTTAATGCGAACCTCTTTTTGCATTTTAATTAATTGAAAAGTATTTAACAATTCCATGCAAATGCAGATGGCAATTTAACGAGCAAAAACATAATTAAATTACAATTGCAGCACACACACACATCCCAATCACATTGAACGGGTATTAGAAAATTTAATAAAGTGTTTATTTACAGTAAAGATTGAAATAATAGCATTCTACAAATACTTTTAATTAAAATTAATTAAACGATGTCGCAATCAGTCCTCAATACAGCTTTAAATGCCATAATCGATGTCTTGCAGATTTGATGGCAATATATACGTAGTGCATCCTGTCAGAAGTCGTTAGGCCATCTTCAATATAGCAATACAACAGTCAGCAAAAATTATGTTTCTTTTCTTTTTCCATAAAAAATGTATTTAAATAATTTTTTACTCCATACTTTTCTCCCTCAGAAATATCCCTTTCTAACCAGTATTGTGCAATTTTCTTTCAATCGTGTTGTTTGAAAAATTTTACAGAAAATGTTTTTAAGCCTTAAAATTTTTACTAAAAATTCTGTTATTAAATGCTGTAAATTCACACTAATTACGCCGCTGCCTTCTTGTTTCACTTCATGTAAATCCTCGTGCAGACTTTAATGTGCACATTTTGCACGTGGTGTCGGTAAAACAAATTTGAATTGTAAATAATTTATAACACTTATCCGCTTCTTCTACAACACAGACATGCACAAATACAACTTGCACATTAAATTTTTGATAAACTTTAAATTAAAAAGAGCTTTTTTTTTATTTATTTTTTATTTCATTTTGCTTTGTAATTTTATTACAGAACAAAATTGTAATAAAAAAACTTTGCTTAAATTATACAACAAAAAAAAACACTAAATAAAGAACGTACTTATAATATTTGTTAGTTGGCGCCCATTAAGCGAAAAATCTAGTTACATCTGTGGTTTGGAGAGTAATACAAGCGGACCTTGGGTCTTCAATTCAGGTCAGATAGGGCGAGTATTTGCCCAATGAGCGTCGATATTAATAAAATTATATATCCAATACAATCGAATGGGCATAAGCGATCTGTTAAGAAGATAATTTATGAAACTTAAATTAAAATAAATTAATGAATTTTTCTAATGGTTCAATAAAGATCCGGTGTGAAAAATCATTCTTAAAAAAGTGCCTCTGAAATGGCAACTTTTTAAATGAAGTTTTGGAAGACTTTGATGGTTCGTTCACTAATCCAATTTCATCTCTGCTAATTTTACATTTGCTTAACATTCAAAACTTTTGAATGCAAAGTTCTGTAAAGCCAGCACTATGCGTTTAGTGACAAGGAGGGGGAGCTACATCTACGAGTACATGCACATATAGTTTTTATTCATAAAATAATACGCGGGAATGTCAAGGAACCAATTCCCAAATAATTATTTTAAATTTTATTAAAATGAAAATGATACTTTTTTTATTGTGCTCTACTTACTGCAAAATCTACCTTTTCGAGATTGTATTTGGAAGGAGTTAACTTTTGTACAACTGCCTTGCCAAGGAAACAAGTGGTTGAGAAGAAACCTTTTCTGTGCGCTTTGCAACAGTTTTCTTCCACGTGACCTTATAAGTAAAATAGTTTGCCTTTAAATTTATCACATACTTGTTGTTGCTGTTGTTGCTAGTTTGCAGTAAAAACATTTTTCAATTATCAAGTGCAAGGTAAAATATGTGTGTATGTAAAAAAATAATAATAATGATAATAAATTGTGAAAATAGTGTCCTTGTTGAAATAGGAAAAGCTCCCTTCCTTCGTACATTAAATCTTCAACAGAAGAATGTTTAAAATGTATTTGTTTCTAGTTCTTTGCTAAATTTTAAATAAGAGATGAGTGAGTGTATAAAAATGTCTTCCCCCATTTTGTTTTATAATTTATGTCGTAAGAACATATTACGGAGGTTGTTATTAATCCTTATAAAACTGTTTTCGTGGGGGAAATTCACTAAGACGGATCCAACAAGCAGAAGAAAGAAATCCATTTTGATTAAAACTTGTTCTAGTTTTTCTTGAAGCAGGTCGCTTCAACTTTCCCTTAAAACGAACAATTAAAACTTATTCTCATACAATTTTTGTTTAATTTGTAACGTTCAAGGTCATTTCTAGCCGTATTAAAAATGTAACAACGTAAAGCAGTTTAAATAACTTTTGTGTTCAATTTCAGTACAATGGACTTTCTGCAAGAAAAACTGATCTGCGTACTACATGACTTGGCGATTGTTCTTACAAACATTTACATGCTGGAGAAATTTGTAAAGAAATAAGTGAATTAAAAGTCCCCTACGGATATCTATGGCCCTTATGAAACCCTTCAATACTTTATGCAAACTATAAATTGCTTTGAACGGTTAGAGTCCTTTCATTAATACGTCAATGCATATGCAGTTGCGTTAGGAAAACTGCAGTTGAGCACGCACTTAAGTTGAGTTTCATTTTCTTTTGTCGCAACAAATAATATTTATTGCACGCGTTATTTTTAATATTCTCTACGCTTGAGTAATTATGTAAATTGCTGTACAAATACTAGTACGTGCCAATGCCTGAATTTTTCTATTATTTTAGGCGAAAATAAATAAGTTTCTGTTCTAGTACAGTTTTCCTGAGATATCATTTAAGAACTAACCAAAATCGCATATAATTTCTATTTTAAATTCTCACGATGTTACTCAAAGATATTACGATTTTTGTTGTGACAATATTTCACATTCGGATTGCGTAGTGTATTCGTAGCGAAATATTTAGCTATGCAGTTGTTTAAAGAGTTTAACTAATGAATAAAATGCATTACAGGGAATAGAAAATGTATTGAAAACAAATCTGCCAAAAATCTCCTGTGCCGCCCTAACATATTTCTTAGACCAAAACTCACATCAAACGGGCCACTCTCCTTAAATCACTAATGGCAAATGCTGTTGCTTTCCTTGCACCTTCTAATACCCTGTTCAGCTAAAACACGCAATTCAACGTTCTTCTCAATTTCTCATCTTCGAGGAATCCGTGCAACCTGTTCAAAATTTCAAAAACTTCTTTACAATTCGCCAGTTTTCATCGGTTGTCATTATTTTTAAATTTCTCAGCAAATTAAATTTAATGCCAAAAAGTAAAAAAGACAATATTGCAATGGAGAACAATAAATATGTGTGTAATATCTCTTAGGGATTGTATATACACTTTGAGGGATTTATTAGCTTTTTCTGATAATAGCACAAGTACAAACAATAGATTTTAAAGGAAATTATAAAGATTTTAACTTGCTTGTACTTTTTCGCTTAACATTTTAGCGACTTGATAGAAACTGAAAAATGTTCTCAAGTGTAAAAAAACACTACAAATTGCGTCTCAATTTATCAAACAGAGTGTGATAAATGTCATAAACATGATACGCTGTACAGACATAAATCTAAAATTGAGTTAACTTATTTGAGACACCAAATATTCCCAATTCATATTTTACATTCCGTTAATGCATGAAGCCAAACTGCGCAATAATCCTTTTTATCGTACAGACTATTCAATTTATAAATTGGCAGTTTAATTAAAATGTCCTCGTAAATAAAATCTCGCATCGCATTGAAACAGCATTTACACACTATTTCCGTTCATCCCCACATAGCCATTGTCACATGCACACATACAATATAATACATTTCCACACAAATGCAAAACGGTTGCACTGTCGCTGGAAACTTTAACATTTATTTGCTTTAACATAACATTTGCTACACCAGTGACTTTCTATCTGGGAATGTACAACAAAAGAGAGCTTGGTTCCACAAGTCCGCTGTTAGCAAACAGTTCAAATGTGTGTGCAAAAGTTGTTTAAAAGCACATAATAAAGCCTACCATCCACAATTGAAAGCTTTAGAATACAATACAATGCAATACGATACAAGTGGAGTGAGAACAGTAAAACGGTTATATAACAGTTTGCTGTGAAAATGCTGCCATATCTTGACTCCTACATTTACAACTACTGTAATTTCGTTGTTTCATGCCCATTTGTTCCCACACGCACTATTTAATGTTACAAAGTGAACATCTTGGAATCTGAAACGAAGAAAGCAAAAACAAGTTTTAAATTCATTCACAATATTCTGATTGTTTAAATACACACGTGACAGACTACGAAGTAACGATTAGTATTTTTATCGACATAACTGCGATTGCCCCAAGCTAACATACGCATTATTCTACAACGGGTTTTATTAATTTGAAATATCAAGCGGACAGCGAATGATCACATTTTGAAATACGAGAAACTCCAAAGGGAAAAATTAAACACCTAAAAAATTAAAAATATGGAGAATGCGTGGGAGTTTGGCGATCAAAAAAAGTCTTTCTCTTCAACTTTTATAATTTTGTTTTTATTTTAAATGCAATTTCACGAGAGAACGTGCTCTTGCTATATTGTGGTTATGCCAGTACGATTTGATGTTTTAACATCACACGTGCAAGATGATGAGAGTAAAACGTTTCAAGTCTTGTGATGTAATTGATTTTAAATGTTTTCTTCCTTCATTCCCCTCTTAGTTCAATAAATGAATCTGAAATGTGTTCATGCAATGAGTTCATCAAAACCGGCTTTCAGAGAACAATTGATATTTTTTAAAGCCGCTTTACGCCAATAAGAGTGTGTTAAAAATCATAAGCAGCTGATTTTTTGTTCGCACAGAAAATTTCATTAAATTATGTTTTGATTTTAAATTTTTTGCTATCGGTTTTATAAAACTTATGAGACGAAGTGTAAAATATTTTTTTTTATGAAAACCAAAGAAATTTTATCAAAATGCCTAAAAATAGAAATTGGTTTATATTTTGTTATTAATATTTCCAAATAATGGAACTAATTCTACAAAGTGAGAATTACG
The DNA here is from genome assembly GCA_963402855.1 of Ormia ochracea. Taxonomy (NCBI): domain Eukaryota; kingdom Metazoa; phylum Arthropoda; class Insecta; order Diptera; family Tachinidae; genus Ormia; species Ormia ochracea. The sequence continues at coordinate 57,289,663 of OY727106.1, read as the reverse complement.
GCGAAATTTAATAATTACACATGAAAATTATTACTATAAGAAAAGCAGATTCTAAAAAAACCGCATCCATTTTTCCAATTTATTTTTAATTTTTAAAATTGCTAATTTTTAATTAGATAACACTGAATTTAAAAGTTATTTAAAATTAGGCTTTACCAGTGTTCAATCCATATCGGCGGGTAAACACTAGAAGACAACAAGTCATATATCATATCATATGTAGTATGAAAATTTTTGCTTTTTGAAACTGGGATTTGAGAATTTTACATATAATTTGAATACTAATAGAATTGCGTATCCACTGTCAAGTGAATAAAAAAAAATATACATATATATATATATATATAAAAACGCGAATAATAATGAGCATAGAATTAACAAAAATGAAGGAAAGAAAAAAATAATGATCAATATCGTAGAGGCAGCTTATTTAGTCGAAAAATTTATAAAATAAATCAAATTTATTATTATGTTTTACATTCCCCCAATTTATTTATTGTTTTGCAGTTGTTACTAATAATAATTTTCATTAGTTACTTAATTTGCATTTTACTTTTCATTCTTCTCACACAAATACTTTAATTGCCAATCAATGGGTGACTAACGAGTATTGGAATAATTAAAGATTAATTGGTTTGTTGTGTAGATTCAAAAAACCTTTTTCAAAGCTCGCTGAAATTGAATTTCTATAATTCTCAATTGATTTCTGGAAATAACGGCTTAGTATAAAAAGTTTTCGCATTTACTTTTCAAAACTTTTTGGTTGGTTTGCTTTGCTTAACCGCTCGACTAACAAAAGCTAGAAAATAAGGTTAATTTAATATTAAGTATTTTTTTCTTATATTTTTATATATATTAAATATTTACGTTTTTTTAATTTGTATTGAGACAATTGTTAGACATTCGAAATAAATGAATTGACTCCGTTTTTAAGATAGATCCCCTTGTGTCTACCTGACACATGAAAATGTAGATTCTCTTGGAGCAAAAGCGCTTTATTGTTATAAATTCCAGAGCTGCTTAGTGTAGCGTGTACAGGAAATATATAAATATTTAAAAAATTAAAAATTGCAGAAGTCTTAACAAATTGGCTGCCTACTGTAGTACGTACAGAGGTTATTAACCTATACGTTTTTATTATTTAGCAAATTGACAATAAAACAGATGCGTTTAATGTTTTTCACAGAGTATTCAAAGAAGACAGAAGCCAAAAAAAAATTCATTACACACATGTGCAATCACATATAAATATACAATTGTCGTGGCTGCGTATGTTTACACACACATAGACTTCCTCAAAACTGCATGTATTTCTCACTAGAAGTGCATCGATTTACAACAACTTCTACCTCACTTGCAATGAAAAAATCAAAATTTTATTTATTGTAAAATTAACATAAATTTACCTAAATTAACGTTCACATGGTCAGATACATATCTCTTTTATTTAATAACAAGTTTTATTCATTTACTGACAGTAAAATTGGACGTTCACACACACATATTTACGTGTGCACATCGAAGCAAATGCTAGATCGTATAATTTATATTACGAGTAAAAAAACACAACTGAGGCGTATGACTATTAGCGTATTGAGTATTAGCGATAATAATTGGAACCGGTGTCTCTTGCCATCATCAAAAAGGGGCATATTACGAAAAAGCGTTAAGTTCGGCATTTGGTTTAATCCTTGGAGCACTTCATCAATGGATCTGCTAGTCTGCTAGTATCTTTTTAATGAATACTCGCACGCCGCAATGCGATTAGAGCCACTACCATTTTTCTCACTGTTATTTGTTTACTTTCTTCATTAATTATAAGATCTTTTTGTATTCTTGTTTTTATATTTTACCAATTTGTATGGAATGTGTTTACTACTTGACACAACAATATTTCGTTTCAAGCAAGATTTTGCCACTAAAAGGCACTCTATAAAGCAAAGTTTCTCTAAGTTTTTCAAACTGATTTCTTTCCCCAGCATGTATGTTAAAACTGTTGCTTTGCATACGTTGTAAATGCTCGTATGTGAATAGTTGTTAACACTTTTAAAGGCTGCACGCACGCAGTTGCCTCTGCTAAATGCAAATTTTATAAAGTTAAATGTTGAGTTTTTTATTACTGCTACTGACGAGTATAATTAAGTGCATGTTGATGATGTTGCTTTGAAAGCACACAAATTTAAGTCAATTGACAAGTACAAAACTCTTCCAACAAAACCATTAATAAATGTCTAGAGTGTAAACTTTAAACTTTTAAAGCTAATAAAAGATTAATGAGTATAATGGTTAAATGAATAAGTACTTAAAATATCATCAGACGGAGCAAAAACAATTGTTGAGTTAACATGTAATCGTTGTTGAATTTATTAACTTTATTCATTGAATTCCGGAGTGGTTAAAGTTTGTAATTTTTAAAAATCTCAAATGACAGGCTACTGCCTACTAATCTAACCAGATCTTTGCTCAGATCTAAATATCACCTGATACGCAATATGAAATAATTTCTTATAGCACAAGCCAGCTATTCCCAAACTGTGCCATCGATAAATACCTCTTGATAGCATGTTCGGGATTAATTTTAATTTAACTCCGTTTAATTGAAACAATTAAATATTCACACGTGATAATTTCATGAAAACAACTTTTACTATTTCGGCAATCCCACTCAAAAAAAAAATGCTTTTACTATTTGTAACAGTTTTATTTTTTATTTCATTCATTATCATTCTTGCCCATTAAACAAGTCTTTATTCGATTTATGAGACAATTTCAATCAAATTCTGAAAAATATAAAATTTCACAATCTCGCTGTATGTGTGAACATGGTACAAAAGGAATATCTACAAGATTTACTTTTCTACGACTTCTATTTTTTTCTTTTGTTGTAACAAACATTATTATTAAAAATCATGGATTACTTCAAAGAACGCTAAGACTCTATAGCTATACATCTCGGGAATGACTTGTTTTGGATTTAAAACATTCCTAGAAGAAATAAACTAAAGAGACTATACATACCAAAATATGCTTTGAATGGTAAAATATACAAGAATACGTGGTAGCAAATCGTGCAGGATATTCAAATGCATGTCTCTGGCTTGCGTAACGTCAATGTCAGACAATCTCCAAAATCAAAAACTAATAAGAGTGAGGTGTCTGCAGTGAGTATTGAACTCAATATGTTATAATTTGAAGCATACCATATGGAAGTTAAACTTTCCCCCAATAGCACGGGTGGCTCCGCTTGACTTGGAACTGTTACATGGGGGAAAAATAGTTGCTTTATTCGCCTCTTATTTTAATGCCTTTGAGGACCGTAAATAGTTTGCTCTCAGGGCCAAATTCTTGACAAATATTTGTTTTCTTAATAGAAAAATAACTAGGTAATTACAGTGAGCTTCAAAAGTATATTCTTCGTGTTTGAAAATCCCACAGCGAAATCTTCTTTCGTTTTAATAAAACGTTGTTTGGCTTGAGGAACTAAAATGATTATACGAGTACACACATAAAAATAAAATAAAAAATAGATGAAAATAAAAATTATGAATATTTTTTTAAAATATTATTTGATGTCTGAAGCATCTGAAGAATAACTCAGAAATTTGGCCGTGCCATGCAAATAAAATGACGTATTTCAATCTCTATAAAATTCTGTTAGTCATTGCAAGTCTCTGTTCTCTTGGCCACTCTTCTCTCACTTGTTAATTTAGTTGTAGTAATTCTGTGCACAAGCTAGCCCTACACCACCACCTCCAGAGCGATACTTCTTACCAAAATCGTCAACCAGTAATGTTCGATTTCAATATCTTTTCATTTTATAAATTTTTGCTTTTAGACGAAATTCGACTGGATTTATTTCAATCTCTATAAAATTCTGTTAGTCATTGCAAGTCTCTGTTCTCTTGGCCACTCTTCTCTCACTTGTTAATTTAGTTGTAGTAATTCTGTGTACAAACTAGCCCTACACCACCACCTCCAGAGCGATACTTCTTACCAAAATCGTCAACCAGTAATGTTCGATTTCAATATCTTTTCATTTTATAAATTTTTGCTTTTAGACGAAATTCGACTGGATTTTTTGCTGGTATGCAAAACGTTTGTGTTCAAAAGTATTCGTTCTTCTTTCCCCTGACTTGGCTAGAATGCTAAGGTCAATGAATTCTTGTATTTCTTTTTACAACTTTTTATGTTTTTGTTATTGTATTTTTGACTTTTTTTATTTAAACATTTTATTTAAGCGTTTGTGGTATTTTGTTTTCATTATTTTGTTATTATTTTTTCCGCTTGTGGAATCTTGTGTAAGAATATGCAAGTGCGTGTTTGTTTAATAAATAAAAAGAAATATTTAAAACTCAAGTTTTGCCTGTAGCGAATTTTAAATACACTGCGGCCCGTGTTTACACACGACGTCAATATTAAGTAAAGTGGTGAAAGCTCGATTAGCACAAACGGCCGCAAACATTTCTTTCATATTGTAAAATCCTCTCATGCAGACTACTATTTGTCAAGATGAGAAGTCTATTGACGTCTGCAACTAGTTTCGCGGGGGAGTAGTGTGAGTGACATCCAAAGTAATTAAAGATTATAAATTTATTGTTGACCATTCAAATTGTTACTTTAACACAATTTTAGATCCGAGTGCATTTCAAAAAGAAACTCGAAAGCACACGTGTGTTATGAAATACATTTGGCTGTTCTTTTACAATCTTAATTAAAAAGAGAAATTTATCGCTATTAATTTATTCTACAAACTATCGTAATTCATGGCTTTTAACCATCTATTCCCAAGAAATATTCACTTGAACATTGAAATGCATTCTCGTAACATCGAAAAAGTCAGTCGGTGTTGCCAAAGTTTTTATTAAAGTATTTATTAATGGGAAATTGGGGAATTAGATGTTTTTTTTTAGACAAGATAACTAGAACTAACTTTGGAAGGAGTTCAAGAGCGCAATCGCTTTGATGTGCATTGTCTAATTAATTCTAATTAATTATTTCGCACTAAAAATAATAGTCACATACATGACACTGAAGATTTCTCCAAATAAAACCTCCTCCTATTGCAAAGCCAATGCTTCTCCGAAGGAAATGTTGCTAAGCAGTAACAATTATTTTATCGACAACCTCAACAAACTTTGCGAAAAATTAAAAAAAAATTCTCTTTATTGTGCTTTTCATAAGCTTAAGTGATATTTTTATTATTTTTATTGATGATGGAGAATGAATATCCTTCTAAAAAAAATTATTATTCAGATATCAAGGTATCAATCATTTAACGAATTATTTTTAAAAAACTCAACCAAACAAGCAACAGATGTGTTTATGAGAATTCAAAGACAAAACTTGTTACTCCATACACCCGACCAGCTTACATAAATTTAGAGCGTCGCAGCCATCAAGGCAAAGCTCTCTTACTTTTTCGTTACCGCTAATACAGTACTACTTCTGATGCATGACGCCTTCTAATAATAAACCCTGCGGTCATTGGTTTATGTAAAAATATAAATTGGTTTCATTAGTCATTATTTCGTTGTTTTTCTATAGAATAAATGTTTTTAACTTAAAGGAATTTATTTAAGTAAGAAAAGGGGTTTCCAATTAAATCTTTGTTTAAAAGGAAAGTGTAGAAATAAACAAAAAAAATATGTAATTTTTAATTTTTAGTTAATTTTTTGTTTGTTGTTGTTCTCTAAAAACCAGTTCTTGTAAAAAAAAATAAAAACAATAGTGTACGAATCGTAGAGAGTAATTTAACGATTCTTAAATATTTCATCTATTTCGATAGCAAAATTGACATTTTAAATAGTTTTTTTCTAATTTTTCCTCCATTCAATTTTGGAGTATTTTTGACTTTCTTTTGAAATTATTTTCAAATTATTTGCTCCATAATTACACATATAAAAACGCACAGTGTCGCGTCTGAGTACTAAACTAATCAAAATATACTTTATTACAAATCCAAATTATGTCGAGTTACTTGGTAGCATTGTTGATTAATTGTGGACTTAACCGTGGCCGATAGGGCTCGTTGTAAGCACGATGGCACTTCCATTCCATTGGATTGCTAAATTTGGCTTCATTTTATGGTGCCATTTTTAAATTAAATTACAGAATTTTGAATTTATTAATCCTTAAAGTTGTACAAAAAACATATTGTCTAGAATCGGCCAAGTGCAGTGGCGACTTACATAGAGGAGAAGCCGGCAAAATATGCAAAATATGACCCCTGTAAATACGCCGTCATAATTTAGTCTTACAGCTGATAAAACAAACTTTTTGACATCAAAATGCAAAAAAAAGACGAAAAAATTAAAATAAAAAGGTTCGTGCTAAAATGTCTGCGTCATGTAATAATAGAATAAGTTTGCTTCAACGTTCAATTAATTTTGTCCTTTTTCAAATTCAAACTGCTTGACTTAAACGTTTTTAAAACAGCTGTTGGCGGTAAACATGAACCGAATAACTTAAGCTGAAAGTACAGGTGTAGGTCAGCAATTAAAATCAAATCTCACGTATTCGTTGATGGACTTCCTCTTTTTTATATTACAAACCACTGCATAGAATGCAGGTAACGCATGAAATATATAGACGCATAAAGCGAACAATTGTATTTTCAGCTAAATTCAATCTAAATCAAATTCAATTCCCTGATAAAGCGATAAAAATTATTAAAAAGTATTATTGGCATGTGACATTTTTGTTTCAAAGTATTGTAAAACCGAATTCGCAAATATATTCCTATAGTATGCGATTGTAATCGAATACGCAATAATTTTCGAATAATTGCTTATTCAATGAAATGCATGTAAATAAATTAAATTGCGAGTATACAAAATAGAGGAGTCTATAGAAAGTTAAAAAAATATATTCCTTTTTATTCTAAGAATGAAAACTTTTTTGATAATGTAATTGCTATTCACTAATTATCAAATGAACACTGTGCACAGTGCTACAACACCTTAAAGGTGTTATGCCTTTTAGCAAAAATGTAGGAATGACGAGGTGTTCATCAAATGTAGGACGTGGAATAATTAAAGAACTTCTTGTTGTTGCTTTTAAAATTTAATCACAAAAAGAAATGAAACTACAGCAAAAAGCTTAGAAATGAAAATAAAACAAAACAACCAAAAAAAACGGCGATAACTGCCTTTATTGGGGTTGGCTTGAAGAAACGAAGAAATAATAAAACAAAAAGTTACTACTGAGTCGTGATACTTTTTTAAGTATTATTTTAAATTTTCATAAAAATGGTTAAATTAAACCACTTAAACTATGAAGGAATCCGTCAGCAAGTACACGAGTACATACTCGTATATTTAGCCCACATAAGTATGTATTTCGCTACACGCGTATAGTGGTGATGCATAAAACGAACAGTATGACAGCATGTTCCGAGTCCAGGTAAGAGCACGAGTCGTTTCCCACCTGCTCTAGTAATGTTGAATAATATTTAATCCCTAAACATAAATGGTTACTGACTGGTACAGTTCATTTTGATAACAGTTTGCACCCCGGAAATGCCCCCAAAAGAATTTATATTATGAGCACATTTTCACGCTTTACATCCGATGGACTCTGTATTGCAACAATAGGATTTTTTATAGCTTAGCGATCTAAAGGTGGAATACTTCAAAAAGCTATTGGCAGCGAATACTACCCGTGTATTCGGCTTATGGCGTTTTCTTTTCTACAAAAAAGGCAACACTAACCGCAGGGAGGGCAATTTTGTGTTCTTTTCTCGAAAATGTGTTGCCCTGTGGAAGGGTTGCGTGTTCTTTTCTAAAAAATGTTGCCCTTTCGCACTACAAAAGGCATTGCACTTTTGCCCTGAGCAAATCAACAGGGCAGAAATTGCCCTGTAAAACACATGGTTTTTATTCTTGCACAGCGTTACCAGAAAATATTCAAAAAATGTCTTTTGAGTTAAAAAAGTCACAAAATTAGATTTTAATAATTATTTTTATATTTTGTATCGTATAAAACAAACAAAAGACAACTATGTGGCAGCTTATTTGTATGAGATATTAAAAAAAAAATTTTGTTTTCTCAAGCAGATGAATGAGCAATCTGGCAACTGAACATTTTTGTATACACATTTCATAAAATATACAGAAAATGTTTGTTTATCAGCTGTTAAAAAAAAGGCATCGCACTTTTTTCTAATTTGTGTTCTTTTCTCGTTATATAAAAAATTGCACTTTCACAGGGCGGGCAAAACATTTTAAAAAGGCTCCTTTTCACAGGGCAACATTTTTTAATGTAGAAACGCCATAAGACTTCCTTTGAGAAGAGAACCCCAGAATACCAGATCACTATTGATGATGAAATGGATGATATTATCGGGCTTGATGTTGACTCTTCCATATACTAACCAGCAACTCATTCATACGCACACATATGAAAACATAAAAAAACATTTTCTACCCCTTCAATCCAAAACCGTTATACGAAATGACTTTAACCCCAAACCAACTTTTATTGAAAAAACAGAGTTGGCAGAGATGGATGATAATTTTTTGTTAACAAAACAAAAAAAGGCACACAATCACAAATTCACAACAAAAAACAAACAGTTAATTGTATTAACAGTTGTTGTATTCGATCAGCTTGTTAATAACAAAATTTAAACCTTTTCTTTAAAACAATCGCGCAATTTCATTAATTTCAATACGAATTTAACACGTGAGTGTTTTATTGACAACCACCATATTTATTTGGGAACAATTTGAACATTTTATGTGTGTGTATGGCTCTGTCTGCATGTGTGTGTGTACCTCTTGGATAATATATTTGTAGTATAATATCATTGTATACTTTTTTAACAATTTACTTTTCAACAATTTACTTTTCGACATTTTTCTTTCTTTAATAAAACACTTGAAATGACATCAACTTTATTTTTTTTCTGCTTTTTCCCTGAAAAGAAATACAATTTTGGTTAAGAACGTTACGTATGTATGTGCACACATTCTTATTTATTGAATAAAAAGCCAAAATTGTGTCTATATGTAGGGCTCATACTTTGTCGATATTAAAGAAAATTAGCAAAATTCCGAATGATATTAAAACTTAAAAGGTTGGCAGTTTGAGTTTAGGAGTTCTTATTCCAGATTTCTTATCCTTTTCGCAAGACAGACAGATTAAAGCTTGTTTATCTCTGATAAACAGTATGAATTGAAAAATAATTATATTGAAAGTATTAAATTAAAAAAACAAAAAGGTTGTTATTTAAATAGTTTCCAAAAATATGTATGTACGGGTGCGTATTTGCGTCAGAGCATTTTTGATTCCTCCATTAATATCGCTCATACTTTCTCCATATTAAAGCAAATAAACAAAATTAAAAACGTATCAAAAATTGAAAGTCTCCTGAACGGAAATTGTATGTGCCAGACATGTATCCTAAAATGGCTTGAGGTACCTTTAATGTACCTTTAAGGATACAAAATGTGAAAAGGAAACATATACTGCCTACAATTTGCAACTGACGGAATGTCTTTTCTTAAAATCATACTGCCGCCAGCTGTTGCGACTGATGCCCATTGAAAGCAGTATCATAGCAGAAGGATTAAACGTTTTTTAAAACATACTGCAAATCCAGTAAGAAAAAGCATCAGAGCAACCTTTATCGTTCGCATACAAAATAAAAGTTTCCACCAAAAATTCCCAAAACTACTTGCTGCAGAATGTTCGGTTGTCTCTTTCGTTTTTGCTTGATTCCATCTGTCAAGTAAATGCACAGATGTCTAGTTCTGATTTCTGAGTACATACCCTTTTTATAAAACTCTTTATATAGTTTTTCTCCACTCGACCAATAAAGAACTATTTGCATGACAAGTGATTCAAATGTCAAAAACATTGTGCAATAGAGAACATTTGTGGGCTTATGTACTCGTACTTGGAAGCAACTGTCAATATTACTAATTCAACGCATTTAATCTCTTAACTATTTTAGTTTTAACCAGTTTAATCGGAATAAATGAAAAGATAATTCCAAAACAACTAAGAATAATATTGATCTTTTCCAAAACAGTGTTTATTTAACCGTAATAATATTTTAAAATGTAACAAACTAGAGCAGAAAGAAATAAAAAAAATTAAATAAATAAATAATTTCAAGGAACATGCCAATAAATTAATATGGACGACAATAACAGCAAAATCATAATAGCTGTGTCTTTGTATAACCTTCCCTACATCCAAAACTACAGAGTCTACAAAAATTAAAATTAAACACCTTGATAATTTGTAAACAAACACATACATACACACACACACACCCACACACTGTTCCAGTAAACATATGCTGGCTTGTAATTAAACTGAAAATTCAAATGAAAGTGATGCAACTTTTTTAATCATTGTAATGAGCTATGGTGTTCTCCAGCCACGCAGCCACTTGCAATATATTTATACAATAATATTGCCCATGTGCACGTCACATTCTTAGGTGGATTGTACAACCTGAAGAAATGCAATTTATTATGAATTCTTATCATTTGAAAAATATTGTTGTGTTGTAACAACACATGTGAAAAAAATTACATTAATACATGCAAATCAATTCCACATGTGTTATTTAATCAAAATTTAAAACTCCCAAACGAGATCATTGAATTTACTTATTGATTTACGATCAAATTATATAGTTTATATAATTTTGTTTTCGGGAATTATATTGTCAATAACACATACAATAATATTTGCATAATGGATGCAATAAACATTTTGTTTCTATGAAATTCATTTTCATTTAGCCGTAAAATTAATCTAAACTGCTGCTACTACTCCGATTTGAAGGAAAGAAGGTGAATGAAAAGGTGATCATGGGGCGCTGTAACGCCAGCCCGGTTTGTGTAACTTCAAACCATCTCCTAATTTTTTGTCCATATTGTATGCACAAGTGAATGTATGCGTGCAAACTAAAAGCGAAATGAAATATTTTGAAAGCATAATCGAGCCCCACAACCCATCCATCCTCAAATGACAATTATTTGACAGCAACTGACAAATGACTACAGATGTTAAACAATAATTACACACATAAATATTTGAAATTTAAATAAATTTAGCTGTTGATTACCTGGCAAATACATGAGAAATTTACGACTTACCACTACACCAACTAGCCCACAAAGCTTTTCATTCCCATCATTATATCGAAAGCCATACAATTTTTATATTAACTTTAATATCTGTTTACGGCAGTGCCTTCATTACTACTCATTATTTGTCAATATCAAAAGAGTATGCATTTGAAAGACTATAAAATGATTTCTTTAATTGGCATAACAGAGAGCGAAAACCAAACATTTTAACATGTAAAAAAGTTGTAAAAAATGTGTTTTTCAACTTTTTTTTATTGAGAAAATCCGTTGCCGAACCAGTTAGTATTGTGCAAAAAGTTGAAGATTGCTTGCAACGCATGCATTAAAACACTGTTATAATTAAATCACACATTTATGATCTCTTACGTTGAAGTTAAAACCTAAAGCATTCGGTTACAGTTTCACAAAAAACAAAAAAAAACGCCACACCACGCTGCACCATTCAGAAGTTTAAAATGTTAAAATGTTAAATCTATTACTGATCGAGTAATTAGAAATTACTTGACTTCGAAACCATTGAATGTTGAATACAAATTACTTTTAAAAGATACATTTTGAATTGCATGCTTAGATATACTGGAGAGCTGCAGGGCTTTTCCGGCTCCCATTGCAACCTTACGAACACTACAATTTAAAGGCTTTACATTGTCGCAAATTTGTTCAAATCATTAATTTAATTTGCACATCAAATTGAATTGTTTTTTCATCAAATTAATTATATTAAAAATTATAAAAATTTATAAAATTCCCTAAAGATTTAATAGGCAAGAAAAAATGTGTTAATTTTAAGCAGAACAAAATTTGCGTTATTACTTTTTGATGGTTGAAGAAATTTAAAAACTAGTTTCGCAATAAAATAATTAAAAAATTTTTAGAAGGAACAAAATGTTTTTCAATGCAATTTCATTATGGATTTAACGCATTGAACCCTTTTAGAATTGTTGTGAAAGCATTTAATAGCAGTGTTGCCAACCACACATTTTATATTATTAAAGTTCTCTTCAAGACAATGGCCAAAAAAGGCCTAAAGTGGCAATAATTCAAAAAACAAATTTTGCAAGGAAAGCACGATGGTCCCATACAGTGTTTTCAAGATCTTTTGATCTTGATACTTGCATTATCCTACACAGTCGTATGCCATATATGGTATGTGGGCTGAAAAAATAGGACGGTATGCCCCAAAAATCCACCTGTGTTGCAGATTTGTTTGACAAGTCGTACGGTTTGCCAAAGTTTATGAATATTTTCATAAAATTATCATTTTCAGGCGATCAGGGTTGCATTTATTTCAATCAACGAGGCAAAATTTTTTCTTTGTATCGCATTTGTGTAATAGTGTGGCACCAGCAACGCCATTTTTTGCGATTTTTCTAAATACTTCGGAGTTATATCAGATTTTTGTATATAATTTTTGTATATCGTATAACTGTGTAGGATAGTGAAACGTGGTCTTTAGAAACACAACTTATTTCTTTCATTTATAATTTTTGACGGTATTTTTTGTATAACTTCAAAATAAAGTTAAAATACTTTAATTCTCTCCCGCTCAAATTCCTCTTATTTTTGTATTTAAAAATTGAAATATATAATTTTATTTCTCGTTATTTCGCTAGTTCTTTATGTAGCATCATCAGGGAAAATATTATTTCTAAAAAATTTTGCAAAAACATTTGCGAAAATTAGAATTATTCAAATCTGGAAGAGAGTCAAAAAGAAAACTTTTTTTAATTCAAAACAAAGTATTTTTTAAGAATTTTTAAATCACTATTCATGAATAACATAAAACCACAGAGTTGCATTAACATTTCACGAAATAGTTTTTGGTCGAAAAATTCGCATATGAGAAATACATGGGAAAATACGTAGCGGAACACTTATGGTGAGGAAATATAAACCTAAATAAAGAGTAGTAAATCGGAAAACAACAACTTGAATAGTCACTTCAACATAAATTTACAATGTTCACTTTATAAAAAAATTTCTTATTTAAATTTAAAAATAAACATGTATGTGGTTAATTGTTGTTCGATAGTCTGTACCGCACAAGTAGATTTGGATGAAATTTGGTGGACGGAGAGTATTTCCATGTACAAATAAGAAGTGAATACAAAAATACAGTACAATATTAAAATCGAATATAATACACGACAATAAAACGAGTTCAAAGTCTACTGATGAGTTGGAGAGCATACAAATGAGTAATGCCCTATTTATGGAATGCAATATAATCATAAGTACGGATAAATTCTTTGTGTGTATTATTTTATTTTGTACAATTTGTGTAGCAAAAATAAAACAGATTGTTTACAAATATTAGCATACTCGGATTTACTTTTATCAGTTTTCGTTCTAAAAACAATACGATTAGTTTTGTTCCTCACTTTACTAATTTAGTCTATAATTTGCAACAGAGCCTGATAACATAAACAATTAAGAATCCATGTGGAAGCAAAAATAAAACAACACGACAACGCACAATTACTTATCTATGCATCGTCGTGCAATTTTTTTACCTGCACTTTGAATCACCAAACATAAAGCAGCCTGAAAAATTTGCGGTGTTAATTATAAAATATAAATACGGCCAAATAAAATTAAAAAAGGACAAAGAACAGGGTGTTCAACTTAAAAACAGGACAAACTGGATTAATTGTTTTCTATTGCACATGTTTAAAAATGCCATAAACTAAATGAGAAGCATGCACGCCATTATTACCGTCGGTTCAATTACTACGTGATGATATCAAGTGTAGTTGCGTGTGTGTGTTTTGTATCCGAAATAAATAAAAATATCCAAAATGAGGGGATTTTTTTCGCACTACTGGTAAAAATTGAATGCATTTGAATGCTTGCGGCGAGATAAAATATAAAATACGCAAAAAACCGTGCTGTCGCTACTTGCAAGTGCGTTTACGCCGAAAATAAAAATTATAATTGATAAACAAATACCAGAATTTACTTTAACTGCTCTTTCTAAAGTAAAAAATCATTACACGATGCTCTTAAACTTTTTTTTATTTTCAATTTTACAATTTTTTCAACAAAAAACAGAAAAAAAGCAACAAAAAATATCGTTTTTATTGGTTGACTTAAAGCTTCTGTGAGTGCGAGTCGAAACGCAAGTGAAACAAACTCTTTTAATTGCTTAAAGTTTAAATATGAATGCATAAATATTTAAGTTTTTATTGTTGTTCGCGTGCAATGCATGTTCATTTGTGCTTATTTCGTGGTTTCCTGGTAACTGATAAACTGATAAATGAAATTATCTCTTCAGTGGGGTTTTGCCATTAAATTGATAGTGGCAATTTAGCGAGAATTCCCATATATTTTCAATGAAATTGAAAATTTAAATTTTTTTGAAATTATTCTGGGGAGGCGGCTGTAAAATGCAAAAAACAAAAAATGTTTTATGTACAATAAACGGCGGGATTCCAGGATCAAGAATGAGATATAAAACGGAAGAAACAGTTTAAAAGAAATTTGGTAAGGGGAAAAGAAATTTCACCTGAAAAAGTACTGTCTTGACTTGGATATCTGGAATGAGATAAATGCGTGTGGCTGTTGGTTCGTTGCTGTTCCTGCAAAATGAGAAGAGAAAATAAAAGAAAAGAGGAATAAAAGAAAAATGTAAAATGCTTTTCGCCGAAGAATTTTTATTAGCAGTTTAGATGGGCACTTTTAGTGATTCATGCCGGTGGTATCCGAAAGTAGTACAGTTTGCCTGGATTTTGACATGCTAAATTACCATATTGAGTAATTTTTTTATGATAGAAACTTAATTCGATTTTTACATTTCAGGTAGAATTTATAAATTATTTTTATTACCGCATCACATTTTTCTGTAGTGTCTTGAGGAAAAATTATTTTATATAAAATATTAATAATATTGAAAATTGAGTCATAATTTTAAATATAATTATTTTACCATCATTCTGCAAATTCTCATACTGCAATTAATATTTTTGTGATCGCGTCTTTATTCATTTTTTTTCTTCCTGAATGCTTCTCCCTAAGTAATGAGTGAGACATATGTGCATAATTATCGTGGTTCCTTCACTGTCTGACAAGAACTTGCGATACCTACTCGTATAACCTTGCAAGTAAAATGGGGCGATTGGACACCTACGGTGATGTAAAAGCTCTTTAAATACATACGAGTTTTTGGGCGTGCATTTGCATTCCTAAGTTTCCAAACCAATTTTTGCGATTTCGTATTTATTACACCTTAGAACTAAATAATTTTGTAAGCAGCATGAGATGTCAGACGGAGCGGTGAAAAAATTTATAGATCCGATAGAACGTTTAAGCCACTCAAAGTCGTAACACCACTGCCAAAATACAGGGAGAAAAGAATACAAGGAGAAGAAACTAAAGAACTAGAGGACGTGAAGACACCATAACCATTACATTTTTCTCTCCTCTAAGCATGCGCAAACATTTTTATCAATTTCCCTCTGGAGACGCAATGGAAATGTGTCTCCAGTTGCACTTCATGATAAAATTATTCACAGGTGCCGTCAAGCCATGTTTGAAAATGCTGGATCATACTTAAATTAATTAAAGGGAGCGGAAAGTGAGTTAGAATAAAGGCGTTTACATTTTCGAAACAGAGCAACAAACATCAATCACACGCTAAAGCGCTAGAAAGTAAAAAATTGTCAACAAAAACTATTTGCACATGAGCGACTTATCCAAAAAAACTACTCCCGCAAGACCACCTCCAATCAATCCAAATATTTCTTCTTGTTTTTTATTATTGAATTGAAAAAATGCAGAAGTGTAAAAATTCGTTAAACGCATGCAAACACACGCACACACAAACACACACACATATGTATATGGGTATATATTTTTAAATGTAGGACACCTGAAAACTGAATTAAAAAATGATACGCGAAGCCAATCTCAACTCCCTGCATTTTATTTAACTCGTACTGTTGCCTTCATCTCTGAGATTGGCTGTGAACGAGTGTGAGTGAAGCTTCTACAAACTGTTTGTCAGTTAAATGCGAGTTAAGAGAATTTTGAAATGTTAGTTGTTTATCTGCTTGTATCCACATACTATTTGTTGCAGTGAATTTTTGGTGAATGTCAGAGAGCCACAGAGGTAAAGCAACTGCATTAAAAATAAGACCACATCATCATGCACACCAGCATACAATAAATTGTTTGAATAGCAAGAGAAGGCAAAGATCGCCAATTGCATTCTCACATACTAATGTAAATAATTAATAACATGTTTTCTTTATTAATTTGCTCTTTACGTGTGCCTGTTTTTACAAATTGTCTGTGTGCGTCCGTCCGACAGTCCGTCCTCCCGTCTGCCTATCGGTTTTACCAGAGAATTTTTAATCGCATGGTTTTTCCAATTTTGTCATGTTTGCGTTGCTTACAAGGGAGTGGGGCTTAATTTTTGTGATTTTTTTTCTCTTCATAATTTCTGTATCTGCATTTTGTTATTTTTTCTTTTTTTTCTTTCGATAGTATACTTAATTTTTTTAGATTTTCAGAGAGACCGGTTTAGATATTTTTAGTGCGGATCATGTTAATATGAAGAGAAATAATTGCAAAAATTTATGAAAAATATTATGGGAATAAATGAGTGCATGAGTCTGTGGAATTGTTCAAGATTATCTACATGCTTACATGCCCAAGTGTGTATTAATGTGTTTGTGTACACACACGCACACCTACCTATACACATAATACTTTATTTAATAGCAACTGACATTTTCTACAAGTGATTGGTAACTTTCATTAAACAAGTTCTATAGATATCGTGAAAATTCCTCCGATCGCATCTCTTCCGTATTATGAAAAACTGGGCTTAATTAAATTATTTTGCTCTGAGTTAGTATGTTCTTGCCTTTAACGGGCGATAAGTTCATCAATAAAATTCCACAAGAAGTTTATATTAAGTTTCAACTTCAAAATGCCTGCTAGATTAATACGACCGGCATGAAGAAATAAAAGAACGCATCTAAAGTGGTTATAAAAATTCTTGGCCGAAAAGAATTTTACACTTTTCTTTTATTTCTCTTTTCTTTGCATTTTTCATTTTGCAACTTTTAACTTTTATTACCAGCATTTACATTCGCACTTTAGTGCAAAAAGAAATACCGAGCCAAACTTAAAGCAGAAACAGCAACGGAATAACAACAGCCACAAGTATTTATCTCATTCGAGATACATTTAAGTTTAAAGACTTTTATATCTCTCCAGCCATATAAAGTTAGTATGTTACACAAGTCAATATTATTACGCCGCTTCAAAACCGGATCTTTCATGTTTTGCTCTTCTATTAAAAATGTATTATTCAAAATTACATTTTTCTTTTCAAATTAAAAAGCACATTCACTTTGAAACCATTTGAGCAAAAAGAAGATTTTTTATTACTTCATTAAATTAAAAATAATGTAAAATTTATCATAAATAATTAATTAATAAAAAAAATAGTCAGCAAATAAACATCGCCAACGGCAGAAAGTAAAACTAAAGAGATAAAACCGCGCAAAAAAAACATCGATGGTGTAAAATTTGATAAAAGCATTGGGGAATAATAATTAAGTAATAATAAAAGTTAAACAAAACTATTAAGTCACTGATCTCTGCACACAAGAAATTAGTTTGATAAGAGCATGCACGAGCATACAATGCGAAATAGTTAGTGTTAAAGGCAATAATCAACTGATCGTTGGAGATTTTACTACAGACTTTCAGCAACAGATCGTTTATGTTGTTTCTATATGGCATGAGTGTAAAGATTAAAGGTAAAGATCAAAGCATAACATATAAGCATTCTGAAGATCAAACGAAAAAAAATTATATTCGCGATGATACCTTGACCTGTATCCGCTCCCGTCAACTACTAACGAAAAACTTTTCACACGTCTCAAAAACTGCAGAACAAGTTACTTAATTTTTGTAGTTAATGAGTTAAATTGTTAACATTTACCTAAATTTGGGTTAAAGCAAACAAGTTTTTGTTTGTTTTGTTGTTTTTAATATTAAACAAAATGTTTGACAGCTTCTTGTGGCAAACAAGATCATTGTAAATATTAAGTGGCGTAAACAATTAATATAAAGTAACTTATTTATCCTTTTATGATACTGGATACTGGATATACTGCCACAAACCATTACCATTTTACTATTTACTACTTAATCATATTCAAGTAATCAAATGCACAAAAATTTTTATTCGGTGTAATTCTTAACGGGGCAATTCTCGTTTGTTTTTTGTTTTTGTTGTTAGTGAATTTGCATAAAGATTTTTTTAAGAAAATAATAAAAAGTTTGTGTGATATATACATATATATATTGTTTTTGCCAGAACCAGCAATATGGTGATGCATAATTTTTAAAAAAGTTCAGCAGAGACTAGCATCTTGTCAATCTCCATTTTTTCCAATAATAATGTCGCTACTCACACAATGTATTTTTATAAAAAAAAATCATATTCTGCTTAGTACTAAGTTTTGGTGATTTGGCGCGTGTGTGACTAAGCTTCTTCTAGTTACCACTTTGTATATTGTTATATCACAATGATAAAGCATCATCAGCTATCATTGTATTATCATTGTAATAAACTTGAATAATAAATATTTTCTACAAAACAAAATGATGCTAGTTTTTAATTTATAGTTTTAATATTTTATTACTGGATCCCGAGATTTACCATTGAGACAAAATTGCAAATAAGTACAACAACAAAAAATAATCAAACATATTAAAAAAAATCTCAGCAGCCATTACTTAAAAAACAACTCAGATAATTCATGACGGCTTATTCCTTTCTTTACCACTACCGGATGTAGCTGCCGAACTATTAATTACTTCAGCCAACAATACCCTCCATGTTAAATACTTTGTAAATTCGTTGTATTCGAATAAAGTCCCATCTGCACAGAATACACTTTCGATTTGCACAAAATTTTTATATAAAATCCTCTATTGTCAGACAAATCACCAAAATTGGCAATACTGATCATTGCAACTTCTGTCTGATACCGGCTATAGAACGTGTTCCCAATCAGTTGAAAGAAATTAAATTCCAGCAACTTATGAAGCTTACGAAAGTTTTCAATGAAACAAATGAAAACCCCTCCCAAAATTATAATAATTCTTTATCTATGTATGTGTGTATGTGCACATAACATATTAATCTATGAACTTAAAATTGAAAAGATATTAAAAAAGAATAGTGTGTTACTGCTACAGATTTTGTTCTCTAAAAAGATCTTGTCCTTTTTTATATTTCTAACCAAATTAAGACTAATATTTTGCGGAATCAAATGTTTCAAATCTTTCTTTTTTATTATTATTTGAGAAACAGGTTAAACAAATTGCTACAACAATAAAAAAGTAAAAACACATAATTTTGCGGTATAAACGAGAGAAACTTGTTTGTACGCATTTTAGCTGCATACAGAAAGCAGCGGACGGACGTACATAAATTGTATCTTTAACTATTACCAAAAAATTTATAAAAAATTTATAAATTAAAAAAAAAATAAAATAAAATGAAATAAAAAAAACCGTATAGACAAATACGAAACGAACGGTAATAAAAAAATTATAAACAACACTGGATAAAAACAAGCAAAAACAACGTGAGTAGCAGTAGCAGCAGCAACATTATTATGGAACAGATATGCTCATACACAACAATACATATGTACATACATACGAACATGCTTCGGCATTGATGTGGCCTCAAGAGAAAAGAGTGCAAAAACGAATGAAAAGATATTTATTGAAAAAGAGAAAGGGAGATATTAGATATTTAAATGATATGTAAATTAAAATTGAACAAATTCAAGCGATAGCTACATACACACACACACACACACACACACACACACCCAAATTCTTATATGCACAAACACTTTCAAGCCAAAAGCGATTGACGGAAAAAAGAGTATGCGAACAACCGGCTTAATTTTTACAACACTGTTCAACCACACACACATGCAAAAATACGTTCACAGATATAATTATTGGTGAGCATTAAAGGAGAAGTATTTGATTAAGCAAAAGCAACAACCTTAATTAACATCAATATCAACGTCCTCCTTATTTTCACTATCAAATTTCAATTGTCATTTTCCACACAAAACCATGCCCACACTTGCATGCATGTACATACATACGAGTATTATCGCTCCCTTCTGGAACGATCGCTTGACAATAATTCTTTCTACTAGTTTTGTTGGGCAAAGAAGTGTTTTTTGTATCTAATAGAAACCCGTATAATAAAAATAAACTAGTCGAGAGAATGAAGGAAATATTAAGTATCTATAGTAGGGCATGCATTCGTCCATGCAGTAGAAACAGAAATGTGCAGCGGCGGTGGAACAACAGGCGGTAATCTTGGCAGATCTGTTCAATTTGCAACCTAATATAAAAACTAAATTAAAATACCTTTCCAAATTCTCCATCTTTGATACCACATTATATTACACTACATAATTGATGTCCACCACTTAAAGTGCAATAAGGTTCTTCTTTGCTTAGTACTTTGGATCAATCGAACACTCGTTCTAATTATATTATTCATTTTTATTACTAAAATGTCTGCCCAGTTTACGAAATTATATTTATTACACAATTAAATTCAAGGCTTGTTCATTAAAGTAATTTTTCACAATTCCATTTTATTTCTCATTTATATAAACAAATATTTTCCCCTTTTCACAATACAATTGCAAACAACGCAATTGAGTTTTGCCTTGCGATCTTGCCAAAGATAATTATATTCAAAATAATATTCTTATTATTTATTTATTTAAAGCGCAGACTGAAAATAGGTATTTAATTTCACCAAATTTCTTTTAATTTCATTTGAATTAAGCCTATGCTCTTATTTTGATCTCCACTTTATATTCAGTCGAGTGTGTAGATACTTTTCCTATTATTATGAATTTTAAATAATGAAGAGAAGTTTTTCAGAGCAAGAGACCGCGAGAACAAAGCAATGACTCTTTTCAAAGAGATAAAAATAAATAATAGTCACTACATAATTTAAATGGTACTTTAACAGTGTATGTAAGCAAGTATATGTGTGTTAATTTTTTGATGTATTGAAGAAGTATGGGTATTGATTCGTCGGGAAATACAACAATAAGAGGAGAAGGAAAAATATTATAATACAAATACATAAAGTTGGTGTTTGCATTGAAAAGAATTTCACCGACATTTAGTTAAGTGCTGTTTCTGGTGGCAGTCGTGCTACGGATATTCTACTAAGTACACCCAACAAAAAATAATTATTAATTGTAATATAATTTAATAAAATCGGAATAATTAAATGTGTTAAAATAATTGCAAAAAAAAAAAGAATTGTTGTTTTCTCTATTACAACAAAAACACATTCTAAAGAAAAATCCCCACTTAATTAAGTCATAATACAAAAAAAGTGTTATCTTTTAAACACATACATACATACATTGCATTTCTATAATGTATAATACTAATTAGTTATTAGTATGTGTAATTATTAAAAATTGTTACAAAAGCCAAAAGATAATTTCCACAAAAATGATTGATTAACTTGCAAGTTTAGAACCTAAAACGAAATATTAAAAACAAAATCAAATTAAAAGAAAAAATTTGCATATAAATTGAATAAAACGTGCGGTTATGCAAAAAATAAAGCGGAGGAAGTGAAAAATAGTAAGAAATTTACAAGAGAAGTATAAGAATTTAACTTTCGAAAACAGTTATTTAGCAACAAGTGAATTATTATTCTCAATTCGTTTTGTTATTCTTTTTTTGTGTTCTTTTTATCTTTGACCATTCAATCCAATCATCATCGAACGAACACAACAACAACTTGCCGAGGAAGAGAGATTTCATTTTGTTTATTTTGTACTTTCTTTCACTCGTACACTATTAAATTCGAACGAAGAACTAACTAATAAACAAAACACATTAAAAAGCAGCAAGAAGAACTTGAAGAACAAGAAGAACGCTAGAAGACAACTTTAAGCAGACCATGTCAGGTATTTGTGTTAACTGCAAAATTATAAGCAACAAGAACAACAAAGGCCGCACCAGCAACATTAGCAACAGCAACAAGTTACAAAAAAGACACCGATTGTGTAGAGAGTGAATGACGCACAGACTACACACTTGCAGAGGAGCAACTAGAATAAAGAACTACAAGTACACTGTTAGACCAACCGACAACAACAGTTTGAAGAAAACACCTTAAAGCAAACGAAGAATCCAACAGGTTGCTTTTGGCCTGGTTGGCTTCTCTCCCTCTCTCCCTCTCTTCCGCTCTATCACTCGCTGAACACTAAATAGTCATTATAAGTAACAACGACGACGACATTCCAAGCCAAAACCATCATACATTGAACAAAATTAGCAGAACTGAAAAAAAGAAATTCTAAAACAAACCAAAAATAAAAAAAAAAAGAAATAAGAAAAACATCTATAAAATCTTAACAGCAAATGACATCAACTTAAGCTAACCACATAAAAGTTATACATCTACTAACTAACTAAGAAAATTCAAATTAACAACAATTAAAACAAAACAAAATAATAACTGAAACTGGGTTATAAAACTATTAAAAGCTCATCATTCAGCAACGGAGACAAAATTGAAGAAAATTTATCTTTTTACTTAACATGTGTAGATACAGCAACAACAAAAATGATTTGACAAAATAACAAAAAAAAAAAAAAATTCTTGAAAAAAGTTATCTAAGAAAAAGGTGTTAAAAATATTACATTGAAATTTTTAATTAAATTTGAAAAGGTCTGAAACAAAAGAAAAATTCATCTCTTCGATTATTGAAACCGATTACTGCACTACAATTCCTTTCACTATGGAGACGTTTTATGAGGCCGACCTAAAAGATATTTGGGACTCGGACTTAGATCCGGTAAGTTGTTAAAAATATCTTTTCTTTATAAGATACACGAAATTTCAATATGGCAATTCCTCGTTTACAATAAAGTCGTCCTTTCGATGCCGGAAATTTCAAAAATTATTTCCTTTTCCTTTAATTTTAATAACTCATTTTTTAATGTGCACATACTATTTTTCAATGTAATTGATACGTTGTGATTGCAGTCCTATCCCAACTTAATGAATATTTTTTCCAGCATTATCATTCTTATTAAACGATTTATTAGGAACACATTAGGAACTTGTTATTAAGCGTGGAAGGGTTGGAAATAATTTGAAAAATAAATAGTCAAGTAGTCACTTCACAAAAATCTCAAATCATAAAATTGGGTTATAAATAGGTCAGCGTTCCAATTTGTCTACGAGTATACTGCAAAAAGAAAATTTTCGTTGTCATTGTGATTTGACTTTAAATGGGTGAAATAGATTTCAGAATGTTAAATATTTCGCAACATTCGATATGAAAAACCGCTAGATTTAGACATCGAGGAAAGTTATTGCAAACATTGGCTAGTTGAGCCAACAAGTTAAATCCTACCCAGCCTGGATAGAGACTTGTACTCCATTACACACACACATTTTCAGTTGGCAAAAGCATTCCCCTATGCGATCTGATAGCCAAGTGAATTAGAATATGCATAGCGAGGCAATAGGGTATTATCGATATAGTATGTAAGTCTATTTAAGTTACCAGGAGAGCTCCAGTTTATCGAAACAGATTTAGATCAATTCAGTTTAATAAACTAAAAATATGATTTTTTTTTAAGAAACTAAATTTTTTCAAAAGCACAACCGGTGTCAGATAATTGCAATAACGCTTTCAGAATGCATCTATTTCAGATGTCTTTAAGATCGTGAGGTGCTTAAAAAATAGTTTCTTATTTAAATATTTCCTGCCAAAAAAAATATCGCAAAGTAAACACTCATTATTCATTTATTTAAATTTACAGTACTTTTAATTTTATAAGCACAATAGCCGCAAAACAACAACAACTTATTTAAATGAAAAATTACAAATAAGAATTTTTTAGAAGCGTTGCAATAAAAATATAAGTTCGAGTAGAAGATTGTGTTAGTAAAGAAATAAAATAAAAGTAATTAAAAGTATTCATTTTCTTTGGAAATAAATGTAGTGATTTCATCTTGTTCATTTAATATGTGTAGCTTTTTTTTATTTAAGGATATACGTATACTCTTTTAATTTCTGAATGAACTTCATTGTGTTCCATTTCAGCCTTTGGATAATATTTAATCATTTTAATGTGCTGAGCATGTAATTAATTCATGTCAAGCTATTGCATTTCAATTTTGAGCGGATTGCTTTATTTTGCCGTTTTGCCGTTTTGCCGTTTTCTGGGCTTCAATAGTGTGAAACATATTCGAAATGTGGCATAAGAATTCTGCTATAAATATTGATGGCTGCCATAGTAGAAACCTTGTTTCTCAAACGATTTTACCCCCAAAATTATCTTACAAATGTACTTACTCTGTGTGCTTGGCTAACCTTCAATCTTTATCTATTGTGAGACGTAGATAGCGTGCATAATAATTTCCATTAGTTTAATTTTATACGATACTTTCGCATAAAGTAAAGATACAAGAGATGTTCCACTCCGTGAAAGTGTGAAAAAGAACCGAGAAGCATATTTTTATGATGCCCTCCAGTATTGTAGATACTCGCCATAAACATTTTTTAACTGGCACATTGCTGATAATTTAATATTATCTTGAAGATATCTTGATAAGATAATCCTCTAAAATGCTCGTGGCTTTTATGGCTGTTCTATCAGGATTGTTACTAGTGAAATAATTCTAAAACATTATGAAAATCTTTCTCAAATAATAAAAGTGGTTGGCAAACGAGAGACAACTGATTCGGTTCTGGTATTTTTTTTGGCAAAATAATTGAAAAATAAAATATGACTTAAACAAACCCTTGACTTAAGAAAACACCCTGAAACTACCACAACAACAATTGTTTTGCGATAAGTGTTCACCACTGATACAATTTCCAGTTAAAGCGAATCACAACAAGTACAAACAATTTGTTGATTCAAACAAGGGGGAATAAAATACTTCTTTCTTATCAGTGAAAGGAAATGTTAAAAAGATTGTTATTTAAAAAGTGATTGTTTTTGTTTTAAATTTTTTTTTTAATATTTAACACATTTTGTTGCAAAGGTGGGGGTGTTACTGTGTTGTTGTTCCTTCGTAAATTAATTTAACAAATTGTCAGGTCGAAAAAGTTATAAATTATTAAAAATCATTTAAAAGTCAAACAAGCCCGCAATTGTTTTACTAAACGATTTTTATCTTATTTGTACTTGTTCATCAAAGAATTGATAATATTCCTTCCTTCTCAATTGGTTAGACAGTGTCCAAATCAATATCAATTAAAATCAGATGTGATAAGTACTAAAACAGGCGAGCAAAAGGCAAAACTTTGTGTGTCTCGATATGTATTGACAACACTGCTACATCGAGGCAGACAGCTGATTTCATATGTTGTGTGTGACATTTTAATAACTCTGAAGTATTTATTCTATTTAGCGATGATCACATTTGCATAGAATTTTAATTGAAAACTATAAAAAGTTGTAAAATAATCATTTTTGTTTTTCTTTGTTTTTTGTGTCAGTTGCAAAACCAAACAAATCATTTGCGAATTTCTCATTACTTAGTTTGGAGGAATATTAAATCGCGTTAACAAGATATTTTAAAAAAAAAAAATATTATTTATTATTTACAATTGCTGTGCTCCATTAAATGAATGCTCTTAATGAGTAAATAAAACACTTTAAGTGTTGCTGTCATAGTGAAGACCTTGTAAGACGAGATCACTTATAGGAATATTAAAGAACTTCATAAAAAATATTTAAAAACATTAAAATGCGTGCATATGTCAGTCTCTCTGCCATAATTGAAACGTGCAAATATTGCAATTTTCTATAAGCATTTCTTTCCCTTCAATATCTTTTTTCTTTTTTTGTTTTTTGTATCATTAATACTCATATAAAATTTCAATGAAATTTGAATTTTTTAAAGCCAAAATTTGCAACAACAATAAAAAAAATAAGAAATTAATAAAGACACGGTAATTTTATTTTATTTTTTATGCAAGAGGAACAAAAAAAGTGAATGGTTACTTTCACCAAATTTTTCAAATTTCTGAAAGTGATTCGTTCAATTTTTTACTCAAAGCAAAAAATTATTAGTTATTAATTTTTGGAAAATGTTGTATAACAGGCGAACAATCAAAAAGCTTAATTATAAATATAGAGATGTGCATCTGCAGACTTCCGTGCAAGTGAAAGAATTCCACCAATTTTGAAGTTGCCAGTTTTAACCAATTAAATACAATTTACCCTTCTCTGCCTGATATTGGGACCCAACGCATGATTTTAACTACAATATTCCTCGCGATCGAATCTCTATATCCAGCAATTAGTAACTTTCAAAACAGCAAAATTAATAAAAAAAATTTCCTTTTTCTTGTCCGGTATGTGCTTTTCAAAAGCTTTAAAAAGCGTTATCAATTATAATACAAATAACATATATGTTGTATATTATTTTGAAAATATCTTGATAATAAATTTATTATGAAAACGCCAAAATAAATCAAATCTACACGAACGGCAAGTGAGCGCCTTTCCGAATCGAAATTAAATGCCTAATAAAAAACAAAGCTTTCAATATCATTTTGTCTTCTACTGAACGGGCTCTTTTTCATATTTAAATGTATTTTTTAATTTAATTTTTATTACAAAAATAATCTATATGCTTATAAAGAGTAGCAAGATAATAAATGATTATAAAAAATTGTTTTCATACCACAAATAACTTCTCGCATATACTCGCTTTGGAAAGTATATCTTTTACAATTAGCAAGAACGGATTTAAAAAATAGAAAAAAATAAATAAAAAAATATTACGCAAAAGGAATACGATGTCGAGCGTTATTGCTCATTTTTCATTCTCAAGCAAAGATTGCTGATTTGTGAACTACAAAAATGCATAAACTAGAAAATAACAGACGGAACGGTTTGTCATACTGCCGGAGGTGAATAATAATTGGTTGGGAATATAAGTGAACGATAACGTTCGACATCATTAGGCAGTCGGTTATAAGTATTGTAAACTTTCGCTGCCGCAGTTATCAATTCTAATACAAAATTTATAGTTTCTCTTCAGTTCGAATAATTGGAAAAAAAAATTTTTTTTTGTTTTGATTTTTTTTTTTTGCTTTGCTTTTAAGATAAAGATGAAAAAACTAATAAATCAAAAACAAGTTTTCAGCTCAACTAAATTTAATTTTTTATAATTATTTTACAAAATTTGTTAACAGGAAAAGCAAGGTCACACGTGCCAAAGTCCATCTCGTTGCTGAACTCGTAAATACTTTTGAAATTAAACTTGGTTACTTGTCAATCGAAATGAAGGGGAGGTACCTTCCCGAAATAAACGGCAGCAGTAGGAAATGGTTGGTTATTCACTCTTTATTAATTTCATAAATAGATTTTGGTTCCACAGTAGAAGCGATTAGTCGGCTCGCAAACAAATTTCGTATGAAGATTTATTGAATTGATAAGCAATGTGGAAATTCCAGAAACAATTGTATTTAGGAATACAATAGATGTTTATATTATTAATCAATGAAGTGTTTTGAAATTAAAATGTAATATTAGTGCTTTAGCTTTTGCTTTTCGTAATTTCTTCAACAAAAATTTGTGCTGACATGATAAGCAAATTGCTTAAGTAATGAAAGATTTCGGAAAAATAATATATATAAAAGCATTTGGTAATTTGCCACATAAATTGCTTTGCTCAGTAATAAAAAACCAACAAATTTCTCTTAAAATATTTGTTTTTTTTATACAATATTTATATTATACCGCGTTCAGGCAAACAAATTTTAGATGATGCTTGAAACCGTAATCTCAAGAAGATCCAGTGCTTTTGCTCTTCGTGGCGTTTCCATTTTCATGCAAATTCTTGTATGACAATTTGTAAAGCATTAAAGCTTAAATGCAGTATTAACGTTGTCGTCAAGGGTTCTCTTTGCTTTTCTTATTATTTCATAAATAACTATTAGGGCTAAACAACTCGGTGTGAAAGGTATAGTTTAGGGCCTAAAAACTGTACTGCACTCATTTAAATAAAAAAAAAAATTTAAGAAAATGTTTTTTTAATAAAACCGACTGCAAGTTTACACACAACCTTCTGCATCTTGAAAAATAATATACTTTTTACTATTTTGCAGCGGCCACATAATATGGCTTACAACATTCAATAAGCAGGGCTGGGAATTAATTTTTTAAAATCTCAGATTTAGATTTCTTTGCTCGCAGAAGTCAAAACTGCAATTAATATTGGATTTTATCTTTACAATTTCTTTATTAATGGAAAAAATACCATCAGTGCCATAGTGCTATTAATAACTCTATGCATGTATTCAAACCTTTTTTACACGACTTAGGTGCAGAGGACAAATGTTCAACTCTTATGGGAATACTGAATTGAACAAAATGTTATTTGATTTATGAGTGCTCGAAATTCTCGTAAAAAATCTAAAATGCCAAGTTTGGAACTCACGCCTTTATTCAGTAGTTAGCAGAGATGGGGCACCTAATGCAAATTGAAATATTAAACTCGACACTATAACCACACATTTAATATCAGAACATGCACAAACAACGGCCAAATACTCTGAGAGGGTAACAAGTGTTGTTAATAAAAATTCGTCTACTTCTGCAGCTGCACACACAAGCCTCTTAACTTAAATTATATTTAAGACCAGTTCGAATCTATTAGAATGTTATCGAACGTCATAATCTGATATTTCAGTGCACATTATGATGCGATAACGATGATTGCCAGGGACTTGATCGCTCCGCCATACATACATGTCGTAAATTATAAAATAAATTTCGAATGCAGTCATTTTTTATTTTCGTAAAAATATTTTTTCTTTGTTAAAAAAAAAGCTCGTTTTTAAAAGTTATGTAAAGTCTCAAAAAAAAAAACTGTCGAACAAGGTAATACAATGTGTGATGCACATTTAAATATTTTTATGATAACAAATTTTGTGTTAATGTGAAAAAATAGCATTTAAATGAATTCGTTTAAAAAAAATTTAAATTGAATGTTATCGGAAGGTCATATTCTTCTTGATATGCTCTGGTCAACAAAACTTTCGTGTTGTCTCAGCATATTTTATTTTCAAAAGAATAAAAATTCTTATTTATTTCTTTTTGCTTTTTTACGAAATAGAAAAAACTGCATTCTTTTATATAAAATGAATAAAGATGAATACATAAGTGAAGTAAAGCCTTATCTTTGATGTGTGCAGTGTTTGAAAATATGAAATTTTATTGAACTGAAAAAGCACATGTCTTTTCTTTTTAAACTTTTTTATTCCTCAATTTGTGTCATCCACTCGTACATACGAGTGTTGCGAAGTAATTATAAAACGAACTGGACTGAAATTATTGTCTCCATACTGTTGCATAATAATGCAGTTGAATTAATAGAAAATCCGGTTGTTTGAATACTTGAGAATTTAGGAATTTATGAATTGATGAAGACGTTCAGAAATATCAAAAGTTTTTGCTAACAGCATTTTTGTTGTTTGCAAAACAATATTCTATGAATATTCGTATAATTGGCTTTCGAAAGACTTTAATAAAACTAAATTAAAGCCAAACAGTTGCCCGCAAAGGTTTGCTTCAAACGTTTTAATAGATCTCTGCTTTGATCTCTTTCTTGTGTACTCGTATCTGAGAAGGTACTCCCAGATTATGTAAGTAGTTTTGAAATTATGAAAAATAATAAAGAAATAAATTCTCTGCGCACAAAGTCAAAGAATTTAGTTGATGTAAATGTTTTTTGCTTGAAATTGTAGTGCAATTAACACCTTAAAAATTTGGGGCGATACAGAAAAGTGCAGTTTCTTAGTCGCCACGAAAAGTCACTGCTACTTGGCCTCTGTGCACAATTCGGATTGCCCCGCCACAAGAAAAAGTGAAAGTTATTTTTTCCTCATTACAAAAATGTATTTATTTCGCATTTTAAATGGAACAAGAACTGAGCTTACCGATTAATGGAAATCTTGCTTACGAACACGTTTTTCATAAAAAATAATTAAATAACTGGCATATTAAGAAAAAGTATGTATTTGCACACAAAACCCGTCAGCATTTCCTATTTTATATGATCGTAAGCGATGAGGAAGAGAGTATATAACATATTTATTACTAAATATATTACACATCGTTCGTGTCAAGTAGAAAGGCCCTAACTCGCATTTTTTTTTTTTTTGCAATAGATCTTTTTAGTCATTTAAATTTTGTATTCAGTTCATACATTGAAATCACTAAAGAAAAATTTAAATGTGAGTTAGGGCCTTTCTAATGGAGACCTACGATATATACATACATACATATATATATATATATATATGGATATGCATATTTACGGATTCGTATTTATAAATATGATCATTTACATCATACAAAGCTAAGCAGACTAATAAGAAACGTTCTTAAGTTCGTTTGTCTAACCGTTATAAAATTATAATTATTATAATTATTTATAAAAAAATTCAGTGCGCCCTCTGTTATTTATTTACTTAAGTTTATCTTATTCACTTTTTTCCCCAAACACACGTTATTTCCTCACATGTATGAATGTGTGTATTCATGTATATATTTTAATGATTGCCGATAGCGTAAATAATTATTGAATTATAAAACAAGAGATACTTTTTTTCAAATTGGAAGGGGGAATTGTATGGCAACAACTTTGTTGCTGTGTGCTAGAAAATCGTTGACCACACACTGTAACAGCACCAGCAGCAGCAGCAGCAGCAGCAGCAGCATGAGCTTATTGTTTTATGTGCGTACGTATGTTGTATAATCTTATTTAGTCTTTTTTGCATAATTAGAGCAATTTGAATTGAACGGCTTAGAACAGTGTGAACAAATATGGACAGGCAAAAGAATAAATTCTCAAAATTTGAATGATCTATTTAAAGTTCGAATTTATACATTTTTTTTTAATTATCATGCTAAAGGTCAGAAATTCCCCAGGGAAATTCAAACACGCTTGAACAACAGTTGGGGAATTTTCGGAGGGCAGAATAATCAACATTTTAACTCTCCAACTTTAGGTAGATAATTTTACTGCAAATAAAGTAACGACCTTTACTTACTCGATTTTTACTTGTTTCTATACACTTAAAGTAATACATATTTATAGTCCCGAAGTCTTCTCGATGCCGGTAACGCAAATTTTACTCTCTGAGCATTCCTTACCAATAATATTATGAAATGCTTGAAATGAATATGTATATAAAAATGGTTCTATAGTAGATCTATTTCCAGTATATCTATTTCTACCATTTTTTACGCCGGCTAGCAACGAACAAATTAGCACTATATTTTAAAACAAAAATATACCAAGGAAATATTTTAGTTTTTAAAATTTCCATCAAATATAGTTAATTCAAGTATTGCGGGTGTTCCATTTTGAATTGTAGAAAAGAATTTTTCTAATATTAATAAAAATAATATAATATTTATATTTTTTAATGCTATTGCAACAGTTGCCGAACTTTTACCGACAAATTCGTCATTCGACCCCATTCTGTTTTCAGCATGATCCGTGCTGGTAAACGCTGGCACACTAATAGCAAAACGGCCACTGAATGATGATAATAATGCTTACAATTATCATATAATTAAAAATTTTTACAAAGAATTATTATTTAAATTTTTATTTAATGAAATATAATTTCGTCGACAGACGCTTGTCGTCCTAATTGGAATTCAATATTTGCACTTACGTAACACATTTTTCTCAATGAATACAAAGTTCATCGTTGGTCCCAATTATAATGAATATAATAAAATATGTTTCAAATTTATAGAAAACTTAATGCTATTAATTTGTGTATAAAACAATATTTACAAATAACAGCCACATTTTCTTACTATTTATTAGCTTTTCTCCATTTAGAGACATAGCTTTTTCCTTATCATAATTTTAAAAGTCATGCTCCCAATCAGGCTAAGGTAAAATACAAGCCATAGATAAAAATAGTGAAAAGTGGCTGTCATATATTCACAATGAGTAGTGGTAGTAGTGAAGCACCGAAAATAGTGTTTATAAAAAAGAAACATGTTTAACATTTCAAATAACATGTTATTCAATTAAATCATTCCACTGCTGCACTTTATTTCACTGCCTTTGGATTCTTTCTCTTGCTGTTCACTAAAAAGCAACTCCATTAATTATATTCAAGTATAAATAAGTGCAATCACAAAAAAAAAAAAAAAAAAAAAAAAACTTTTTAACTCTGACATTTAGAGCAGCAAGTAAGAAATGAAATTTTAATAAATTGATAAAAAATTGCTTATAAAGTCATTAGTAACGGCAACGGCTATTAGTTTTACCCCACTGCAATGTATTTGCTGGCAGATGCTACACCTAATAATTTGTTTATTTCAAAAATGTATTTATTTTAAAAATGTTTATTTCAACTGTTACACACATTAAAATATAAAAATTGCATTTTTATGGTAAAAAAACGTGCAAAACTTGCAAACATATGTTAGGAAATCACGTTTTACTTTTCCTTTACAAATTTGACTTTTACGAAATAATTTTATTTGCTCAAGCTAATGCGAAAAACACACCGCACTCCCACACACATCTCCACTTACAAACTGGATGGTGTCGTCATTAACTCAGAACCTGTATGCAAATCTTCAATACAAGGAGTGACAGAACATCCATTGTTTCATAAGAGAAAAATCAACAGTCAGATGGTTTTTCCTGAGTTAAAGCGAATGTCACCCACGTGTTGCGCATTGTGAGATGCGCAAAAAACCACCAACCCACCATACTTTTTGTTGTAATTCTCATTAGAATTGGCAATTGCCAGCCCCACATTCTCTTAAACTTGGCAGTTGAGTAACTATGTGATTTTGATTCGATTTTGATTAAGATGCATATGGCAAAACTGTTAATATATTTAAAAGAATCTGTTGCTACATTTTGACGCCACAATTCTGTTCTTTAAGTCGCATACTTAAAAGCGATATATTGTATTATAATCGCTGGTAAATCGATCCTACACATGTGGCAGACAAGAAAGTAAGCACAAAAGCGATTGTTAAGCTCGTGCCAAAATGTTAGCAAAATAATTATTGTGCCAAACGCCACAACTGCATATAAATTGTTTTCAACATAATTTATAAATTTCGCAATCACACATTAAGCAGCTTCTAATGCCGATGGCTGCAACCAAGTAGGTAATCATTTTAAAACGTTTTCCTAAAAATACAAATCTAAAAACCAGCTTACAGATTATTAATTCATTTACAATATTATTTTAGTAATATTTTTTTCGCTGTTAAAGGTCATGATTCACTATCCTACACAGTCGTACGTTTCATTCACATAATAATCAAACAAATTTTTTCTCTCTTGATTAAAAAAATGCATCTCTAATCGCATGAAAATTATCATTTTATGAAAATTCTCATAAAGTTTTACAAATCGTACGACTTGACAAAAAAATATGTTACAGAGATGCATTTGACAGATCGTACCATTTTGTAGCATAAGAAAACGAGGCCTTTAAAGCCACCATTTTTGTTTAATAGTGTGACATTTTCCACGTAATTTTGTAGCGGGGTTTTCTTGTAAATGATAATGCAACAGGGCTTTAATATGTCAAGTACACTTGCGATGAAAATGTATACGCGTAACAGTGGTGTATGTGCTACACTACACGTTCATTTTAATAATATTTTAAATTAACTTTGACAAGTTTGTAATACATTTCGGAACTTTCCTCTGCCATCGCTTGACATGTCTATATCATTGTCCTGTTTGTCCTGTTTCGTTTGTAAAATTGCAATGTTATTTAAAAATGTAATTTGTTTTGCAAGTAGTCATGCGGATGACGAGCTTCATAAAATGCATTTTGCAAAGTATATTTACAAAGAAAAGATATCGTAAGATATGAAAGTCAGCTATGAAGATCATTTGCATCAATTTTATTTTGTACACTTACGGTTACATCAAAATGCCTTCTAAAACAGTGAAAAAACAGACGTTTCTGGAATCCGCCTTTATGCCAAACATTGCCATGCTTTGCAGCATGCAGTATAGTCGGACTATACTGTCCAATTGTTTATGTTGAAAAACCAATATTGATTAGTATGTTTTACTAACATTTCCCCTTCGAGTGTATCAATGTGTGCTCGTACGTTTTTAATTATTGTTCTATTTTTACATTCTGATGATGAATTTGTGTTTATTTCTGTTTATTGTTTTTATGCGCATAACGTTGAATTTAGGCCTCCAATATTTGTTAATAAAATTATATTCTTACACGTGCACACATACCCACACCATGTGCACGAGTAGGTATCCAACTGCATACCTACGTTTGGGAGTGTGAGTGTGTATATGTGTGCACCGCATTCAGTGCAGATAATTTTTTTACATTTTTTTCTTCTCTTTTATTTAATTTAATTAATTTTTTTCACTTGTGAAACATATTGTATACAAATTAAAAAAATATAAAAATAAAGGAAACACAAAGTAAAAACCAATATTGTTGCTAACATCGAGCAATCACAGTCTTTGGAAAATGTACACAAACAACAACAAATTTGTAAATTGTTGCTGGCTGACTAACTAATAATGCAATTTATATGACTGACTCTGTATGTTGTAGATGCGAGTCACAGAGTGAGTAAGTAAACGAACTTTTTTTTTATATTTTCTTTTAATAAATTGGCAAAGTATTATGTATGAGTGTATTATATATATTTTTATGGTTTTTACTACCAGTTTTTTTTCGAACTATTTGCAGTTTATGGTCTCGCACTAGTATTTTATTTCCAGTTGCTAGCTGACGTCAATGTGAATGTACATTTCAAAGACTAGCACACCGTCACCACCACCTTAGATTTTTTCCTTTTCCTTTTTTCTTATAACTTTAAGCCTCAGCACTAAGCAAGATTGAGAAGAAATAATAATATAAAGCAGTACAATTTACAGTTCCGTCTGTTGTCTTGAGAAGGTACAACAAACTGTAATCAAATAGCAAAATATTTTAAAAAAAAAAGTTAGCCAGTCAGCATTGAAAAAATCTATTAAAACTTGAAACTGGTCGGTGCGCTACTGCTGCGCCTGGATGCAGAGATTCTTAAAATACATAGTTCAAGACTACTTCTTTGGTAAGTGCCAAGTGTTTCAGCTAACCATAAACTGTGAAAAAGCTTCCTGTTAACTGCCACATTTGGGAACCTCTGCCTTTAAGACTGCATAACAAGCTTAAGCTTAAATTTAACCACCAACAAAAATGAATGCAACAGAAATAGCAAAAGCATGAAATATTTGCAACATTCAATAGATATTTTTTTGTTGGTTAAAAATAAAAGCACCTCACAAAGCAAACTCACACAACAACTAAGAAGGAAAAAACCTAAATGGTTACAAGGTGAAATAGTTTGCAAAAATTAATTTTATTTATACAATTTACAAATATTTCTTTCTTTTTTTTGGCGAATGCACGCGTATACTTAACAATGATTTACCTCAAATAATTTCGTGTAAAATCAAAAGAAAGAAATATTATAGAAAAGTGAAATAAAAATATGTCAACGAAACAATGAAATGCGACATGAAATTAAAATCAAAGAGCCACTCAGCATCAGTGTAAAATAATTAATACGAACTTAAACAGTGATTTTTAAAAATAATTTGTTTTTAATAAGAAATGAGATAGAAAAGTCTTGCGAAGCTTTTGGGCAAAATATCTTAACTTGTTGTTGTAATTTTTGGGCACGACCAACTAAAAGAATATGTTACTCATACGCAAGCGTGCACCATACTCTTTTGCAGAGTACGTAAGCACGAATACACGCACACGCTTCTGCCAACCGACGTCAGCGCGAATGTGTAATTTCTGCACTACACCCTATTCTTAATATTCGTATACCCAAAATACCATAAATTCATTATAAAATAAAACAATACTCTTCCGGAAAGAAAGTTTGCATATATTTTTTCATTGATGTAAATATATTAAATTTTTTTTTGAGAAGTTCGCTGTGAGGAGATGGGAAGTTATGAGATATGCATACTGATAGAGAAAGTTAGTGTAAAGTAGCAAATGAAGATGTAGGAGTATGTTCCCGTAGGTTATTAACTAGTTCAGCCGAGGACAACCTCAAATTCTTTTTATTTGTGATTTGGTTGAAAACACATCTCTAATCAGCAACATGATACACATATATTTGCCATCTAATAAAAACTATTTTACAAATTTCGCCTTTTTTCCAAGAGTCCAGTAACGAGTTCAAATTCTCATGTATATACCAAATTTACCAAATTTTTTTGCTTTTTTTCCTCCACAAGTTGTTAACTGAAAGCCACCAATACAATTTATAATATATAATGTCCAAAAATCGACTACGCTGAAAGTCGTTTGCTGAAAAAATCCATTTAGGATTTTCACAAAATGCTAATCCCTATTAAGATTAACCACCGTTTACATTTATTTATATAGTATACGATTAATAATTTTATGTGTTTTTATTATTTTTCTCATTAAATATTATTTTTTCAAAATCAAATTGTTTTTAATTTCGTGCCTTATTTGTCTTGCAATACATATTTGAACATTATTGGCCTCATTGCTATGTTATAAAATGTATGCATACAATATATTGTGCAGCAGCCAATTTTATTATACTTGAGATTGCTGTGGATCTTTTAGCTCGTATTGAGCAGAGTTTAATAGCGTTTATTACGTAAGCATTTCCTTATTCAAGCGATAATTTTGCAAAAAGCTAATTATTATTATTACTGCTTACGTACGTTAATTTAAGGAAAGTGTATCTGGCCTATCTCTTAAGACTTTCCTTGTAACTCGTTATTTACTTTTGTTTTCTCCTTCAAACTCTAATTTTGGCAGTCCACAGGTGGATATTGTGATGTCAGTGTGGCCTCTTCTTAAAAATATTTTGCAAAAGCGATAGAGAGAAGCTAATAGTGATCTTATCACAGTTAGGGTTTGCTTCGCAAGGTGGAGTAATCCCCGTTAAAACAGCGTTTAGGTTAAGAGAGGTGCCGTCCGAAATTAGGAAAACTGTTTTGTAGAAATATTAAGAAAACTGCTCCTGAATAACTAATTTGTGCTTGTTAGAATCTCAGCATATGATTCTTTTTGAAATGAATGGATGCATTGCAGTCGGGTTACAATTTTATTACGACTCATTCGATAATTGTGGGTGTTGCCCACCACAGAATGTGCAATCCTTGGAGAGGTTGCAACAGCAGTGGGTGTTGAATGATTTACTTTTCAATATTATTTTATTTAAAGAGTTTCTTAGATGAAATAAAAATATTTTCCGCAGCTGGTTACAATTACCATTCCATAATCTTACAAACATATTGATTGAGATAAATTAATTTACATACTCGTACTTGCTTGTGATAAGCATGAATATTCTTCTCGTATTACCGTTTTATAACAATTATGTATTTGTAAAAGCGATAAGAGCGTTCGCACACACGCTCGTAAGCATGCATGTGGATACAACGCCTACATGAATTACAGACGTTTTTCACCCAAACCAAAGAAACATGTTATTTTTAGATTTAGACGAAAGCAAGTAACTGAATAAAAAAGAACAAAATAGGAACAAAATATTAATCAGCACTCACGTCATTGCTAATAGTCATCATACGGCGAAAACATAAAAGAGATGAACAAATAAAGTTGTGAGAAAGGAAATCAAATAAAGGCAAGAGAACTCTAGTGTCGTGACGTACAACTGAAAAAATAACTGTTTATTGAAAATGCAGCATAGCAACCGTTTTCAATTAAAACCGCGTATCTCTACTTTTTGCAAAGCTCCTCAAAATTATCAAAACAGTGGATTTGATTTCATTTGGATTCCGGCCCATACATACTCATGCATGCCTTGTTACTCCAGCACACGTGTTCACATATTCGAAAGGGTTTGCAAATTTTTTTGCACTTGGAAACAGTTGAATTAATACAAATATTTACGCACAAAAATGTTCGATTTAACTCGACTTAATGACTACAGAAATTGACTTCTTTTTAGGTGAATTGCAATTAAAACGCTTTTTCTCTAAAAGCAAAATCTCTCCCTGTATACCATAAATTTCAGCGAAAAGATTAAAAGACATAAAAACCCTTTTTATTTTAGCTATTTAATCAAGGAAAATGCAGAAAAGAGTACGAAGAAACAAAGAAAACAAAGTGGAAGAAACAAGTTAAAACCTTTCACATTTTTATGGTAAAAAAAGCAAAAAAAAA
Organism: Ormia ochracea; assembly: GCA_963402855.1. Classification (NCBI taxonomy): domain Eukaryota; kingdom Metazoa; phylum Arthropoda; class Insecta; order Diptera; family Tachinidae; genus Ormia; species Ormia ochracea. The sequence goes on along the minus strand of OY727106.1, from coordinate 57,251,262 downwards.
AAAAAAAAAAAAAGAGTAAAAAAAATGACAGTTGCTGATTTGGTATGCATTGATTGTAAAAAAAAGCAGCAAAACCCTGTCACTTTTTTATATTAAACATAAAATTGTTTCTTAAAGTTTTCATTATTTCGTAGTCACTGGCTGGTTGATATTTTTTATATAAATTCGCTTTTTTGTTTTTGTTGCGTTTTCTTCAAGTATGATTTTTATTTGCATTTTTTTCGCTTTATAGCTGATGATGTATTCCTTGAGCAATCTACGTGCAGCTAAAGCCGACAAGCAAACGGCCAACATTGATATTGTTGGTGGTATAAAGTGAAAGGTGTTCGCTCCCACAATTCAAAGTTCATATAACACTCTTGGTTGTTTCATATTACCAATCCAATTTTAATTCAATCCAGTCAGCCAAGCAAATTACAAAACGAAAAAGAAACAAAAATTATAAGAAACACACAATCATATGAATACTCGTATTGTTTGCTGGTTGATGTGTGCTATAAGCCAGCCAGCCAGCCAGCCAGCCAGCCAGCCAGCAAATTTAGACAACATGTAAGCAACAATCTCATTGTTGGATTGTTGGTTATACGAAAACAACTATTGTTGCTTTTCTTGCTTCTTTCCTTCATTCATTCATCGAATGCCTTGAAAAGAAAGTTGTTTGTTATTAAACAAATGAAAGGAACTGTTACCAAGTTGAACAACAATTGTCTGCATTTTTCTATCGTAAATTACGAGTATAAGCGCAAGTTTTGTCTGTTAACTAACTGCATGTCTATTGAGTGTTAAAGTATTTTTTTTTTTTTCATTTTTGCAATAAAACCTGATAAAGATCAAAATAATAATTAATTGTGGTAGAAAAATTAGTACGATTGGTTTAAGTTGGCTTAAGTTTCTTCGTATCACAAATGAGAAAACGTTAAAAAAATAGGAAAAAAATTCAAGTGCTTTTTCTAAACACGCTCGTTGTTGCATTAGTAGGAAACGACAGCAAACCTTATGTGCGCAAAATCTTAAATTTTTGTTTAACAATTCAAAAAAATAACAACTAGTGAACTTTAAAAAGCCAAGATTCGCAATCTCTGTGCTGGATTTTTTCCCAGCATGTCAAAAGTCTTACTGAAAATATGACCGTACACTGAAAGAAAATCGCTAGAATAGCTTAAAACTCTCTCATTATTGCGGTAAAGTTGTTCTAAGCGTAGACAAACTTCGATTAGAACTAATAGAAACTAGCAGGAAATCAACACACGCCCCTCATGTTTCTCATTTCGATCCAATGGATTTGAATTATTTTTCCTATTAAATTATATAATTATATACTCGTATTTACCAATTGAAAGAACAAAAAACTTGATTGCCGACACGGCCTTAAGATACTCCGCATTACACCAACGATTTTTTCAACCGAGTACTTTTGTGTGCCTCTGTACTTCCGGACATGTCACACTGCATGTGCGACAACGGCAAATACCCAAACTTTAATTTCGAAATGATTAAGTTTTGTTAATTGTGATCACAAACACTTTTCCACATCTTAGGAAAAGCTTATATACTCCCATATACTATATAATTTGTAAGTGATTTTCTGTATTTAAGTTAATTATCCTCAATAAATGAAAGAAATATAAAAATAATTGTTACTCGTTATGCCTTACGAGCACAGTAACACAAACTACGTAACACTTGTAGCATCTGCTGGTGGTCGGACAGTTACAATGCTCGGCTCCGAATTGAAAAATGACTAGTTCACTTTTTAATGTGCAATAGACGAATTTAGAAAAGTTACTTTAGTTTCCAACACATTGGCAAAGTATTCCGAAAAGTCTTTTATTTTGGATTTAAACAAAAATTTTAGTCGCGTTTAGTAACATTTTTTTGCGGTGTATTTCAAAATATTTACTTAAATTTCAATCATATCATTGTGGGCTTTCTGCACAAGTAAATTTGTTCATTTTTTAAGTGTGTGCCTACCTTTTTCGTTTGCTTAAACTTAACAATGATTCAGTTAGAAAATTTCTATTTATTTCTATTATTTCTCCAGTTTTCATTTAACTTGACAAATTATGTTAATTTGTGGTAAATTAAAAACGCCCCCCTAAACAAAGTTTGTTCATTAATAATTGAACAAACAAATAAAAATATTTTCAATTATTGATTTAGGCAATTTTAAGTTATAGCTCGATATCAGCTAATACATCGATATCAGTTAATAACTATCATAACAAACCCCCACAAATTTTCCATGAATTTAAAAAAAAACTGACTTTTAATTTTCTCTAATTAATCACTTCCTGTCAATTGGTAAATACTGCTGATTAAGCACTAAACTAATTAAATAATTTATAATAAAACAATATTTAAGTTAATAAATAAACACCACTATCATTGGAAAAGAACAAACAGATTAAATTAAAAGTGAGATTTCCCGATTTTTGTCTAGAAACAAGCCCGGCGACTTAAATTGAAGTTAGCGGGAAGAAAATAATCAAGGTGGTATAGATCAAGCTTCCACTGTATGTACTTGATTTTAAAGGATGATGTCAAAAGTGTGCTGTTTTAGAATAAAAAAAATTTTAATCCCATTGGAAATATTATGGAAATAGTGTAGAAACTTAAATGCTTGAGCAATTAGCTTGTGTGCATACATGTAATAATAATTATTACGAATCAATTTAATACTAATTATTATATATTTGTATGCATGTATATATGTATGTATGTATATATGGGTCTTTGCCTGGGTGCACTCGCTTTACTTACAAATACAGGCATACAGACTTAACTATTTCTAGTTTTAGTTAGACCAACATCCTTGAAAAAGCTTACTGCAACTGCAGCAAATACCAACAATCAAGATAGCAAAGCAGCAGAAACGTGAAAGCCTGCACCAAAAATATGCATTCGAAATGTTGACATAATTACCTGTTGCTATCCACTACCTGTTGTTGCAGTTAATACAAACTAACAGTATAGTCCGTGTGTGCATGCATGCACATACCTAAATAGTTATGTATGGATTCGTACGATGTGTGAGCTTGTGTTGTTTGTTGTTTTTGTTTTTACTTCTGCTGGCATGGTTGACTGTAACAGTTATCCATTGAATTATACAACAACAATAAACAAATTGTATACAATAATAGAACACATTTTGTTTGTGCAAAAAGTTGTAAAGAAAAACAAAAACAACTGTGTATGAGTATGAATGATGTCGTACACTTTCACACGAATGCTATACTCGCTCATTCTTCTCACACTGTTACCAAAAGGCAAAGCCATTCTAACCAAATATTTGTATTACCAATAGGAAAAACAAATGCAGAGGGAAAGAATTTGGTACGAGCAAATAATAAGAAATAACTGTAAATATTTATTTTGCGTTAATATAACGACACTAATCGTATGCAGTTTGCGTCAGTCAATAATATTTCAAAGTTTCACACATGCTTATATTTGTGTGTATATGTAGGATATGGATGCATGGATCTATACGCGTCCATATATATGCCTGTACCTGCATAATGACGGATATGTACATTCTTGCAGCATAAATACAAATTATGTGCAATGTTTTTGGCACTTGTGCATTTTTAACTGCTGCTACTACAAGAGCTGCTAAATATGTATCTAATTTTTGTGCTTTAATGTTTGGATTGGCCGACTGACTGCTTGGTGCCAGTTATACAGTCATGCATGTGCATACATACATATAGTATATGGCTATTGATCATGGTCAAGCATGCACACATACATAGGTATCTATGTGGCCGCAGGCGCACGTCCCCACGTTATCTACAATTTTCGTATGTGTGCACAGACATGTTGCCAATTGTTGTTCATTGAAGAAACAACCAACCAACCAAGTTCTTAATATCTTATTTTCTCATTTTGTTTTGCGTTCTTATGTTCGTTCTTCATTCTATTTTCAATGTTTTGTTTATGGTTGAGTATTACGATGACCACAAATAACATCATTTGTTGTTAATAAAAATACATATTTTTGCTAATCGTTGTCTAACAACAGCGCTGTGTTGGCATACTGATTCTTATGTTTTGACTGCATCCAAGCGTAAATAAATACCGCTCAAAGTTCAATAACCTTTTTATAGTGTATCTTTGGATTTGTATGCATGCACCAAGAATGCACACACATACGTATGTAATTATGCATGTATGTATGTTTTTTATGAATTCTACTAGTAAAACACTCTACTAAGAATCAACAATTCTTCCAAGAATCATGCAAACTCAGCCAGCGAAAATTAAGAATTGCATAAATATACTTACTTACATACATACATCCATATATATATGCTTACTGTGAAAAGTGCGGCAATTGCAACAATAAATATGCACACACTCCGTTGCACACATTGTGAATAAGTCGTCCACATTACATATACAGGCAAAGCAATCAAAAATTATAAAATAAACCTGAGCAATTCATTGTTTGGTAGGGCTGAATGCGCCCCAAATAAAACCCTACGCCTCCACTCGGTAGCATCTCGCTTCCATTATGCTTGCAAAAAAAGAAAAAAATTGACAATTTCTTGTAAAAAATTTCTTCAATTCTCAATAATTTTATAATTCTGCAATAACAAGAAAATCTCCTGAACAACAACAAAATTGTTTAAGAAATTAGCGAGTGAAATAAATAATTACATATTGTGTTGACATCTGTTTGTTCTGCATTGAGTGGTCCAATTTTAGGAAACAAATTCTCTGAATTTCACACAGCACTCATCCACTGCAACCGATATGATTCTGAGCTCTCCCCTTCAAACATTTGAGCAATTTCAAAATATTTTAAAAAGCAAGAATTAATTTTGAGCTCGTAAACTTGAAATTTCAAAAAATATTCTATTATGTATTCCATTTTTGAAAAGTGCAACTCGGTTACGTATTTGAATATGAAAGCTACAGGCTACTTGATTGATAATGTGTTGGATGTATGAATTGCATACACAGCACAATAATTTTGGTGCAAAGGAATCGGATAATGCTATGCAGCTTTACTATTTAAGATTTTCTTCAGCGGACGCAGAATACTCGTATGTATGCAAATTCATGTGTTTGTATGTACAGGCTCCTATATACATACATATTGCGCCTGAAAAGAAAGAAAGTTTCAGTAATCCGTTCTTGCTGTTTTCTTTGCTACGTAGGCAAAAGTTGTATCGAAAAATAATTTCACAATCATTTTTTGAAAAACGCTTAAAAATAATGATTTTGTATAAAAGAAACGTACATAAAAACCAAACAAGTTTTTACTTAATTTGAACTAAATTTATTTTCAATCACTGCGTTTTCTTGTTGGTTTCTGAAGAAATTCAGCAAAAATATTCACTTCAGCAAATTAATCAGGTATGGATCAAGAGAATGTACAAAATATTTTCAAACAAGTTTTCGTTGCAAAAACTTAATGGAAAAAATCTTGATAAAATTTTAAAACTAAAAAATAAGAATGTTATATTTTTTTAATGCCAACGTATGTATGTGCATACTATGCGCCCATCAATGTACGTGCGTGTGTATGTGTGCATATAAAATTTGGGTTTGGCTGGCTACAACAAATACAATGCATATCTATTGCAATCACTACGAAGCAGAGTCTATGCGAAAGGCATTAAAGGTTATGCCATAATGTAGTGTGTGCTAATAATGAGTTTTTTTTTGCTGCATTAGAACTGCAAATCATAATGCAAGTAAGAAATGTTGCTCAAATTATATTTTGTTGCAACTATGAGTAACATGATCGTCCATTCGTGTAGACCTATATTGTACTACTTTTTCCAATAAATGTAGCGTTATAGCCCTAAATGGTGGGCCATAACGGGTGTGTCATCGTAAACCAGCTTCAAGTCTAATCCAGAGGCTTGCAATCGCATTAATGAGAGGGCCAAAGTACAGGAGTTCTATTGTCAACAAATTGGTTTTGGAACAGATCGATTGTGGGCGCGCTATATATGGCACATTAGCACCCAAGCTGAACTATTTCAGAAACAAAAATTTAGTCCGCATATCACGGTAGCACTCCGTGCACATTTCGAAAAATTATGCGGGCAGAGTGTTAACTGTACCAAACAGTGAATTTCGATTTATGGATTAGAGATATCTTAACTGATTGAGTATTATTTTCGTTTCAAATATAGAAATTTTACTAATTGACGACTTTATAAATTTTTATAAAGTCGTCAATTATAAAGCCTCCCATTTTTCAGAGAGTCCTTCAAAAAAAAAAATGTAAGAAACCAAGAAAAGAGCAGTTATATTATATAAATTCTTAAAAGCGAAACTTTTATTTTTTTACAACGAATGAGGTGTGGCGTTTATATAGGCACTATTATAACCACGACGATTTTCGAAGTCGTTGTTTCCATCAAAACATTAGCCAAAAACATAGCCTAAATAAACCTACAAACTATAGCACGTCCTAGAGTGACACTTTTAGTATGTAGACACTTTTTAACCACTGCTCTACTACTGTATTTTCAGAAGATCAAGTGAGATAATATCTAAGTTAAATTGAAATGAGTTTCACTAAAAAGAAAAACGTATTCCACGATAGAGTCAATTGAGAAATGTTAAGTGGACTCTTGTGAGGCTTACCTGCAAAATCAGATATTATACTCCCAGATATTCGCCAACACGCCCAACTGCAAGTTTTATAATTCAACAATCGAATCAAATTTATAACGAATGACTAAAATAATAATTATATCAATAGTAATTATATCGTTAAATTACATTCAATTACATTTAATTACATTTGCCAAGTACATTTTAAATATTTGATTCGTAAAGCATCCGCTTAGGGTATGCAAAAAGTATGCATCTCCCGAAAGTAAAAATTTATTAAATACCATTAAAATGTGACTTCACGAAATTCATCTTTTACACCTGTTTTATTTAAAAGGTCGCGAATCAGTTTTTATATTCTTCTCCAAAATGTAGGCTAGTATGTAGAACTTCAGAACTAATATTACGAAATTCTAACTTTTTTTTGTTTCATTCGATAAGTAGTTTCATTCGTATTAACTAGACGAGCATTTAATTTGTTTGCTCGTCATGGCCTCACCGTCTTAAATTGTATGCCTTAGGTAGATATTAGTAAGCCAAAATAAATATTACTTAATAGAAATCCCAGACCTTTCATTGAACTGTTTTGTTGTATTATTAAATGATGAAAGAAAAGTAAAGTAATGAGAATGGCCTTATCGCAGCAACGTTTTACACAATTCCGTCTGCTTTTATTGATGCTGATGTTTACTCTCTTCATAATGCAAGTTGTAATCACTGGCATTGTCGTAACTAAATATGTAATTCTTTTACGTATTACTTATCATTACGTCTCCGCGAGATTGTAAAATGCACAAGGTCGACGCCGTATACGCAATAAATGTTAATTATCTTCTTCTTCAATTATGTGTTCTGTCATTTCGAGTAAGTTCCTTCACTATATAATTAATGTAGAGAGCAGTTCCAGATACTTTCATCAATTCTTCAGACATTAAACAGGTTTTAAGTGGGCAGCTCGGCTTTAATTCACGAGCATAGTGTAGTTTCCGTTTTCATACAGAAGAGTTCAGTAGTTGTCAATTCATCCTATTGTTAAAAACTTGTAATTATTTAAACCGAGTGCAGGCAAATTTTACAGTAATAAGGAGCATGCAACCTTAAAAATATGCAACAAATATTATGGCAAATAGCCATAACGCCGCTTTTCTCATGAGAAGAAGATCTTTCACATACATGTTCGGGTCGCCCCTTATTTTGCCTAAGAGAACAACCTGAAATGCATACTCGTATAACAGATGTTAGTACAATAAAGAATATTGTTAAATTCCTCTTGGAAAAAGCGATGCCGTTTTATTTTAGAATCCGAAAAAAAAATTAAAAATAAGAAAGTGGAAATTATTCAGAGCTCTGTATGTAACTCGAATACTTGTGTTCTTTTCAACAGATTCTTAAAAGCGTTTAAACGTGGAATTGTTTACGAATTAACTAAAATACTGTATTTTCTGAAGTAGAAGCGCAAAAATAAAAATGTTTTTTTTAGTATAACTTTTTTGGAAAAGGCTTCTTCTGCGCGGAATTCATTAATATATAAATTTATGAGCAGCATCAATACGATAAGTGCGAGTTTATCTGCGCAGTTTAAAAAACTTTTTTAGTGTTAACGCCGACAGTACTTGTAGAATTAATAAATCTATTAATTTTTTTTCTCTTTCAAAATAATCTTTTCATTCCGTTTAACGTTAATAAATTAGAAATAGTTTTGGAGTTCCCCAACACTTGGGTACTCTTCTTATCAGCAATTATTTATAAACATTTGGTTTCACGGACTTATGGCTGAGGTTAATTGCAATCAAAGTAGTTTTAAAGGAAATAGTTTTATTATATTACTTGTATTTCAATACGTTCAGGCCTCTTTTTTTTATAAAAATAGAAAGATTGTTATTGGCGCTAGTCGGAAATGCGGGATATCTGGCTACCACCCCAACACAATGCCAAGTTTTAAATCTCTTTGTAACCTTGAAAATTAATATTCGTTTTATCTAATTTCATTTTCGTTCACGCTAAACTAATTACTAAAACGCATAAATATAATAAAATTGAAGCGAAACCCCAATAAAACTGATAAGATATCGAACGGAATAGCAACAACTCAATGAGCACACACGTTCTGGCGCAAACTAATGAAAGAGTACTGGTAGATGACAAATGTTCGTATCAATAGTTCAAATCCGTAAATGCATTTTAAATTATGGAAAAAGAAAATTACTTACAAAGTTATGAAGCAATAAAAACAAGTTGCAAAGAGATACATACTCGACTATACATGCATGCACACATACATAATACATATCCATTCTAGACAACCTCGCGCAGACATGCGAGGGATTTGTGTTTCATTTATTCTGAATGCGTCGGCTGGTGAGGGAGGTCTGATCGTCATGAAAATGTAATTTTCATATTTCTATTAATTTTTATGTGAATGTATGTATGTATGTATGCTGTAAGCATGTATGCATGTATGTGTTTACATTATAGAGTATAGTATTATTTATATTTATTTGTTAAATAATTTGAATTTGTTTTAATTTTATCTGTTCGTATTTTTTCTTTGCATATACAGACCGAGTCATTGAAATTGTCAACTGATAGCGATATGCACGATTGGTTTTTAGAACGAGATGTCAAAGATGCTGCAGTTATACTCAATGACAAATTAATATCGGATGCTCTATTTAATGGGACACTACCAATTAAAACGGAACACTCTTATAGCTTAAACAGCGATGTAGATTCAATGCCAGACTCACCACACAGTCTTCACACTAAAATGGACGGTGAGTAAAAAGTTTAGTTTCATCTCGTTCATTAATGGTCCCAGAGAAAAAATGGCGGAGGCTAAGGACTCGTTTGGATCTTTACCTCCGGCAGTCAGAATTCTCATAGGCTTTAGTAACAATTAACGTTCGCAGATAAAGTAATTTAACAAAATGGCTATTTTAAATTATTCTGCACATTCTGAATTTCATTAGAGCAACATATGAGAAGCCTTTATTTATGTATAAATAAATTCTAAATTGGTTAATAATGATAGGGTCGGTGGAATATATGTATGTGTACCAGGGCAAAACCTTTACTCATGTAATGCATTATTGCGGAATAAGGATATGACGATACAGAGTAGCTTCTTGCAGCCAACTACACGCTGTTCAAGAGTTATTTCTCAACATTTCTTATGAATTGCTTACAATTCATCGATGGAATAGTATTGGAGAAGAACGGCGAAGATGAATAGTGCCGTAAATTGTTTGCTGTAAATGTTAAGTGGTCGGTGACTATGCCTTCTTCACTTAAACATTCTAATAACATTGAACACATGGGAAAATTCAATCCAATTGCGAAAAATGCAATATAATTTCTAATTTTATGGTGGAAAAAGTAACGATCGAACTGAAGCCGTTACCCATCTGGAGTGACAAACTTATTACCAAGTTCGGGCAATGACATGGTCCCCTGCTAAACGTTAGTTTTCCCTCAAATACTAAATTTTTTTTTTTAACTCGCTAAAAAAGGAGGGGTATCTTTATTTTATAACACACGCTTTATAACTAATATCTCTGACACATATACTATATATATATATACATTTAACACATACAATTGCAATCGTATAAAAGCTAGTAGATTTATAAAGACAATGTTATTTTTTTGTGAATGCATGTGGAAAATAACCTCCACGAGTTAGCATACGCATACTCACTCGTTTATCCAAATTTTCCATGAGCATTGAATCTACTCCTTTAATGCTTATTGATATATGTAGATCTATGATCTTTGAATAAAACTATAAAATAAATGCCATAGTGTTAAAATGCACGGTCTACGGGCCACTTTTGATTATCGAAACGGAATGTCTCATACAGTAGTTAAATTTTTACATTTCCATACAATCGCGGTAGAAAAGGTTTGTTATCAAGTCGAGATGTGGGGCACTACCAGTGTCGCTTTGTAAATGCACTCGTTTTTCGACAATGAAATGTGGGCTCGCAAAACCCTAAAAGATGCCATTTTTCGAAAAAGCATTTTTCGTCAATATTTAGTACTAAATGTTCTAAGGTGACTTTGGTTTCCAAGAGTTCATTGCGTTGATTTTGATACACCCTTTAATAAATGTTCTAAGGTGACTTTGGTTTCCAAGAGTTCATTGCGTTGATTTTGATACACCCTTTAATCCAAAAAAAAACCTACTTGGTATAAAAAGTAAAAATTTATCAAATATTAAACAAAAAATTTAATTTAATGTAGAAATACTTTAAAAAATAAAAAATATTGTACATACATAGACACATACATATATAACAAATAAGTTGAAAACAATAAAATAATTTATTAAATATTCTAGAATTGCACAGAGTACAATGAAGATAGAAAAAACGTGGAAAACAACATAAACATCTGTATAAATATCGGTTGAAATGTTGAAAAATATTAACACAAGTGCGCACATGAATGGTTCGTGATGTATGACGTTTGTGTATCACTATTGTGTAAATTGTCTTATTTTCTAATTCAGAAATTTCTTAATCCTATTGCGCAAAATGTTTCTGCTTACATATTTAGAATGAAGTGGTTTTGTAATAAAAAAACCTGTTTTACCTTATTATTATTTTAGACATGGAAGATGAGTGCTATCCCGCCATTTCTCTTAAAACTGCTACCAGCAATATAAGGGGTCTCAGCGCAGCCACTGTAGATCCAAGATGTCTTACTATATCCACCTGCTCACCACTGATCGCCACTACCTCTATGGCCACGGCGACATCAAGCATGACGGGCATAAATTTTAATTCTTTGGTTTCTTCGGCAGCTTCAACATTAACAAGTCAATCAAATCCTACCTTGTCTTCGAGCAGCAATCATTCCTCCAGTATTTATGCTGGGCTTTGTAAAATTGCAACCACACCTATAACAATCAATTTGCGCCAATTGGATAGTTGTCAAAGTTTGAGCACCGCCAAAGATGCCAAATTGTTGGTGAAACAAACACAACAACCCGCCTTACAAATACAACAACAGCAGCTTCAACTGCAACAACAACAACAACAACACTATCTACCTCATGATGATTTAGCTTGTATAATGGATGACTGTGCTTCAAGTGCTTCCTCTAGGGAAAGCAGTCAATCACCCGATATTTGTTCCGACATTGAAATCGATGAATCATGTATAAAAAATGAACCCATGTCGCCCGATTTCAGCTGTCCCTCTAGCCCACAGAACGCCGACGAATCGGTCACATCCAATAACGCCAATGGCACTCTCAGTCTTACCATGGCCAATATGGCGGCTTTCACAAATTCCGACCTTGTTTTTGAACAGAAGGTAAAAAGTCAGAAATAAATTCTAATTCCTACACAATTTATAGTATATGTCTCTTTCTATTTTATATGGCCCGCATCAGGATGGTTGTCTACAATTAACTCCCTCTTCGCAAAACCTGCTCAAGTCACAACCCTTTATCTTAAGCTCAAGTGGCCACAATGTTATAATACCGAAAATCACCATCAAATCCGAGGGTACCGGTACAAATGGCAGCACATTTGTGGCCTCTACACCTTCCGTTGCAAAACCCAGCGCTAATACGTACGGTTTACCGTTGACTCCACCTTCATCACATTCCAGCGATGCATCCGAGGGCAATTTCTCCCCCGAGCACATGCTATCGCCACAATCACCTACCTCGTCCGCATCCACTACCACCGTCACTAGCAATGTGAGATCCAGTTCACAGTCAGCCAACGGTATTGTATCGGTTACCTCCATCAGGCGCAATACAAACAGTTCTGCCTCGTCTACAACCTCTAGCACAAGTTCCAGCATAAGCATGGGACGGCATACAAATGGTGGAGGAGGCTCCACGCGCCAGCCCATACACACACCTCTGATTAGCTCACAACCAGTAAGTTTTTTCAGTATAAGCTGTGCAGTTGCAAAGGCAAAATACTTAAATGACCCATTTCCGTTATTACAGAAGGGTTCCACAGGCACTTTGCTCCTGACAGAAGAAGAAAAACGCACTTTATTAGCTGAGGGTTATCCTATACCACAAAAGTTACCTTTAAGCAAAGCAGAGGAAAAGTCACTAAAGAAAATTAGAAGAAAAATAAAAAATAAGGTAATTGTTTTCGAAAATTTTACAGCATAGGGAAATACATCAGGTATATCTCTATATATTTGGTGAACCCTTAAGTCTATTTCTGAACATGATTATAATGAAAAATATAATCATTTCCAGACATCATTTGACATTTAAATTCCGTGAGCTCGTGCTGCTTTTTGAAATGCTCGAGATTTCATATTCATTTATCTTAAACTATTTTGGCCAATATTCCAGATTCGATATGAACATTTTATTTTGCAAGCTATTTCACAAAATTTACTGCAATATTATATACACACATATATATGTATGTATATACATATCGCAGGTGTAAAAGGCCCTAAGTAGATATACTTACAATTAAAATCAGTAAAAAAAATATATTGCATAAAAATTTGATATGTAACTTAATATAATAAATAACTGAACATCTCTCTCTGCCTCTCTTTCTCTCTCATAGATTTCAGCCCAAGAAAGTAGGCGTAAAAAAAAAGAATACATGGACCAACTGGAACGTAAAGTTGAGGTCTTAGTTAACGAAAACAACGACTACAAGAAACGTGTTAAAAATTTGGAAGATTCCAATGCCACCCTACTAAGTCAATTGCACAAACTAGAGGCTTTGGTAAATAAGCAAAACTTTAAGAAATCTTAAAACACCTACACCAACGACAACAACAGCAACAGTAACAGAAACAGTAACAACAATGAAATTGTTCTCACTACATTCCCTCTAATAATCGCACTATTATTTTATCTTTAAAACTTAGAAGGAAATTAATTTATTTTTGGAAAACCTTACGTTTGTTTGCAGAATAATGAAATATTTCTTACACATTTTAAAATTTAAGTATGTATGCAAATACATGTGTACATACATATGTACATACATACATATTTAGCAATGTATCTTTGTATGTATTGATATGAATTTAAACCGGTGTTTATGTCGTATGAAGTACTTACTATATCGCTATTAAAGCATAAAATCCACGATGAAATGAAATACGCCTACAAAATGCCCACCCGCCAACCCCCTTCTCTTTTGCTATCATTACTACTCGTATGTTCACTTTATGTAGCGATCATTTAGGAAATGCCTTCATATATCTATTTTGTTTCAACTGTATTTTTTGTTGTTTATTTTTTATTTTTTAAAAAAAATTATTGCAGTTTTTGTTTTTTCAATTGTTATCAAACAAGAAGCTGATAAAAAAAAACAAACAGGAAATCAAGAAATAATATTCAGAAACTGTTTGACTGCCTCGCTATATATGCCAATTTATTGTTATCTAGAAATTAAGTTTTGTATAAAAATCGTCTCTAGAGAACGGCATTTTAATAAATAAATTGGGGTTTTTCTTACACACACTACTCGTATATAAAAAACACACGTAGGAAAAGTTGAAGTAACGTTATGTTTTAATAATGTTTTTTGTTTTTTCTCCTTTTGTGTTTAGTTAATTTTTAATAAGATCGGTTTAGGCAAACCATTTGGTTTTATCATAATTGGTATAATGATCCTTCTGACAAACAAGTAAAATTATAATCTGAAAATAAATAGGAAAATACAAATATTTGCGAAATGCCTTCCCTGATCGAAAAATAATTTAAATAAGCATGCATACATATACTAGAGTTAAAATTTTAAATATTTAAACATATACATACATATATAAATAAATTTTTTTCTCTATTGTAATTATAAAAATTACAAATAAGAATAGTTAAAATGATTAGTTTTTTTCTAGTTTAAATGAAAGAGATAGAAAATCTTCTCCGAGCCACATTTATTAATTGTTTTAAATCAATTGTAATTTTAGTTTACTAGTATTTTATTAAGGGTTTCTTTCTAATTTCTATTTGCTTCTAGTTTTTTCTTAATGACTTTTGTATTTTAGTTAAGAACAGCTGAAATTTTAAAAATAAATCAATAGCGAAATGTACATACGAAATAAATTAATTGATTATTTCTGTTATCGCTAAAAAATTTACTACCGATTTAAAGAAAAATTAAAACCTAATTAATCGATAGCTGATATTTTTTAAAACGGATCAATACAATACAGTAAAAACAGAAATTTTATTTCCAATAATTTTAATTTCAAAAAGAAGCCAATAACAATAACATGTGCTTAAACGTATTGGTATATAAAATGTTCATTTTGATTGCAAAGAACTATCGATAACTTTTCAAATATTTAGATATAAATGTGTATGTATGTATTTAAAAAAAACTATTCAGACGGAAAATATACATATAATATCATAAATTGTCTGATCTTCTTCAAATTATATTAAGATTTAATGAATAGTTACTTTTAGTTAATTCCTTCCATACATATGGAAAGAAATGGTATATACGTTCTTTCTCAATTAAATCTACGATATTTAAAAGAGTCATCTTCAAATATTTTGTCAAGCAGTTCTGTCATTTAAATAGGATTTTAATATAAAAAATTTATAAAAATATTTTTAGCAATATACATATATTGCAATATATTACTATACCTATATATGTATATCTCGTCACCATTTTTTATAAAAAAAAAAAAAAAAAACAAACCTCAACCTTGTTCAACTTATAATTAAAAAAAAGTCAGATAAAGACTAAAATAAATACACACATGTGTGTATTCAAAAATTTTATAAAAAAGTGATAATAATAGATTGTGTGCAGAATAAATGAATTGTTATTTAAAAATTTAAAAAATTTCCTAATTGGGAACTCTTTTGAAAACGTCTTACTTTATTTAAAGTAATCTAATCGGTACAACACATTTGCAAAAGATCTCCTTTATTCAAAACGGGTTCCAAACTTAATTAACACGTTCCACTACATCTTCGCAAGTTACCAACAAATATTCATGTTATCGAATTAGCGTCATTCTTTTGTAATCTACTATAAACAAAGACATTAGGCGATATATGTGTTAAAAAAAAACTTTATTAAAACATATCGATAATTTATTTTAAAAAAAGTTATGGAAAGTTTATTGGAAAGTGAAGTTGCCAGCATATGGAAACTTATATTAAATATTTAAAAAATGATTTATTTAAATTTTACAATTAGTCAGAACATTAATATTTAAAGGAAGTGAAGTGATTGCCAAAAGTTATAATTGTATTTAAATATATTATCCGCAAATGTGATTGACATCCCGTTTAAAAAATCTAGTTTTACTTAAAAAATGCCATCGCCAACAAAAAAAATATATATTATTTGATTTGAATTTTTTTTTTTTATTAGACAAAATTTTATTTTAAAGTGGCCTTTATGAAAAACGAATTTAATTATTATGTTACACTTTTACTTCCCTAAATTTACCAGTTGGTTTTCCCGGTAATTATTTTTCGTTAATATAATCGAAAATCGATACATATCATTTTATATCTTGTCTGTAAGCATGCCGAAAAATTATACAAAGCACTATTTAAAATATGTATTGTACCACCAAAAAAAAGAAAAATCTTTTCGAAGTGAAAAAAGTCCTTTAAATTAACAAATGGTGACGTTGTTTGTTTACATACATGTTTCTATACAAATTAGCAACTACATATGTTTCATCAACACTTTTATATGCTTGTGCCTGATATGATTACGTAGTACTCATTTTTGTATTGCGAAAATTGTTGAGCGATATTCCTTATTTCGTTTCAAAGCGTTTATCAGCTGATTTTATTTCGAAGTTGGAAAAAGTTTTGGTAGCAACACTTTGCAACTCAAACAACATGCCATCAGAACCGTTCGCATTTTGTTGTATGTGGTTTGACTACATTCGCACAAAATGTCTAAAAAATTCCATACTTAAGACAGTTTTAACCAAAAATTATTGCATGCTAATAAGGCATTATAAGGATTGATCGTTAATGAATTTTGTTAATAAGTTGAAAACATTTTCTTTTGTTCATTAGTTTATTCAAAACAACAAAAATTAAATGAACAAACTTTCCAAATGAGCAAATTATTGAAGACAATTCTGAAAAAGCTGTTCTTAATATTGCATATAAATTCTATTCCAATACCTTTTTCCAGTAGATCCAACTCCATAATGGAGTTTTAGCTTTTGCAATTAAAACTTAACATTTCAAATTACGGCATGTTAATTTATTTTATTTAAAACTAAGAATTTATTATATTTAATTATACAGCACCATACACATGTAACATATAAATGATATACAGGAATTAGGGCGAGAAAGTAGTGGATGAAGGACGCATTGGTTTTGTTAAATAGTCCAATTTTTATTATATTTACTTAATAACAATTAAAATGACAACTGAATTTTTGATGTTAATAATGTTATTGCAAATAATTTTAAAAGTAAATTATCCTCTTAAATAAGTTTTAAGCAAGAAAAAAATTGTGTTTGTTTGGTAACTACATATAAATCTTTTAGTTGCAGTCAAAACAGTCATATATTTTAAGCTTAAATAATTTGTTTTTTTGAAAATCTTAGCAGAATTCACATTAAATCACTATTAATTATTAGTCTAAAAAGGGAAAAACACTAACGGAATTACTTTATATCTTCCTAAGAATTTTTTACATTTATTAGTAATGCTTTTATTTTGGTCAGACCACGTATCTAAATATATTTTAGTATAATGTTTCTCTAGTTTCTGCTTATGTCTTTAACTTAAATTCATAATTTATTTCCATCTAATGTGCAATTTCGTAGTTGAATTTTTGTATAAATTATTTTATTATCGATTGGTATAATTTTTTCACTTGTTTTTCTACAAACGAGGCGCAATATTTTTTATAAAAATTATTACTTCTAATATTATTTGTTAATAAAATAATTTAAAATTTATATTTATGTATATTTATTAAACTAAACACAGTATGTTGCATTATTTAAACAAAAAACAAAACAACCACAACAACAAGTATAAAACGAATTCAACTTTTAAATATAAAACAAATAAATCAAAATAAATATTGTAAATAATAAAAAAAAAATCGAAAACTTATAAAAATTATATTTTCTGAATTACTTGTAACTTATAAAAAAGAATTCATATACACAGAAGCTTACAAAAATTACTATATATACAAATATATACATTTTTTCAAAATAAAGTGCAATTCAAAATTATATACTTTACAGCAAACTAAATAAATTATATGCAATGCAATACAGTTCTATGGAATCAAAAACGTAATACATGAAGTAAGTAAGTCAACATATGCATACGAAAATACATAAGTGAGTATAAGTGTGGAAGCTTTTATATATAAAACTAATGAAATGAATTTGTAAACTGTAGTGAAAAATTTTTTAATCTCGTTGATAAGGATTCAATGTCGGCTTTATTTTTCCTGTAAAACGCATTTCAAGCTTTGATAAAAAAAAACTTGTGTTTTTATTATTTCTTTCTGTTTTAATACTTTCTCAATTCAGGGCCATCTATTACATAAGAGTATATTTTTCGAAACAGACCGCTATAAATAATCTGCTGTAATTCACATTCTAATTTCTTCTATCGCCCACTTTCAATCTAATACATATAATAACGGGTATTCCAATTCAACTTCAGTAGAATCTCTAACAGTATTTGTCACAATATATCTTCAATTAAAAATGTTATCTAAAACCCAACCAACCCTGAAAAAACCCGTAAAACTGAAAGTAGGATTCTATAAATTAAGGTCATCGACCTCTTTGGTGTATTTCCTCAGTTATGTTTTCATTGCCGCTTTCGCCAATGTCAGAAGACTGCAATGACCCTGGTCATTTTTAGACAGGTTGTCTTCAAGTCCAGACTGTTGAGCTAGATATTGCACGACTGCAGCTTCAATGAACTATGCTGTGTTATGGAATGGCCACAAGTACTGCAATATCAAGTAGTATAAGTAATAGATCTCTGAAGAAACTCTAGCTCATAAGAATGACAATTAATAATAAAATAATGGCATTTCTGTTTGGTTATGTTTGTAATGCGATACGATTTTCATCATGTTAGGCGAGTTAATATTTGTAACCAAATTTTTTCTTTTTAATTTCAGATATTTTAATTAAATTTAATTTAATTTTTAGTAAATTATTTAATTTTATTTTATTATTTATTTGTATTTAAATTAATTCGCTTTGTGAAAAACACACACCACATATGACATCCCCCGTTACAAAAAGCTCATAAAATATGTCAGATGGCGCTTTGCGGAAACTTATTTTTTTCTACAATTATCATTATTCGCTAAACGAAGCACAGAATAAAGTTTGAGAAGCGGACGTAACAAAATAAAAAAGGGAAAAGAAATTGCTAATCGCAGTCTATTAATTACAATTAAATGAAAAGTATTATTTTAATGTTTCCATAGAAATACATTTTAAAGAACTAACAAAGTATCATAAATTTTTGAACGAACTGGAAAAGTAAGAAATAAAATAAAAATCATTAATCTGAACAAATCTATTGCGAAAGTTTTGGAAAAGATAAAAATTGCCATCCCGACAGAACAAAAGTATAAGGGAATACGCCAAAAGAAAGGTAAGAATAACTTTTGTAAGATTTAATTCAAAAGATAGTGTAATGTCGTGTGTGGAAAGCTAAAGTTCGAAAGAACAGCCAAACTGCTAAATGCTCATGACATGACGTCTTATATGAACTTGCAACGAAATTAAATATGTTGATATTCTTTATTTGCATCTTGGAGTATGTTTTTTATATCACTTGCCGGCTTCAATATAACCATAGCAAAATTTGTAATAACAGGTGAAGACTTAGTAAGCAGATGAATTTTTCAAATAAGCATTGTTTCTTAAATATTGCACCAACCCGAAGGCAGACATCTATCGTCTGCGATAGATAGCCGCCCATAGGTAATAGAAAACATTTGTTTTTCTTTAATTCCATCACCTATTTTTAAATTTATGTGAGCAGTTAAAGAAAATTGGAAATGTTAAAAAACAGGAGTATCTGTGCAAACCTATGAGGAATTAAGTTTATCATTTAAAGTCTGTAGCAGACACATTTTCTGTTCTTTATTCACAAAAAGAATTTTTTTGCAATAAAATTATTTTTTTACAAGTAAGCGAAAAATAACCATGTATGTCACATCGTTCCGTGGAATTTTTCCGAATTTTTTGTAAATAAATAAGGGTATTCTCAAACAATAAAATATCAGCTTTCTCTAATATCTTTTTATTTTAGTTTTAGAGATCAATAAAATTTTAAAATAAATGCCGATAAATTAAAATTAATTAATTATTAAATTAAATTTGAAAATCTAACAAAATTTTTTTAAGAAGTTATAACAAATGGCCTTTCGCTCAAATTTTACCTTTTTTAACTAGTGTAAAAGATAATGTTTTTGCGGGTTTAATAATACTACTAGGAAGAAGCAATACTAATGGTATTTATTTATAGGGATTTATAATACTTTAAAACATACATTTTCTCTTTTACAAACACATTTGCCTAATTCACAAAGTTGTTTTCTATTGTGTTTGTATTTGGTTATATAGTTCTATTGTTTAAAATTAGATGACTGTCATACACGTGTTTATAGCTTCTTTTAACACTATTTCAGTGTGCTATTCTTTCAGCTGTTTTTTGTTATCAAATTCAAAGCAATAGAGAAGCTCTTTATGATGGCTTTTGACACCACTTCTAAACACTGTGAATCGAACAATAGTATTTTAGAGAATTTGTAATTTGCAATTCTACGCAGTTGTACGTTTTTTTAATTGTGGCAACTACGCTGAAATGTTCATAAAATGTCAACTCTCATGCGATCACAGTTGCTTTTACTTCTACTGTATTATGTTTTTAAGCATTTAAAAAACTTTGACATGTATGATAAAAAAGTCTTATAAATTATTTTGGGTTTGTAATCACCTGCTTAGACTTCAAAGTCGAACTATTACAAATTCATTTTTTCACAGGTTATGGTGACAAACCTGTTTCGCAAAGTGTACTTTGCTATAAACCCTGTAGCGTAGCGCTTTTACGTATTTATTTGGCATCACTGTTGTTTATTTATTGTTAACGCATTACGAAATGTCAAAAAGAAAAACCAGAATTGGGTAATGTGTGTAATTTATTCTAGAAAGATTCATCTATTTTTATTGTGAAAAATTTTGCTATTTTAAATTTTATTTGCAACTATAATTTTCTGAAGTGGTTTCAGCGAAAGAGAAAGAAATACTCTATGCACGATTGCAAATTGAAACATACATACGGATGTATATGCGTAGTAGTCTAGTTGGTGGACAATTGTTTGACAAATTGGATTTATTTAAAAACAAAGTAAATAGTATTTATGTAAAATTAATTGTTTATGATAAATGTTTAACAACATATTTGGTATGTTGAGAAAACGTCGGTGCCTTGATGAAGATGCCGACGCTGGTGTCGCTCGTCGAAGTAGGTCTAGTGGCAGTGCTGCTGCAGCAAGCGCGTTTAATGCTGGTCTCCCCACGCATTCCAACTTTGGAATGCTTTGGGATACCTTTTTTAGTTCTGACGATGGAACATCAAACAGTGATGCAAATTCTCTTCGGACTGAACAGTATCAAACAGCCATGCATAATGACAACAACACATGCATTACTACTGAGAGGTAATATCGCTAAACTCTGTGTTCTTTCTTTTTACTTTACTTTTAGCTTGACACCTGGTTCTATAGGCAGCTTTCAAATATTACTCTACAAAATACAAATCTTGAGAAAATTTATTTGTAAATTGTGAACTCTCAACAGCATTAAAGTATACTTGGTGGTATTCAGATCACCTACATTCATATATATACACTATAAGTCAGATATTTAAAAGGGATTTCTTGCAAATTCTAATTTAAAAGTCACAATAATTTACACAAAATATCACAACAAAAGATATTGGATATAGTGGACATGGAAATTGATCCATCCTCAGTACCGCCACCTCAAGAATATTCGGATAATCCTGCCGTTCATTGCCAATCTGAATCGTCAATGAATTTCGATTATTTGCACAGCTTGCATACCGATTCAGCTATGGATTCCAGCAACAGTGGATCCTCATCCCGAATACAAGATGCTAATTCAGCACGGTACTTTGCCGGTGTGGGAGGCAATTCATTAACTTCATCCAGTTATGGTCATGTTGATGAGAGCCGAGTGGTGGACAGGTGCTTATAGAATTGATATAATAGTAGTTAACACTTGTTTTATACATCCATATTTCAAACATCACCAAAAATGTAGATTAAACTTTATTATATTTAGTTACCTTCATGCTATTACAACGCCTCTCAATTACACCAATTATATAGTCAGGACAGCAACTGAAAAGTTTTATTTTATATACAAAACAAAATTTCCCTTTAACGTTCAAATCAATTCTGTAACTTTGTAAGAGTATTTTACATGTAACACAGTAACAATCTTATAAATCATTTTCCTATCGATGCAATTATCCATATTTTCCCCGTTAAATTTTTTTTCTTTCTAAATATTTTCTTAGTTACATCGAAATGGGAATAAGTAAAAATAAGGAACAAAATCGTAATCTAACGTTTTGATTTTAACCAACTTTTCGCACAGTATTTTGTGTTTCAACGAAACATGAAATGTAAAATTATTTTCACTAGTTTCCCTGATTTACTGTGTTAAAATTGATAACTTTAATTATCTGCTCGATGCGTATTTAATTTTCAATAAAAAAATTTTTGGTTTAATTTAAATCATTATTGCCATACCAAAAATTGTAAACTACTTTATTTATATTCAATTTCTCTTTTATAATTTGTTGCCAAATCGGAAAGTTCATTGTTTTAAAATGTTTTTTCTTTTCATATTAAATTTGATACCTACCACCTTCCCCCACATACAAATTATATATTCATATGACTACAAAACAACTCATACGGCAGACCTTTCAATTTAAACGAGAGGTAATTACTTGCTATAATTTGATTTTTTGAGTAAAAATTGTTCTTACTTGTTATGTAGTACCGAAATTATCCTTTTTTCTTTTTTAAGATTTGTAACAGTGTTGGATCAATTGGATGCACGTGTTGAAAAATATCGCAAGGATGCTTTAATTTTACAGGAAAAACGTGATTTTTTACTCATGTCCATTGACTTGATCAAAAGTAACGATTTAATGCAAAATTTATCAGAAAGTGAGTAAAACGGAAATATAAATTTTAAAATTTAAAACTTAAATAGTAATAAAATGAGTACAATAGAATCATTATTGGAAATATTTTGTGCACGCAGATTAGTATTATTCATGTTTTTATTAAATTTCAATTATTTCTGTCCAGCTGAACAAGAAGAAATTTCCTGTTATTTACAACGGGTCAATTCTCGTCTCTCAACAGTAGAGCTGAATGTACGCACAGTACGCGATCGATCGCAAGAGGATTCCCTTAGCCATATAAACGTTCTCATCGATATGATGATCACAATAGGGGATCCAGTTTTATCACGGCAACGTTGTCAAATGTACTTGAACACTTGTTCTAGTGCACGAGAGTCGAGTATTGATATGGACGCAGAACCCATCGACAAGAAATTTGAAAGTGTTTTGTTGGGATGTACATTAGATGATCAGAAAAATGTTAAAAAAAGATTGCAAGCTTTAATGGGCTACCTTAACAAACAGATTATACAACATTGAGGTTTTTATGTTCTGAATTCGCCAAATATAAATCACACAATCAAGAAAATATAGCATCTTACAAAGAAAATAAAATAATTTACATTTTCAATTTTAGCTAATAATAAATTTATTTATAATTGAATTATGAATGCCATTAATTTTTTGTATTATTGATGTATTTATATCTTCAGTAAATCGAAGTATTTTAATGCATATTCTTAAAAAAAAATATATTTAATAGGTTTAACAGAAATACTATATTGCCGAAAAATATAAATGCATGGATAAGCGTTTTGTTTAATTATAACTTAAAGAATGTTATATGATTTATCGACATAGCCTCATGAATCTTTTCATGAACTTAAATGTAATGAAAAGTTTATAAGAAATATTAACAAATAAATATATAAGAAAATGAGTAAATCGCAAACATTTGATCAAATACTACAATGGTTGCAAAATGCATATTGGGAGAGGAGAGTTTGTCAAGCGGAAGTAATTTAAACAACTATTGTTTATTTTTGAACCGTTTTCTATTTTAAGTCACAAAGTCGATTCGTACAAGGTGTTGTGCAAATTTAAAAAAAAATTAAGGGGACTAATAATCCAAAAAACAATTATCATCTGGCCTCAACCATTTTTCAGACAAGACCCAAACTGAGCCTCCTCTGCCAAAAAATATTTGTTGTATATTTTTTGAAGTCATATGAATAATTTCACTATCCTCTGCAGTGATATTTTGTTTATAAACGCAACGTACGACGGAGCCAAATTTTGTAACTACATAGAATAAAGCACCATGTGGATCCACCATCATACCCCTACTGGGGCCCAGCAAAGAACCCAACAGAGACATATTAATAATTGTATCATTCGTTTCATTGGATATTCTGCCAACGTGATCCATTTTATTCGGAGCTGAATACAAGTTGCCATCATTATCAGAAACTAGAATTTCATCATCATTGCCAAAAGCTAGATCTTTGGGCTTAATGGGTAAAAATTCATTTATATAAAATTTTTTACTCCTTAATTCGGGATAATGCCACTTTTGTTCGAAAATATCGTACGCTAAAAGGTGAGAATCGTTGTCCAATATGAAATAAATAAATTTTTCATTCGCACAGGAAGTCATACGTGGACCTAATTCAATATCAAGCAATTCGGTAGCATTGGGTCGTATATATTTGCCGCAGTCGATGTGCAAAACCTAATGAATTTTGGATAATTTGGTTATTAATTTGTGTTATTTTTAAGCGTATTTACCTCGACGTTGTTTCTAAGAATATCGAATACCATTAGCTTAGGATTACAATCATCTTCGGACGTTTGATTAGAACCCAACCAACCGACATCCATAACCCATAATCGTGATAGGGAATCCACTTGCGACCATCGGGCTTGCTGTATTAGCCTACAATCTGTATGATCACCATTGGCATGTGCCAAAATATGCGGCGATATTGTGGGTGGTCTATTGGCTAAATATGCATTCTGCCATTGCGCTTCTATTAAAGTGGGGAATGTGTGGCTTTGCATTGTTATGCTGAGAAAGACTCGTGTAAAATGTGTTGACAAATGTACGATCCGATACGATTCATTTAAACCAATATTTTCTAACATCCATGGGGTATTTAATACTAACTGAGTTGTTATTAACTGCCACAAAAAATAATGCCGCGTTAAAGACATTGCGCTTTATTAATTGAAGGAATGAATATTGTATGAATTCGAACGATAGTCATTTTGTTTGCATGTAGATTTCACTTTATAAGCAATAAGAATTAAAAATTATTCTTAAATACAGTTGAGCTTCGATTATATAAATCGCACAATTAATCAAAATTTATAAATAAATATATTCAATAAAACATTATGTTTTAGCATGCAATTCACATACATATACGAATCCAAGCACAAATACTTCTGCGAAATTAACTTAATAACTTATCGGTACTTACTAATACATCAACTTTGGAATCATTTCAAATATCGATTTATTCGTTACTGAATGGAGAACAAATTAGGAAAATATCTAATCATGTTTTTTTCCAAACAATGCAAGAAGTATCTTTTTGCCAAACACCCATATATACCCTCATGCATACACATGACAGTATGACCACTTAATCGAGATTCAACTGTGCACACATCAGTAAATGCATTTAAATATGCACATATGTATGTACAAACACATACTCAAAAAAATATATTTCACAATACTGTTACGTTGAGCTAGCAAAATTGTGTCAAAGCAACAGACTGAAGCACCATAAGAAACCAAAATAGCGAAAAAATTCGCATATATCAGGAATATGAATGCATGGAATACAGTATCGATAGCTAAAACGCAAAACAACTTAACTGTATCAATGTATCTTGTATAAATACATCACATAAGCAGCAGTAAAACGGGTCTGGGATGAGGATTAGCCTTGAGGCCATCGCAATTACTTCTTGTGCTTTTTTCCATAGTTTGACTCATTTACCGCAACTAACATTCTTGCAAACCCATTCGCAATTGCTGTGTATGTATGTGAAGGCATACTTTGTCAAAAGAAGAATTATACAAGTACTGCTAATAACTATTTGGATTTAAGATGATTTTTATAAAAATAATGTTATTTTTATTTTAAATATTTTGCTATCGCTATGAGTAACATCTTCAAGAAAATATGAAATTTGAATTCAACAACAAATATATTTAAAAAAAAATAATAAATTTGAATTTCACCAGTTGAACTTCCTTTGCTCAAGAAGTTCAATTCAACAATATGGAAAGAGATTTTGCTACAAATTGTACATGATTGAATTCGCCTTATGTTTCAATTTACTTTGTGACATAAATTGA
Source organism: Ormia ochracea (assembly GCA_963402855.1). NCBI lineage: Eukaryota > Metazoa > Arthropoda > Insecta > Diptera > Tachinidae > Ormia > Ormia ochracea. The sequence goes on along the minus strand of OY727106.1, from coordinate 57,225,138 downwards.
TGGATGATAAATTGACTGTTACTTTTTTTTATTAACAAATTCTTTAAAACAGCAAAACAATTAAGCCAAACACTGCCTTCGTTCCTCCTAAGATATTCATTACATTATAAATAAACTTGTTTGTCAGTTAGAAGTGTCCAAGGCGAACTATTTGAATTCGCCTTGGTAGTGTCAAATAGCTGCCTTAATATCACATTACCCAGTTTTTTATCTACTGCCTGACGACTGAAAAATGAGACAATAACAACAAAATTATCAGTATGTTTGTTTGTACAACACAAAAGAAAATATTAACGAAATGAATAATACTTTCTTGTCGCCGAAATTATGTATATTTGCTGAAATGGTTCAGTTCGATATTTGCACTCATTTTGTTCGGAGCGGTTTGTTGCACACACACATTCATACAAAATGTGCGATTGTTTGTTGGATGTTTTGAAGTGTCCTGCCAATGTTTTATGCTGGTAATTATAAAATACAGATATTATATTTAAAAAAAAATTTAAATTTTTTTATGAAATGTAGAAAGGAAATATCAATCTATGTTTGTCTCGCCTAAACAAACACTAGTTTGGTGTCAAAACTCTTCTATAAAGAAAAACTTTTAGAAACGTTTCCTCAGAAAATTCAATTACAACTTGTGTGTAAGTTTGGAAAAAAAATATAGATCTCAATAACGTGTTAATTGTTTTAAAATGGAATGTGTGAATATAAAATGACTAATAAGAGACACAAACTTCAATATTGGTTACATACGTACATATGTATGTATGGAAATGTTATTAATAAATACAATATGTTTATTATTAGATATCATTGTTTCAAGTTAATTGAGATACCAGAAGATAACTGAGATATTAGATTCAGACTTTATAATATCTGTGTAGGAAAGGTATATTTCTTTGAAATTCTCTGTTTTAATTTTCGGAAATGTTTTCTCGTGTTATCAGTTTGTAAAAAAATATTCAATTGTCGTTGACTTTTATTGCTTTATTTAATCATTTGTGGCTTATGATGGCCGGTTCCATTATGAACTTTTCTTGTTAAAGTTTTCTTGTTAAATTTATAAAGGTTGATTTGCACGACTATTTTTATGATGTCATATTTAGATTCTTTTAGCTGTGTAGAGAAGGAGGAGGACTAGGAATCCAATTCTTGTCGTCATTTTTATTATGGGAGCAGGAGGCGTAGAAAAAAAGAGGGTAAAAGAAAAGACACGATTTCTATTCATTTTCATTCTTTTTACCACATCCTTCATTTGACTAATTTCGGTTGTTGTAGTTGTTACACTTTATTTATAAGGGGCACTGTCTGTCTCAGTTTTTCATAATTCTCTTAACGGCTTCCGCTCCTTTTTATCTCATTTAAATTTTTTGTTGCAACATTTTATATGGTTCACATGTGAAAAAAAACATTGTAGAAATGCAACTAGTTGAACGAAGAAAGTTCAAAAAAGAATTAAAAAAAATTACGTCATAAAGTCGTCCTGGAAATTATTGTGTGTTTAAATATGTTGCGAAAAGAGTTTTTTTTATTAAAAAAAATTGTTATAACATATTTCTAAGTTTCTAGGAAAAAAACACGGTGGAAAACAGTTTTAAGGATTTTGCAATTAAAAGATTTAAAAACAATGCAATCGGATCATGTACTACAGGTTATGTTATCTTTGCAGTTGCTGCGAATGCGCCTGTAAAATGGTTTTGGGTTTCATTTGCTCCTTTGTGGTTGTGTTGGCCGTTATTGGTTTGATTGTTTTCTTCACGGTATTCTATAACAAGGATAATAAAAATAATGCGGAGGAAATGCAGAAGATGGCCGAAGATGTTATACGTGATGTAGTACAAAAAAATCTCAGTGCAGTTTTTAAATCTATAAATTAATTTGTTATTTCTTAACTAACTAACTGCGCAGTTTTTTTTTATGTAAATATATTTTTTTAACATCATGTGAATTTTGTACAAGAGTTTTCCATACAAAATTATTTTTATAAACATAATAAAAAGAAGCCAAATTTTAAGAAATAATTACAATAAAATTAAAAAAGCGTTTGTTTAAACAGCTTTTATAAACTATTTAACTATAAAGTGAACAAATGTGTTAATGCAAAATTTATGGGGGATGCCACTGTCCTCTTTTTTTTATTATATTTTATAATTTTGCTGAATCATTTGTTTAATTTGAAATTTCAATGTTTTTAGCGGGAAGAAGAGAAGTGATTACAACAGGACCCAATTTTACGCAGTATTCACATGTGAAAAAAACATTGTAGAAACGCAACTGGTTAATTCACTTTGTTTATTCTATTGTTTGCTGACTCTTAACCTTTAAATTGATTTTTCAAATCTAATAAAATTTGGCGATTTTACAGGACTTATATATACAGGCGTATTTCTCTCAATTATTTTTATTTGTGCGAAATAACTCCATTAAATTAATTCATTATGGATTCTTTCAGGGGGCAGAGAGGATTTTTTTTGCTTAACCAGCAGAAATAAAAGCTTTAACAGTACTGAGCAGCCTAATTAACTTTGGCTTTGTACACTAACTTCATATATACATACATACATACATATGTACATACATACTTTATAGTTGACATGCTTCGGAAAAAGAAAAAACAAATAGATATTTGAAAAAATGTAAAAATTTATATCAAAACAACGGTCTTCAAAAGTTTTAAAGGCTTTGAAAACTTGACAAAAGTAAAGAGAGGGTAAAACTTAAGGCCTCGTTTCACTATCATACACAGTCCTACAATTTGTCAAATTTGGCATGTGAACTGAAAAAATACAATAGTGTGTAATAAACATATGCGATTTTTGACGAGTCGTAGCATTTTTAAAAGTTTATGAAAATTTTCATCAAATGATAGTTTACGTGCGATCCGCGTTGCTTTTACTTCAAGGATCTGAACAAAGAAAATAAGAAAACAAAAATAGAAAAACTTTGGAAAAATGTGATGTTTGCCAAGCTTTCTTTATAGTTTAATTTCATTTTCATTCTTATTTTAATAACTTTATTTAAAACGGTAATATATTGATTGTTTTATATTTTGCAAATTCCATTTTCTGATATTTTTTTTAAAATATTCTTAAAATTGGCATCAATAAATTAATTATATTTGGTAATAATTTACAGCCAGAAAACATATGATTTTTATTACGTTATTAATAATGTTTTAACAATTTTATATTTTTCTAATGTTTTCGATTTACTACCATATTTAACTTTGTCTTGACAGTAGTGTTTGACATTTTAAATCATTTCACTTGCCCTCTTTTGAAAGGTAAATTAATTCGCCGGTAATGTGAATTCACTCTTTTTATGATCTAGCTGAATTCGCCTTGATTTGCCATTTTACTCTGTGACCAAAATGTGCATCCTCTCACAAAGTTGTAGTGTGTAGACGTGTGTATCCTGTCGATTGTGCGTTGCTGCATTTCTTTTTCTTAATAAACCAGGTAAAAATGGCAGACTGTGAATTAAATGTAGACACAAGTGAAAAGTACCATACAGCTTTAAATACTGTAGTGGGCGATTTGAACTTAGGCTCTCCAACCATCGCGGAATCCACACATCTCACTGGCCACTTCAACTCCGCCGGTGTAGATAAATTCTTTTCATTTTGTAGTACAGTAAAAAAAAAATCACAAGATGATGTCAACAAGGATAAATATGAAAGTGCTAAACATAAAAGTGATCTCAATAATGGAAGGGCAGGATCAACTATCGAAGAAACTCCCAAGCGGTTAGTGTCCGTAACAAGGAAAGTGAATTTATTTAAAGAGACACCTGAAGAATTTAACCTAAAAGCACGCATTATAAGAGAAAAGGAATTATTACCTCAACTTTCAATGATGAAAAACACTATTGCAGATATGCAATCTCGCAAACATAAACAGGATGGAAGGGGAATATGTAAAAAGCCTATGCGGACTTCCTTGCGCATCTAACAGATTTAAAATGTTAGTATAGAGTCTAATCCAAATTCAATTTAAGTAAATCAATTCTATAATTATCAAGATTTTTTTATAATTTTAATTGGCTTACTGTCTTTATTTCTTATATTATACAAATATTTCGCCAACCCTTCGTGATACTGTTTAGCGGATTTCTTTAATTTATAGCAAATAAGTTTACTTAGATATTTTAACAAGCGTACATTTCTAAATATGTACATATGTAAGTCCAATATTGCCTTTATATTCTATAGCGTGCAATTTTAAAATAAGCCATCTAATTAAGTTGTTGTGCCTAAAAGTGGTATACTTTTAACGATATTAAAATTGCTTTCCAGATTAAGTAGATAAATAAGTTTATTAATAAGCTTTGATAACTTTTATTAAAGGTATCCTTCAGTCAATAAATTTATCAATACAAATTAATAACCTTTTTTGAAATTCAATAATTATAAATTCCTTGAAGAAAATCGTAGATTCAAGTGGATACACACAACACATTTAATGGATAAATTCGCATTTGATAGTGCTTTCAGCTGGAGGATGTTCCACTGATACTGATGTCCGTTGTATAGTACAGGCAAATAAATAAATAAACATATTACGTGCTGTTGGGGTAGATTCTCCTGGGCGCTTAAGCATTTTATTATTATTAAAGCTCAACTAATTCCTCGAAAGTTACACTATTTATTTTACCATTCGTTATATTACATTTTTACGAGGCCACCATGAATTCTCAGGCATTTATAAAACTCATACTTGAGTGACAATTTAAAATTATTATTAAAAATATATGCTTAATAGTTTTTCATAATATTTTCGGTGCTCTTGTAGAGCTGCATTGGAATTTGGCTTTTCTAATTTTACGATCAGTACAATTTAATTTTATGGCAGACATTAATTTAAGGGTTAAGTTTTATTTAGCTTTGCCTGCTGTAATGGATCCATATAAAATTGTACAATGAAAAATTTTTATAAATTCAGTTAACTTATGTATATTAAAAAAATATGCCATAAATAATAATAAATTTCATTAAGTACTTTAATTTATAAAAAACAAATATGAACATGGGTCAAATGTCGCCTCGGTTCCCAAACAATGTACATCGTTAGTGGGCACGTTTTGGTATATTCGAATGCTTTTAATTCATTACCCTCCTGCGGTAGCTGTGCCCACTGTTGTGTGAATGTTCTCCAATAGAGAGCTGTATAGTCTGGATAACTCTCCGTCCTTCTTTACGAGAAGAACTCCTTTTCTCCACGATGGTGTAAAGTATGGCATAGATTGCCCTTTGCTAATTTATTTATTGAAAGATCAAACGTCATAACCCAATACAATTGGTTGTTCTATATATTTATCTACATATACATATATCATTGGTCTCAAGCAGAAAGACCCAACTCGCATTTTTTTCAATAGATTTTTTTTATGTATGAACTCAATATTCATTGAAATCACAAGAAAAAATGTATTGCAGACACAAATGGGATTTGGGGCCTTTCAAATTGAAACCAACGATATGTACCGTATAAAAAAGCAAACGGCCCATGTACCAACATACCTTTTGATTTGAAAAATAAAAACCGATTTTCGCTCTTCACACCTACATTTGCCTCTTTTTGAAATCATACAATATAATGCTGCCAGATTGTGGAATTGATATTTGATGAGACCAGCTGAATTTTTCTACTCTATTCATCTTTTAAATGGGTTTTTAAAACGCAATTTTTTTATGCAAGAATACACACAAGGACGTTTTCAAAGAATGACGATTTTTGGCCAAAAATGCAAAGGTGTACCTACCCTCTTATCAAAAATTGAAAATTTTCCCAAAAATCGAAAAAATTTATTTTTCTTTATTTTTAAGAAAAATATATTTTAAACATTTGAAAACATAAAATAAACATACAAGAGCAATAAAAACGCAAGTTTTTCATTAAAAAATACAGAAACGGACGTTTTCAGAGTTTCATGATTTTTTCACAAAAATGGAAAAATTGAAAATTTTCCCAAAAATCTAAAAAAATTCCTTTTTCTTTAGTTTTAGGAAAAATATATTTTAAACATTTGAAAACATAAAGTAAACATACAAGAGCAATAAAAACGCAAGTTTTTCATTAAAAAATACAGAAACGGACGTTTTCAGAGTTTGATGATTTTTTCACAAAAATGCTAAGGGTAACCCCTTATCAAAAATTGAAATGTTGAAAGTTTTTCATTAAAAAATACAAAACCGGACGTTTTCGGAGTTTGATGATTTTTTCACAAAAATGCTAAGGGTAACCCCTTATCAAAAATTGAAAATTTTCCCAAAAATCGAACAAATTTCTTTTTCTTTATTTTTAGGAAAAATATATTTTAAACATTTGAAAACATAAAATAAACATACAAGAGCAATAAAAACGCAAGTTTTTCATAAAAAAATACAGAAACGGACGTTTTCAGAGTTTCATGATTTTTTCACAAAAATGCTAAGGGTAACCCCTTATCAAAAATTGAAAATTTTCCCAAAAACAGAAAAAATTTCTTTTTCTTTATTTTTAGGAAAAATATATTTTAAACATTTGAAAACATAAAATAAACATACAAGAGCAATAAAAACGCAAGTTTTTCATTAAAAAATACAGAAACGGACGTTTTTAGAGTTTGATGACTTTTTCACAAAAATGCTCACCTTATCAAAAATTGAAAATTTTCCCAAAAATAGAAAAAATTTCTTTTTCTTTATTTTTAGGAAAAATATATTTTAAACATTTGAAAACATAAAATAAACATACAAGAGCAATAAAAACGTAAGTTTTTCATTAAAAAATACAGAAAAGGGCGTTTTCAGAGTTTGATGATTTTTTCACAAAAATTGAAAATTGTCCCAAAAATCGAAAAAATTTCTTTTTCTTTATTTTTAGGAAAAATATATTTTAAACATTTGAAAACATAAAATAAACATACAAGAGCAATAAAAACGCAAGTTTTTCATTAAAAAATACAGAAACGGACGTTTTCAGAGTTTGATGACTTTTTCACAAAAATGCTAAGGGTAACCCCTCATCAAAAATTGAAAATTTTCCCAAAAATCGAAAAAATTTCTTTTTCTTTATTTTTAGGAAAAATATATTTTAAACATTTGAAAACATAAAATAAACATACAAGAGCAATAAAAACGCAAGTTTTTCATAAAAAAATACAGAAACGGACGTTTTTTGGCTAAAAATGCAGTGTGCCGCTGAATTTTTCTACTGTTTTCATCGTTTAAATGGTTTTTTAAAACAAAATCTGAAGCGCATTTTTAGGTGTGTGAAGAAATATCGCAAATAAGTTAAATTCTATTACGGTTCATTTAAGGCGATTGAAATGCCAAAGCAGCAAAAGAAGTTTCATTATAGGAGATTCCTAACAATTTAATTCGTTTTAGTCTCAAATGTCTTGTGAATAGCAAATAAAGTAATATTATTATTAATTTTTTTTAAAAAGTCTCATAAAATTAGATTTTGAACAATATTACATTAATGTCAATGCATTTTTGTTACGCTATGCATGACCATAAATATAATTACATACACACGCATCCTTAGAGGAATAACATACATACATATGTCATATATAGCGTATATGTGCATGCATGTATGTATATGTGTATGCATGCATGCACATATATATATATACATTTATGTATTTACATATAGTATGTACTCGTATGCGTATATCCTATTAAATAAATCCAATGAGTTGATCTTAAGTTGAATGTTTTTTCTAGTTCAAAACATATACATATGTACATATTTATATAAGGATATGTGTGTATGCATGATGTATGACTTCAACTAATAATAATTATTCAAATTAATATCCGTTCATAGCATTTATGTATTTCAATTTTTTTATTAAAAAATGTACATACATATTTACATGTATGTATATAAGCAAATACTTATTTGGCTGCTACGCTACGTACACATGACATTCATGCATATGGGAGTTCATGTACACCTCTGTATACATCTATGGATGTAAATAAATACATTGTCTGTTCATATGTACATTTGTGTAATTATTATATAGATGTGTATGGATGTATTCCATAAAATTATATTCTATGAACTTCTCAATTAAATACATTCATGTGTACATACATACATACATATTTACATAAATAAAATTTATTTGCGAAAAATTATTTAAATCGTAAATAATTCAGCATTATAGCAAATTGCTTTCTTAAATTAAATTTACATTTAAATTCGTAATTTCACGTGATAATTTTAACCGCAACAATAGGCATACTTTAATTCTAGCATTGCTATTGTTGATTCTATAAAGTAGTCTTTAATATTTCAAATAGATCACCAACAAAATATGTATATACATATGTACGTATGTATGTATGTAAACAAACAAGCAAGATATAAGTTTTCCCTCTCGCGATGTGGCAATAAATTTTTTGAGTAGACCGGAATACGAAACGTATGTAAATAAACCACCAACAAGAACAACGAACTAAACTAGCGATAGTATGCCAGAAAACGAATCTCATGTGCGAACAGCTGATTGAAGCCAAATCTCGTACCTTTTACCAACAACAATCGTTTAACAAATTCAATGCTTTTGGTTAGTTTATAACGAAAATTTTTAAAAAAATTCCAGCTCCAAAACTAATTATCAGAATTAACCAAAATTTGGCAGACATATTCTACACACCTTGAACTACATGCAGTAAGAATTTTATTGAAATATGTTGGGCCATTTACGAGTAAAGCGCAATTTTTTACAAGTCGCTTATTTGATCACCGATTTTTATGATTCAAACATAATCTGATTCTGTGAAAAGAGACGAGTACAGTGATGTGCATGGCCTCCGAAATAGAGGGGGTTTTCATAAAGAAAACAATTTTTCAAAAATCTTTTAAATATGTGCTTTTATGTAAACAATTTTTCAATCATGAATTGCTAGTATTTACTATGTTTATCTTCTTTCCTACATGTTTTCTGGTAAGCAAACCATTTTTGTTGTTATGTTAAAATACAAATCTCGTAGCACATGCCAGTCAAACGGATTTTTTGCTGTTGTAGTCTCTTTATCACTCTCTTTGAGTGTATGGCTATAGTTTTATGTATGTTTGTTGCTATTGTAAATTCAAGTCACTAATACGTGAGGCCAAAGCCGGTTCAATATAAGTTCTTTGTCACTGCCAAAGTAATAGACAGGGAAAGAACTACACTTGAAAATTTTACTATGGATACTTAAGAATGCAGCATATTCTATTTTTCTTCTCAAAAACACTTGAACAATGTTCTTTTAAAATCTACACAATTTTATGAAAACGAATCTTCATTTGTAATGTGAACTTTAAAGTCCATTCACTACTCTAGATTTTTCACCAGTATTTACGTATTTTAGCATATTGAATTGAAAAAAAATGAAACTTGGGTCGACTACGTGGTCATACTTTGCATGTTAACAGGATCAGACGGCTCGTGTACTGTAGCAAAATTCATATTCGTTATCTTGGTTGTACGGTTTTCAACCAAGTTATTACACAACACGAGTTGTTGGTCGATGCCATCAAAACACCGCCAAATAAATGAATACGAATTTATAGAAGCATTACTTTTAATTAAATTATCGGCTTCTAAATGTACTCGTATGTAATTAATTGACAAATTCTTGATTTTGTATTCCTAAAATACTTCTTTATTCTTATTGCAAAGTTCAGCCGACAAGTTTATAATACTAGATCTCTTTTCTCATTTCAAGTATTTGCCTTAGAGAGTGAGAGACATCTTTTAAAGGGTTATCCTGTAGGGAAATGGGAAAAATTGGATTATTCATATTTAATACTATTTTTATCATAAAGCATTATGTAGCAGATCCACTTTTACAGTTCGTAAAAATTTATTACAAAAATAATGATGTCGAAAAATTTTATCGAAAAATTGTGATTTTATATAAAGATTTGCTTTGTTAATAAGAAATATATGCACATTTCGGGCAAAAGTAATCCACCCAAAAAAAAATGACTGCGCTATTTATATTGGTGGTGTCATAGGGGCATATTTTTACAAAAAAGAAGCAAGAAACAATGGCTTTTTTCTTAAAAATCGATGTAAATTTCTTATGGGATCATGTGAACTCGTTGATCTTTGCGAATAATCCACAAAGATTGGAATTGAATATTGAACGTCTCATCGATGAACTGCAGCCTGCTTTATGCCAAGAAGTACTTCAAAGCTGCCCATCATTTCACTGAAGTTGTCTTGAAAACATAAACCAGTAGTTTTTTTTTGTTACAACAAAACAAAAATTACCTTAATTTCTTATATAGTTTTGTGTTATTTAAATTTAAAGTGTGTAGGCGCCTAATGGAAAACCCGATAAATATATAAAGAGACACTAATAAAAGCATACAATCAGTAGAAGCGTGTAGTATAAAAGGAGCCAACATAACAATTTGTCTTAATAGTTGCTTTACATTCAAGTACCAGTGAAAGTACGTAGTAGTTAAGTAAAGCGAAAAAATTTTTTTTTTTTTGAAGTAAAGGAGTAAAAAAATAAATTAAGATGACATCAATTGCCATTAATCCTGAAGATATAAACGCGCCACAGATAAAGGATTTGGTAAGTTCAAATTATTAATAATGAAGAGTAACAAAGTTGCTTGAGAAATATAAACAACAAAATTAACAGAAAGTATTGTTTAAAAGAAAGACTGTACAACCTGAAGTCTGAACATATAATTATAAATAATAAAGATAAAACAATAAAACTTTATACTATAGCGCAATCAATTTCAAATTTTTAAATTCATGCTCTTTTCCCCAAGTCTAAAATTCTTTGCAATTTCTTTAAAACAAAGTTATTGTCATAATCAAATTCATTTTACTTTTGCCAAATAAGATTTTAATAATCAGATCATAACGAGTAGAAAAAAATACTCATTTGCTTAATTTTATTGTACAATATCCAAATCGTTGTCTTCATCATCAAAAAAAAAAAAAAAATCAAACATTGAAAAGATTTTCAATGTCGTACGCTCTTTTAAAAAGCAACAAGGCTTTACAAAAATGTATTATAGTTTTTTAACAAATGCGAATTTAAATTCCTTAAAAACTATAATCAATCATTTAGTTTTCATTTAGCATGCATAAACAGGTGTATGTGTATATGCATACTTATGTAGGTGTATACACATTTACATTCATTTACATATTCTGTAGATTGTTTACAAACATTAGGAAAATAAGTTCCATAAGCTGTGTGCATAACAGAGGCAGAGAGGTACAGAGCATTTTAGGAAACACTAACAACTCAAGTAACATTTGCAGCCAAATAAAGAATTTATTTTACCTTAAATACATTTATTAAAGTCATTTAAAATTCAAGAGCAGCAATCATTGCAGACTTACTGTCTAGCATATAAAAAAGCTTTTCCACTTTACTTGCTCATTTTATAATTCATTCATCTTCCGGCAATATGAATAGCAAAGCGTATTTGTACGACACGTGCACTACGAAATAGTGCACAATATTGCAATAATTATATTTCATGGTTTTGCCAAATCAAGAAGGAAAGGCATATGTTTATTAAACGTGCATTGATAATAATTGTCCAAAGTAGAGGTTTTCTCAGGAATATTAAAGATTTTAAGGTTGGTAAAAAAAAGCTTTTTCTTAATTTAATTTTAATTTTCTGCAGAGCGGATAAACTTGTGACATTATTGATTTTCCATTGTTGACCAGTGAGAGTGGTTATTTAATACTAAAATTATTTTCATAGACTTTTAAAATAATGTATAAGCGGGTTTTATTAAATACTAAGAAACCAGGATGCATCAAGGTATCGCATGGTTGTGCTGTTTAAATTAAATATAAAATAAATTAAATAAACACATGTGGGGAGATGAAAGGAAAACGTGTAGATTTTTCAAGCAACGACCTTGACATTTTAAAGTAGGCACAATTACGTTTGTATAGTGGCGGCGACAGTAGACAGTAGCGTTTTATTTGTAATCATGCTCTCTATTAAGTTCAGCGAAATGCTCTTGTGGAATAATCATCTACAGTTATTTTACTCAAACATAAAAACAATGTGAAAAGAGAGATGATACGGGAAAAGAATAACTGATGGTTTTATTTTTTTATATCAATTCCCAACAACTATAGTGGTTGTTGCATCTTCCACGAAAAGGACATTAAAACCAGAAATTCAGTGTTTTTCTTGTTATTAATTCACTTTACATTAAACCTGATTGCGGATGGTCGCCGGCAAAAATAAAATAAAGTCACCGCAAACTGACATCTTACTGTAATAAATATTTCCTAAATTCTTTAGTATATGACCACCTTCCAAGCTGGCCGAACATTTGGAATACGAGTGGTAGATATAACCAAAATGAATCAAAAGCACTTGTTGGTTGTAGCATTCTTATTGATGAATTTCGTTTTTGATTCTGTGGCAATATTTTTTAATGATTGGAAGGAGTGCAGTGGCTCTAATTTAAACAAATATTTTAAGTTCTGTGTAAATTTCGATTTATAAAAATTTAACAAATTAAATTTTAATTTATTTTCTGTGTTTCTTTTTTTAACTTTAGAGCATTGTGCGTAATGAACAGAAGGACTTGAATATAACACCAGTTCACAAACTGGGGAAAGCTTTCAAGACTGCCACTTTTGGCATGGGTTGCTTCTGGGGCGCTGAGTCTTTGTATGGCGGTACACTGGGCGTTTTGCGAACAACTGTAGGTTACGCCGGAGGAACTACGGATAAGCCAACGTACCGTAATATGTAAGTTTCATATCAGCGAACAAATTTTAACTAATCATTTTTCTGTTTCTATGTATTTTGTTACTATTCATATTTCCTCTCATAAATCTTATACACTGCTGTGTCGTTTAATAACCTAATTTCTTTAAAATATTGTGTCATTTAACCCATATTAAACACACTATAGGAGCGACCACACTGAAGTTTTGGAAATCGATTATGATCCGGAGGTTATAAACTACAAACAATTATTAGATTTATTCTGGAATAACCATGAATATGGTCTGTGCACTGTTATTAAAAGACAATACATGTCATTAATTTTATATCACGATGAAGAGCAAAAGAAAATTGCGGAACAATCGCGAGCAGAAGAGCAAATCAAAAGAGCACCAGAAAAAATACGAACAGAAATTTCACCAAAAAATAATTTCTTTCCAGCCGAGGAGTAAGTAAAATAATTTCAATGCAATAAAATCAAATATAAATAAAATAAAACGTTGTACAGCTATCATCAGAAATACCGCCTGCAAGGGCATCGTGATTTGTGTGAAACATTTAATTTAAATTCCACACTATTGCAAAGTTCATATGTAGCAACAAAACTCAATGGCTATTTGTCTGGGGTGGGCGGCATAGAGCAATTTAAATGTGAGGTTGAAAATATGGGCTTGACACCAACCCAAAAGGAATACTGCAGCTATTATATTGAAAAGAACGAAGGCCAGGGTCTCTACTGCTGACGCTGTAAATTAGTTTTGGATGTTAAAGTAAGGAAATACTGCAACTATAAATAAGAAAGTATTTAACTGAGGTATTAATTTATTTCATGAGTATTTCCTTTATATTTAATTTCTTTTTAATTCTTTAAGCTCCGTTTTAGTATTTTAATATATTGTATATGTAGCATAAATTCCTTTATTTTTGTGGATAATTTTTTTTTTGTACGTGGTTCATTCAGTGTTTTCTTATAGACTAGACTTAAAGACTAAAATCTAATTTACATCCGACATATATATACTTTGCTTACAAATTTGACTTTTATTTATTTGGAAGTTGTTTAAATCTCCAGTTGTCGTAAGAAAACATTTTAGGTAAAGTTTCGCTGACGATTTGCATTAGCAGGCAATGAAATAGTACCCAACTGACACCACAAAACCATTAATTTCAATGTATTTTAAGTAAAAACATATTGAGTTTTAAACATCAAATAAAGACAATGTTCTTTTCATATAAATGTTAAAGTTTTTAAACAAATTTACAATACAATATAGTGTTATTATGCCATTTGGCGCAGAAACATAATCTCTGTCGTATTTTTATTTATTTTTAATTTTTCCAATAACTAAAAATGCTAATTTAATTACCTTGCTTTATTTATTCGACTCAAATTTAATCCTCGATAGACGTAAAATAAAATCTAAGAGAAACATTTGTATTTTTATCTCTTTAGGGTTATCTGTAACATAGAAACCTGCCACGCCTGCCTTATGCAAAGTTGACTGTTGGTCACGAACCTTCTGATCCAACAAGGCAATTAATTTCATGTCTGTGTCTTTCAAGTTACGATTATGTTTTATTTTCATCAATTGCAAAATATGCTGCAATTCCTCTGGATCATTTATTTTTGAAATCCATTCTTGTATTTCAATTTGATACTCATTCTCGACCTGTTCACGCAATTGATGCAAATGTTTTTCTGTAACATGTTGGATTTCCATTAGACCTTTCACTATTTCAAAGATAGTATCGTTAAGTAGAGAATTTGCCAACTCGGTGAGTAGTTCATAGGAAATACGTGACTGGTATATTCTAAAATAAGACTTGCAATTTAGATATCTGTGAGCGGTGTTTTATTAGATTTTCCTACTCTGGCAAATTTGAATGCATTGATTTAAGTTGATCCACTAGAAAGTATAATTTTCTTTGCAAATATTCTGGTGTTAATTGAGTTATATCTTCTTTAAACATGTCTTCTGAAGGATTTAATGGCTCATCCATTTTCTTTTCTTCAATAACCGCAGCAGTTGTTTATACCACATTAGTTATCTTCCAACGAAGCAATATATAATCAAAACAAAGAAAAATTTATCAAGTTGCCATATTCATGAACTGCTATCACCATTTTCTAATCGTAAAGTACGGCAATAAATCAACGTAAAATTTCTTACATATGACTTAGAATATTTTTATAATATAATAAATGCCATTGGTTCCACCCATATTGTAATTATATTCATATAAATAAGAAATAAATAAGAAATCTAATATCTTACCCAAGCACTAGCAAACGTAAAGTATCATAAATTCGTATCATCAAGGTAAGGCTACCAACTCGATGCTGCCAAGTTTTATAACAATTATTATAATGTCTACCCTGTGCCACAAAGTATTTACTAGTATTAAAATTGACCATCGTTGTGCTGAATGTTTGCGCATAATTTTCAGTAAATAGAAATTTGCAGAACATATTTCGTAATGGGTAAAGGATTTAACAATTATATGTGTAAGAAATTCTTCCATCCCGCCTCCAGGGATAACTTGAAACGGGTAAATAGCGTGTAGGGCCCAAACAATCTGGAAAATAAATAACAATTTGTGTTTTTTTGTTTATGTAGGTATGGATGGCAGAACAGCAAGCTGAAGCTTACAAAAAGAAACAGGAGGAGTTACGAAATCAATACGAGAAAGAGCAAAATTTGCATGAGAATAAAGCAATGCTAAGTAAAGATAGTAAAGACAAATTGAGTGTTAATTTTATGTACGAACCTCCTCCTGGTGTACGAAAAGATCGCGAAAAAGATGACAATGAACCAGAATACAAATTTGAATGGCAACGAAAATACAATGCTCCTCGTGAATCGTATTGCAAAGGTGACACAGAAATTAGGGATCAACCATTTGGAATACAGGTACGAAACGTGCGCTGTATAAAATGTCATAAATGGGGTCATATTAACACAGATAAAGAATGTACAATGTACAGCATATCTATGAGTGAAGCTCGAAAACTCCATTCAGATGCAGAAGCGACCGATATGATGTCGAAAAATGTACTCGAAGAGCAAATGAAAGGGGATGGACTAATGATGAAGCGTTCCGCAATGGAATTGCAAAATAGTACGAATCAACAGCATACGTTAGTAGCTAGTGATTCCGAAGATGGTGAAGATAAATTAGATGCAAAGCTTAATCCTGAAAAGGCATTTCTAAAATCTCTAACCAATGACCAGAAACTAAAACTGTTAAAAAAATTAGAAAAAATTGAGAAACTTCAAAAAAATCAAGCTAAAGGAATTACAAAACAAAAAAGGAGCAAGAAAAGAGATAAGAAGCGTAAGAATGCCATTAGTTCAAAAGATAATGACCGCGAAAAGCATGCAAAAAAAAAGAAAAGCAAAAAGTCACACAGTGAATCACCATCATCTTGCGTTTCTTCATCCTCAGAAAGCTCAGCGTCTTCAGAAAATAGCGTCGAACACAGAAAAAAGAGATTGGTCAACAATACATATTCAGAAGCAAGACAGCGTAGAGTAAAAAGACGATCACAATCAAGGGAAAAACAACGTTCTAGGTCTCCAAGAAGGCATAAAGTGGATGAAAGACGAATAAGATCAAGCCGTTCTCCTCGCAGCAAAGATCGTTATAGTAGCAAGCGTTAAAATCTGCATTTTTGGCCACATTTCAAACATATTACCATTCAACTATAAATATGTATGTATGTCTAATTGCTAAATAAATAAAAACGAGTTTTAAAAAAGGTGAAATATATATGCATAAAGGATATTCAATCAAGGATTCACAGAATTCTATTTACTTTTGTGCTTAATAAATTAAAATTTTAAGCGAAAGCAAATTAAAACAATAAAAAAATTTCTTTTTAAGATTTTTTCAGTCAAATAAATCCGTTTTTTATAACACTTCATTGGTAAATGGATAGAAATACAAAAAACTTTTTTTTTTAAAATGGATAAAAATTTTAAATTTAAAAAAAAATTGAATTTACAATGAAAATATTTTGAAACAATATCCTCAGTGTTTATTAGTAGCGAACAGCAATCATACAATTTGATTTAAATTCTAGGGGTTATTCCAGCTGTACTTGAACCAGCAGCTACGCACAAGTCATTAACATGATTTCCCGAGTCTCGAGGTACATTCTAAAATTATTAATTCTTAAAAATGATCAGTTAAAAATACATTTCAACCAACCTTAACGATGATATTACTTTTGGATATGGCAGATCTTAACACCAGCAACCTTGCACGTTTTTGAAATTTTTTACCGACGTAAATAGCTCGCTCAAAAGTACTACTGCGCTGATCGGTCTCTTTTGCGTACAATATTTTATTGTGCGAGTCAATGCGAGCTTGAATTTGCCCCTCTAAAATCAATTGCATTACCTCATTTTCTAAAGCCTCAACAGTACGATTAAATGCGGTAGCCATTTTACGCATGTCGGCGGATAAATAGGGCCCAAAGTATTGGATCAGAGCTCGATTTCTGATCTTTGTATATAGTGTATTAACATGTGGTGCAATATAAATATCAAGCAATAAATTGTCCTGTATTTCATCAAGCAATTTAAGGCATGATGCATATTTAGATTCGTAAAATTTAAAGACAATATCTCTCAGCTGCGGCTCAAGTTCTAGGAATAGCTTAAATGAACCCGAGGAGATGACGTTTTTCTGCAGTTCTTGGCGATCGAATGTAGCTAAAGCACAAAGTCCACCGTACATGGCGACATTGTTGGGAGAAATCATTTCGGGAAAATCACAATGATCAAAATTGGCCAACAAGAATTGTTTAGCAGCAGATTTGTATTTTTTGGTTTGCAATTCAGCCAATCCAGCTGCGCATTTTAGACGTGTCAAAACAGCCTACAAGAAAAATGTAATAAATCACTAAATTTTTATTGTTTCAGTTTTTTACCTGGTTTGTATCTTTTGGACATTCGTGAAAGTCTGGTGTGCTCTCTGCCTTAGACACATAGCTCAGCACATGCGACCAATTTTTCAAATACAGAGACACTTTGATAACATTTAAACACATATTAACCACATCCTTGCCACTGGTGCAATAATCTCTAGCTCGAGAATAGCATTTAAGAGCATTTGACAAATCTCCACAGCTTAGATAATGATCGCCCAAATCGTCGTGACCGCGTCTTATACTTTCCTTAATAGAACTTGATTTAAAATTTTTAAGGTCTGAATCAAGTTTTTCCAACTTGAGTGCTGCTTTTTTGCTCTTTGCTTCAACCCAATTCTGATCAAATACCGGTAAATCTTGAGTCTGAGCGTTTACTACGGGTTGAGCAGCTATATCTGGTAAGCCTGCAGCGCCACCGCCAGCACCGTTATTACCACTACCTGCTCCACCAGATGTGCTACTGACGCATGCATCATTTAGCTTTTTGTGCAACACTTGATACATTGTAACATTATAAGTGGACATGACATAATTTATAGCCATTTTTAAAGCCTCCAAGCGCAGCGAAGGGCACACATCAGCCACAAAAATTAGTCGATACAAGCGAGCCAAACCCACATAAGAATTGGCATATACTTCCAAATCCAAAGTGGGATTCTCAACTAACTGGTGATCTACGTGGTTATCATTGTCTTCGATTGGTGCGTCGACCTGCATTGGTTCGACAGCGTTCTAAAAATTTTACAAGCAATTAATACACTCCAGCAAACAACAAAGAGTTTTACTTGTGACTGTTTTTAATTTTATTAAACTATCTTACCTGTGCGGATGAATGATAGGTAATGTTAGACATGGAACTATTTACTTTATTTTGTTTATGTTTTAGTTTAAGCGAGTGAAAATATATTTGTGAAAAGAAGTTATTTTTATTAGCGGATAAAAGTTTTTACGAAAAAGTTCTACAAAGCACTCAGCCGGTTTTGACAATTTTTCAGTTGTGTTGCCAGATTTGAATCCCCTTTTGTTTGAAGGAGATTCCCTCTCTGATGCTGCCATACAAGCATTGTTACTATCACTGTGCATTGATAATATATTTAAAAAAAATTGATAAAATATTATGATGATAAAGAAAAACTTTCTTTATTAGTAAATATGCTCTTATACTTTTTAATATTAACAAATTTGTTATACATATTAAATACTGAGAATTTCGAATATATATTTCCAAGTTCGATTTTTATTGACAATACTGTTTTCTGCCTTTTTGTTTTCGGTTGTAATTCTAAATATTGAGTATTTTGACACGTGCTAGTCTTTCTGCCAAAAGGTGATTTAATTCTGATTAAAAAGAAATTAATTTTAGAAGTATAGATTGTGGTGGGGATTTTCAACAGTTTTCTTTATTCTAAAAATAAATTTCTATAAAACAAGAAATGGAAGGAGCACCTCATGAACAGTGCCAAGCTGAAGTAACACCCGATGAGAATGCGGAAAATTTACCAGAAAAGGAAGTTGCGAATACAGGCCTAGAATTTGATTATCTCCAACGAAATGAATTTACTTCCGAAATATACAAAATAGAAGTGAGAAACTTAGGGTACTTTGGCATTGGGGTATGTGTTTTGCTTTGCTTTGATTGCAATTATGAAATTTCAAGAATTGAGTG
Organism: Ormia ochracea; assembly: GCA_963402855.1. Taxonomy (NCBI): domain Eukaryota; kingdom Metazoa; phylum Arthropoda; class Insecta; order Diptera; family Tachinidae; genus Ormia; species Ormia ochracea. The sequence goes on along the minus strand of OY727106.1, from coordinate 57,205,814 downwards.
AAACTGCTTATTTATTAAAGGAATTTAAAAAGTTGCTGAAGCAAAAGCTGAAATTGGATATGGCAAAAGTAAAGTCTCCATTGCGAAAAGAATTCGCTTATGTATGCTTCCGCAGTCAGGACGACCAGGAAAAAGCTATACAGATTTTAAATGGATATAAATGGAAGGGGAAAGTTTTGCACGCTATGGTAAGCTTTAATTTAATAAATTAATTTCAATATAATAATTTTTAATTAAAGGTAGCTAAAGCTTCTGCCGATCCTTTGCAAAAAAAGAGAAAAGAAGATGGTCGTGCCGAAGAAGATCGAACCAACTGTAATAAAAAGCAACGTACTTCAGCTGACGCAACTTGCCCTTTGGCCCATTTAAGTTATGAAGAGCAACTAAAAAAAAAATATTATCACATGGAGGAAATTGTTAAAAAATTTTCGCAAGACTTAAAAAAGTGTAATAATAATGCTAAATATCACTTGGAGAACTTTAAATATGAAGGGGCCTTAGCATCACCGGAAATAGATGGTTATCGAAATAAAAATGAGTTCACTGTGGGTAAGAATAGTAATGGAGAAATTGTGGTTGGTTTTCGATTAGGCAGTTATGCCGATGGTTCGGTGGAAGTAGCAGAAATCGATTCGTTGCCTCACATTCCCGAAGCGGCGAAGTGGGCCGCAAAAACTTTTCAAGATTTTGTAAAACAATCTAAGTTTGAACCTTTTAATCCCGAATGTAATGCTGGTCATTTTCGGCAAATAATGGTGCGCACTTCGAAGTTCACAAAAGAAATAATGTTAGTACCAGGCATTTACACTTCAAATATGACCGAAGACGATTTATTGCAAGTTAAAACAGACTTAATTAATTATTATGAAAACTTGTCCTTCAAGACTAACGATGGTACACAATTAAAGTGTACTTCGCTGTATTACCAAGATGTTAAACATCGTGAAGTTGGGCAAATGGTGTCTCCAGTAGAGCATTTATTTGGCACTACGCATATAAGAGATACTATTTGCGATTTGGAGTTTAGAATTAGTCCTCTAGCGTTCTTTCAAATTAACACAGCTGGCGCTAATGTTTTATACAAAAATGTTATTGAATTGGCGGCTCCTAAGGACTACACAACTGTTTTGGATATTTGCTGTGGGACAGGCACAATAGCTTTGGCTTTTGCTAAACATTGCAAGCAAGTCTTGGGAGTTGAAATTATACCTGACGCCATCAAAGATGCTGAATGCAACGCAGAAAAGAACGGAATTAAAAATTGTAAATTTTATGCTGGCAATGCCGATGATTACATACAGTCAATGGTAAAAGAAGTGGTATATGGAACAGCGCCGGGAGATCCTTTGGATTTAGTAGCAGTAGTAGATCCACCAAGAGCTGGGTTACGTAAGTTTACGGTGATAAAATTTAAGGCCTTTTTAGGCTTATATTAATTATTTAAATTTTACTTTTCGTTATGTTAACCATTTTTTCATAGCTTTGTCAGCTGCGATTAGAGGTATTTGACCTCCTATTTCTGAAATTTATGCTTATTAAAAATGAAAAAATATTGTATTTCATTAGTTAAACTGCTAAAATCGAGGATATTTATGGCGTGTTTTATCTGGTTAGGATTGCGTTAAAAATTTGTTTACATAAAAACCGAACACGATCATACCTGTTAGTTCATTTTCGCTTATTGCGCACTCGCGAACTATTTTTTTTTTATCAGAAAAGATGCACACATTACTAGTTTTGTAAGTAGATGAATCCATACTCTGCTAGATATATCTCTGAATGCCACGATAAGCAAAAAACAAATCTCTGCAAATACCAAATTTATGTTATATTCATATAGATTTTAGAATATATGCTGTGTTTAGGATTAATATGCTAGCGCCGATAAAATAACAAGTCCGAAATTTGTTGTTTTCTTTGTGTGTAAAAGTTTTTTCAAACAAATTATTATTTCAGACAACCGTTCAATTCTTGCAATACGTGCTGCTGCTGCCATTAAGCGTTTAGTATACATTTCATGCAACCCCCAAAAAGCACAACGCAACTGGATCGAATTGGGTCGTCCGGAATCAAAACAATATAAAGGCGTGCCATTTTATCCTATAACGGCCATTGCAGTTGATATGTTTCCACATACCAATCACACTGAATTGATAATGCTTTTTGAAAGGAAATGTCCAGAACAAAACGAAACTAAACAATCTACTAATGCTGAGAACGATCAGAATAATACAAAAGAAGAAAAAGAACTACACCAGCAGCCAACAGAAGAGTTGAAGGAAAAATCCGTCGAATGTGCAAAGTAGGATTTTCATGAAATAAATAAATAAGTCACTTAAGGATTTTTTATATTAAAATTATAAATTGTAAGCTTATTTAAAATGCATGCATGATTCTACATATGTAGTTGTGTTATTTATAGCTATATGATTACATGCTAAAATTTTCAACATACAACTAAATTATTAAATAAGTATGTACCAAACATGAAGGAAGACACTATATCACAACAATTTTCCATTTGTATATTCATAATATACATTCGTACATACAGCCATATATAGATACATATGTATGTATGTATGTATGTATGTATGTATGTTTTGTTGCTTTAGAAAAATATAATAACAAATTATTTAATTTAAATCAATTTACTTAATTTGATACAGCACTAACGTGGTGCAATGCAAAAGAAAAAGGTGTACATTTTATATAGAAATGCTATCGGCGGCTTCAGTAGGTATGCAACAATATATAACTAAGTGAGAAATTTCGCCAAGAGAATACATATAGAGATAGAAAAAAATTAACTTGGGAAAAATTAAAATATAATGCGTGAGTAACTGTTACAAAAAAAAAAAAAGATTTGCTTACCCAATATAACCAATATGTAGATGGGTGTTCATGCATGTATTTCAGTGATGTCATAAGAAGAAAGTGTTGCTCAGTATGGAAAGTGTAAATGTCGCGTGCATACATGAATCTTTTAACTGCATTAAAGGTCATATGTAATAAAAGCCGTGTATCAATAAGTTTGAAATAAAAAAATACAAGAAACCCTAATTATTTCCGAATTAACCATTATGGAATTAGATAATTTGAAGACATTGTGTAACTGCAAGTGATAAAACCTGCGTAGCACGTGTAAAAAGTGACTTTCAAAAGAGTACGCCCATGTCCTTTTACATAGCCGGGTATATTCATTCTACAAATTTAGCTAATGATTGATTTGAAACAACAGTAAAAAGAACAAATACGGTGTTTCGAAACTATGATGACGACATTAACGAGGAATGGGACTTCTGAGACAACTGCAACGGTGAGTACGAGAGTGATGCGCAACTACAAGGAAAAATATCTTACAATGCCCATATCCTTTCTTCACATTTCAATACCAAACCTTAAATTTCGAAATCTCCTAGCCAGCCAAACGAAAACTATACTACTGTAGTTGGTTGTATTTAAACTTTCTTTACTAACTAGTGTAGCCATTCATATCTGTATTTATATTAACTACCACCACTATACTCATGCATTTTATACTCATATTAATATATAATAATCCAATGTAAAAGATACAAAGTATGTTCTATTTATTTTCTTGTATTTATAGAAATGTTCAATTGTCGAATATTTGCTTGTGTCGCTCAATAGTAGAAAAAAATGTATTTATAATAATTGTGTGGATGCATTTGCATATATGCATAAACTCACATACATAAACATATACATAACTTACTTTTGGAATATAATTATGAATGAAAAATCAAGGAACAGATACAATGCCATATGTATGTACGGGTATATGAATATGTTTGTACATACATATGTATATGTACATGGTATATGTAAATGTCCAAAATTTGTTAATACTTGAAACAAAATGTGTGATTATAAAACAAGTCGACGAAAGCTTTACCTTCAAATCATTGACCTACAAATATGAACTGTAGTACATTTTATTTCACATTTGAAATAAAAAGAACTTTTCTCCAGTTTATAAATGATTTGCCTACTCAGTGCGTTAAACTTTACTTATACGAAAGCCATATGAAGTGTTTTAGAAAGAGATGTGTATGTATGTACATACATATGTATGGATATCTATAAGCATCCTACTTTTTTATAGAACTGCAAAATATCCATAAACATATACGAATAAAAGCAGATATGAGAGAGTAAATTTGTTTTTAGAATTTTTTGTACTTGTAATTTGTACATACATATGTAGTAGATGCGGCTTTATAAGAGGAAAAACTTTTTTTATTTTTGTAATAAATACATGTATATGTATGTACATGTTCATCTGCGCAAACAATTTCTTTGTGTAATTTATTTTTATTATGTGCTGCAATAAATGAATAAGTAATGAAACTCATATATGCAATACATTATTTAATAAAACAGCTGTTACTACACAATAAAGAGTTTTTTTAATAAGTAAAAAAATATCACCTGGTATGAATTTACATAGTCTCCTCTCTTGAAGTGCTAAAATGGAAGCAACACCAAACTCTCTTAGGAATGCACTGAATATTTACGTCCGTATATAAGTGTGTACGTTTTATTTACATCACACTAATGAGAGCAAACACATGCAAAGAAAGCTTTTTGTTTTGTATTGGGTGGTAAACATGTTTATTTTTGCGGTTTTGCTCTTTTTTGTTTGAGTTAAAAATAGATGTGTGTGTGCCTGATTGTGTCGAACTTGTAACGAAAATATTCACGTGCTGGTCATGCGTTTCAATGAGAGCAAACAAAAAAAGCTTTTTTTATGCATTTAAGTGGAATTGCTTATTGACGTTATTGTGATGTGTTTGTGTATGTGTGTTTTTCCATGCATTAAGGGGCGTAATGTTAGTTGCATAAATTCATATGCTTGCCGGGAAACGTATTTTATTAAAACTATTTTCACACAAAATCTTCATTGATTATTGTGTAATATATATACATATGTATATAATATACATATGTATATAATATACATACTTCAAGTTTATACATAGTTCAAGTTTTTAGATATAAAAACAAGTGGCAAAAGCTGTGAAGCAATTTAAAAACATCTAATGCCGAAACTTTTTAGCATAAAATAAGGTATAAAAGAGTATGTGTGTATGTATGTATATGTATCACTCGTTCATTGCTATTGTACATATGTATGTATGTATGTGAGTTCACCCATCTATTCTTACAAATTTTATAAAATTTTAAAAATATACATATGTATGTACATATGTACATATGTGTTTATGTTTGTACATACCCATATTTAACTATGTACATACATATTCCTGTATCTAAATACACACACATCCATACGTACATATTAATCTACGATATCCAAAAACACCTGATTTGGGTATGGCTTCCCTGCAGGCGCTGACAGGATTATTTTTCTTAGAAGATAGTTGGTTTTTATTAAAGGGCTTTGCATCTCGAACAGTGTCTTTCTTCTCTGTTGTAGAGTAGCATCATTTATAACGCATAACGGGTGTAACAGTTTCATTATAAAATGCAAAAAAATTGCATTATTTCAAAAACCTTTAGATATGTCCATGTCCATCCGTATGTATGTGCATATTTATAAAATTAAAACCAAACAGTGGAAGTTATGACAATATAAAAATAAAAAGCTTCTGAAAGCTGTATTTGTTGGCTCTTTTGTTGTGTTGTTAATTTCATATACTATACGCAGTGTATAAAAGCCCAACAGCGTTGTTTTTTTGACTTAAATAACACTGAGAAAATCGTGGTGGTGACAAAAACAAAACAAAGTTCCTCCTACTTTAAAGAAAAAGAATTTAATTTTGCAATACTAAAATATAGAAAAATAAAAAACTAATTTTTAAAAAAAACAATTTAATAGTATGTTGTGCTGTGCATAGTGTAAGTGCGTAATTGCTAAAATTGCTAACAGTTTTTAAAAGCAACTGTACTTCTAAAAAGACAACAAAGACGGAAGGCATTTAATAACAAAGTACAAAAGTACTTATGTATAATAAATAATCAAACAAAAAGAAAACGGCACCTAAAATCTAATCAAAATGATTATTTGCTAGCAAGAAGACAGACAAGAACTTAAATTTTAATTTCAACGAGTATATAAATTACGCATAGCAACATAGAAAATTCAATTAAATATTTCCGGGCTAATAAAACACATTTAAAATAAATTGAAATTAAACAATATTGCAATAAAATATTGAAAAACCTTATTGGCAGTCAACTGCCCGCCACCTTCCTCTTATATAAATTCAACATGTCTGTACCTGCTATATTGAACTTAATTAAAGCAGCGCCTGCCAATCTGGATGACCATATACAAGATGTAATTATTCTTTTTTTATTTACATGCATACACACATACATATATATATATATATATGTAAATGCATCCACACAAACAACCATGCCTACATACTACTTATTAGAATGAGTTTGGTCAAAACAAAAACACCTGATTTGGCGCAAATACGTCACAGAAATGAAGGTCATTGTTTCCGTTTGTTAGCAATTTCTACACTTGTGTTTTAGTTTGGTTTATTCCTTTTGTTTCGGCAAGCCTACGTACACACATACATACTTATAGTTCATTGCTGTTCTTAATGATAAATAGTTCTTTCTTGAGAACTATTTACAGGTAGTTGTATCAGCATTACTTTTGCTGTCAAAAATATTATTGATACAAAAATAACTTTAAATGCCAATAAAAGTGTTTCCTCTCCAAAATCCACTTCTACTTGGACCTTTGAACTGAATACTCTAATATAGTGGTGACATTAGAGAGGGCAACTATCTACTAACTGCGGATAATTAAACTCGCTCTATGCATACCTATCGTTCAATGTATAAACTGAATATCACAAAAAAATCTTTTGAAAAAAATGCAAGTTAGGACCTTTCTACTTGAGATCAACGATGTTGGATTTTAATTTGCGAGTATGCAAATGTAATTAAAAACTCTGCTCTTAACGGCGAGGCAATAACAAGTTTTGCCTATAAAAATGTAGGGATTGATATTGAATATCATTTTAAATAGTAGATCAACTTGAGTCGACTTGGGAAATCTTTAATTTGGATGGTAAGATCGTGATTGTAGTAAAAAATTTTTTTACTTTTAAAAGCATTAAAAAGTTTTAAACATGAATTTTGTGAGCTAAACATAAAATTTATTCCCTGGCAGGTAATTGAAAGTATTTATTTAAACGCTTTTTTTTTAAAATAACCAAGCGATTTTAAAATTTTTTGAGTAGAAAATATTATAAAAAAAATTAGTTCATCAGACGTAATTTCGTGTTTCAATTTTCATCATAAATCATATTTATCCAAAATTGCTTAAAAAGCTCCTTCTGATAAGTAATACTTTTAAAAAACTGCTTAGAATTTTGTTTCTGAAACCTTATAGTTTTTCATTTCCTATTCCTGATGCTTTTCTAGCCTCAGCAGTTTTTCAAGTGCTGTGAGACTGCGATTGTCATTTAAGGCGTAATAATGAGAATATCATGAATATTTATCTATTTGTTGCACTTAATAATATTTAATGTGAAACATAAATATGCAATGAAGGCGATAACATGCAGTAAGAGTTCCTGTTGTATATACATTTTATTCTTTTAGTGTAACATAATTACAACTCCAAGGACTAAACGGCAGAGAGAAGTTACTACAGATAATGTAAGAAGCGGTATTTGTACTCTGGGCTCGAAATCTGCATACATGTTTTATGGGCCACATCAATAGTTTAATTGTAAGATCGTAAAAGGATATGCTGGGTTAGAAACAAATTCATTTTTGTATTAAAATTATAAATTTGACATAAATTGTGAAATGTACTAAAAATATTATTGCATAATGATTACCTTATAAAATTGCTTGTATTTTGTTCGAAAATAAATTTTCAACACATATAGCAATTCTACTAATTTGGTAGATCTCAATACAAACACATGGCGGAAATAATTATCGCTAAAAATCTTTTAGTGATTCCCTTTGAACGTGTGTTGTTTTCTACGTATTTATTTTATAAATTGATTATTCTTAATATAATGATTCATATTCTTTTCATCAGTTAATATATAATTATTACTTCAGTTGTTATTTGTGAAAATGTTATAAGTACAGATAACAAAAATGAGTTAGCGATAATTTTAGTTGGTCAGTGTCTACAGCACTTTCAAAAATAACAGAAAATTTAATTTTATTATTTAAATTCAAACATTTTAAAGAGCGTAATTTTTAAAATTCTTTTAAAATTGTGGTTTATGTATGAATACTACAAACATTTCATTGGTAAAAATTTGCTGTATAAATTCATATACGCAACTCATTTTTTGCTACGCGATAATGCGTGGTAACTTATTTGTCATATACTTAATGTAAATTTTGCAAAAAGAAAAATTTTAATTTTGAAACTAAATGCGGAAGACCTGTGAATAGCATATTATTTACTTTATAAAAAAGTTCTTTGGAAGCTTTAGCCGTTTTAACCTAATGTAATATTTTTGCATCTTTACCGATTATTAGAATTTTTTTTACTATTTTGTATCCTATTTACAGTTTTGATATCACCTGATCAATGTAAGACTGCGAATCTCCGCCATTTTCATAAATGAGGAAACTTCTTGCTGTGCTACAAATTATTTCCAATTTTGGTATTTGCCATAAATTGATCGAAACACAAAATCAATTTAAAAGTAAATCGTTTGTTTATTAGTTATTAAAGCCAACTCTCCATAAGGAAAATATGTCGTTCGCTCTAGTTGTGTTTATTGTATTAACCTGTCATTTGTAGAGATAAAAAATTATTTATAGCAGTTATTTTTTAAATTATTCGATACTTTGCATTAGTTTTTTAGTTAATTTAGTAAATAATTTCTTCTTCTTTTAATTTGGCAGCGCAATACAAAAATTAAATAACATTTTGGTTTATCATTCAATTGCTTTACTAATTGCTCAGGTTGTGATAACAGCAGTTTCTTCGCTCTGCTCATAAAAAAAAACAAATCCATGTTAATGATCATTAAAAAATTGAATTTTTTAAAAAGTATTTTAAATAAACAAAAATAAAATGACAACAATAATAAAATTCGTAAACTGCAGTTGGTCAGCTGATTTAATTAGAAATAAAACACGAAAACTACGGCGGTTCCTAAACTACAGATACATATTTACATACATATTTTTTTCTAATTTGGCAAAATTCCCAAAAAAAAAAAATATATACAAATTTTAAAATATTTGATGTTTATTCTGTATGCCCAGCCTTTAGCAACTTTTAAAGATTGTGCAAATGTCTAATATTAGTTTTTACCGCTTAAACGTGTTGAAATGCATAATGAGCATAACATATTCTAACAATTTTCGATTAACGAAAAGATCTACGAGTATATTAAGTACAATACGCTCGTTTGGAACAATTAAGGTGAAAATAAGTTTCCTATTTTGAAAACAATACTTCATATAATTCATTTTATAACGAAACACATACTACAAAAAATGTAAGCGATCTTCTTAGATGCTACAAACTGTATTGGGCGTTAGCTTCCCTCGGGATCTGCTTTAGCACAGGAACCAGCTGACAACCTGAAATAATAAATTTTAGTGCTTTTTTAATATAGTCCTGAATATTAGCTTTTTGGAATGCAGTGCAATTTAAATAAAAAGTAATAATAGTTTGACAATTTCCCGTAAAAAGAGAATAAAATATAAACTTTATTGTGTTTCATTTGAGATCAGCATACATACATACATACTTTATAAAATTATTTATTATTAATTTTTTGTTTATTACCTATTATTATTTTTTTAATAATTATGTGCCCATGTTCATAAAACAAACAAAAGTAAATAATTTAATTTTGCTGAGAAGAAAGTGAGAGACCTTCTGGAGGGCCTCTGCAGTCTTTTTCGCTCTATTGCATATCATACCTTTCTTTTACAGCTGCCATTCCGGTTAGGCCCTCCACAGTCGCTTCTTTCAGCAGATGCAAGATGATACCTGGAAGATGATGGTCTGCAAGATGATACCTGCCATACGTTAAAGGTCTTTGAAAAGGGTTCTGGCAAAATGTGTGTTACAAGGCCTTTAGAATGTAGTTGTGAAAAGATCTTAGAATAAAAGGGATTTTGAAGGGACTTTGAAGGATTTGGGCTACAAGTATTCAAACAGTACTGCAAAATAAAGTCAATAATGAATTTCGTTCGTTTATTAGCTTATGAACGGTTTCTTTTTTTCTTTTTTCACATTTAACTCAGGCTCTACGTTGCACATATTACTTTCGGCATTCATTTCAAAATTGTTATCGAAAACCTTTTCTTAATTTTCTATTTTTCATTTTTCACTAAATGTTTAAAACATTTTGTTCTTTTTTCTCATATTTAAGAAAAATGATAATAAATAATAAATTAAAAATAAATTATAAATAATTATGTATATATGTATGTATTTGTATGCATATGTTTCTAATGTTCTCAAATACTTGGGAAAAGTGATAAAGTGTAGTAATCTTTTGCTTGGTACTAGGAAAAATATAAGAAATGTTATTCCTCTTTTCTTCCTTCTGAGAGAAGCGCATGTGGAATGTGTGGATTATCTTTCATACAAAACTATTGATGCCTTCTTGTAGTTAGATGATACTGGTAATTGGGTGGAAGAAAATTCATTAGAAGGCCTTTCATAGCGCAAGCTATTAGAAGTTCTTCTGAATTTTCCCGCTGCGATAAAGCAAGCTGTATGCCGGCTAATACACTTCCATATATACATACTACATATGTATGTATGTATATATTTCGAAAACGAATAGGATATTGTATATGTTGGATATTGTCTTACTGCACGTCACGTGCTAATGTACGAGTATAAATAAAGAAATAAAGAGGAAATTCAAGTCTTTTACTACTAGTGAAGAAAATAGCAAATTATAACTGTACGTACGAATATGTATGTATGGGTTTATGAAACGTGGACATGTCACACTTTATACTTATCACAAATGCAACGAAAATGTTATTTTAGGAAGCTATAAGTATCTATTTGGCTGCACATCCAACCCTTCAGCCATACGCTTGTTCATTCGTATATATGCTTGTAGATACATATTTACGCCACTGTCAATCAACAAACATTATTATTATTATTTCAGATTAAATTAAATACTTGTCTTACGTATCGTTCCTCCCTCTCTCTCTTTCATCCACTCCCATAATGTATTTTTTGCTCAGAGTACACTTACTCTCTGCAATTTAGTTTTTCAAGCATTTAAAAATGACTTTATGGTTTGAGCAAATTTAGTTGAATTCTGTCAAACAGCTCAGAGTAGTTCTGGAAGTCGGTCATTTAAGAACACAATTGAAATTGCATATAAAAACATATTTTTATAGGATTGAAAATGAGATGTTTTAAGATATTGCTAATCGCGTGTTGTTTAATTTTTCAACAGTGTGGCTCTTTTGTGGAAACCGCCGCTGTAGTATTACCCAAAGTTGGAGCAGTTTCTAATGCAACGGCCGAGGAGCACAAGAGTGTTGGGGAGTTATGTACAAACTCAAGCCAGCTTTTCAATGTGATATTGCCCTACGAGTTGGCAGACAATGAATATGTTGCTCTTACGGGGGACTCTGTGGATTTGGGCGAATGGCAATTAGACAACTGTACTACGATGTTTAGGAAAAATGATTCCTTGGAGTGGTCAGCTGAGGTCATGTTAAATGATTGCCGCAATGTCAGCTATCGCTACTTCATTTACAGCGAAGATAGTTTAGGTCGCAAACAAATCAGAAGATGGGAGACTCATCTAAAGCCTAGATCACTGATCGCTTGCGAAAACAATTGCACTGCGGATATTTTTGGACAAGTTGACGAAGGTGAAATTAAATTTAATCGTGGTTGGCTTACCAATGACAAGATTTTGCAATTGAAGTTTGAAAGAGAAAAAATGTTTCAAGTACATGATATAAATAAATTCGATCCTGATGGAGTTGTGCTGAAATTAATGCCTTTAGACACAGATTTATTAACTCCCTTGGATGCTAACAATTCTGGCATTAATGTGGAGGTGGTGCAAATGCAATATGGCAAAAGTAAATTGGAATCACAGACTGCCGAAGGTGTTTCTCATAAACGCTATAATGTGACTATATTTCATATCACCCTGCCTTTTGATTTAGAGCCAGCATATGCTTTATTTTTTTATACGAAAAATCAGCAAATAATGGGCAAAACCATTATTGAATCCAACCAGTTGCAGGGAAGTCAAGGTGAACTTTTGCTTCATATTAAGGATTCTGCTGGAACTGTTATAGCCCGCTTAACCCTGCCTTATTTGGTGGTGAAACCTTTTAGTGATATAAATTTGTTGGATTTTCGGAGCACTTATGCCCATTACTGGCCGAAAAGTTGGCCTAATTTGAATGTGGGGCATCGCGGCAATGGCAAGAGTTATATAGCTAGTCCCCCCGAGGAAACAGAAAACACTATTTCCTCATTTCTTAAGGCCTACGAAGTATTTGCTGACATGATAGAATTAGATGTTCATTTAACAGCTGATGGCATACCAGTGATATACCATGATTTTGGCGTGCGCACGGCACCTCTAGGCAAAAAGGTTAACGATATTAGCCATTTGGAATATGTGTTATTAAAAGATGTGACATATGAGACGATAAAGAAGCTACGTATATTTGCCGTGATAAATGGTGAAATTAAGGAATATCCCTCCCACGATAACGAGACCGTATTTGAAAATCGCATATTCCCTACTCTTGAGGAGGTGTTGGAAGCTTTGCCCAAAACATTAGGCATAGATGTGGAGATTAAGTGGCCTCAACGTAAAATAAAAGGAGGCATCGAAGCCGAGCAGACAATTGACAAAAATTATTTCATTGACAGAGTGTTAGAGGTGATTTTAACAAAGGGATGTGGCCGCCCCTTGATATTTTCAAGTTTCGATGCTGACATTTGCACCATGTTAAGATTTAAACAGAATTTACTACCTGTAATGTATCTGACTCAAGGTGAAACAAGAAAGTGGGAAGCATTTCTCGACTTACGTACACGAACTTTCGAACAGGCCATTAACAATGCCCAGGCTTTCGAATTGGCTGGTACTGCTCCGCATGCTGAAGATTTTAAAGGTGATGACGGTGCACTCCTAATGAAAAAGGCTCGAGACTTGGGTCAGATTACACTAGTTTGGGGTGATGACTGCAATTCAAAATTAGCTGTTGATTACTTTGAGCATATAGGAGCCACTGCTACTTGCTACGATAGATCCGATTTGTACACGCCTTCAACGAAAACACAATCATTTTTCAATTCTACTCAACTTATAAAAGAATTCAACGATCAATGCCGATCTTAAATTTGCTATTTAGTTTTGATTTTTAGTATTTTCTAAAAGTTTTTGTTAAATAAAAACTTTTAATTTCATTATAAATTACAAAATTATTTCATAAATAAATTTTTCCCCGCGAACATATTGAATGTCATTTTGATATTAACGTAAAGGCACACTTAAATGCTCCTCGTATATGACAATTGAATTTATTATTACACAAGTTTGTAAATGCCTTATATAATCACTACTACTACTACACTCCTACTATTCCATTTAAAAATATGTTTCTAAAGATATTACTTTAGTGACAGCTTATTGATAAATTTATATTAAATTTTTTATTAAATTTAAACGATTGTCTTACATTAGAATCAATTACAAACCACTCGCTTATAATATTGCTATTTATAATAGGATTCTAATAAACTTTGTAATTACAGTGTTATTAAATTGGTCTGCCAAGTCCAAATGAAACTATTTAAACTTTTCAAAATTGTATTATTAATTAAAAAATATAGCTGGAGAGAAATTATGTAATTGTGTGTTTCTGTAAGTTTTTTTTTTAAAGGTCAAGTAATAACTGGATTATAAAACGAAATACCGTTTCAATAATTTGCAAATATTAACATTAATTTAAACAAGCAAAAATGCATTAAAACCAATTTGAAATATCAATAAAAAAATAAACAATTTCTTTATTAAGTACAGAAGATATTGTTCGATAGAAGTGCATTTCATTATAAAGTCTTGATTAGGATTAAACATTTTTCAAATTTCATCCAACTTTAATGATAATACAACTTTAAATAATAACGACATTAAAGATATAAAATAAAAGACTTTTGAAATGAATGAAATTTTTTTTATAATTTTTTTTTTATTTTTTAGTTTGAATTTCTATCAACTTAATATGAAAAAGCCTTAACTCATTTTATATCAGTTGATAGATGTTCACATAATAATAATAACACTCTAACTGACAATTACAAATGTAGAAAAAGTTAAAATAAGAAATATCGAGTACAAAACTTTAATTTTGAGTTTTAAATAATATATAGTAAAATTGAAAATAAATTTATTTTTATTTTATTTATTTTAGTGGAATTTTGGATTTTTATTCCAACGATTTGTTTCTGGTGCCCTTTTCAAAAAAACCAAAAAGGAAAAATTGCCAAAAAATGTTTTCGATAAAGAATTTTATGAAAAGAAAAAAATATTTTCTACTTCGTGGACACATTTCACCAGAGAATCTTTAGTCAAATCTTCCCTAAAACAACTGGAGAGTTACATAACTTCCAATTAAAGATGCATGGGTACCTATTATTAACTTCAAGGACCTCTGCTCGATTTAAATAATAACTAACTATTATTTGAGAACACAAGTGGCAAAATAACTCATAAAATATTTCTTCGTGGAGGCATATTGTTACGTTTGTGGTTTCCCTGCTATTGAAACTTCTTTTACAAACTCACATTTTTTCGCACTCATCTGCGCATGCCCAATATATTAAAACCCAATTAAAATCCAAACTATATGGTATTAAATTTGTTTTCTGCCCACACGATGAATCAGCCAGCATGTCATCAGCATGTTTCATACGTTACTTATGCAAATGTATCTCACTGCGATAGACATTGACGGAGGCAGCGAGCAGCATCTCATGGTGTATTAATGATAATATAAAATTTTTAAAAACTGGAGCTTAAAGCCAATGGCATTATAGTTTAGCTATTCACGACGGTGTGTGGAATAAAATTGTGACTTCAGATCAAATATTCAGGTAAGTTATAGAATTTTAAATTATTTCAGATTAATTAAGTAGAAAATGTTACGACATTAATCCGCCCATGTGGCAGTTACGAGTAAAGCGTACAAAACTCAATTTGGAACAAAAATTTTCGGGGCATATACGGCATTATTTCGCAAATAACTCTTCGAATATTTATTTTCAATTGTCCTAGAGACTTTACATAACCTCAAAGAAAGTAATCAGATGGGATTAAATCCCACGGTCTTGGCGGACAATTATGGATCCCAGTTTTTTAAACTACATACATGCAAGTCTAATGCTATTGACCTTAGTATTGGGACCATTATCAATTTTGAAGGCCTGTAAAACAACGACTCTGCCATGCCACAAAGCATCGGAATAAAAAAAAGCCTTCATTGGGGAACAAAATTGTACCTTTCAATCACAAAATAATCTATTCCATCAATATGAATATTATCTCAACCAATTCTCGCTGAAATATTTAAGTGAGAAACTCATATATTTTAATGGTACCAATATATTCTGCGTTAAAATAGAATGAAATAGAACCCCTTAGCCATGCTTCTGTAATATTGTTTCGTTTACAAAGAATCAATCAATTATTGAATTGACATTCAAAAACAGATCTACAGCGCTTTCAGCTGATTGGACTCTTTTCTATATATCTATTGCACTACGAGCCTTCTCTACCACCTTGACAACCAAACAATTTCAATACAATGCATTACATTGCACGAATAGTCTGGTTTGAATAGTATTGAGTCTTTGGAAACAAACAACTTTTATATATTACTGATCTGCCTCGGCGGAATAATCAAAATTACTAGAATTTAAGATCCTTTTTTAATATAAGAGGTGTAAATTACTTGTAAGTCCACAAATCTTAAGTATTAATTTTGTAAATTTAGAAAATTGCTTATCGCTACATAATTGTAAATCAACCAAATTGTAAAAGCCTTTTGATTATCCTATCGGAATATGTATGTAAAAAATGTATTTTTTCTATTATTTTTATTATTACTATCAGATGGCACTTAAATACAGATGGTGGTTGTATTTACTAGGCTTTCGTCTTGGCTTTACCGTTATGTTAGCAAATACAAACACATCGCCAAGCTTTGCAAGAAAAAGCAAAGACGAAAAAGAGGGCCCTGCAACAATAATAAACGGCTCCAGAGGCAAAAGAGCCCGAAGTTTGAAATGTATGCGCCTCATAAAACATTTTGAAATACAGTTAACGAAACCTTTAAGAGCTGGCGATGGTGTGGGCCTTACTGGTGTGGGCCAAATGTATACGGTAATGGGAGTGCCAACAGCATGCCCGTGTTTTGGAAGCTTATGAAATATATACTCATCATGGATTTCAGATATTTGGTAAGGCGCATCCTGTTGCATTGGGAAATGGCATACAGCTGGAGGAATACATTATACAATTGAAGTTTATTTGGTTTCAACATATACATACATAAATTTCAATGAATTTTCACGTTTTATAAGAAAACCACAATATTTATTCAAGCTCAAGGCCTATCCAAACAATAAGGGAGATTTTTTATATCAAGACTCTTCAATAGAGGAGGACACTGAATGGCAGGTGGTCAGTTTCTCAGGCGAGAAATCGAAGTAAAAACTTTTCCTGAACGAGGACAGTTTTACCAATCAGAAGACATTGTTGTCACACAAATTACGGCAGCAGATTATGTAAAAAATATTTATGTTTTACGGATTTACACGACCCGAGAAGAGATCTTTGGCGAGGTTGTTATACTGTCGAAAGTTATTAAGGGTCGTGAGGGCATTTTGGAACTGTCAATATTTACGGGGCAGCAATCAAGAGAGTTGGATGACTTTCCTTGCCATTTTTAAGAATAAACCCTTTGCCACAAGCTCTGAATTTTAATATGCGAGCCAGCTTCCACCATTATTGGCCCTATAATTGGCCACGAGGCTTAGCATAAAGTTTCTAATATTACTCTTCAACCGCCGTAGAAAATAATATTGAAAGTTTTCCACAGGACAAATAAGTACGTGTATATTACAACAGTCTCTATTCGGCCTGTCTTGCGGCGTGCAATTTAAAATTGCTTAATGTGAGAGAAACACTTTAATTTTCTCCTTGCCTCATTAAAAACTTACGCCTAAAAGCATCTCTCCTTCACTTACGTATGTATGCAGTACACATTTGTGCACATGCATGCATACACGCTGGTGTACCAACGCAGCTAAATAATTAATCGGCATCTTCAAATGTTCACCAATGAAACATAATCGCAGTTTTGGCAGAGTTCCGCAAACTTTTATCATTTTTGCCCTTAGTTTAAAATAAAGTGCTGAGATTGTGCAGATTGTGTTTTGCTGTCTGGCAGAGAAACATTTTTTCTATATTGCATTTCCTTTGGCAAGATATCTAAATATATACTTTTAAAACTGTTGTATAAAATATTTATATTATTTCCCATATTCTCATATTGAAATTCATTTGAAAATTCATTTTGAAAAGTAATTTTTCATTCAAACAGAGATTCGCATTTTCCTCAAAAACAATTCAATTTCAAAAAGCTCCCTTTTCCAAATGGTTACTTTTTACTCGTGGAAAGCCAAATTTTACAAACTAGTAAATTTTGTATAAAAGTAAAATTATTCCAAATTAATATTTTAAAAAATATTGTTTTCCTAACAAAAATTTTTTTTTTATTTCATAAAAAATAATATTTTGCAAAGAAGCGTTTTTTGTAAAAAGCATTTTTTCAAAAGAGTCGTTTTGATGGAAATTATAGTTTTTTTTATTGCATTTTCAAAAAGTGATGTTTTTTCTAAATGTTAATTTTTTAAAAAGTACACAATTTTTTTTAAAAAAAATTTTAATTGGAAAATACATGAACTTCAGCGGAAAACCTGAAATATATTCTTAAAAAAAATTTTTTTTCTTTCAAATTCTACTTTTTAAAAACATTTTGGCGCCTAAAAAAGTTATGTTTCTCCAATGCAAAGTCGGAAGTAAATTTTTAAGTGAAATTAATAAAAGTAATTCATACAAACGTATTGCGAATGCGTTTTTTGACATCAAGTTATATTTAGTATTTTGACTTGTGGCGTTTTTCCAGTAAATGAGTAGTCCTCACTAAGGATATATGCGGGCTGCATAAATGTATTTGCGCAAAGTATTCCTTCGTCAATATTTATGCATCTAAAAAGAATTTTGGCACCTTTTCGCGGAAACAAGTTATTTCTGGCCCCCCCTGGTGTGCTTTATTGCCTCTTTTATTGCTGTCAATGAGATCGCAGATGAAGGAAACAATTGCATGTGCTGAGTTTGAGATTCGCCTGGAGCGCATTAATAATGTGAAATAGGAAAGAAAAAACACACTTGCCAAAAGTTCTTAAATTTGTTTGGACAAAAATAAAAACAGGGATTAAGTTTTAATAGCATGTTGTGTTTTTTTAAATACAATTCCAAACATTTTAATTACATACATTTTTATACAGTTTAAGAATTAAATGAACAAATCTTTGGCAGCGGACAATAAAATAGATAAATGTGCAAATGAAATGTAGTAATGCAATGCGAGTGCTCGTGGCTAAATCAGTCATGGTATGCCATAGTTTGCCTGATTAAAATCCCAATTTTAAAGTTTCAGTTTACAAGCATTCTGCATTGAAAACGTCCATATAGTCACCGGAAACGCAGGCATTGCCAAATGAGCCCATGCCTTGACAAATACCAGGAATTTTGCTAGATATATCAATTGAGCAACGTTTGAGGGCAGAAGTGATGGTATTGGTAGTCTGCCGGTTGTCTTGATGGTGTTTGCCAGATGACAAATGTTTTGGTAGGTTTTTCGAGTGGTAGTGGTTGGCTGCATTTTGTTGAATTTCCGCTTGCTGTTGCATCTGTTGCACCCACTGGGGCAGTTCACTTTTCGTGGGTAAATCATTCTGTGAATCACCATTATGTTCGTTGCCTGTTGCATCAAAGCCGTTCGATGCTTTTAATTTGATATTGTCGTCAATGTTGGGTGGGAGTTCCACACCAGTGTCAGAGTTCGCTAACGGAAAAGTCATACGACGGGCAAATCCCATTGGCTCCTGCAATAACTCCAATGGTAGTCCGATGCCATTTAATTTTCCAAATGAACTGAATAACTGAATCGATACCATGACAAGAGTACACGTGCGAAGCATATTTTCCGATGGCAGCAGCTGCATTCTGGCTAGCAAGTAATCAATGCGTTGAGGTATGACACTGAATAAATGTTTGCTCTGATTCTTATTTCTGCAATCTCTCTCTGTCCTTACCATTCACAATTTTCACTCTACTACACAGATTGAGTAGGCGTATGCGTATGCGTATGCGTATGCCAGTGTGTGTTGCGTATGAGTACGACGTGAGTGGTTTGAGTAGGAATTATTTTTCCAAGTGGCAACTTCCGTTTCCTTTGCAATATTGATGATTTTATGTTTTCAAATTGTTTGCTCGGATTTTTGTTTTCTAATGTGTTTGCAATGCTTGTTAACGAATAAATGATGTTAGAATTATCAGTTGTAATGGCTTATATAGCAAATTGCCAGGTTTGCCAGCAAACGAATTTGAAAAACAAATTGAATACAGAAGAGTCTAAAACCTTTTGGAAGTCCGGCAAAAGTCATTGTCATCGTCATCGTCATCATCAGCTATTATTTAACAATATGTGAAGTGATGTCATATAAATGGGTTTCTCCTTATTTCACTTCTCTTGTAGTTTCATTTATTTATTTTTTTTTGAATTGGTTTGCTTTGTTTGCAATTGTAAAAGACTTGAGGAAAAACTCTTAAATGTCACACGAACCCCTCATAAGTGGAGACAGTTGCAATAATATAGAATAATGGTTGAGTTATTATATTATATTATCACATTTTCATGAGCTGCTCTTACTGGTGATGGACATAAAGAAAAACAATGCTTCTGTGCACTTTTGCGAAATA
This sequence comes from Ormia ochracea, assembly GCA_963402855.1. NCBI lineage: Eukaryota > Metazoa > Arthropoda > Insecta > Diptera > Tachinidae > Ormia > Ormia ochracea. Next base: position 57,185,745 of record OY727106.1, on the reverse strand, counting down.
TGCCATTTTACCGCAGGAATTTTATCAGTGTTAAAAATGTCTCTTGTTTTCGTTTTTTAAAATTGCTCAAGTTTTTTTCGGGTTAATTGTTAAGTTTTTTATTTATTGCCTGCGTTAGTAATAAATGACTATGCTTTTTTGTAAAAGTAATAAAGTGATATATGATATTCAAATTCATATATTTTTTTAAATTGTTGCTGGTTAAATTGTGCTTCAACTAATTTGCTTTTTACTATTATGTGGGGAGTTTTTTTTGGTACTACTTGAGCTTATTTGCTCATCTCTATTTTTGTTAGTGGCATGTTGAAATCACAAATGGAATCCATAAAACTAATATTTTCGCTAAATTAAACTACAAATCAATAGCAATTACTGGTACCTACGACTGCAACAATAACAAAAATAATGGACACATTTAAAACTGATTCCATGTATCATGTTGAAGCCTGTTGAATTGTCTTACATTTAGTCTACAATTTATTTTCATCCTTTTATCATAAGGCTTCGTTGGCTTTAGCAGAGTATGCGTAGACTTAAGGGAAAAAGAATCGAGAGAAAATGTTTATGAAAAGAAAGATATTTAAGGACAAACAGTTACAGGGCATTTAATAAAATTTCAAAAATTTGCGCAATCAATCATTTTTAAAACTAATAGCTTTTTTGCACGTGCCAAGGTATTTTGACTAATGCCGATGACATCTTTCAAAAAAGGGAAAAGATCTGACAAAAATATATAACATTTATACATAAAATATGCATACAATATAAAGGCCGTATGTCTGTGCTTTAGCAAAAATTTCCTTCGATTCCGAATCATTTACGCCAATTACTATAGAATTTTTAAATATGATTTTATTTAATATTGAATTGCCCAAAGACGTGAAAGTTCGATTGTACTCGTAAATAAAGAACGCGATTTAGTGTTTGATATTTAAATCGCCTTAAATTCTCAAAAATTTATATTTAAAGATTCTTATTTTCACATGCGATGAAAAGGCTCTAAAGAGCTTCTTTTTCAAATAATACTTAATATTGAATTTGGGTATTATTTCGGAATTCAGTACCTTGAATGAAAATATGAAGCAATTTCTATACTTGTAATAAATTATTTTCAGAATAAAAATGCGAGAATAATACTAGTATGTGAAATCCGTGTGATTATTATTTTCTAAATATTGCTGTATATGAAATTCATTTCATTAGCAATTAATTACAGTTTTATCAATTCTTTCACAAAATTAAAAAAAAAATGTAGAATATCAAAGCCTGTTCACTGTTCCACCCTCCCCAATGTTTCTTAGTGCCATTATCTAGAGTGCGTTTTAATGTCGTTTTTAAGTTTTACAGAACTTGAAAGCAATTCTTATGGTTATGAATAGATGGAAAGTAGATATAAGGACGAGCGTCTATACAATTGATTAGAAGTCTGTAATAGCAAATAAGTTGTTCATTCAATCGCCACTCATGTATACATGTATGTATGAGTATGCATATATAACAGAGAACTTAATACAGACTTATTCAATAGAGAAGCTTTAATGTAAAGTTTTAGTTGTCGTTTTTTATTTGTATTGATGTTGAGACACAATAATACTTAAAATGATTTCTGGCATTTCTAATGTTGAATATCCTTTTGCACATACAGGAATGATTTTAGAAATATTTTTATTGATTCATGGCTTTTTGGCTTCAAAATTGGCAATAGAAATCAGTATTAATTGACAATTTGCTTTGATGACTTGATTTTTACTTGCTATAATTGATAAGATTATTTAAATAATAAACCTTGAAAATGAAATTATTATTATTATTTAATATTCCTATACAAAATAATAAAATCTATTTATTTATTAATTGGTTGAATAAGGGGTGCAGAACAAATAGAAATGCATACACATGACTAAATTATAAGAATGCAAATAAAATTATTTCAATAAGACTCCGTATAAAACAGAAAATTTGATAAATACTTGTTGTATCTTTTTAGTAGGAAAGTGAAAAGATGAGGTCAATTAAAATTTGATTAAATAATCATTATTCTTTAAAAATGTTACTTTATTTAATTTATTAATATTTTTACTCAATAAATATTAAGTATTAATTGAGCTTTTTGTATTGTTTTTATAATAAATTTTTATTCTAAATTACGAGTTAGTTATTGCAATAAACGATTTCTTATTTTTCTTAGCTGTATTTTTTAATAAAATATATTTGGGATTGTTATCTATATTTTATAAAAATACTTTTACTAAATATGTTTGTTAATTCTGTTCTCAAAAATGAAAATATTTTTTTTGTTTCTGAAGTTGCCTCTTTCTAAAGTCCTTTCAGTGTTTTTTATTAAATTTTCAATAGTAACACAGTACGTACATTAGCAATGCTTATAAACAACAACAACAATAAATTTGAGGATGAAATAAAATTTTTGAAAAATAAATAAAAATATTTGGCGCAAACCGCACAATAATATTTTAAATAGAGTAACAAATAATGTAGTGACAACAAATTAAAAGACAGCGTGCGACATGTTAAACTTGTCCTACAATGATTTGCTGCAAAATCAAATTTCTTTCCATCGTGAATATTCTTTATAAAGATGAAAATATAAACGAATTCACAAGTCAAAAAAGCTTCAAATACTGTTAATATTTACAAGGTGAAAAGCTGTATGTAAAGCTGTTACAATATTAATTTAATTGCTCTTAATTCCTATACCAGTCTTTTGAAGTTGTATAAATGATATCTGCATATATATTATGAATTTTTTTTAATTACTTTTAGCCTGCAATAAAATCAAAGTATCAAAATATTTGCGAGCAATCGAGAGTTTTCTTCTGTTGTTATCATTAGGTTTAAATTTCATTAATTTTTCAAACTTGTTTAAAATAATACAAATTTTAAAACTAGTCGATAGTAAGTGTGAAGAGAATTCTGTTGTAGGGTTTCAGGTTTTTAATAAATATGCTCGTATTTGTAAAAAATAATTTATAACTTTTCAAATTTTTTACTCAGATGAGAGTAAAAAAAAGTAGAAAATTATTATATTTATTAATTTATTTAAAATTACATTTATTTTTTATTACCTATACAGATTCAATTAACAAGGATTCATTTACAATTAACCATTTGGTTGCCACCTGCTTAAAGTCTGTTTAAAAGAGATTTAATGGCATGAGGGAATTAAAATATCTTATCTACTTATAACACTGCCTCAGTTCACCCGACTTCCTCTACTAAATTACAGCTGAGTTAGTAAGAAAGCTCAACAAAGCAAACGGCAAGTTTAATTAGGGTAAGGCATTAAATAAACATGTTTGTCATTGGCAACCACAGTTTTATCACACTTCTAAGATTGAACAAAAGTTAGAATCAACATCTACAAACATTTGCATATTTAACTATTAGCTGAGTAACTTTTGTTTTGTCAATTTGAAGAACTCTGCGATACATTTTTTTGGCAGTTTGTGGTTCCACACCAGAGCTGTTTGATTTTTGGGTCTCGACGGTAAAGATGTACATATATTTCGCGGTAGTACTTTGGAGTGCAAAGTTCTCATAAATAAAATCATGAAATCAGGTTTCACAAAGCGGATTGCATGAAATGAAAATTTAAAGATTTGGAGATTTCAAAAGTGTATTTCAATATAATTAAAATATGAAAGTATGTTTTGCTTTGCAGAGTGGATTCGCAGTTGTTTCATAATCAAGTAAAATTTTACTTTTATTTGTATTCATTATTCGGCATTTAGCAAATGTACGTGAATGCTCCTATTGTAGTCGCAACCCTTTTGACATCCTTATAATTGCTTTTAAAAATCATAAGATTTGTACTTCAAATCGTGACACAATACGTATGTGAAACAAACGACTTGCTTTGTTTGAATACGAACGGAACTTCAGAGAAGAGAAAGTGATGAGTTTATTAATGCTAAGAAAGTTTTCTAAATTTCGCCAGTCGCATGTAATAGACAAAACTTTATCCGTGTTCCTACTTTGGTAAGAAAAAATTCTGAAATTCTGTTTATGTCAAAAAAAAAAAAAATATATACATTAACAATCCAAACAAGCACGCAAAGCGCTTTGAAACTGTTTTCTCGCACTCATCGGCTTTGTTCTCAGCTTTTGCCGGCGTTCACTCTGTTATACACAAGCTGAATTGTATTCACTTGTATGTAATTAGTTTTATCGCACTGACAATATTTATCGCACTACCAAAACACAATGGTGTGTGCAATGTTTAAGTTGTGCAGAAATATTTTTTCAAATTGGCCACTCTGGTAGCAAATATGCTTATCATGTCGTCTTAGACAAAATTCGTCATTCGCCCCAGTTGTGTTCATGGCATCAGTGCTGCATGTTGTAAGTTACTTTGTCGCAGAGAAAATTAATGAAATTTTAATTGGTAGAAAGTAAAAAAGTGTTGTGTTAAGCCTGTTCGGTAATCTTTCTGTTATTTGCTTATACTTTTACGCACACACATAAATATGCTCGAGAGTAGCTGTGTAACCTATTCATAGAATTAAAGCAATGGTTTGGTTGGAAGTGAACTTGGAAAACAAAAACATGTGTATGCAATGTACGCATATACATATATATGTTAATGTAAAATCCCAGTAAAATACTCGTATGTGTGTTTGCGTTGCTCTGCTTTAAATATATTTTGTAGGCTTTTTTGTAATCCTATTCACTATGCAAAAGCTGCAGCAAGTGTGCGTTTCAATTAAATTTGCTTTATACGAGTATCTGTTTCTACAAAAGTATTTCTGTAGTCTTAATAAAAGCTCATTTGTCTTCAGAGAACTGTTGCTGGCAGAGGTGGGTTGTTAATAATTTGCGAGTGTGTCGTTTCTTGTTTTTGTTTGTATTTAAATTTGCTTAAAATGTGGTAGAATAAACAAATTAGTTTAAGAGTTTCATTTCTCATTCAAGAGCAATATCCTTAAGCACTGATCCAACACAAACAAACTTTGAGCCTTAGCATACAATTGTCAGTAATAAATCTCTCTTCAGTTCATTTTTAATTGTTTTCCTTTATACGCTTTATAACTTGCAAAAAGTGTTTAAATGTTTTCAAATCAATTTATACGTTCGCAAGTTTTCGTCATTGTTTAAATCACATTTTGATAAGGATAAACTTTTCTTCACAGAGCCATGCGAAATTTGTTGCGATGGGTCGCTTTCACATGAAAAGATAAGGTAATGCATGAAATGCAATGACATTAGTAGAGATTTCTTATTATTTAAGTACTCTGTTGCGTACATACATTTTGTACTTGAGAAAGTTGTAGAGAGTGTATTTATTAAAAATTCCTTTTCATAAAAATTTTTTTTTTCAAATAATACTATCCTTAAGAGTACCGATAAGTACAAGTGGATTAACAACTATTTTCTTTAAGTCGGTTGTTTTATAAGATATCGCTTTTGTAAAGTTACATTTGCTAAAATGTTTTTTTTTTTATCAAAATTAGTTTTTGCAAGCGGATTTTAGTTAACATCTTTCATATGCCATATTAATATATAGTATACGAAGGATTTCGCTAAAATAATAAAACAATAAAAGTGAAACTTTTACAAGCTTGTTCGATATATTTCAAGGACTTTAAAACCGAATATGGAAAGTAATTTATAGTATTTATTTATTTACTTGGCAGAGAAATAAAAGAAAATTGCAAATCTTTTGTTTTTTATTTTCACCTAAAAGCGGAAACGACTAAAATGCCAAAGGAAATGAAATGCACTGCTTATAAATGCTAAAATAGCTGAAGCAAACTCTTTAAATGGTTCCTCATTATTTGTTAAAAAATATGTTGCCATTAAATGTTCAGACAACAATAAAATTGTACCGAAAAACATATTGTTCAAACAAGTATCGTACAAGACAAGGATACGTAATAGAATGGCAAGCATTTGGACTGGCGAAAGAAACTCTTAAAAAATGAATGAATTTGATCAATTTGTTCTACATAAAGTGACATTTCATATTATTTATATACGTATGCTATATGTATGTGGGTATATGTATATATAGATTTGTTATATATACGTACAAACTAGAAGAAGTATAGGAAACAAGAAGAATGAAAAATATTCAAAAACAAAAAACTTAAAAAACTATTTGAATTATGAATCGAAATACGAAAGTTCTACAAAATGGTTTGAGTTGGTTCTACAAGACGTTGATAGTTGAAACTTATGGCGTTTCCTTTTCTACAATAAAAATATTGTCCTGTGGAAAGATGCATTTTTAAAATGTTTTGCCCGCCCTGTGGAAATGCAATTTTTTATTTAACGAGAAAAGAACACAAATTAGAAAAGGTAAACAAAAATTTTCAGTTCCCAGATTGCTAATTCATCATCTTCAGAAACTAAAAAATTTTATATTTTAATATCTCATATAATTAAGCAGCCGTATTATTTGTTTTATACGATACTAAATATAAATATAACTATTAAAATCTAATTCTCTGACTCTTTCGACTCAAAAGTCTTTTTTTGAACATTGTCTGGTTACGCTGTATAAGAATAAAAGCAATCTGTTTTACAGGACCTTTTCTGCCCAGTCGATTTATTGGGTGCAAAAAGTGGAATGCCTTTCGGCCACCGAAAGGGCAACATTTCCACAAAAGAACCCTTTAAGAGGGCAAGATTTTTTTTGACAAAATTTTCCTTTTAGAAAACGAAATTATGATTTTGTTTAAATCCTTTAAGAGTGCAAGATTTTTTTTGGCAAAATTTTCCCTTTAGAAAACGACATTATGATTTTGTTTAAACCCTTTAAGAGGGCAAGATTTTTTTGACAAAATTTTCCCTTTAGAAAACGACATTATGATTTTGTTTAAACAACATTCATCACACGTCTCGTATTTCACAATTTATTTCCAATTATGTATTTTACAATACGACTACGCCTTTTAGTTGTTGCAAGTCTAGCATTCTCCAGCTGTATACGAGTATTACGAGTCCATGTTTAGCACTTATGCTGCAGTTATAATTTGCAACAATATAAAGTGGCTGCGCAAGTGTCATCATTTCTCTTGCACTAGACACGTACATAATGTACAACTCTAACTGATGAACGCGCTCATGTCTCCAATTACTCTGCATCTTTATGCTTGCAGTAGTAGTAGTTGTTGTTGTTGTTGTTGTTGCTGTTGATGTTGAAGATAATGATGATAAAAAGTGGAAATGGAAATCGTTGCTCTCCGTTTGCTTCATTTCCTCTACTATTTACTTACACATATATGCATGCAGAAGGACTCTTATTCATGGTGGACCAACAGCAGGCGGCAAGAAAGATATTTCTTGAACATTTTTATGCATTGAAAATTGAGTAAAATAATAAATAAAATAATAAAAATAAATGTGCTAGAAATATGAATTAACGACCTGCTGCATAATAATATAAAAATGAATAAATAGGTATGCATGTATATGGATGATTCGAGGATACGAAATACTTTATAAACAATTCACAAATAAGTCTGTGACTTTTTAGTGTCAAATAAAAATCGGCTTATCTTCTTTTCCTTCATATTTTGTTATTTAAAACCAGCACAGTGTCGCCTCTACTATCGGTCTGAACATTTTTCAGCTGTTGCTTAAGAGCATTTTATTATATTGGCTTAATTTGCCGTTGAAAAACTACTTGAAACAATTAATGGAAAAGTTTATGTTATAAGCGCAGGAAAGTGTTACACTGCACTGTAATTTTATTGCCTTAAAGTAGACTATTTTAGTAATGATTTCACTTAAGCAACAACCAAACAAAATAACTTTTTCACTTGAGCAGTGACATTTATGCTTATCACTTATTATGATGTCAGATTTTACGACAATTTAAGAAACCCCTGTATTTTCTTATAAAATTTCTAATAGTATAATTTTATAGTCTTGTTAAGTGGAGTTAGCCGATCAGAACATAAAAATAAAGCAAATGATATAAAACTCTTAAGATTTTTCGCATTTACTTTTTAATTTAATAATTCGTCTTAAAAGTGTGATTCTCATAATAAACGGCAGCGTCTAAAATGTGGTATAGGCGCATTAAAGTCCTTGATCCCATATTGATTGTGTTGCTGATGCTTTTCTAATTTAATAAATTTCAAGTAAATATCTAACATTTAATGGAGTTCCTTTTAAATATACATTAAATAAATAAATAAAATATTTAAAGCCTTAAGATTATAATTTTGTGTCTTCGTAAATAAAATGTTCTACGCCTATTGCCAGAAACTTAAAATCTTGTGCAAGAAGGTATCCCTCAGAAGTAAGCAGAGCCAAACATTTATTGTACAATTATCGGGTCTTATCAACAGCAGCAAGAATATAAAAAAATAATGCGTTCATTGGGAAAACCAAAAGCCATTATTAATAGAATAACTCACATCTCAATAAGTTGTTACCAAATTCTTGGGTGAAGCAGGTTTCAGGGGAAACTAACATTTATCTGAAGCAACGTAATGGAATTGCAAACAACCAGAAATAAATGATATTGACTGGCACATTTGAACATTATTGGAACAGCAGTGGAGGCAAATAGAGTTGCTTCGAATGATAGGCAAAAAAAAAAAAAAAAAATATGAAGACGCTCTGTAAAGGGATTTTTTCTTACAATGTCATAAGGACGTCTGCTACTTCTTATCCTACTCCCATCATTTCCTCCTACTACTTCTCTTTCTCTGTCACGTTGCCTTGCATTGCTGTATGGTTTTTCACTTTGCTCAGATTTGTTGGGAGGTTTTTATGGTCTTTCCATTTTATATGCTTAAATGGCTTGATTATGAATACGACTTGTTTGTTCAAGATTGAGCGTTTAACAATATTGCGATGAATGATTTGATTTGAAATTGATGAGCAATTTTATGTTTATTCTTCCTTCAACTTTGTTAAGAGAACTTTCTGATCCCGTTAAAATGGTACAAACCTCAACTGATGGCAGAGAAAACTTACTAAATAAATATGTGCTATAAATGACTCAAAGATAATTTAAAATTTAACTACAATTATCGTGTATATACACACAAAACTGATTTTCATCTGAACTCTACTATTCATCTCATGCATTCAAGTGTATTTGTAACTAATAATGAGCTTCAGTCCCACAGAACTTGGTGTTAGATAAAATAATAGCAAAAGTTTAACTCAAGATCTTAGGAGGAAAATTTTTGATAAGGGGTTACCTTAGCAATTTTTGTGAAAAAATCATCAAACTCCGAAAACGTCCGTTTTTGTATTTTTTAATGAAAAACTTTCAAAATTTCAATTTTTGATAAGGGGTTACCCTTAGCATTTTTGTGAAAAAATCATCAAACTCCGAAAACGTCCGTTTTTGTATTTTTTAATGAAAAACTTTCAAAATTTCAATTTTTGATAAGGGGTTACCCTTAGCATTTTTGTGAAAAAATCGTCAAACTCCGAAAACGTCCGTTTTTGTATTTTTTAATGAAAAACTTTCAACATTTCAATTTTTGAAATTTTTGTGAAAAAATCATCAAACTCTGAAAACGTCCGTTTCTGTATTATTTAATGAAAAACTTGCGTTTTTATTGCTCTTGTATGTTTATTTTATGTTTTCAAATGTTTAAAATATATTTTTCCTAAAAATAAAGAAAAAGAAATTTTTTCGATTTTTGGGAAAATTTTCAATTTTTGATAAGGGGTTACCCTTAGCATTTTTGTGAAAAAATCATCAAACTCCGAAAACGGCCGTTTTTGTATTTTTTAATGAAAAACTTCCAAAATTTCAATTTTTGATAAGGGGTTACCCTTAGCATTTTTGTGAAAAAATCATCAAACTCCGAAAACGGCCGTTTTTGTATTTTTTAATGAAAAACTTTCAAAATTTCAATTTTTGGTAAGGGGTTACCCTTAGCATTTTTGTGAAAAAATCATCAAACTCTGAAAACGTCCGTTTCTGTATTTTTTAATGAAAACCTTTCAAAATTTCAATTTTTGGTAAGGGGTTACCCTTAGCATTTTTGTGAAAAAATCATCAAACTCCGAAAACGGCCGTTTTTGTATTTTTTAATGAAAAACTTTCAAAATTTCAATTTTTGGTAAGGGGTTACCCTTAGCATTTTTGTGAAAAAATCATCAAACTCTGAAAACGTCCGTTTCTGTATTTTTTAATGAAAAACTTGCGTTTTTATTGCTCTTGTATGTTTACTTTATGTTTTCAAATGTTTAAAATATATTTTTCCTAAAAATAAAGAAAAAGAAATTTTTTCGATTTTTGGGAAAATTTTCAATTTTTGATAAGGGGTTACCCTTAGCATTTTTGTGAAAAAATCATCAAACTCTAAAAACGTCCGTTTCTGTATTATTTAATGAAAAACTTGCGTTTTTATTGCTCTTGTATGTTTATTTTATCTTTTCAAATGTTTAAAATATATTTTTCCTAAAACTAAAGAAAAAGGAATTTTTTTAGATTTTTGGGAAAATTTTCAAATTTTGATAAGGGGTTACCCTTAGCATTTTTGTGAAAAAATCATCAAACTCTGAAAACGGCCGTTTTTGTATTTTTTAATGAAAAACTTTCAAAATTTCAATTTTTGGTAAGGGGTTACCCTTAGCATTTTTGTGAAAAAATCATCAAACTCCGAAAACGGCCGTTTTTGTATTTTTTAATGAAAACCTTTCAAAATTTCAATTTTTGGTAAGGGGTTACCCTTAGCATTTTTGTGAAAAAATCATCAAACTCTGAAAACGTCCGTTTCTGTATTTTTTAATGAAAAACTTGCGTTTTTATTGCTCTTGTATGTTTACTTTATGTTTTCAAATGTTTAAAATATATTTTTCCTAAAAATAAAGAAAAAGAAATTTTTTCGATTTTTGGGAAAATTTTCAATTTTTGATAAGGGGTTACCCTTAGCATTTTTGTGAAAAAATCATCAAACTCTAAAAACGTCCGTTTCTGTATTATTTAATGAAAAACTTGCGTTTTTATTGCTCTTGTATGTTTATTTTATCTTTTCAAATGTTTAAAATATATTTTTCCTAAAACTAAAGAAAAAGGAATTTTTTTAGATTTTTGGGAAAATTTTCAATTTTTGATAAGGGGTTACCCTTAGCATTTTTGTGAAAAAATCATCAAACTCTGAAAACGTCCGTTTCTGTATTTTTTAATGAAAAACTTGCGTTTTTATTGCTCTTGTATGTTTATTTTATGTTTTCAAATGTTTAAAATATATTTTTCCTAAAAATAAAGAAAAAGAAATTTTTTCGATTTTTGGGAAAATTTTCAATTTTTGATAAGGGGTTACCCTTAGCATTTTTGTGAAAAAATCATCAAACTCCGAAAACGTCCGTTTTTGTATTTTTTAATGAAAAACTTTCAAAATTTCAATTTTTGATAAGGGGTTACCCTTAGCATTTTTGTGAAAAAATCATCAAACTCTGAAAACGTCCGTTTCTGTATTTTTTAATGAAAAACTTGCGTTTTTATTGCTCTTGTATGTTTACTTTATGTTTTCAAATGTTTAAAATATATTTTTCCTAAAAATAAAGAAAAAGAAATTTGTTCGATTTTTGGGAAAATTTTCAATTTTTGATAAGGGGTTACCCTTAGCAGTTTTGTGAAAAAATCATCAAACTATGAAAACGTCCGTTTCTGTATTTTTTAATGAAAAACTTGCGTTTTTATTGCTCTTGTATGTTTATTTTATGTTTTCAAATGTTTAAAATATATTTTTCCTAAAAATAAAGAAAAAGAAATTTTTTCGATTTTTGGGAAAATTTTCAATTTTTGATAAGGGGTTACCCTTAGCATTTTTGTGAAAAAATCATCAAACTCCGAAAACGTCCGTTTTTGTATTTTTTAATGAAAAACTTTCAAAATTTCAATTTTTGATAAGGGGTTACCCTTAGCATTTTTGTGAAAAAATCATCAAACTCTGAAAACGTCCGTTTCTGTATTTTTTAATGAAAAACTTGCGTTTTTATTGCTCTTGTATGTTTACTTTATGTTTTCAAATGTTTAAAATATATTTTTCCTAAAAATAAAGAAAAAGAAATTTTTTCGATTTTTGGGAAAATTTTCAATTTTTGTGAAAAAATCATCAAACTCTAAAAACGTCCGTTTCTGTATTTTTTAATGAAAAACTTGCGTTTTTATTGCTCTTGTATGTTTATTTTATCTTTTCAAATGTTTAAAATATATTTTTTCTAAAACTAAAGAAAAAGGAATTTTTTTAGATTTTTGGGAAAATTTTCAATTTTTGATAAGGGGTTACCCTTAGCATTTTTGTGAAAAAATCATCAAACTCTGAAAACGTCCGTTTCTGTATTTTTTAATGAAAAACTTGCGTTTTTATTGCTCTTGTATGTTTATTTTATGTTTTCAAATGTTTAAAATATATTTTTCCTAAAAATAAAGAAAAAGAAATTTGTTCGATTTTTGGGAAAATTTTCAATTTTTGATAAGGGGTTACCCTTAGCATTTTTGTGAAAAAATCATCAAACTCTGAAAACGTCCGTTTCTGTATTTTTTAATGAAAAACTTTCAAAATTTCAATTTTTGATAAGGGGTTACCCTTAGCATTTTTGTGAAAAAATCATCAAACTCCGAAAACGTCCGTTTTTGTATTTTTTAATGAAAAACTTTCAAAATTTCAATTTTTGATAAGGGGTTACCCTTAGCATTTTTGTGAAAAAATCATCAAACTCCGAAAACGTCCGTTTTTGTATTTTTTAATGAAAAACTTTCAAAATTTCAATTTTTGATAAGGGGTTACCCTTAGCATTTTTGTGAAAAAATCATCAAACTCTGAAAACGTCCGTTTCTGTATTTTTTAATGAAAAACTTGCGTTTTTATTGCTCTTGTATGTTTATTTTATGTTTTCAAATGTTTAAAATATATTTTTCCTAAAAATAAAGAAAAAGAAATTTTTTCGATTTTTGGGAAAATTTTCAATTTTTGATAAGGGGTTACCCTTAGCATTTTTGTGAAAAAATCATCAAACTCCGAAAACGTCCGTTTTTGTATTTTTTAATGAAAAACTTTCAAAATTTCAATTTTTGATAAAGGGTTACCCTTAGCATTTTTGTGAAAAAATCGGCAAACTCCGAAAACGTCCGTTTTTGTATTTTTTAAGGAAAAACTTTCAAAATTTCAATTTTTGATAAGGGGTTACCCTTAGCATTTTTGTGACAAAATCATCAAACTCCGAAAACGGCCGTTTTTGTATTTTTTAATGAAAAACTTTCAAAATTTCAATTTTTGGTAAGGGGTTACCCTTAGCATTTTTGTGAAAAAATCATCAAACTCTGAAAACTTCCGCTTCTGTATTTTTTAATGAAAAACTTACGATTTTATTGGTCTTGTATGTTTATTTTATGTTTTCAAATGTTTAAAATATATTCCTAAAAATAAAGAAAAAGAAATTTTTTCGATTTTTGGGAAAATTTTCAATTTTTGATAAGGGGTTACCCTTAGCATTTTTGTGAAAAAATCATCAAACTCCGAAAACGTCCGTTTTTGTATTTTTTAATGAAAAACTTGCGTTTTTATTGCTCTTGTATGTTTATTTTATGTTTTCAAAAGTTTAAAATATATTTTTCCTAAAAATAAAGAAAAAGAAATTTGTTCGATTTTTGGGCAAATTTTCAATTTTTGATAAGGGGTTACCCTTAGCATTTTTGTGAAAAAATCATCAAACTCTGAAAACGTCCGTTTCTGTATTTTTTAATGAAAAACTTTCAAAATTTCAATTTTTGATAAGGGGTTACCCTTAGCATTTTTGTGAAAAAATCATCAAACTCCGAAAACGTCCGTTTTTGTATTTTTTAATGAAAAACTTTCAAAATTTCAATTTTTGATAAGGGGTTACCCTTAGCATTTTTGTGAAAAAATCATCAAACTCCGAAAACGTCCGTTTTTGTATTTTTTAATGAAAAACTTTCAACATTTCAATTTTTGATAAGGGGTTACCCTTAGCATTTTTGTGAAAAAAATCATCAAACTCTGAAAACGTCCGTTTCTGTATTTTTTAATGAAAAACTTGCGTTTTTATTGCTCTTGTATGTTTACTTTATGTTTTCAAATGTTTAAAATATATTTTTCCTAAAAATAAAGAAAAAGAAATTTTTTCGATTTTTGGGAAAATTTTCAATTTTTGATAAGGGGTTACCCTTAGCATTTTTGTGAAAAAATCATCAAACTCCGAAAACGGCCGTTTTTGTATTTTTTAATGAAAACCTTTCAAAATTTCAATTTTTGGTAAGGGGTTACCCTTAGCATTTTTGTGAAAAAATCATCAAACTCTGAAAACGTCCGTTTCTGTATTTTTTAATGAAAAACTTGCGTTTTTATTGCTCTTGTATGTTTACTTTATGTTTTCAAATGTTTAAAATATATTTTTCCTAAAAATAAAGAAAAAGAAATTTTTTCGATTTTTGGGAAAATTTTCAATTTTTGATAAGGGGTTACCCTTAGCATTTTTGTGAAAAAATCATCAAACTCTAAAAACGTCCGTTTCTGTATTATTTAATGAAAAACTTGCGTTTTTATTGCTCTTGTATGTTTATTTTATCTTTTCAAATGTTTAAAATATATTTTTCCTAAAACTAAAGAAAAAGGAATTTTTTTAGATTTTTGGGAAAATTTTCAATTTTTGATAAGGGGTTACCCTTAGCATTTTTGTGAAAAAATCATCAAACTCTGAAAACGTCCGTTTCTGTATTTTTTAATGAAAAACTTGCGTTTTTATTGCTCTTGTATGTTTATTTTATGTTTTCAAATGTTTAAAATATATTTTTCCTAAAAATAAAGAAAAAGAAATTTTTTCGATTTTTGGGAAAATTTTCAATTTTTGATAAGGGGTTACCCTTAGCATTTTTGTGAAAAAATCATCAAACTCCGAAAACGTCCGTTTTTGTATTTTTTAATGAAAAACTTTCAAAATTTCAATTTTTGATAAGGGGTTACCCTTAGCATTTTTGTGAAAAAATCATCAAACTCTGAAAACGTCCGTTTCTGTATTTTTTAATGAAAAACTTGCGTTTTTATTGCTCTTGTATGTTTACTTTATGTTTTCAAATGTTTAAAATATATTTTTCCTAAAAATAAAGAAAAAGAAATTTGTTCGATTTTTGGGAAAATTTTCAATTTTTGATAAGGGGTTACCCTTAGCAGTTTTGTGAAAAAATCATCAAACTATGAAAACGTCCGTTTCTGTATTTTTTAATGAAAAACTTGCGTTTTTATTGCTCTTGTATGTTTATTTTATGTTTTCAAATGTTTAAAATATATTTTTCCTAAAAATAAAGAAAAAGAAATTTTTTCGATTTTTGGGAAAATTTTCAATTTTTGATAAGGGGTTACCCTTAGCATTTTTGTGAAAAAATCATCAAACTCCGAAAACGTCCGTTTTTGTATTTTTTAATGAAAAACTTTCAAAATTTCAATTTTTGATAAGGGGTTACCCTTAGCATTTTTGTGAAAAAATCATCAAACTCTGAAAACGTCCGTTTCTGTATTTTTTAATGAAAAACTTGCGTTTTTATTGCTCTTGTATGTTTACTTTATGTTTTCAAATGTTTAAAATATATTTTTCCTAAAAATAAAGAAAAAGAAATTTTTTCGATTTTTGGGAAAATTTTCAATTTTTGTGAAAAAATCATCAAACTCTAAAAACGTCCGTTTCTGTATTTTTTAATGAAAAACTTGCGTTTTTATTGCTCTTGTATGTTTATTTTATCTTTTCAAATGTTTAAAATATATTTTTTCTAAAACTAAAGAAAAAGGAATTTTTTTAGATTTTTGGGAAAATTTTCAATTTTTGATAAGGGGTTACCCTTAGCATTTTTGTGAAAAAATCATCAAACTCTGAAAACGTCCGTTTCTGTATTTTTTAATGAAAAACTTGCGTTTTTATTGCTCTTGTATGTTTATTTTATGTTTTCAAATGTTTAAAATATATTTTTCCTAAAAATAAAGAAAAAGAAATTTGTTCGATTTTTGGGAAAATTTTCAATTTTTGATAAGGGGTTACCCTTAGCATTTTTGTGAAAAAATCATCAAACTCTGAAAACGTCCGTTTCTGTATTTTTTAATGAAAAACTTTCAAAATTTCAATTTTTGATAAGGGGTTACCCTTAGCATTTTTGTGAAAAAATCATCAAACTCCGAAAACGTCCGTTTTTGTATTTTTTAATGAAAAACTTTCAAAATTTCAATTTTTGATAAGGGGTTACCCTTAGCATTTTTGTGAAAAAATCATCAAACTCCGAAAACGTCCGTTTTTGTATTTTTTAATGAAAAACTTTCAAAATTTCAATTTTTGATAAGGGGTTACCCTTAGCATTTTTGTGAAAAAATCATCAAACTCTGAAAACGTCCGTTTCTGTATTTTTTAATGAAAAACTTGCGTTTTTATTGCTCTTGTATGTTTATTTTATGTTTTCAAATGTTTAAAATATATTTTTCCTAAAAATAAAGAAAAAGAAATTTTTTCGATTTTTGGGAAAATTTTCAATTTTTGATAAGGGGTTACCCTTAGCATTTTTGTGAAAAAATCATCAAACTCCGAAAACGTCCGTTTTTGTATTTTTTAATGAAAAACTTTCAAAATTTCAATTTTTGATAAAGGGTTACCCTTAGCATTTTTGTGAAAAAATCGGCAAACTCCGAAAACGTCCGTTTTTGTATTTTTTAAGGAAAAACTTTCAAAATTTCAATTTTTGATAAGGGGTTACCCTTAGCATTTTTGTGACAAAATCATCAAACTCCGAAAACGGCCGTTTTTGTATTTTTTAATGAAAAACTTTCAAAATTTCAATTTTTGGTAAGGGGTTACCCTTAGCATTTTTGTGAAAAAATCATCAAACTCTGAAAACTTCCGCTTCTGTATTTTTTAATGAAAAACTTACGATTTTATTGGTCTTGTATGTTTATTTTATGTTTTCAAATGTTTAAAATATATTCCTAAAAATAAAGAAAAAGAAATTTTTTCGATTTTTGGGAAAATTTTCAATTTTTGATAAGGGGTTACCCTTAGCATTTTTGTGAAAAAATCATCAAACTCCGAAAACGTCCGTTTTTGTATTTTTTAATGAAAAACTTTCAAAATTTAAATTTTTGATAAGGGGTTACCCTTACCATTTTTGTTAAAAAATCATCAAACTCTAAAAACGTCCGTTTCTGTATTTTTTAATGAAAAACTTGCGTTTTTATTGCTCTTGTATGTTTACTTTATGTTTTCAAATGTTTAAAATATATTTTTCCTAAAAATAAAGAAAAAGAAATTTTTTCGATTTTTGGGAAAATTTTCAATTTTTGATAAGGGGTTACCCTTAGCATTTTTGTGAAAAAATCATCAAACTCCGAAAACGTCCGTTTTTGTATTTTTTAATGAAAAACTTTCAAAATTTCAATTTTTGATAAGGGGTTACCCTTAGCATTTTTGTGAAAAAATCATCAAACTCTGAAAACGTCCGTTTCTGTATTTTTTAATGAAAAACTTGCGTTTTTATTGCTCTTGTATGTTTACTTTATGTTTTCAAATGTTTAAAATATATTTTTCCTAAAAATAAAGAAAAAGAAATTTTTTCGATTTTTGGGAAAATTTTCAATTTTTGTGAAAAAATCATCAAACTCTAAAAACGTCCGTTTCTGTATTTTTTAATGAAAAACTTGCGTTTTTATTGCTCTTGTATGTTTATTTTATCTTTTCAAATGTTTAAAATATATTTTTTCTAAAACTAAAGAAAAAGGAATTTTTTTAGATTTTTGGGAAAATTTTCAATTTTTGATAAGGGGTTACCCTTAGCATTTTTGTGAAAAAATCATCAAACTCTGAAAACGTCCGTTTCTGTATTTTTTAATGAAAAACTTGCGTTTTTATTGCTCTTGTATGTTTATTTTATGTTTTCAAATGTTTAAAATATATTTTTCCTAAAAATAAAGAAAAAGAAATTTGTTCGATTTTTGGGAAAATTTTCAATTTTTGATAAGGGGTTACCCTTAGCATTTTTGTGAAAAAATCATCAAACTCTGAAAACGTCCGTTTCTGTATTTTTTAATGAAAAACTTTCAAAATTTCAATTTTTGATAAGGGGTTACCCTTAGCATTTTTGTGAAAAAATCATCAAACTCCGAAAACGTCCGTTTTTGTATTTTTTAATGAAAAACTTTCAAAATTTCAATTTTTGATAAGGGGTTACCCTTAGCATTTTTGTGAAAAAATCATCAAACTCCGAAAACGTCCGTTTTTGTATTTTTTAATGAAAAACTTTCAAAATTTCAATTTTTGATAAGGGGTTACCCTTAGCATTTTTGTGAAAAAATCATCAAACTCTGAAAACGTCCGTTTCTGTATTTTTTAATGAAAAACTTGCGTTTTTATTGCTCTTGTATGTTTATTTTATGTTTTCAAATGTTTAAAATATATTTTTCCTAAAAATAAAGAAAAAGAAATTTTTTCGATTTTTGGGAAAATTTTCAATTTTTGATAAGGGGTTACCCTTAGCATTTTTGTGAAAAAATCATCAAACTCCGAAAACGTCCGTTTTTGTATTTTTTAATGAAAAACTTTCAAAATTTCAATTTTTGATAAAGGGTTACCCTTAGCATTTTTGTGAAAAAATCGGCAAACTCCGAAAACGTCCGTTTTTGTATTTTTTAAGGAAAAACTTTCAAAATTTCAATTTTTGATAAGGGGTTACCCTTAGCATTTTTGTGACAAAATCATCAAACTCCGAAAACGGCCGTTTTTGTATTTTTTAATGAAAAACTTTCAAAATTTCAATTTTTGGTAAGGGGTTACCCTTAGCATTTTTGTGAAAAAATCATCAAACTCTGAAAACTTCCGCTTCTGTATTTTTTAATGAAAAACTTACGATTTTATTGGTCTTGTATGTTTATTTTATGTTTTCAAATGTTTAAAATATATTCCTAAAAATAAAGAAAAAGAAATTTTTTCGATTTTTGGGAAAATTTTCAATTTTTGATAAGGGGTTACCCTTAGCATTTTTGTGAAAAAATCATCAAACTCCGAAAACGTCCGTTTTTGTATTTTTTAATGAAAAACTTTCAAAATTTAAATTTTTGATAAGGGGTTACCCTTACCATTTTTGTTAAAAAATCATCAAACTCTAAAAACGTCCGTTTCTGTATTTTTTAATGAAAAACTTGCGTTTTTATTGCTCTTGTATGTTTACTTTATGTTTTCAAATGTTTAAAATATATTTTTCCTAAAAATAAAGAAAAAGAAATTTTTTCGATTTTTGGGAAAATTTTCAATTTTTGATAAGGGGTTACCCTTAGCATTTTTGTGAAAAAATCATCAAACTCCGAAAACGTCCGTTTTTGTATTTTTTAATGAAAAACTTTCAAAATTTCAATTTTTGATAAGGGGTTACCCTTAGCATTTTTGTGAAAAAATCATCAAACTCTGAAAACGTCCGTTTCTGTATTTTTTAATGAAAAACTTGCGTTTTTATTGCTCTTGTATGTTTATTTTATGTTTTCAAATGTTTAAAATATATTTTTCCTAAAAATAAAGAAAAAGAAATTTTTTCGATTTTTGGGAAAATTTTCAATTTTTGATAAGGGGTTACCCTTAGCATTTTTGTGAAAAAATCATCAAACTCCGAAAACGTCCGTTTTTGTATTTTTTAATGAAAAACTTTCAAAATTTCAATTTTTGATAAGGGGTTACCCTTACCATTTTTGTTAAAAAATCATCAAACTCTAAAAACGTCCGTTTCTGTATTTTTTAATGAAAAACTTGCGTTTTTATTGCTCTTGTATGTTTACTTTATGTTTTCAAATGTTTAAAATATATTTTTCCTAAAAATAAAGAAAAAGAAATTTTTTCGATTTTTGGGAAAATTTTCAATTTTTGATAAGGGGTTACCCTTAGCATTTTTGTGAAAAAATCATCAAACTCCGAAAACGTCCGTTTTTGTATTTTTTAATGAAAAACTTTCAAAATTTCAATTTTTGATAAGGGGTTACCCTTAGCATTTTTGTGAAAAAATCATCAAACTCTGAAAACGTCCGTTTCTGTATTTTTTAATGAAAAACTTGCGTTTTTATTGCTCTTGTATGTTTATTTTATGTTTTCAAATGTTTAAAATATATTTTTCCTAAAAATAAAGAAAAAGAAATTTTTTCGATTTTTGGGAAAATTTTCAATTTTTGATAAGGGGTTACCCTTAGCATTTTTGTGAAAAAATCATCAAACTCCGAAAACGTCCGTTTTTGTATTTTTTAATGAAAAACTTTCAAAATTTAAATTTTTGATAAGGGGTTACCCTTAGCATTTTTGTTAAAAAATCATCAAACTCTAAAAACGTCCGTTTCTGTATTTTTTAATGAAAAACTTGCGTTTTTATTGCTCTTGTATGTTTACTTTATGTTTTCAAATGTTTAAAATATATTTTTCCTAAAAATAAAGAAAAAGAAATTTTTTCGATTTTTGGGAAAATTTTCAATTTTTGATAAGGGGTTACCCTTAGCATTTTTGTGAAAAAATCATCAAACTCCGAAAACGTCCGTTTTTGTATTTTTTAATGAAAAACTTTCAAAATTTCAATTTTTGATAAGGGGTTACCCTTAGCATTTTTGTGAAAAAATCATCAAACTCTGAAAACGTCCGTTTCTGTATTTTTTAATGAAAAACTTGCGTTTTTATTGCTCTTGTATGTTTATTTTATGTTTTCAAATGTTTAAAATATATTTTTCCTAAAAATAAAGAAAAAGAAATTTTTTCGATTTTTGGGAAAATTTTCAATTTTTGATAAGGGGTTACCCTTAGCATTTTTGTGAAAAAATCATCAAACTCCGAAAACGTCCGTTTTTGTATTTTTTAATGAAAAACTTTCAAAATTTCAATTTTTGATAAGGGGTTACCCTTACCATTTTTGTTAAAAAATCATCAAACTCTAAAAACGTCCGTTTCTGTATTTTTTAATGAAAAACTTGCGTTTTTATTGCTCTTGTATGTTTATTTTATCTTTTCAAATGTTTAAAATATATTTTTCCTAAAACTAAAGAAAAAGGAATTTTTTTAGATTTTTGGGAAAATTTTCAATTTTTGATAAGGGGTTACCCTTAGCATTTTTGTGAAAAAATCATCAAACTCCGAAAACGTCCGTTTTTGTATTTTTTAATGAAAAACTTTCAAAATTTCAATTTTTGATAAGGGGTTACCCTTAGCATTTTTGTGAAAAAATCGGCAAACTCCGAAAACGTCCGTTTTTGTATTTTTTAAGGAAAAACTTTCAAAATTTCAATTTTTGATAAGGGGTTACCCTTAGCATTTTTGTGACAAAATCATCAAACTCCGAAAACGGCCGTTTTTGTATTTTTTAATGAAAAACTTTCAAAATTTCAATTTTTGGTAAGGGGTTACCCTTAGCATTTTTGTGAAAAAATCATCAAACTCTGAAAACTTCCGCTTCTGTATTTTTTAATGAAAAACTTACGATTTTATTGGTCTTGTATGTTTATTTTATGTTTTCAAATGTTTAAAATATATTCCTAAAAATAAAGAAAAAGAAATTTTTTCGATTTTTGGGAAAATTTTCAATTTTTGATAAGGGGTTACCCTTAGCATTTTTGTGAAAAAATCATCAAACTCCGAAAACGTCCGTTTTTGTATTTTTTAATGAAAAACTTTCAAAATTTCAATTTTTGATAAGGGGTTACCCTTACCATTTTTGTTAAAAAATCATCAAACTCTAAAAACGTCCGTTTCTGTATTTTTTAATGAAAAACTTGCGTTTTTATTGCTCTTGTATGTTTATTTTATCTTTTCAAATGTTTAAAATATATTTTTCCTAAAACTAAAGAAAAAGGAATTTTTTTAGATTTTTGGGAAAATTTTCAATTTTTGATAAGGGGTTACCCTTAGCATTTTTGTGAAAAAATCATCAAACTCCGAAAACGTCCGTTTTTGTATTTTTTAATGAAAAACTTTCAAAATTTCAATTTTTGATAAGGGGTTACCCTTAGCATTTTTGTGAAAAAATCATCAAACTCCGAAAACGTCCGTTTTTGTATTTTTTAATGAAAAACTTTCAAAATTTCAATTTTTGATAAGGGGTTACCCTTAGCATTTTTGTGAAAAAATCATCAAACTCCGAAAACGTCCGTTTTTGTATTTTTTAATGAAAAACTTTCAAAATTTCAATTTTTGATAAGGGGTTACCCTTAGCATTTTTGTGAAAAAATCATCAAACTCTGAAAACGTCCGTTTCTGTATTTTTTAATGAAAAACTTGCGTTTTTATTGCTCTTGTATGTTTATTTTATGTTTTCAAATGTTTAAAATATATTTTTCCTAAAAATAAAGAAAAAGAAATTTTTTCGATTTTTGGGAAAATTTTCAATTTTTGATAAGGGGTTACCCTTAGCATTTTTGTGAAAAAATCATCAAACTCCGAAAACGTCCGTTTTTGTATTTTTTAATGAAAAACTTTCAAAATTTCAATTTTTGATAAGGGGTTACCCTTACCATTTTTGTTAAAAAATCATCAAACTCTAAAAACGTCCGTTTCTGTATTTTTTAATGAAAAACTTGCGTTTTTATTGCTCTTGTATGTTTATTTTATCTTTTCAAATGTTTAAAATATATTTTTCCTAAAACTAAAGAAAAAGGAATTTTTTTAGATTTTTGGGAAAATTTTCAATTTTTGATAAGGGGTTACCCTTAGCATTTTTGTGAAAAAATCATCAAACTCCGAAAACGTCCGTTTTTGTATTTTTTAATGAAAAACTTTCAAAATTTCAATTTTTGATAAGGGGTTACCCTTAGCATTTTTGTGAAAAAATCGGCAAACTCCGAAAACGTCCGTTTTTGTATTTTTTAAGGAAAAACTTTCAAAATTTCAATTTTTGATAAGGGGTTACCCTTAGCATTTTTGTGACAAAATCATCAAACTCCGAAAACGTCCGTTTTTGTATTTTTTAATGAAAAACTTTCAAAATTTCAATTTTTGGTAAGGGGTTACCCTTAGCATTTTTGTGAAAAAATCATCAAACTCTGAAAACTTCCGCTTCTGTATTTTTTAATGAAAAACTTACAATTTTATTGGTCTTGTATGTTTATTTTATGTTTTCAAATGTTTAAAATATATTCCTAAAAATGAAGAAAAAGGAATTTTTTTAGATTTTTGGGAAAATTTTCAATTTTTGATAAGGGGTTACCCTTAGCATTTTTGTGAAAAAATCATCAAACTCCGAAAACGTCCGTTTTTGTATTTTTTAATGAAAAACTTTCAAAATTTCAATTTTTGATAAGGGGTTACCCTTAGCATTTTTGTGAAAAAATCGGCAAACTCCGAAAACGTCCGTTTTTGTATTTTTTAAGGAAAAACTTTCAAAATTTCAATTTTTGATAAGGGGTTACCCTTAGCATTTTTGTGAAAAAATCATCAAACTCCGAAAACGTCCGTTTTTGTATTTTTTAATGAAAAACTTTCAAAATTTCAATTTTTGATAAGGGGTTACCCTTAGCATTTTTGTGAAAAAATCATCAAACTCCGAAAACGTCCGTTTTTGTATTTTTTAATGAAAAACTTTCAAAATTTCAATTTTTGATAAGGGGTTACCCTTAGCATTTTTGTGAAAAAATCATCAAACTCCGAAAACGTCCGTTTTTGTATTTTTTAATGAAAAACTTTCAAAATTTCAATTTTTGATAAGGGGTTACCCTTAGCATTTTTGTGAAAAAATCACCAAACTCTGAAAACGTCCGTTTCTGTATTTTTTAATGAAAAACTTGCGTTTTTATTGCTCTTGTATGTTTATTTTATGTTTTCAAATGTTTAAAATATATTTTTCCTAAAAATAAAGAAAAAGAAATTTGTTCGATTTTTGGGCAAATTTTCAATTTTTGATAAGGGGTTACCCTTAGCATTTTTGTGAAAAAATCATCAAACTCTGAAAACGTCCGTTTCTGTATTTTTTAATGAAAAACTTTCAAAATTTCAATTTTTGATAAGGGGTTACCCTTAGCATTTTTGTGAAAAAATCATCAAACTCCGAAAACGTCCGTTTTTGTATTTTTTAATGAAAAACTTTCAAAATTTCAATTTTTGATAAGGGGTTACCCTTAGCATTTTTGTGAAAAAATCACCAAACTCTGAAAACGTCCGTTTCTGTATTTTTTAATGAAAAACTTGCGTTTTTATTGCTCTTGTATGTTTATTTTATGTTTTCAAATGTTTAAAATATATTTTTCCTAAAAATAAAGAAAAAGAAATTTTTTCGATTTTTGGGAAAATTTTCAATTTTTGATAAGGGGTTACCCTTAGCATTTTTGTGAAAAAATCATCAAACTCCAAAAACGTCCGTTTTTGTATTTTTTAATGAAAAACTTTCAAAATTTCAATTTTTGATAAAGGGTTACCCTTAGCATTTTTGTGAAAAAATCGTCAAACTCCGAAAACGTCCGTTTTTGTATTTTTTAAGGAAAAACTTTCAAAATTTCAATTTTTGATAAGGGGTTACCCTTAGCATTTTTGTGAAAAAATCATCAAACTCTGAAAACGTCCGTTTCTGTATTTTTTAATGAAAAACTTGCGTTTTTATTGCTCTTGTATGTTTATTTTATGTTTTCAAATGTTTAAAATATATTTTTCCTAAAAATAAAGAAAAAGAAATTTGTTCGATTTTTGGGCAAATTTTCAATTTTTGATAAGGGGTTACCCTTAGCATTTTTGTGAAAAAATCATCAAACTCTGAAAACGTCCGTTTCTGTATTTTTTAATGAAAAACTTTCAAAATTTCAATTTTTGATAAGGGGTTACCCTTAGCATTTTTGTGAAAAAATCATCAAACTCCGAAAACGTCCGTTTTTGTATTTTTTAATGAAAAACTTTCAAAATTTCAATTTTTGATAAGGGGTTACCCTTAGCATTTTTGTGAAAAAATCACCAAACTCTGAAAACGTCCGTTTCTGTATTTTTTAATGAAAAACTTGCGTTTTTATTGCTCTTGTATGTTTATTTTATGTTTTCAAATGTTTAAAATATATTTTTCCTAAAAATAAAGAAAAAGAAATTTTTTCGATTTTTGGGAAAATTTTCAATTTTTGATAAGGGGTTACCCTTAGCATTTTTGTGAAAAAATCATCAAACTCCAAAAACGTCCGTTTTTGTATTTTTTAATGAAAAACTTTCAAAATTTCAATTTTTGATAAAGGGTTACCCTTAGCATTTTTGTGAAAAAATCGTCAAACTCCGAAAACGTCCGTTTTTGTATTTTTTAAGGAAAAACTTTCAAAATTTCAATTTTTGATAAGGGGTTACCCTTAGCATTTTTGTGAAAAAATCATCAAACTCTGAAAACGTCCGTTTCTGTATTTTTTAATGAAAAACTTGCGTTTTTATTGCTCTTGTATGTTTATTTTATGTTTTCAAATGTTTAAAATATATTTTTCCTAAAAATAAAGAAAAAGAAATTTGTTCGATTTTTGGGCAAATTTTCAATTTTTGATAAGGGGTTACCCTTAGCATTTTTGTGAAAAAATCATCAAACTCTGAAAACGTCCGTTTCTGTATTTTTTAATGAAAAACTTTCAAAATTTCAATTTTTGATAAGGGGTTACCCTTAGCATTTTTGTGAAAAAATCATCAAACTCCGAAAACGTCCGTTTTTGTATTTTTTAATGAAAAACTTTCAAAATTTCAATTTTTGATAAGGGGTTACCCTTAGCATTTTTGTGAAAAAATCACCAAACTCTGAAAACGTCCGTTTCTGTATTTTTTAATGAAAAACTTGCGTTTTTATTGCTCTTGTATGTTTATTTTATGTTTTCAAATGTTTAAAATATATTTTTCCTAAAAATAAAGAAAAAGAAATTTTTTCGATTTTTGGGAAAATTTTCAATTTTTGATAAGGAGTTACCCTTAGCATTTTTGTGAAAAAATCATCAAACTCCAAAAACGTCCGTTTTTGTATTTTTTAATGAAAAACTTTCAAAATTTCAATTTTTGATAAAGGGTTACCCTTAGCATTTTTGTGAAAAAATCGTCAAACTCCGAAAACGTCCGTTTTTGTATTTTTTAAGGAAAAACTTTCAAAATTTCAATTTTTGATAAGGGGTTACCCTTAGCATTTTTGTGAAAAAATCATCAAACTCTGAAAACGTCCGTTTCTGTATTTTTTAATGAAAAACTTGCGTTTTTATTGCTCTTGTATGTTTATTTTATGTTTTCAAATGTTTAAAATATATTTTTCCTAAAAATAAAGAAAAAGAAATTTTTTCGATTTTTGGGAAAATTTTCAATTTTTGATAAGGGGTTACCCTTAGCATTTTTGTGAAAAAATCATCAAACTCCAAAAACGTCCGTTTTTGTATTTTTTAATGAAAAACTTTCAAAATTTCAATTTTTGATAAAGGGTTACCCTTAGCATTTTTGTGAAAAAATCGTCAAACTCCGAAAACGTCCGTTTTTGTATTTTTTAAGGAAAAACTTTCAAAATTTCAATTTTTGATAAGGGGTTACCCTTAGCATTTTTGTGAAAAAATCATCAAACTCCGAAAACGGCCGTTTTTGTATTTTTTAATGAAAAACTTGCGTTTTTATTGCTCTTGTATGTTTATTTTATCTTTTCAAATGTTTAAAATATATTTTTTCTAAAACTAAAGAAAAAGGAATTTTTTTAGATTTTTGGGAAAATTTTCAATTTTTGATAAGGGGTTACCCTTAGCATTTTTGTGAAAAAATCATCAAACTCTGGAAACGTCCGTTTCTGTATTTTTTAATGAAAAACTTGCGTTTTTATTGCTCTTGTATGTTTATTTTATGTTTTCAAAAGTTTAAAATATATTTTTCCTAAAAATAAAGAAAAAGAAATTTGTTCGATTTTTGGGCAAATTTTCAATTTTTGATAAGGGGTTACCCTTAGCATTTTTGTGAAAAAATCATCAAACTCTGAAAACGTCCGTTTCTGTATTTTTTAATGAAAAACTTTCAAAATTTCAATTTTTGATAAGGGGTTACCCTTAGCATTTTTGTGAAAAAATCATCAAACTCCGAAAACGTCCGTTTTTGTATTTTTTAATGAAAAACTTTCAAAATTTCAATTTTTGATAAGGGGTTACCCTTAGCATTTTTGTGAAAAAATCATCAAACTCCGAAAACGTCCGTTTTTGTATTTTTTAATGAAAAACTTTCAACATTTCAATTTTTGATAAGGGGTTACCCTTAGCATTTTTGTGAAAAAAATCATCAAACTCTGAAAACGTCCGTTTCTGTATTTTTTAATGAAAAACTTGCGTTTTTATTGCTCTTGTATGTTTACTTTATGTTTTCAAATGTTTAAAATATATTTTTCCTAAAAATAAAGAAAAAGAAATTTTTTCGATTTTTGGGAAAATTTTCAATTTTTGATAAGGGGTTACCCTTAGCATTTTTGTGAAAAAATCATCAAACTCCGAAAACGTCCGTTTTTGTATTTTTTAATGAAAAACTTTCAAAATTTCAATTTTTGATAAGGGGTTACCCTTAGCATTTTTGTGAAAAAATCATCAAACTCTGAAAACGTCCGTTTCTGTATTTTTTAATGAAAAACTTGCGTTTTTATTGCTCTTGTATGTTTATTTTATGTTTTCAAATGTTTAAAATATATTTTTCCTAAAAATAAAGAAAAAGAAATTTTTTCGATTTTTGGGAAAATTTTCAATTTTTGATAAGGGGTTACCCTTAGCATTTTTGTGAAAAAATCATCAAACTCCGAAAACGTCCGTTTTTGTATTTTTTAATGAAAAACTTTCAAAATTTCAATTTTTGATAAAGGGTTACCCTTAGCATTTTTGTGAAAAAATCGGCAAACTCCGAAAACGTCCGTTTTTGTATTTTTTAAGGAAAAACTTTCAAAATTTCAATTTTTGATAGCATTTTTGTTAAAAAATCATCAAACTCTAAAAACGTCCGTTTCTGTATTTTTTAATGAAAAACTTGCGTTTTTATTGCTCTTGTATGTTTATTTTATGTTTTCAAATGTTTTAAATATATTTTTCCTAAAAATAAAGAAAAAGAAATTTTTTCGATTTTTGGGAAAATTTTCGATTTTTGATAAGGGGTTACCCTTAGCATTTTTGTGAAAAAATCATCAAACTCTGAAAACGTCCGTTTCTGTATTTTTTAATGAAAAACTTTCAAAATTTCAATTTTTGATAAGGGGTTACCCTTAGCATTTTTGTGAAAAAATCATCAAACTCCGAAAACGTCCGTTTTTGTATTTTTTAATGAAAAACTTTCAAAATTTCAATTTTTGATAAGGGGTTACCCTTAGCATTTTTGTGAAAAAATCATCAAACTCTGAAAACGTGCGTTTCTGTATTTTTTAATGAAAAACTTGCGTTTTTATTGCTCTTGTATGTTTATTTTATGTTTTCAAACGTTTAAAATATATTTTTCCTAAAAATAAAGAAAAAGAAAATTATTAGATTTTTGGGAAAATTTTCAATTTTGATAAGGGGTTACCCTTAGCATTTTTGTGAAAAAATCATCAAACTCCGAAAACGTCCGTTTTTGTATTTTTTAATGAAAAACTTTCAAAATTTCAATTTTTGATAAGGGGTTACCCTTAGCATTTTTGTGAAAAAATCATCAAACTCTGAAAACGTGCGTTTCTGTATTTTTTAATGAAAAACTTGCGTTTTTATTGCTCTTGTATGTTTACTTTATGTTTTCAAATGTTTAAAATATATTTTTCCTAAAAATAAAGAAAAAGAAATTTTTTCGATTTTTGGGAAAATTTTCAATTTTTGATAAGGGGTTACCCTTAGCATTTTTGTGAAAAAATCATCAAACTCCGAAAACGTCCGTTTTTGTATTTTTTAATGAAAAACTTTCAAAATTTCAATTTTTGATAAGGGGTTACCCTTAGCATTTTTGTGAAAAAATCATCAAACTCTGAAAACGTCCGTTTCTGTATTTTTTAATGAAAAACTTGCGTTTTTATTGCTCTTGTATGTTTATTTTATGTTTTCAAATGTTTAAAATATATTTTTCCTAAAAATAAAGAAAAAGAAATTTTTTCGATTTTTGGGAAAATTTTCAATTTTTGATAAGGGGTTACCCTTAGCATTTTTGTGAAAAAATCATCAAACTCCGAAAACGTCCGTTTTTGCATTTTTTAATGAAAAACTTTCAAAATTTCAATTTTTGATAAAGGGTTACCCTTAGCATTTTTGTGAAAAAATCGGCAAACTCCGAAAACGTCCGTTTTTGTATTTTTTAAGGAAAAACTTTCAAAATTTCAATTTTTGATAAGGGGTTACCCTTAGCATTTTTGTTAAAAAATCATCAAACTCTAAAAACGTCCGTTTCTGTATTTTTTAATGAAAAACTTGCGTTTTTATTGCTCTTGTATGTTTATTTTATGTTTTCAAATGTTTTAAATATATTTTTCCTAAAAATAAAGAAAAAGAAATTTTTTCGATTTTTGGGAAAATTTTCGATTTTTGATAAGGGGGTACACTTTTGCATTTTTAGCCAAAAATCGTCATTCTTTGAAAACGTCCGTTTGTGTATTTTTGAATGAAAACCCTGCGGTTTTATTGCTCTTGTAATGAATTTAATAGTGTTACTGTAATGTTGTAATTAATAGTGCATTTCGTATTTTTTTTTTTTTTTTTTAATAAATTGTGGTCAATTAAATAATCTATGTGGTTGCGTTCAACAATAGGCATAATCTAATGGGTAATTATTTCATATAAATTAAATTAAAAGCAAACCGTAAAAATAATTTTTAGATGCAGCCACTAATTTGTTGAAGAAATGCAGATGCAAATGTAGACTTACGTATCGATACTGTACTAAATCGGAAAGCTTTCACTCTTCTGATGTAAATGAGAAACTTATTCTTAACCAAATTTGAACATTTCGATTTATTGTACTACTTTTCTAGTGTATGTGTGGGAAATTGCGTGCACTAAATATACGGATTTTGATTACTTTGTTAGGTATATGGATGTTTGCGTGTAGGCATTAATTTAGGGGCCATAATAAATGCGAAATTAGTTCAGCATTTTAGTATACAAGTTTCGAGGTAGCCCTTTCTCCAATTGGACGCTGCCAACAAGTGCTTTCTTTTGCCTATGTTACTTTCTATGACATACTTTTGATTAATTTTAGTATACATACATACATACATATTAATTTATTTCTCCATGAAATATATTTTATATATATATATATAACTCCAAAATGTTTGGGAGTTTTCTTTACATAATTTAATTTGTTGTATATCATTTCAACTTATTTCATTGCATTTTTTAGGAACACTTTTGTTTACTTTAAGACGGTTTTATTTTATTGAATTTTGTTTGTATTAATTTAATCTGTTTTGATTTTATTTTTAATTAATTCAATTTATTTTATTTGAAATAATAATTATAGATTTACATTAGCTTTGGTGTTAAAACGATAAACGTATTTGACAGACTTCGATGGGAAAAATCGTGTAAAAATAATATATTGAATAAAATATGTTCAATAAAAATTCTCATATTGTTTTATATTATTAAATAAAGTCTTCTGCAAATGAACGCAATTGGCAACTGATGCCAGATTCTATACTAACTTAACATAAACACTCTGCTGATGAAATTATTGCGCCTTTCAAAAATCTCTGTTGCTACAAGGTTTCGCCTTTGAAAGAAGTCGCAGAATTTATATTCTTCCTGTAAACTTTTGTTGAGTTTTTATTACATTTCTTTTTATCGAGTTTTTTGTGTTGTCAAGACTTTTTACTGATTATGTGTCAACCAAATTCTGTTACAAACTTTTCAAAACTCACATAAAAAATAATCCAAATGTATTATTTTTTTACATATGTATGTATGGATGTGTGGTTAAGGAAATCTGAGCAACCTGTTTGTGCAAATCAGATTTTGCGTGAAAAAATCTCACTGTATGAGTATTACGTAAATGGAACAAACTGTCTCTACTTAAGGTAGCATGCCTTCAAGTTATTAAAATGATTGCTTAAAATCTCTGAAGTGTATAATTTTCCATTTAGTTGATGTGCGATTATATACTCTGACAATAATTGAAGTTTAGAAAACAAAGATTTCTTTCAATTCCCCAAAGTCGTTAGACGGAGTAGACGTTTCGTTGTCCTTTGCGATGTCTGATGTCATTCTTTGTATTCTCTATTTTTTGTCTTATTTTTCTATTTTATGTAAATGTGTTCAATTTCGATGTGGCAAATAAATATTTTTAGCTTAATAGAGAAAATAATTTAAAGATTTTTAATTTAGGAATTTTTTTCGAAATCATTATTTGGTGGCAATGCAAATCTCTAGGGAATATTTCATCAAGAAGATTTCCTTTTGTTATCCTTGCCTTCTGGAATTTCATTAAGGACTTTAACTGTTTAATATTGTAACAGTAGTGGTTAAAATATTTCCAAATTTGGCATCGAGCCATCGCTTTTTATGCTGGATATGTGAATACCGCCATCGAAAAAATACAGAATAGCTAAGGAAAATGAAATTTAAAAAGTATTGAAGTTTCTAATACCAGAACTATTTTTGTCCTCTGTTGAACCATTTTTAGCCAATACTGTACAGGCACGTTTTCATGGTTCAATATTTGCAAATCATTTACAACGTTTACACGTCTTTTCAATTTGATTGACAAAGGTTTGAAACCCTCTATTAGTAATGCGATCACAAAACGAGACAGACACACACACGCACACACATACTCTTAGTATAACAATCTTTTAGGCTTAAATTTAAATTTCCAGCAGTCATACCATACCTGGCGTGGCCATTAAAACTTTTCGCCTCAGACTGTCGTTCTTCCACTATAAACAATTACAAATGAAGAGAAAAATTTACTTTATCTACAATAACAATCATCAGCATGATTCTGCACGAGCTTAATAAAACAGAAAGACGCAAATTAAAAAAATAAAAAACATTCGAAAGCAACAAATTAACATGCGGAATAACGTTCCCGCCACTTTTCGTTTTTGCTTTTTTGCTTTTTTCCTGTTTTTTGTTTGCATGTATGGATGTGTGGATGTATGGATGTATGTGCAAGCTTTACATGCATATGCAGGCAGTAGTTGACATTGTTTTCACTATGATATCGCAGAGAATAAAGTCGAATTCGCTTGTTCGGTTTGTAATCTTGATTGCGAAGGACCTTGTAGAAGAATTGTAAAACAATTAAAGGGAACTCAGTTGAGCAAAAAGTAATCAACACATACATAAATTCGTATGAAAAGAAATGGAGAAAAAGGATTTCCATTCAAATCTATACAGTGAATAATAATATACATTTGAATAATAATAAAAAAAATAGTATCTGGTTTCATCTAATAAAATCATTTGAAGTTTTTTTAAATTTATTTTTCTTAAATAAGTAATAAGTAAGAGCAGAATTGACTCTGAAACGCCATTTATGTGCCAGCGTACGGATTGCACTACTACATTATTGGCATCAATGTTCGAAATTTCATTAGTTTTTAATATTTTTTAAAGGAAACCCTTCTTTCAAGGCGCAACCGTGTAGAAACCAGGATTCAGTGTAAAGAGAATTTTTGTAAATATGTAAATTTGAGCTGCTTCTGAAAATAGTGCAATCGCATTGAACTAGTTGTGGAACATTTTACGGTTTTAAAAATTAATAATAACTGGGCCAAGTGCCTTCGCGGTTTAGCAACTTCCTGGATAGTGCGGCCAGCTCAAGGACGAATACGTCCATTTCTTTGCCATGAGGATGAATTTTTTTATTTTCCTCCTTAACCAATTGACAAAACCAGAGTATTTCTTTGGGCTGCGTGTTAGAAACGGCGTTTTATTATTTTAAATTTCGTCTTCGTTGTTCCCTTCTTTGGGAACAAGTTTGTTAACAAGATGCTTTTTGTGAAACTCATATTATTGAATTAAGCTTTTGAATTGCATTTTTGCTATGATTTCAACAAGGATAAGACATCGAAAGGACTTAATATCTAGCAAAGAGTTCATGGACGAATCTGAGCGGCACTGCCTAGAATATTATATCATATTTTACTTTTATATTTTAGGATTTTTTTTCGTATTTCGACACTTTGGATAACAGCCTTGATTTTAATGAAACTTTAAGCATATTCAAACAAAGCTCCTTAGAGTATTTCATTAAATCAGCTGTTTTTCTAACACTAGTGTAGATCCTACTCATATGATGCTTTTGACGCCACTGTGGGAAAGAGATATTGATAGAGAGGGAGTAGATAGAAAAAGCAGTAGGCGCTTTTAATCAATTTTTGGTACTTAATTTATTTATTGTTGCGATTCGGAATAAAGCACTGATTTCATTGATTTTATTCGCTTTTTCGTAAATAATAATTGTGCAGTGGATTTGTCTTCGCAAAATATAATAAAACACTTTTAAGAGTTCAGCCAACGAAACCCATTATAAAAATTGTTATTTCCCAGATGTATACGAAGCATGCGAGTGCCTGCAATCTGAATTATGAAACTTTACGCTTGCTAATATTGTATCTATTATAACATGAGTTTGTGATCACAAAGTCCGGATTCTGTATGTCGGTAGCAGTTTTAAGGCCGTGCTTCGCTACACAATACATACTAGCGGAATGCTCCATTTACAATTTGCGAAATAATTTTTTCAATTTACTTACAAGCATATTTGTAAAGGCTCAGCAAATATAGAATACAAATTTGATGATATTTATTATTTGCTGGTTAAATTTGATACTCCTCTCGATTTTAATTTTAATTGAGTGTTGTTTCATTCTTCATGAAACTGATACTTGATGAAGCCCCTTTCCCATTTATTGTTTTATGTCCTGGGGGAATTTCTGTTAGTTTAATTTATTTAACTTGCCATTCATAATACATTACATGAGTTTATTTGCTTTCCTTTTGTTATACTTCATCTTTTCAAATAATTTTAATTGAAATAATTGTTTCAAAATTTTTTCCAGCATTTATTTGTAATGGCTGATGTGGGATTTGATTTTGTAAGAGATGCGCATGGAAATTATTTGCCGAACATATTCTCTTAAGCTGAAAAAGGATTCATTGAAAATAAGATTTTTAAATGTTACTTTTTTTAAGTGCACTCTTGTGTATGCCATACTTTGGAAAGGCACTTTGTAGCAGGTACTTTTTTGCTTACTAGTTAGAATGACCTCTACTAAAAGATTTTTTCCATATTAAGGCACTTTTTCAAAAGGTACCTTATGAAAGAAGCTTATTAAAAATAAAGATACTTTACTTAAAGTTGTTTTGTAAAGTATGTTTTTAAGGGATATCTTTTTGCCAGGTTACTATGTTATAATTTTCTACATATAATAGTATTGTTAAAAGGTACTTAAAATGTACTTTTTGCAAGATACTTGCGGAAAGTTACTTTTTAAAACGTCTTTTTCAAAATGTGTATTTTGGAAGTTTTTTTGGACACTGCTACCTTTGCAGTATAAAAAGATTGCTGTATATTTTTAAAACTAATTTTTTTTTTTAAATCGTGTTCATATTTAAAAGTATTTTTTTTCTGGAAAACTATTTACTTTTAAAAAATACTTTTAAAGTTCTTTATAAGTTTTTTAATTTCATTCTAAGATCCTTTTACTTTACTTTTCTTTTTACAGGTCACTACAACAGCTAATTTCATTTGATAAGTCCTTTTAATATATTGTATTATCATGCAGTTGGTACTTTATACGCAGTACCACTTTGGAAGTGGATTTCTAAAAATATATATTTAAAATGCACCTTTTAGAATCTTTTATATTATATATATACATTTTACATATTTACGAAAATTCCAATCAAACTAAAACCTTAAAATAAATAAATTTCTATTGAAATGAAAAAAGTCCTTTTCAAATTATGTAAATAAATGTTTCTACCGTTCATACATAATCAGCTGATTTGAGTATCTTTAGTGAGCATTTTGTTTTTTTATTTCTTTTATTATATTTTACTTATTTTGCTTTAAATAAGACGTTTTTATTGCAGAAATATATGCCAGTGGCTTTTTAGGTCTACCGATATGGTACGTATATGTTGACAGATTTGTAGGGATTAGTGAAATATTTTTATTGTCATATATATTTTTCAAACATTCAGCTGTGAAATAATAATGCAGGACATCCCTTGCCAACTTTTTGGCGTTTGCTAATTCTAGAACAGAAATATCCTTAATGTCATTATATGATATTAATTATATTTAAGTAAATTTCCCCACAATCAACTGGAAATGGACTACTATGTAGAAGTAACCACACCATGTATCCTTCATGTTATGGCAATAAAAGGGTTAAGCACTTGTGACAGGATTCTTGAAAAATTCTTATTCTGAATATATTAATATTTTGAAGCGCTTTATAAATTCTTCTTGTAATATTTTCAATCGTTTCTACTACAAACAACTTCTGACTTCCTCTAGATTTCATGACCAAAATCATTTGATTAATTACTTTCTCCTCGCTGAAGTGCAATCAAAGAATTGATTGTCATAGGACAACTAAATAATCCATCAAATTTCTATTTGTTAATAAAAATTAATTAAATTTCGCACTTGTTTTGTAACTCCTGCATGAGAGTTACAGCGCGTGATGGTGCCTGGAGGTTTTTGCGTTTGTCTACGTTTCTTCTCTGCTTGATATGCTTTGCTAAATCATAAGATATTTTTGAGATTTTAAGTAAATATGTAAACACGTCTGTGCATGCATCTGTGTGATTTTGATGGATGCATAATAAATTACTCGGGTTTCATCGTTTATTAAATTTTTCAGTTTTCTTGCAAGATTGTTAATGAAAAATGATTTAATGAGTTTTTACGAAAGTTTTTCAATTCAATTACTGTATGAAATTTAATCTTAGTAAGCGCAACCCCTTTTTTCTTTTGCATAGTTTCCTTTAAGTGTTATTGCGGAATGTATCGAGGAGAAGCAATTAATTTCATTTCATAAGGAGAAAGATCTTAATGAGTCTTTATAAATGTCATTAATCATTTTATCTTGTGGTATGTTTTAAGCTTTGTGTGTGTGTATGCGTGCTTGATGGTATATTAGGAGGCTTTCTGCTTTATACTTTATATATAACGATGTAATGGTGTTGTAATGGATATTTGCTGTTACTTGATGGTTCAGATAAAAGCGAAATAAAAACAATGGGAAATGATTGTGGATGTGGATGTGGATGTGAATGCGGATGTGGATACACAATAACTTTAATTTTTTTCATTTGGCCCGTCATTCGTATTTTTTGTTTTTGTTTACTATTTTCTTTAGGAATGGGAATTGTACTTCTGTCATTTATAATCTGTTGCTCCATTAAAGAAGGAATCTAAGCAAATCAGCAATTAAAACAATTTATGCAAAAATCTGCCCTTTTTCCGAAGGGCACTTACCTAAACGAGGGTTCCGCCTTTGATTACTTTGATTGTGTTTCTCTTCTTTTATTTTTATTCGTTGTGTATTTAAGAAATTTAAGTAGAATTTGGGTACCGGATATGTCGGAAGTATTTATAATAAAAGTAATAAAAGAATTATTTTTTTTTACGTTTGAAGTGGGGAAGTTCATTATTGCATTTGTATCGGGCTCTCCAATGTTGACATATCGACTCAACCCCACACCTTCGTCCTCTCTTCGTGATGTATGCCACATCCTGCATTAAAGCCACATTAGAAGTGTGTCCGACCAAGTCTAGTTTCTTCTTTCATCACATGTTTCTTTATTTTTCATAATTTTGTACAAATTTTTCTCCGGCGTGACTGTGCAGAATTGTACTGCGTGTTGCAGCATCACATGCACGAAACCATTTTGTGTTCTGCGTCATCAATTACTTCAATGTTTTCATGAATGAAAATATTTCATAAGGTACCCTTGGCCTCATATCATTTGGATTAAGGAATAGTCTACTTCGCCATGTTTCCTAGCCATACATCTCTGTACAATAGGAATCACTAATATCGGTTGTAGTTTTATTGTTTCCGATGTTTTTATTATAAATGCGATATTGTGGTTGTAAAGTAGGGTCATGATTTATCTGACGATTTTAATTGTGTTAAATGTTATTAGATAAATGCTTTACTTATAATTTAAACGAGCATATAACAAGTGACACAAATGACAAAAGTCTAGACGGATATATTTTGATGACTGGTAGATTGATAGAATGATGAGAAGCTCGATAAAAGTATGCGAAATAGGTTTGTGTAAACAAGCCGTTGAGTTCTAAACGGTGGAAAAGAAAGCAGTCTGTCATTTTACTCCAAAAACGAACCCACCATGTATTAGTGGAGAAATATAGAATCGACGTCTATTACTGACGTGTGTCAGTAAGTACAGCCTATTGCAGTCGTTGGGATCTTGCATTTCAAATAAAATGGGGAGCATGTAGTAAAACCCCTTTATTTCCTGTTTCAAAGAGGAGGAAGTGGAATATGGGAATAACTTAAATAGCTAGAGGTAATGTAAGTTTTGATAAAGCGGAAGGCATTTATATTTTGTGCATGATTGAAATTAAAAATAAAACTATATTTTACTATGACATGAGGATGTGCAGCCCACATAAAAATATATTCTGTTAAATATTTTTATTTTATACAAATAATTTAAGCTTCACACTAAAATCAGCCATAGAATATTTAATAGTCTGCCCAAACGAATACGGAACTGTAATTGGTTTCACACATGGTTTCATTTCTTTTGTAAACTTTAGCTCAGCGACCCGTTAAATTCTGGTCCTTTAAAAATAATCTCTTTTTTCTTGTGAATGCCAAATATAAGGAAATATCATACGCACACATCTACATAATAGAGAGCAGCATTCAGTACAATTTCAAGAAGTATTTGAAAACCTTTTTATTATTCATAATTATTTTAGAGAAATTAAAATACGTTTTTGTTAAAAAGTTAGTGTACTCGTAAGGGGGGGAAAAATATTGACACAAATAACTTAAATGTCTCCTGGGCAAGGAGTAATAATTTTTATTTATTTACTGAATATTACAAGTATATGAATATATGCTTTTTTTTAAACTAACTTAACCTGCAAAGCTTCGGCTTGACCGCAGAAAAACAACCAGGATCTATGCACCTCCGGTTTGGCAGTCTGCTTATTATTCATTCGCCTATGGAGGCAGCCGTATAATTATAATATGGCTAGAAGCAATGGCTGCTGAGGCTATCGGCTGGACTTCCCGATGCGGAATTGAAATCCAGTCTACCAAAAGCATTATATTCTTTATATATATCTGAAAGAAAAAAGTACAACATGAATAGGTTCTTTCCTTTCTGCTACTTACATATTTGTGCCCCACTACACATCTTCCTCCCATATATGCAAATTACACATTCCATACACCCACGTTCGCAATGAACCCGTTGGGATTCACTCCAAGCTCTTTTAATGTTTCTTGTTTGAGTAATAACAAGAGAATGTAAGTATGTATTTTAAAAGGAAAAAAAGGTACGGTTATTGATTCAGTTTCCCTTCTCTGCAAACAAAAGTTGATAAAACGACGTTTAATTTTCCATTAACATAACAAACAGTTGTTAAGTAAAAGCTGAAAATTTAAATTTCATTACAAATTTATAATTCGAGACACCATTCAATTCTTCAGCTTAAACCTTTTCTCACACCTCGTTTGCAGGAGGAATGTTTATGGGCAAGATTACCAACTGAGCTTTTGTGTTATTTGAATTGTGGCTTATGAATGAAAACTTGAAATAGTGTTGTAGCAGTACCGGAGCGAATATATCCGTATGTAAAGGTGTAATCGATATGCAGACAGAGGGATTTAGCAAAAGATTGAGCACATGGATGTAGGTGTGAGCAAGTATTCGAGAAGAAATAATTGAATCCTTTTGTGGAAGTGAAGGCCGAACGTTAAGCTATTTAGGAAAATAAAATGAAGGAAAGAAAGAAAACTCTTTTAACTTTTCTAATATGTAAAAATTAAAGAAATATCATTTTATGCTCATCTACTTTCAAACTTTTGTGCTGATGTAATAGAAAATTCAAAGCTAAAAGTTATTGGCATAAGAAGGACCTTTATTTTCTTAGGAAATGAAATATTCTTGAAATCTTGAAAATAATTTATAGTTTATATATAGATGATATTATTCGTAATAAAATTTGTGATAAGCGGGTAAAGAGAAAGCTTAAGCCATTTATCTTCAAAAAGGTTATTGTCCTTAGAGCATTCGGACCCTTTTTATTCGTTTGTTCTCAAATTCATCCGCTGCTTTTGTTACAAGAAAAAGAAGAAGAAAAATTATATATATAAAAAAAAAAGAAAAAATGTTAAATGGAAAAGCCAGCATAAGCAGTAGATTGTGTTGATTATTTAACAAACAATGAAAGAAACTATGGACTCTCCTTTGCCACATCTCGGAAATACTAAATCTCTTACTGTTCACCTATTTTGTTTTCCATATATCCCACTCTGCTTTGCAGCATTTCTATCGTCCTGAAGTGTGTAGTCCTTTGAATGACCAATAAAATATTGGCACTAAACGTTTCATCGTATCAATTTGCCTGAGTATTTGAAAAAGCAAAAAACGAAATGAAATGAAATTATACAAGCAGAGATAAAGAAACCCTCTCCAATCAACAATATGAATGGGATGCCATTTCACTTAACAAGATGCTTGCATAATCAAGCAAATCGACATTTGTGTATATTCAAGGATAATATACTATCCCGCATAAAGGAATAGATAAAAAGAAAAGAGATACTCTGAAAGGTTACATAAAATTCCTTGCCATCAAATATAATTCATTCAATTCTCGTGGGAATTTAATAACAAACAAAGTTTGGCTTCTCTTACACACGATGGTTTTATATGTGACATGGCTTTATCTTTACGGGCCGCAGAGCTTGGTGGATTTTATCACTATAGTGAAGGTGAATGTGTTTACTTTAAAATCTCGTTTTAAGTTTGGGCGAGGTTTCTTTGTGGCTTCTAAATAGTCCTTGACAATTCAACAAACTCTGCTTTCGAAGGAGGCGGGGAGTTTGATATTATGCAGTCATGCTTTTCAGCGATTCCTTTAGCTTGATGAATAGATTGATGGTTTAGGTGTCCCCGGTGGAGAGAATTATGAGAACTATGAGATTATGCTATACTACCAAGAACCCACTCTAATCTTACCTATGGCTATTCTTCATCTGTGAAATTCTATTCGGTCTGGCTCATCACAAGTATGTTGTGAGAGATAATGGGGTGCTTGACATTAAGATATTACCGTCTTCAAAATAATTATTTTTGAATAAACAAAAAAACATAAACTGATTTAAATACTTTTGCAATCACATCTCTGAAGCTTTTTAGCATGGTTGCATTTTCTTATTAATTTTAAAATTCCCCATCGCTTGAAACGAACTTGGGTTCACCTTTTTTTTTAGGGGGAAAAAACTTATAAGGTATCACATTTATTACATTTTATTGTATTTTAATCACGTGTGAGAAAAAGTAACAACCAGTCTTTTTTCAGTATTAACTTTAAACTAAT
Organism: Ormia ochracea; assembly: GCA_963402855.1. NCBI lineage: Eukaryota > Metazoa > Arthropoda > Insecta > Diptera > Tachinidae > Ormia > Ormia ochracea. The sequence continues at coordinate 57,145,299 of OY727106.1, read as the reverse complement.
AAGCCGCCCTTGGCCGACAAGTTTGGCAAAGTTTTGACCGCTTTTAAGAAATCAGACACTTCACAGGCATACGAGTAACCAGCTGTTATGTCAGTCTTTTTCCAATTTATATAATTTACTTGATCACTGACATCGTTACAAATTATATAATCCCGTTCGATCTGCTCCAAAGACAAGTGGGGATTGTTGACGCCCACAAAGACAATGCCTCGTTTGGTAGCAGGCTCAATAACCACACGGAAATACAACATAGGCACTGGGATCAAACCATTGTTGTTGGCATCACGTGCCAAGTAGAGGGGTGTTTCATGCCCGTCGATGTTGGGCAATGTGGTAACACCATATGTGCCCGTGTAACACTCGACACTGATCTCCTTCATGGAAACCCATGCGCGCACACCATCCTCAACACGTGCCCAATTACCAGCATTGAAAACCTGCCATTGTGGCGCAACATTAACAAAAATAAACGTGGCACGCTGTTGGCTTCCGTACACTGAATCCGCTTTGGCATTTAAATGACCACGGGCCAAAAAAATATTTTTGCGCACGTTAAAATATTGTTGGCCAACACCTCGTAAGTCAGCATCAATGATTTCTTGCTGGGATTTTTGTGTATAAAGTTTGTCCACATCTTTGCCATCAAAAAAGCCAGCAGTTTGGAAGTTCGTGCGTTCCACGCCTGTCTGAAAGAAATTGTTGCCGGGTTGCAAAGTGTGATAGACATAACGAGTGACTTCCTCCTCTTCATTAAAACAGATTTCCATTTGTTCTACAAAGCGCAAAGGGGTGACTTCGAAACCTACTTTAAGCAAAGTGCCACCATTACAAGCAATGCCGGTTTTTCTAATTACAAACGCTGGCCAGGACTTGCAAACGAATTCAGAGAATTTGTATTTGGTGCCATCGACCTTAAAAGTCGTTTCGCTTACACAGGTGGCCGTAATAAGAGTCTTATCAATAGACTTGAACTTATTGGGACAAAACAGTTGCATAGTTTTGCCGGACTCCACTTGCATGAAACCCTTCTTAGAGTAGGGATAAAAAGCAGCGGCATTTGTCTCCAAGAATATGGGCTGCTTATTAGTTAAGTCAGAGCGTATTTGAATGCTACATTCTGAAGATTTAAGAAAAAACATAAGTTTTGCCCTTCAAATTTTTTAGCTGCTGGAACTTACTATGTTTACGGGCTTCTGGCACTATATCCGCAGTCTCCAATTGACTTTTGGTCAACACAGTACCGTTCTCATAATCCAAAGTCTCCTCCTCTACCACCAAAGGGGCTTCCGGCAAGTCCTCAGAAATCTTCAATTTTTCTATCAGGTCCAGACGAATATCAGTAATGCCAGCGGATGTGGCCTCAAAGAGACCACATATTACACTCAGCAGCAGAAAATTAGCAACCAACTTCATGATTAACCACTAGTGTTTGTCCTGAGCGTTCTCAATGCCTTCAACTTAAATACTCTGCGATAATAGAACTCCATGCTCTTTATCGAATTTTAACTAATTAATAGGCAGAAGTCTTCAGTTATTGAAATTGCGCTTGCAAGACCACATATAGCACTTTTACTCTAATCGCGTGATAAGATTTTTCTTATCAATTTTTTTTTTAATTTTATTTTTTTTCTTTTCGTTTATTGGTATCTAGCGCAGTGAGTGCCGGTAAACTGGTTAAGAATAATGTCTGAGTAATAAGTTTCTCTCTTTTACTGCGGTTTTCCAAAATAACCGCTTATTCCCTAAAGTTTTGAAAAGCTCAAAAGAAGGAAGACGACCCAAAAAAAAAGCTTTAAAAGTTAGAAAAAAAGGCTTTAAATTGTCAGATGATTCGTTGAGGTGGTCTTTCTTAAAAAATATCTAAGAGTTCGAATACTTTTGGACTTTACTGTACACTTGGCTTAATACAATACTACCACCCTCAATATTTTAAACGTATTCAATATGTAAGCAACACTGCAAGCTTAGGATTGTGCTGACAAACAATATAGTGCCTAAGTTTTAGTCTTATTGGGGAATAAATAAACTGTGGTGCGGTAATATGCATTGCTATTTTATATTACGTTTTAAAATACGTCAGCGGTCTAAAACTCACATTCGTCATTTAGACATGGGCGGTTACTCATGAAAACCACTGCGATTTGCTGTCTTATCGTTAATACAATCGATCTCTTTAGTTTTAGTTTACCTATTTTATTTTATATATATATTTTTTTTTTGGTTGATTATTATCGTTTCAAAATAGTTGCGATAATTTTCATTTGATTTATATGATTCGATGATGGCAAATAAAGTCTAAAACGAATAAAATTATGTAACATCACTTTCAAGGCATTTAGTCACGAGCTACATTGGGGACTCTATGCGCGACTAGTTTACCAGCGGATTTCCACAAAGTTATAATTGTGCACGTGCAGCGGCACGTTGTTCCTGAGATGTTTTATTACAACTTCAGTTGGGGCCTTTCTGTATAAGGGCCCAAGCATATGATATGTTTAATTAAGAATGCATTGACGCGAATGAAAAACAAGGCGAATATATGCCAGTCGTAATAATTTTAAAACTTAATAATAATTTCAGTTTTTGACAGCCCATTTTGCCAACTTGGGTCTTAAGCGTCGTATGCAATCCACAATACGTTCTATTGTCATTTTCAACAAACATCAACTTGTCGACGGAAAAGTTTTCCACAATGAAGAATTTGCTGGCTCTGAATTAATTTTCCCCGAACTCTTAATAAAATTGATGTAAAAAAAAATTGTCATCTGCAAAAGTACTTGCCGTACGTCAAAAGTTGCCCAATTTTAGTGCTTTCCGCTGGCGGAGAGGTATTGAGTGGAACTAACAAAGTATATGCTTTTGACGTTTCTTCTTTGTTTTCAGATTTCATTTTTGTAAGGCAGATGTAAATAATTCTGTTTTCAATTTCCGTCACTGCAAAATTTCACATAAATTCAAGTCAACAAAAATAAATTTGTGCCTTCTAGGCGATTAGTAAATGGCCTGTCTTAATACTCATTTATTCATTTCATATTTTTTTTCTTAAATAAAATAAAATTATTTTATTATATATTTATTTTATAAAACAAGTTTTCTGGATTTTCTAAAAATATTTTGGTTAAAATGTCTTTGGGGATTTAGATTAAAAATAATCAATTTGAATTTAATGAAATAAAAATATTAATATTGGGACAAGTCTGATAAATCAAGTCTTAAATACGCCAAAAACAAAGAAAAATAAATTATAATTAAGAAACTTTTGCGAAATCATTTTAAAATATAGATATCTTTTAATTAAAAGTTCCACTTATTTTTGGATTTTATCATTATTTAAAGTGTCTAAAATATAACTTCTTTTAATATTCGTTTAAGCTTTTAAAGCGCGCGCAGCAAATGGCTGTTATCATCTATTTTTAGTTTGCAAATTATAAACGATATTTGAATCGTTTGCTCAAGAGGTGTGTATAGTATTGAGAACGTTCACCGCTTATGCTTTGGAATATGTATAGTTCGTTGAACTTTTAGCGAAAACTTGAGCGTTGAACTAGAGACTCGCGGCTTTTATAGTCTTCTCCATCAAAAAGGGTCGAAAGGCTGAGTGGATGGCAATTTGTACAATATCAGTTTGTGACGCCATAAAGCATATATCTATATATTCTGGAACCATTTAAGAAAGAAAGTTTATTTAACTTTGTCCGTCTGTCTGCCTGCCTGTCTGTCCTCGGCCTGCCTGTCTGTAGGAATGTAAATTTTGCTCAGAATTTTCTCAAAATCATGCGGTGTGAAAATTAGCAAATTCGTATAATAAATGCATATCCTTCAGAACTGTAGCATAAACCAATTTGTTTGTTATGCCTACACAATTAGTGGCCCAACATATGGAAAAAAAGTAAAGCTGAAATTTTTTTTACAAAAAAAAAAATAATATTATCTTGATTAATTATTCGATTTTTTTAATTTATTTATTTATCTGCTATTCCAAAATGTCGTGTTTTGTATAAAAATGTAATTGCAGTATACCAAAATAGCTGGAGTACATATTCTTGGAGAAGGGTATATAAGATTCGGTAAGTTTACTTTATGGAATTCTACTTTATTTTCTGAAAAAAAAAGAAGTTTTACCTTGTAAATGTAATCTCGTTAAAAGGCTCATCCTGCTCTTCACAAATGTACTTGTAGTAAAAAAAGGATAATAAATAAATAAAAAATACAACACACAAAAGAACTGATGGAAATCCAATCCTTCGGAATAGTCATAAATTCTACTTGTAATAACCATAAATTCACCTTCCCCTCTTTTCAATGTGAATGGGAATCCCTGCTTTTTTGGCTCTGATTATAATGATTTACGAGTATAGCAATATATTTTACTTTGCCAATAAATTTTGCTGTGCCAAAATGTTGTTGGAGGTTTCTACTCAAATTTTGTTATTTTAACACGTGCTAATGAAGTGAAATTTATTTCATTTCCAGGTCTCGACCATCTGAGACACGTGGTTTTTATCTGGGAGATGTTAGTGATTTTCACTTTATATTGCAATATAATGTCTAGTTTTTATATTTATTTATTACTTTTATTTATTCAATTCTAATAATCTTGTGAGGGTTTTTTATACGGTCGATTCGCTTTCTTTGCTTACGTGAAATTATACGTGAAATACATACGGATTATTAATCGATTACATGCGATTAATTTCTAAGCCGATACAGTTTGATACCGTGACAGAGTTGTGGACATAAAGAATATTCTGCGTATTCCTAACCGAGTGATATATATCTAATATAACTAAGAAATTTTATTTTAATAGGCGAATGAATAATGTGCAGCCTACTAAATCGGACGTAAAAGAAAAATTCTTCTTTTCTTTAATTCCATATGTTGGACCACTAATTGTGTTGGTATAACAAACAAACTGGCTTTGGCTAGAGTCCTGAAGGATATGAAGTTCGAATTACTTGGTTAGAAAAATACTTGGCGTTGCCTTCAAAATAAATGCTTTAAGTAATTATTTTGAAAAGTTATAATTTTAGCTCGTTTACAAATGTGATGACGAGGCCCCAATTCGCCTTCTGAAAGAACTTTATATGTAAAACACGCCCTGCGGTACAAAATGCTAAAAGATATTTTAATGTCCTAATTATTTTACACAGACTTTTAGAGACTTTATTTCTGTTTTCTCTTCTCTAGCTATTTTTAAGTGCAGCTATAACTTCAAATATTTCTCTACTGCGACTTCACGTTGAGGCAGAAAGAAAACAAATTAAATACATTTATTTCATGGATTGTATAAAATCCCATAATAGTTTTTTTCTTTTATTACTTTCTAAGCATTTGGAAAAACAATTACATACATACATATTTATTTCATATGGCTGCGTGTGCGTTATAATAGATTTTTTACAACTTTTTCTTTTTACCTTTTTGGTTTCTTGTACGACGATTAGCATTTCAGACACTTAAGTATTCAACTAGAAAATATAATTTGCTCAATTTGATAAATTCTTCTGGCTGACATTTTTTTATACACATGCCAGCAAGTTGCTGCAATATGGAAGGATATGAAAGCATTAAACACATTCGCAGGACTTAAAGCGTTGCTTTAAAAAGTTACACTTTTATGAACGCAAAATTACTTATTTAAAATATATTTAAAGCAAGAAATATTTAGTAAATTGTTTCTGTATAATTTATTTATTTACAATATTAATTTTGTACTGTGTTCTGTTGCTGAATGAAATCGGATACTTGACTTTTTCATTACACTGGCAGCAAATAAATAGAAATTGCTAGCCTGAGTTGGCCAGACACGCGGAAAGATGTTGCCTTAAAAATAAGGAATTTTTTTTTAATTTTAGTCGGTTGGCTGCTCTGCGTATGTGTTTAATGCTTAGCAGGGGATTACAAGACATATGACAAATGCATTCTAATAAAGTATATATATTGCTTGGAAAACGCATTTTTCTACTAGAATTTATATAAAACTAAATGAGACTTACAAATATTTATTTAAGCACATATTTATATAATTACAATAACGCTTTATTAAAGCACATCAGCAGTATGCACTGACTGTGCCGCAATTGTGTTTGATAATGATATTGTATAATTCTAGACGTCGATTCAGTTTTATACAAAATGACTGATTCTCTCTATGGAAAACTTCAGCGCATACCTTGATATTATGCTTTTCTCCTTTCCAGTTCGTTTCTTTTTTATCAGATCTTGATTTTATATATGTGTGTATGTATATCCATCTACTATATACATACAAGCATACATTTGCTTATTTAATTATTTACAATTGAATAGAGTGAATTAGGAATTCCATTTTTGCTTATTTATTTATTTACTTGTATGTATAATTAAAGCTGACACTTCAGTATTAAGATTTATCTTACAATTAAAATCATTGGAGCAGAAGATTGCATAGCATGATGCGTTCAAAAATTAATTAAAGGAATCCTCCCGGCAAGATGGCCAAGAATATTATAAACAAACAAGATATACAAGAATATTGAGAACGAATGCAGTAAAATGATTATTAATTTAATATTTGGCCTTTTTGCTAAAGAAAATTCTTACTTTTCTAATCCTTAATCTTCTTATTTTATAATATTATTTGATTTATTATTTTTATCTGCTCTACCCATGAATTAATTTATACCAAGTCATGAATATTTATAAGAATCATATTGTAGGGAAGTATATTCCTTCGCTTCCATACTTATGCTTAACAAGATTAATTTAACGTTAATGCCTGGCGTATGTGTGTAAGAAATGAATCAAGTTTATTTTCTTTAAAAAGGGTACTACACGGGCGGACCCTCTTTGTGAAATTAATAACAACTGAATATTTAGGAATAATATTAATTTCATGAATTGATTGTGAAAGCATTTCCTTTTGTAAGACAAAAACGGAAATAAAAATAAACAACAAATAGTTTAACAACAAAAAAAAAAAAAAAACAAAAGCAACAAAATATTATCCAGTATAACCAGTGGCGTGTACATGTTGGGAGTTAAAACTAATGGCGTTTTCTTTTCTACAAAAAAAGGCAACACTACCCGCAGGGAGGGCAATTTTGTGTTCTTTTCTCGAAAATGCATTGCACTGTGAAAGGTTTGCGTGTTCTTTTCTAAAAAATGTTGCCTTTTCGCAGTGCAAAAGGCATTGCACTTTTGCCCTGAACAAATCAACAGGGCAGAAATTGCCTTTTAAAACACACGGTTTTTATTCTTGCACAGCGTTACCAGAAAATGTTCAAAAAAAGTCTTTTGATTTGAAAGTGTCACAAAATTAGATTTTAATAGTTATTTTTGTATTTTGTATCATATAAAACAAACAAAAGAACACTATGCGGCTGCTTATTTGTATGAGATATTAAAAAAAAAAATATTTGTTTTCTCAAGCAGATGAATTAGCAATCTGGCAACTGAATATTTTTGTATACACATTTCATAAAATATACAGAAAATGTTTGTTTATCAGGTGTAAGAAAAAAGGCATTGCACTTTTTTCTAATTTGTGTTCTTTTCTCGTTGTATAAAAAATTGCACTTTCACAGGGCGGGCAATGCATTTTAAAAAGGCACCTTTTCACAGGGCGACATTTTTAATGTAGAAAAGAAAACGCCATAAAATATGCATTATTGATTAGCTTAATCTACAGTACACATGCGGGTGCCTCCGTAGGCGTTTGAGAAATGCGCTGCATACTTAATCGGAGGTTGCGGGTTCGACGCCTGCCTAGTCCGTGGGCAAGGCGAAAGCTTTGCTGGTTAAGTTAGTTTTTAAATTTGCTGGATATTCAGTTTTTCATATTCTTTCCATTTTCACGCTTTAGCAAGAAGCGCCATCGCTTAAGGAGTTACAAATAATTTTCAATTGGTGTTGTTTTTTTTTGGTGGTGTGATGTTTCGTAATTTATTTCACATGTTACGTTTCACATTTGGGTTGGTTGTTTGGTTTTACAAAAATATTACAATTTGTGCGTAAATTTCCACAGTTACTAAAACAGCCATTATTAAGGCATTTACACAGCAGTAGAGGCGTCGGAATGGACGTCGACGCTGACATTGTGACTCTGCACAGGAATCAAACGAGTTTGGCAAGTATGGTTGGCCTCGTAGGTTGTCAGTGTCATCACTGTTTGGGTCTTTGAATACTTTAAGTCGTGCATTTCCAATGCAACCGGGCCAATGTCAAACGGACGCCAACGAGGATGAACTGTTACAGGCAACGAGCAAAGAATCATTTTCATCGCTACCACTGCCAGCACTGCGTTCCGACTCGTTGATAACTTCCAGTTTAGTTTTTGGATGAGCAATTTTATATTTGTTATGGCGTTTATTGACAAGTATTGAACGTATATTATTGTTGCGTGCATTTTGATTACGCCCAGCACGTTTGGGGGAAGCACCCAGCATGGAACAATCACTGCTTTCACCATCTTCGTCATAATACTCATCAGTATGCTCATAATATTCCTCACAGTCATAATCATCGCATTCGAAATCAAAATCCTCATCATTCTCACAATCGTAGTCATCGATATCGATATCGAAAAAGGCACAACAACCGGGCGTGGCTTTATGTTGTGTGGTGACATTGTGGCAACGGTTACGTTGATGTTGATGCTGATGTGCGTTTGTTTGGGTCGAGTGTTGATGTTGATAGTGATGCTGCTGTTGATTTTGACATTCATTGTACGATTTAGCCAATGAATTGTTAGTTTTTGTCGTCAACGAGGTTTTTGCCTGGATTTGATGGGAGGATAAATCATATGATGTGAATTTTTTATTGATTAGACGCTTGACACTTATATTGTCATTATATGCTAGTTCTATTACCTCAGGACCGCGCCAAGTGATGCCCGAACGTACCAAGTTGTAGAAACGTAACACACCCCACATGGAGAGGACCTGCAATAAAGTGGGACAAGCAAAGCTCTTTAGCTTTAGAAAAGCTCTTTAGCTTTTAAACAGAAAGTACTTCAGAAGAAAAAATTAAAACAAAAAAGAGAAAAAAATAAAATATCTGCACTTGCTTTGGTCCAACTACTCTATTTTGATATGCAATGCCTGTGTCAGTTTATTGCCTGCCTAAGACCAATCGCCCATTAAAAATTTTGTACGAACTCGGCCAATTTTCCTTATTTGATGCCTTTATAGTACAATAGACTACATGTATCGGGGTGTAATTTATATATTTTTCATTTTATATATATTTATATTTATTATACAGTACGAGCTCGATTAGCGCAACAGGCCCATCTTTACATAAGAGTCCTTGTAAGTGCAACTTTTTCCAAGAGTCAGTCTCTTTTAGTGAAATTTTCTGTGTCTTATAAAACAGAAAGGAATTTTCTTTGCGAATTTATATCTTCAGAAACGTAGTTTGAAGAAGTTCGTAAAATTTCAGAAAATAACCCATTTTGGGAATATTCTGGCTAATGCATGGGGCAAAATTTCTAACGGCGCCAATGAGAAATGTTGGAACGTATTAATATCAAAAAATTAACAATGGACTGACAAAGACGATCTAACATTGGTTTTGTTATGGGATCAGACGACAGAAGAAGCGTCTTCAATTATAGCATCCATTTTAAATTTGTTGAAGGATGTCTTTCTGAAAGTGCAGAGTAGATCCGAGGAAAGTGTAGCTATAGAATTTTTTAGACAAAGAAATTAAGGCAACTACACAAATTACACATAAGGAAAAACTTGAACTAGATGATGCCATTAAGTCTCTTGACATTTGTATGGTGTGGACAACCGAAAACTATGGCCATAAATGGATTTGTTTCGATTGTCGTTTAAAAGCAGGAAAATTCTCGTATACAAGAATCAATACAAACATTAGTTGGACCCGTAGAATTTTCTGCATAAATATTTATTTCATTGCCTCCGTAGGCGAATAAATAATGGGCAGCCTACTAAAGCGGACGTCGCGGGTTCGATTCCTGCTGCCAAGCCGAAAACTTCGCAGGTTAAGTTAGTTAAAAAAAAAGTTAATAATATTGTATATAAAAATATATCGTTAGCATAAAAATTTATCGCCCGGATACTATTTTTTTTTTGGGGTAAAAGCGATAGAATAGATTTCGCTAATCGCAGAAGGCATTTTGAATTCTTTCTTTAATGTTTTTACATTTTAAAGCCTGACATGCCAAATAATTAAATTTATTCTGTTTTTGTGAGCGAATTTGCCTGCTTTCACATGCTAGTAGATTCGCCTTGTGGCTGCAAATGTTTCTCAGAATTTAGTTCAACCCTGTAGGAGAACTTCAGTTTTAAAATCGTTTTCATTTCGTATTTTGTTTAGAAATAGAAAATTTCCAAATTTTAGTGTAGTTATAAAAACAGTTTTCCGAAAAATGTTTAAAATCACACATTTTGATAAGAAGCTCTGCCATCTGTTGAGGCATCAATTGGATTGCATTGATGGGAGTAATTGCGGCTTTTTCTCTATTTGGAATTTGTGCCCTGAAAATTATTGGAAGGCATTGAAAAACCTTTATTCGGGCCAATGTATTTGTCGCACACAGTATTTTGCATTTATATATTGGTTGGTCTTGATAATAAGTATCCTGGGTAGTGTAAGCGACAGTGGAACAACAGTTTAACCACTTTTCGAATTACAGATTTATTGTTTTGTAGGTTTACAGTATGTATGAATTCAATCGTTTATTTTGGGATTGTGGTAAACAGCCGACCGTGTGGCGACAGCGTACGTATTACTTTTTGCCACCACCTGTTTTACGTAAATGTCGTTTAGTGAGCTCATTAATCATGCTCCTGTCCTGGTTACTCTTAAGCTATGCTGTGGTCAAGGTTCGTTTAATGTGAAGTTCATAAAGCAAATCACATGTTGGCATTTTGTTTTATCAGGTCTCCCCCAGCCATATGACACCCTGGCTAACTATTAGCACAATCGTACTTGTTTTGGAATTAATCATGTGGACAATGGAAGTACTTTTGGGCGCTTGCAAATTGGAACTGTACACACTGTTCTCCTTCGCATTGGCGATAATTAATTATTTGTTTGTGTGCTGCGTGCACAATGTTTTCCAAGATGCCATTCAAATTAATGATGTGCAAGACTTAAGTTTGTGGAATTTTTTTATTTGTAGAATTATTTAAAAATCTTGTATTCAATAAGTTCAAAAAGAAATCGGCTTGCAACTAAAATTATATTCCCGACTTGTGTGGGCAAACATCTGTATGTAACCTCGTCTTTGGGAATTGAAAATATCCATCGAAATATTAAAGTTTGGTTGCCCTAAAATAATTCATTGTAGTTGATTTGAAACGCGTATTAGCGATGTATATTTCGCTGGAAGAGCAAGATTTTCCTCATCAGTCCCTCGAGAAATACATCTAATCGGTCCCCGTATGCGCAGTGTAAATGTACAAATTCAAAAACTACGTTTTTTTAATTCTATTCTTCTAAATAGAAGGTCATTTCGTTGAACCGTTTTTATTTTATTCAAGGTTAAGGATCTAAATTGTACAAGGACCGATTAGATGCATTTCTCAAGGGACCAATGAGGGTTAAACAATTTTTGCCAATTTTTGCTTTTTAAATTTTACCAAGAGAATTTTCAATGTCTTTATTGAAATATGTAAATAAAGGACCAAAAATGATCTTTTTCATACAATGAGATTTTATTAAAAATTATTTACGAGGGAAATGCATTGTATTCTTCTTCACAAAACTTACATTTATAAATGCTCGTGCTATGAAAAAGGCCACTTCCGCTTTGCACATTGCATCGAATTGCTGTGGAAAGTAAAGAAAAGACAGAAATTGTGTTGTTGCATTATAATTTCTTTTTTTTTATTTTCATTTATTTATTTATGTTTTAATGTCATGGAATGACTCAGCGTTTATGCTGGCCTTTTCGATTACTTTAATGAGTAAAACCAAATTGGAAACTGACATTTAATTAAAATGAAAATATAAATTAAATGAATAAAAGTTTTAATTTTGTTTTATTTACGTAAACGACGTTTGACGTGATCGAAATAAATATTAAATTCTAATTGATTATTTTTATGTTAAACTCAAATTCAATAAAATATAATTTTAAGAGTAGTTTTGTCATCTCTTGAAGCCCACAGGAATCCTCCTTAAGAAATTTGTATTGGCAAATAAAATTCTTAATAAGAAATAAAACAAAGAAAGAGAAAATAAATTAAAATCAAAAGAGGGAAAAATTAAGAAGGAGATAATAATATGCAATTTCTTGAAGCAAATTTTGGGGGAAAAAACTACAAATGGGTCAACCACTGGTCTAGACTCCTGCCACCGAGAGGTTTAAAAAATTAACGATGTCTATTCATTTTTCTCAAGTCCTTTGATATCACATGTGTTAATTGCGGCGAATATATTAAAGTGGCTTTGATGGCATACAGTGAACACATACATATATATATATATATATACACTCCCTTGCCTTCTTCTGCAGCAAACTTAATTTGGCGGCGTAAAGGCAGTTGATACAGTGCTCAGATCTCTGGACCCGCTGATCTTAGAAAGTAAACAACGAGTATAGAAAAAAAGCTTTACAAAGCAAGCCATGAATACTGAACTGACCGCTAAAATGGCTCACAGTACGCGTATGCAGAAATATTTGTCCATTTGTCTCGCCATCTGGCCGTGCAGCTGAGTGGTCGTCAAAATAATACCAGCCATATAAATCGTACCTTTTAAAATTGTGCTGCCGATATCCTGCTGTATAGAGTAGTTTTAATTCGTGCTAAACAAGGAATCCAATAAAAATTCTTGCATACTTTTTGGCGCTGCAAACAAAATATTGCCTCATAGTGCGGATAACTGATAGCGACTAGAGTCAGTTGTCATACGTACTCCTGCCATTATTTGTTTATGCCTTTTGAAAATAATACTTTAATTTTGGTGTTTAATTTTTAAAATTTTTTAAATTATTTTCTTATACTTAAAATTTTAACATGAATTTGCAACAGTTTGCAATTGTTTCAAAATTAAATAAATTTTTCAATTGATTGATATCATTGAATACGTTGTAAAACATTACAAATTGCTCTTTAGATAATTGATTACTTTTTAAATAAAATTAAAAATTATCCAAATTTAATAAAATCTCCCACTCAGCCTAAGTCTATAGAAATGTATTTCTAATCCATGGCAAGGAATTTTTGTTGGCATAGAAAAAGAAAACAAATAAGGGATTCGCAGCTAAACAAAATGTAACCAGAACTTTCAAGCATCTGCATACGAATGTAAATAATATTTTATTGTTGAAAAGCCAATGAAGATTTCTTAGCAACTTGCTCGTAACACATAAACACTTTAGAAGGATTTCAATGTGCTAAATACAAAAATTAAAACAAGAGTTCAAGGCTTAACTCGATATTTGATATTTTTTGATTACCATTGAATAATTTTAGTATCTAGACAATTTTGACTGCCAAAAATTTATGCAATAAAATTTAGGAAACAAATTTAATTGATATTATTTCGGTACGTACAGAAAATGTCGTACAAACCTTTTCATGCTAATTTTGGTACATGTTTTTATGAAACTGTCCTTTTATGAAACGGAAGATTTATTCCCAAATTAAATATTTTAGGTAAAAGTTTTTATATCTCTTCTTTAATTATTAGTAAATAACTTTAAGTAAAATATCGTTTAGAATAAAATAAAAATCTTTTCTAAATTTAAGTATTTAAGTATATTTTAATAATAAATTTTTTAAGTGTAGAGCTGCAGCATTTCGTTTGCAATCATCTATTTCTCTGCAAACTACTTCTTGGAACAGAATGACTTTTTGTAATAATTTTTGGTGGGGAAATTTTAAATAAAATTCGCCAGATCTGGTACTGGTAGTGCAAATTATCACATCGCTTATAAATAACACGCGGAAACCAATAAAGAGTAAAAGAGAGATAAAGAAAATATTAGAGATGGAAGGAAAAACTTTTCTCAGTGTATCGCATATTCCAACCAGTGTATCGTACTAACAAAAACCAAAAAAAAAAGTATTGTGGTCTACGAAATAAAATGTGAAGGACGAGAGAAGGTCCTTTTCCATCTGGCATATGTCGCGATCACAAAAAGAAGTTCAGAGAGAAGAGTGTTTGAGCATAAAATCAATATATAGCAAAAGAGAGGATCAAGAGAACTTGCACAACATACATAAAAGGCATGTCACATAGCGGATGTGGGAGGAGCCAAAATATTAACAAAAAATGGCGAATGTTCGAAGGCGATTCCAATAATTAAGAATGGCGAATAACATTTGTAAATTATTGCAATTGGAAGTTTAAGTATGTTTTTGTGTTTTTCAAATAGACGATTCCTTGAGAATTTCCGGGTGTGGAAGAATAATAGAACAGAATAGTAGTTTTAGTTGGAAAAAACCATGAGAGAAATTAACTAAAATTTGATAAAAGAATTAAAAAAAAACGTCTGACGAGACAACAAAAACCAAAAGATAAAATTAGGCATTAATTAATTCTCTATTTTATATGGGCGGGAATAATCTCAAGGACTAAAAAATTTATTGAGCTTTAGGCAAGTTTTCTTGCCGCAATTCTGGTTTTATAAAGAAAAAGGAGAAAGAAATTCAAAATTCAATTCAAATTTTTTGCAACCGCTTAAAATTGTCCTTCAATCAACACAGTCGGTGTATGCCTTACGACTTAGTTACATTTCCATGGTAGCATCGCCACTGACAATGACTGCACACACTGAGTTCGCTGATGTTTGCTGCTGTTGACGTTTAAAACTTTTCTATGAATTTTGAACATCCAAAAGCATCCAGTTAAAACTTTTCCTTCCATTTAAATACGTTTGTGAGTGTGTGAAATTGAACACGTTTGCATTTGCGGTCAATTGCTAACTACATTTCTCTGTTTTTAGCAATAAAACTATGTCAAATAGAAGCGAACATCGAATATGAAATGTTGGAAAAAGTTTAATCTTCGGTTTTGTTGGAGGCCAAAACAAAAATAAATTTTGTAATAACAATTTTAATATCGTTTCTCTCTAAAATTTAAGCTGCTTTAACTTTTAAATTTTATAAAATTTCCTTGTTAAAAAAAAACCAGAGAGTATATTGTATGCTTTAGCCACCATACAACTGAGCAATTAAAATGTAGCAGAAGTACAAAAAATAAAACTAAATAAACTATTTCTATTCTCTATTCAACATGGCTTGTCTGCATTTTCTGCCGGGTCGTCTTGCGGCATAATTAACTGGCAACTATAAAAGTTATCTGAATGGACACTTTTATTTCTTCGCTTCCTTATTTAGAGTGCAATTGTATCTGCAAATGAATAGATTTTTCTCCTCGTACGAGATACAATTCTACTTTTATTGTCTCATTGTTATTCAAATTATTTTAAATTATATTTGCCTGTCTTTTTATATTTGTTGGAGTATTTGTGGCACACAAGAAGAATTCCAGGAGGACAAATATTGCAATTGTTTTTTTTTGGCTCTCATAATGCAAAAAGGACACACCTATTTTTAATTTTCTTTTTTGCGGAAATACAGAGAAACCAAAATTAGAATAGAGAATAAGGAAAATAGAAAACTGCAGCGGAAATGCAGCAAACTGTAATCTACAAAGTGCATCTGTGTTTCATCTGAAATTTCAGTAGTTGCAGTGTAAAAGACCTTAAGTGCAATTAATTCATTTTAATATTTAAAAATGTGCCAGGATTGGCTTTATAAAAGTCTTTTAGTTATTATTTTATTTATGTATTAATTTATTTATTATTTTGTTTTCATCTGGAAGAGGATGGAGAATAAATGCCGATAAGCTCTTTTTACCTTTAACTGCAGCCATTTTATTAATTACCTCGCAGCACATTTCTAAAATGCATTAAAAACTAAAATAGAAAATCTATTTGCATTTAAATATCTTGATTTAATTTGAAATTTAATTTCAAAGAACAAATCGTGTTCCCTCAGTGGCATTTTGTGAAATTTGGCACTACGCCACACAGTGGGGTAAACCTTAAAAAAATCTGAAATTCTCTTGTATTCATGATATAATTCCATTTCCCGATTATTGTAAATAATTTTCTATTTTCCGCTTAGCGTATAACCTTAAAAGGGATGCGATCAATTTAAACCATACATTCCTCGAAGGGCCATTTGTTTCAATTACAGATCCTTTTAAATAATAGTTGGCTTGTAAAGGATCATTAAAATACTTGAAAAAGAAAATCTGAACAAAGTACTCGGAGTACTTTGGAGCCGTTCTTAGTAAAAGCAAATATTTAAAATCAATTCTGGCTTTTGCATTAGAAATTAAAAATAAGCATTTCTAAGCAATTTAAGCTTTTATGCAAACTTTAAGTAAATTGACAACATTTTGTATTCTTTTAATGTTAAAAGCATTCTTGTGTTTTTTTTTTGCTTGTAGCTTAGAAAGTAGCAAATTAATTCTTTTCTTCCCTCCAAATAATTTCTTTTGTTACTTGAGGGTTTGCAAAAATTGCTAAGACTCGACAAAACTCCTTTTCCTAAACTTTTCTAAATAAATAATTTAAATGAAAAACTAAATTGAAAAACTTTAAGGGCGAATAACCAAAAATATTCCCTTCACTTGAGTAAATTCATAATTCAAGCATTAAGACAAAATAAGTAGGCTTTTAAAAGTTTTCATTACTAGAAACCCATTCAAAACTTAAAGCTTTAAACACTCCAACCAAAAAGGTGTGAATTAGTAAATGGAAAAATGAAAAGTGAATGAGAAGTTGTGTTTCAGTTTCTGTTGATTTTTTTTTTCATTTTTAATAAAAAAAACTCACCTTATTAACATGGTCACGCAAAACATTTGAGTAGACCATCGCCACTGCTTCTAAAGCCATAAAAGTTATGTAGCCAATAATCCAAGGAACTATTAAACCAGGATTTTCCTAAAAGCATAAAAATAAAGCATTTTTTATAATTATTATCCCTTCATAGAAAGTTTTTGGAATGTAAATAAAATTTCGAAAAACTACAAGTTAATAGAACTTATGTTTGGAAAGTTATTTGTTTCATATTTACTGAAGTTTGCTCAGTTAAACAGTGTCAAAAAAAGGATAATTATTTTGTTAGTATAATTGAATAGAACCCGTATTGCCTACTGCAAGCAATCGGAGTTATGTTTCACGGAGAGTTATTTTCACTGATGGCAAAGTTCACTTTCCTAGAGATCCTTAGGGAACCTTCATTAAAAAATAAAAATGGATTCTTTTAAATTTGGCAAAACTGTAATAAGGTGAACACTGACGAGAGAGCGCAGGATATCTCAGAAATTCACCTCCTTTGTCCTGTTGGCGTTCTACAAAAAATATCAAATATATTTTAATTGAATGAAAATATTTTATAGCCTTTAATGCTCCGGAATTCGTGTTTGGCATATTTACTTTTATTTTATTCTTTGCACTTGATACTGACGATATCGCTAAGGATCTTGGATACCGTTAAGGGTCATAAAACTTTTGTTTCTTTTTTAGCACAATTTATTCTAGAAATATTCACAGAGTTTGCAAGTAAGTAATAAAAATTTCATATCAATACGTTGATTGTATGCAGGACCATGATTTCTTTTATATTTAATCAATGAATTTGATACATTTCTTTTTCTTCGTAATATCCTTCGTTAATTAAAAGTTATTGACAAGGCGATTACTTGACAGTCAAGAATAGCACAACAACAAAAAACAGGGAGAAAAATTCCAAATACAAATAAACGGCTTGTTGCTTTAAAGAGCCCTTCACTCAAAATTGCCGACAGACGTTACAAGGGAAATGCCTTCTTATCACAGTAAGCCTCGCTAATTTTTATAAATATTTGGCCAGTCTCAACACAACTTTTTTTAATTTTTATTCATCAACATGTTTTCGTTATTTGAAGGACAAACACGCTAAAGTCTTGTCAAATGTCAAGCACCAAGAATATTTTTTCTGTCCTTTTTTTTTTTGACTAGTGATAAGAATTTCATTAGGGAAAACAAAAACGAAGTAGACAGATTTCAATTCTGGGAGGGCAAAATGCTTGTTGCAGTAAGTCCTTTGAATACTTTTTAATACGTGTACTTCGTGCCGTTGTGAGGGCGAGGGACACAAAGACAGTAAGCAATTTAAATAAATGTCAAAAAAAAATCATTTTGAAAGTTTAAGTAGCAATTTTTTGGGGAAAAATTGAAGCAAAAGAAATGAAAAGCTGTTGCCAGTAAATGAGCACACACCAGCAAGTAAAAATTCACAGAATATGAAATGTCTAATGTCTTTTATAGACATTATCGAGAAATAAATAAAGAACTAAATCTGTCTGTAAATAGGCCAGAGAAACATTTTATGAAAAAAGATCAGACATTGAACAGATTTTATTATCATTGCAGTTAATGAAAGAAACGAATATTACAAGTGTTTTCCAGGAAGACCTTATGGAATCAAATAGTTTCTGGAAAGGAGATTATTGATGTTTAAGTCCTTTCCCTGATCATGAATTTAGTTGAAGGATTTTAAGAAATTAATAACAAGCAGATAAAGTATCCTTTAACGTATCCGTGAACGTAACCTTGATACATTGTCTACATTTCATTTTGTTGACGAATTTTGAAAAACGGATCCCAGAGCTATATAATTCCCTTATCTAGGAAACAAGTACAGAGCAAGTAAAAGTGCCAATAACCATAACAACAGCATGATATTCAATTCTTTGTCAGTATAATGTCATATCAACTCTTATTAGTTTTTTCAGCTTCAATGTGGAATAGAAGGAAATTTTAAAGCTCGAGGGTTTTTTTCATAAAAAAGTTTACCCGAAAGACCGATAATAAAATTAAATTCATTTAAAGAAAAAGGTAATTAAATAGTTTCATTAATATAAAAATATTTACGGCTGCTGGCAATAACTATTTAGACCTATTCATTGTTTGATTCATGGTTCTTTGAATACTTCACAATGGCGGTTGCGCTGCTTAAATCGTTCGATGTAACTATTCTAAATGATTTTTCTCGAGGCGATACTTGAAGTGGCAGCTTTATGGCAACAAACTTCTGAATATCGCAGACTTTGGAGATAAAAATCGCAACAACCGTTAATAGAATTCTTGCGGAAAGTCATGCATAATGCAAAAAAGGGGGAGGGGGAAATGGGTGACATCATATCATGATATCATTTTTGTAAAAAATGATAAATACATTATTTTGATTTACCAGAAAACTTATTGAAAATTGCTTTTGTATGATTTATTATACGCCACCCTGTATTAAGCATGTATACAGAATTGCAAAACTCAATTCATTCGAATTAAACGTGATCGGAAGAGCGATGACTTTAAGCCGTCTAAACTACAACATTTAATTTATTTTCTAGATTTTATTTATTATTTAGTTCACTATTTTATAAAAAACCAAATAAAATTTTATAAAATATTTAAGAAAAACTTTAAAGTCCTCTGAGGAAAACATCGTTGCCATGCTCGCAGATTTCTTTTATTCTCGTTTGAATTTTCCTGTACAGCATGTAGCGTATATGAATTTCTACTTGCCCCCCTTTCCCTTATGCAGTGTGCTTTTTTCTTTTGTTGTCTTACGTGGCTTTTTATCGCAGACGGCGAAAAACAATATCTATTTATTTTACATATATTTTTCGTTTAAAATGAAATTCTGTCATTTATTTTCTTTTCATTGTTGTTTTTCTTGGATTTTCTTTTGTGGTTTTTTTGTTTTTGTTATAAAACATATTTCGTAGCGATTTTTCTTTAAAAAAGTAATCATCTCTTTATTTATTTTTGGTGGTCTTTTCTTCGCTTTCGCTAGAAACTGCTGTAGAAGTTGAAGGAAAATTCTTTTTAAAGGGTAACCCAACATGGTATTAACAAAATGTTTAAAAATACAAGTTTTATATTTTATATTTTACATTTATCATATGTAGTTCTTTCGACCGTAAATTGTGTACAAAATCAAGATCCCGCACGAGTTGCACTACATTGACTTTAATAATTTGCTGGAAGCAATTGGTAACAAGGAGTTACACGAAGGATATTCGGGTATAAGCCGAACCACTGCGCTAGCAGTTATGCTCCAGAACTTCAAACAGCATCAAAACTGAAAACATATCCTGGAGGAAGGTGTCTATAGATTATCTTTAGTTCTATGCAGAGATGGAGGCATACACTGGGTGCCAATAATAGGCTGAGTTGAGAAGGATGGAAGATGGATAGGGGTTTGACACCAATGCTCAAGTCGTGTAATCCTATTTCTACCATGCATTGCATATTTGCTATAGACGACGTCGTCTTGGATTATTACGGACTCAATTTTGAAAAGGAAATATTAAAATCCAACTAGAATTTATAATTTAAGGATCTATGAGAATCAAATAATATAAAAGCTATAACTTAAAATATGATTTCTACGCAAACAGAATAGTGGGATCTCCAAATATCCTTCATCTATCTGTATCTATATCTTTTTGCTCACGTTGTTTAGAGGCCGCACAAATTCATGAAATAAAACATTTACGGAATTCTTCTGAGCCATAGCGATTTAGCCAGCACACAATACAACCCAAAGCTTATCCAATAACAATTTTTAGGACACCCTTTTGGCCTAGTGGTATTTTATTAATATGTTTGTACATCTGCGTCTGTGTGTCGGTGTGCTTTTATTGTGTGTTATGTGTCATAAAATGACACCGTCACCACATTTTTCTGGTAAATTTTTTTCCTCAATTCAATGTCCCAAAATGAGTGTCTCTTTTCTTTGTTTCTAGTCATTATTTTTTCACTTTGTTGAAAAGAGTGTGCGGTTTGAAATTGCAAACGATACGTAAAAATAAACTTGAGCATTTCAATTCAATTTATAGAATGTGCGATAAAACTTTCTTCTGAAATCCGAACTCTTTCCCTCTGAAACGATGTGCTCTTGTATTTAAACCTCTGCGAAAGTGTATAAAATAAAAATCAGGTATATTCCCTTCTAATGAACAATAAAATTTATCATCATGTATAAAAGTATTATTTTGTATTCCTCATAATAAGAGCAAGGCTATTTGATGGCACATCTGTATTCGGAACGAAATTTTAAAGTGCATCCTTTAAGTACAAAATAGTTTACTCACCTTAATAATACCAAAAAGTAACAGGATACTTAAAGCAATCATAGACATTTGTGTGCCAATTATGGCGAAATAAGCAATTTGCACACCTGTAAAGAGAACGAAAACACAAAATATGATTTAAAGGAACTTCCACACAGGACACCACAAGAATGTAAATGAAGAATTTGTTTAAACTGAAACTGGCAAGTGGCTGGAATTCAAGTACCCACTCGTACACTGCAACCAGAGTTTGGCATGACTGCACAAGCAGAAATAAATTTATATTTTATGTACACAAGATTTAGTAAGACTTGTTGTTACCCCTCAAATTTAGTGTTGCTGGTAAACATGAGCAGCTCAAGTCCAATCTGTACACGCTGCTTCAACTAATGTTACAAACGACTGAAAGTTAAAAGGTGCAGCCTAAAGAATCAAATGCTGGCATTTTTCTTCCTCATGCATGTAAATGAAATTTCAAAGAAGATTCTTTAACTTAACTTCTCTGCCGACCATCGTATTTTAATAAAGAAACAGGCATTTGCATAATTCTCATGCATACACCGCAAACTAAATTGACATTCAATTCGAACTGAAAATGTCTTGAGTTGTTGTTGTTCTATAAGTTGCTGTTGTCATGTCTTGCCAAGAGGATATAATTGTCTTCTCTTTTCTGTTTCTGGTTCAAAAGGACGAGATTTAAAATGCATTCGATTTCATTTAGAGTCAAAGAAACAAAATAAATACACAAATTTTGACAACGTCTCGATGAGGATTAGGAAAAAAACCAAAAAAAAAAAAAAAAAATGCAAAGAAAAGAAATGCAAAAAGAATTTTCAACAACAAGGACTAAAAACAGATAAAGTAGTTTTTGATTACCAAATTAACGTCAGAGAAGCCTGAAGGCCAGAGATCTTGTGCAATATGACGCTTAGAGCAAAAATCTTTATTATGTCAACATTTTGAATATTTTAATTCCGAAAGAAATGGCCACAAAAACAGTAATTGGTTTGAAAGAAAAATTATCTTCTGGTGCGTCTAATAACACATGCCATTTACATTAATGATTTGATACAGATGATGCAAACAGAAAGGGATCTAATTACCATCCACAAGCCATAAGTCATTTTGGAAGCTAAAAGGAATCTACCTACATACATGTTTCTCCTTTTGCCTCAGCCTTTCAATACATTATTTTTTCCCTCTTGGTCAATCAAAGGAAACTTAAGCGAATTCCTTTAAACATTTTTACATTTATTTCTTTGCCATTTATTTATTCAATATTCAATTTAACATTTCTATAATATTTGCCAGTGACTCTCCGGATTGATTTTAATAAGCAAGCAAATAAGTAGAGCATAATTGAAATGCATTCAACTTAACTTTTGCTTAGAAGTTTTCATTAATCTGACAAATTGGTATGCCTAAAGCCATATTGTATTGAGACTCTTTATGCATGGAAGAGCATTTAAATTTGCTCACATGCCACTCGTATTATGGACAGTTATAAAAAAAATGTTACCACATGAATTTAAATAGCTTGTGTGCCAAATAAAAAATAAAATTCACATGACCATAAATAACAGCAAGATAAGAACAGGGGGAAAACTTGTTTGCTGCTTGAAATCTCAGTTGCATACACTCAACTAAAGAAACATGGAAAAATTAAGCAGTAGTCGTATGTGAGCGTGTGAGTGGGGGTAACTGTGTGTGCTCGCATATGCTTAACACACACTATGAAATTATGTTTGGTGTTAATGTATGAGTCCCGTTCTTATAGCAGCCCCATTGCCATTTTACTCTATTGCTACCCAGTAAACAATTTTGCTCCATTTCTACCACACAATACTACATATATTTTATTAACTGTTTTAAAAGAAATCAGAGGCACCCCTGAGTTCTTTACTACATATCCAATTGTTACGAGTTGTTCCCTCCTGCAGAGTACAATTTTTCTGCCCTTATTTACATTGCATTGAATTATACAGAAGTGAGTGAGGCTCATGATATTTAAATGGACTAAAAAAATTCTCCTAAATATTATACTTCGTTTATGGAGGAAGAGACCAGAGTAGTGGCGCTGGGCTTCTACTATTATTTCGCCCAAATACATCTTATGCACTAAGCTATAATATGTCTAAGGGTGTTTCCGACAAGTCCTCCAATTGCCTACGATTTTTTCTGCTATAAATCATATTAAACAGAAACACAGATGTATTAATTTCTCTCATTTGCTAGTGTGCTTGGCTTGTTTTTCTCTATGCGCTCATCCAATGTCAAAACTACGCTCGCAAGTTGACACAGTTGGCATGGTTATTAATCTTTATTATTATAATACACACGTGTGTATGCAAGGTGTGAGTGACTCGTGTGATTACCCAGCAAACATACGAGTTGAAAAAACGGACCGACTGAGAAGTGTATTTGGAAATATTTTTAAGCACTCTCTGAATAGAATACTTGAGAATATAAACGAGAAACACAAAAAACGTATAAGGGATTTCTGAATTTCTTTTGCAACATGTGTATGTGCTAATTATATTGTACAATAAATACTGAAGCACATTGCAAATCACAATTGTAATGGTTTTAAATATTAGGAGTGGGTCCTGGAAATTACGACGGCCTATTTAATTTATTTAGGAGTAAATGAACCTGAAATGAGAGAGGCGGAAATAACTATACACCTCCTAGTTATCTGCATAAAAATATTCCACTGCATTTAGAGTATTCACACAGCAGCTGTGACATGCCTGAATCTTCTCATAATTCTCGTGGCAGTTAAAACTTTCTACATAATTTAGTTGCAAACATAATTGCTGAACTTTAATATTACATACATGTGCATGCATTAAATTATTTCTAGAATAAAAAAGAAAAAAATAAATAAAATTACACTCTTTTAAAAACTTATACAATTAAAAAATCCATACTGTTCTCATCTGTATATTTTAAATGTTTTAATCTGTCTTTTAATCCTTTTTGTCGTACGTATTAAAACATATTTTATATTTTTATGCATATATGTATATCGCCTAGATTTGGGTTTCACTGTAAGACCCATAACTTATGCCATTTTAAGGGGTTCTTTTTTTCATTTCGTTTGCTTTAAACTTTTATTGCGAAACAGTTTCTGGCAGATTAACTTCGAAATAAAATATTTATTTTAAGTTGCACTGAAACATTTTTAATTGTGCTTCCAAACGCGCACGTAAGCACATCTGCAAGTAGGTACGTTTATTAAATCACATATGCAACAATGTTTTTCTTTTTGTTTGCGTATAGAAGTAATTTTTAATATATATTTAATTACGATAAATTTACATTTTACTCAGAAGCCATTGGTCAATTAAAGGAAGTCGCACTAGCACCAGTGCAGTATTTGAAAGAAGGAAAAAACCAGCGACCGACCAGTTGAAGAAAATAAAATCCATGTTTTTCTTAAAACGATTTCACATATCAAATAAAATAGTTAGGAAAAATATTTTTCTCTCAAAGCTCACATTTACAAAATATTTCAAATTAACAAAATTTGCCATTTTATTGAACATTTTACTCGTACTCGTAAATACAACTCTGATAGTTGTGAGCAGCTGGATGACATTCATTAATAAACATGCATTCCTGATTGCTTTATAGTACGTAAATGATTAAGCGTGTTCACACATGGCATTTTTATTAAAATTTT
Source organism: Ormia ochracea (assembly GCA_963402855.1). Taxonomy (NCBI): domain Eukaryota; kingdom Metazoa; phylum Arthropoda; class Insecta; order Diptera; family Tachinidae; genus Ormia; species Ormia ochracea. Next base: position 57,120,517 of record OY727106.1, on the reverse strand, counting down.
CAGTCGATTATGATACTCAAATTTTTACAGCAACTTCCTGTTTCCTCACTGAACTGAACTAAACTTCTAAAGGTTTACGCTGGTTATTTTGTTTTTTTTATTAGCAGATTGGACTGAATACCCCATTTATATATTGAATATTTTGTATCATAACTTGATACAAACTCTAAATTGTACGTTTGAACAGAGTATTATTTGTAACAAGTGACAACCAGTTTATTGCCAAGTTGAGACATAAATTTCAATAGAGATAATTTATTTTAAACAAATAAGTGCTCACACATGACCTTCTCAAATGTCAACTATTTTTGACATTTTAGTTTTCTCGTCTTTCGTTGTTGTCAAATACAAATATTTTTAGCTCACTAAGTCCACATTCAGAGGGACTATTTGGATAGTTTGCTGAACTTATGAAACAATACAGATTAAATTCTTAAATGCAATAATTTGTATGACAGATGCAGACACAATTTACACTCATCTGAATTATACTTTAAATTGTGCTATGTAGCAATTTGGCAGTGTAAAAGCAGCATTACTGCAGTGAAATGGAAAAGTTTAATAATAATTTTCTTTCGTATTTGCAAATGGTTTTTCATAAATAAATTTGGAAATTGAACTTCTTCTTATCAGCTGTTTTATAAAATTTTTTAAGATTCTGTCACTGATTTTGGTTCTCATAGCACGATTTGCAGTTGTTAACACTGTTCTCACGTCATGCAGATAACAGGGATGGAAAACGAAATTGCTTAGCAATTTTTCTAATTGCAATTAAGTGCTTATTTTTAGTTCTTTTAGTTGTTGTAGTTGTATTATTTGTCCACTTTTTTCGCAATTAAAAAATTATCGATTTTATTGAAAATATTTTTTTTATAAAAAACTGCGGCATCGCAGAAGCACAAGTTAAAAAAAATGCGGTGGCAACTGTACTCACAATGATGCTGCACAAATTATATAAATTCTCTGTTCAAATAAATAAATATATAAATATTTAATAAATAAATCCCTTCAATTTATCATGGTGCCTCGCTCCCATTAGTCATACCAGTATTTATTAATTAAACTTAAAAGGTTCCAATTACACTCTAAAGTACTTGCCGGCTTTAATTTACGAAATTAAACGATATGAAACGAATATGTATGCATTCACTTACCATAGTAGACGTCTTCTAAGTCACTAGATTTATGTATATTAGTATTTATGCGCCAGGAATAAATTAAAACGATGAGCAAGGATATGTTCTGTAAACAAAAAAGGAGTTATAAAATATTTAAATTTACTTTCTTCAGCAACATGAGAAAATAATTATGGAAAACGTTTCAGCCAAGTGTGCTTCATTATCACATTTAATTATTTAAAAACTAAAAAACTTTTTTACTGCCTACTGTAAAATATTTTCTGTGCAGCATACGATCTTGTTACCGGGCCAAATTTGATGCCGGAAAGAAATAAAATTGACATTTCAATTAAGAATTGAATTAACAATCAAGAAATTTAACAAGTATTTATTTATTCAGAATTTTAAAGTACGAAAGATTACTTGTTTTTTTAATATATAATTATAAAAAAACTATAAAAGTTTTGTAATAGTTTACAGAGTATACAGTGTAAATATATACAGTTTAATTCTCTACAAACGGAATATTGATATATGAATCAATATTATTTTTTGAATAAATAAGCAGCAGAGAAAGAACTATATTGGAGTAATCGATCACGATCTGTTTCCAAGAATCTTTCCGAAAACAGCATATAGAAAGGGTGTCATGGTTGTCAAACTGAATCTGAGTATTGACTTCTGAGCAATAAAAAGGACAAAGTTTTTCCAGAACTTTTTCCAAGGTCTTACAGATTCAAGTGAACATTAACGTTTATGTGAGGGGCGCAAGCGCAAAGATATTTAAAAACAATATTTAAAACATTAATAAAATGTTATTGTATTTCGCCACAAATTTTAAATGGTTTAAAAACGCCATTCAAATCCGTGCCTGAATAATTACTTTAATATTTATTTTTACGAACTTCTAATTCGAAATTTCGCAGATTTCTATTCATAATCAAATTCTACCTGAAATTTTTATGTCTAAAAATTATATTTCACAAAATTCGTAAAATGTTAAAATTTTTTTTTTTTTTTGTAAAAATTCTTCCAATATCTTTAAAATGCAAAATTAGGTTGAAACGATTTTCTTATTATTTATTGAATGAGTTTTTTTATTCTAAAAATAATAAATTCATTCCTTTTTTGTTAAACGCAATATAATCCTAAAATGATCAAAAATTAGGCGAACCAATTCTACACTGGAATTGAAATAGAAAACTTTATAAACTTTCAGAGTACAGTAAGCAACAATAATAAAAAATCTCTATCTGATTATAAAAAAGCCTAATCCCAAGTTATAAAGATAATTTATGCCCACATGTGTTATTTAGCAGTTATGCAACATATACGTATTTGCAAATATTTAAATAAGGCATGGTTTTATGTTATCCTTCGTAAATAATTCGTTGGCGTCTCTTTGAACGGAAATGTATAAGCGTTTAAGAATACAGAATTTTAAATGTCATAATTATTGTTTTAATTAGCCAGGCGTAGAATGTATTATTAATTCTGATAAGGTGGTAAAGGATAATGATTTGGTTTGTAATATATTTATCTGGTATCCTATTTAAAGGATTCAATTGTAATTTTTTTTGAAGCCACGTCACCGGAATGTTCCAACATGTCGAACCAGTTGGCAATTCTGGCAGTCTATTTAATTTATAGCTTAAATCTGCTATTAATATATTTTAAGGCAAAATTTTTTTGCACACACAAAAACAAAAGGATACAAATTATGAAATTTAGGATGAAAAACTGAAGCAGCCTGCTTGTTACTGAAAAAAAATTTCCCATTATTTTTTAATAATGTAAATGTTATGTAGATTCATACAAAGTTTCTATTACACGGTCTGCAAGGATTGCGTATCCGTAGCCTTTATGAATAATAACAATAAATAAATAAATATTAAAAATTACGGAATAGTTCAGGAATAGTATTACCATTGTAACAATATTACCATTTTAAAATCATAAACGACCGTTGGCAAACTAAAAACAGCTTCTTGTGGACTTAAAACTGTCTACAGTTGATACTGTAACAGTCTCTACTGTGTTTGGATAATAAAAATTAATTAAAATTTCTAAGTCCTGCGAGTTAATGTTCGTGATACGATATGTTTTACTGTAACAGCTAAGTCTTTTGTTTATAACTTTACGACCGACAGGGCAGGAAATCTTCTGAAAATATTGCCAAAATTTATTATCAGCATCGCACAAGATAACCGTTCCATTGACTACTGAGGGTGTGTGTGTGTTTATTGTATTAGTGTAAATATATGAATGCTAGACTCCTTGAATATGGGAAACGCTAATCCCCAGGCATGTAGAAGCTTATAAATCATGCTTTGGCAAATGATAAACAACTTATTGTAGGCGTACACGCAACCTCAAAGCTTCTGAGAATATTCATAAAAAATTGTTGCCTAAAATTTTTTCTCATTGTTATTTGTGGTTGCATAACATCATTCAAGTAGTACTTAATTAGCTTTCGAAAATTATTCGAAGTGAGGAGCTTTTGCGGGAAATGAGTCATGGCTACTCGAATTATACGAGTAACAGTCCTAAGATATTATTTTGTCATATTGCTGCTTTGTCGTACTTTTGGTAAAGTGGAAGGAAAACCCACTTGTGAAAATGAATTTTAAAAAATATTTTAAATTGAAAAATAGCTTTTTTTAATAAAAGCAAAGATATAATATTCCGCTGAATATTAGCTTTTGCGAATTTCGAGCATTTTCAATAACAACTAACTAGAAGAGACAGACATTGTAGTACTGATTTCCACGTTGCAGCTTTTTCAGAATATGATTTCCTGATGGAATTTCATTGTGATTCCTGCTTGCAAGTTGTGCGTGTTTAAACATGTTCTATAGGAAGCAAAAGCTTATTTTTCTACAGTTTTGCAAATCTTTTTTTGATTTTTATTTCAGAAGTAAAATTGAAAATATTAAATTAAAATTAAAAATATATTTCTTTCAGTTACTGAAGATTATAATCCTTTACTGGGCTCAATTTTAAAAGTCCTTTTGCTTTACTTTAAGGTTTACTTTTCTAAAACTAATTTAGCAGTTTTTAGTTTTATAAAATTTCTTTAGAATTAAATTTTTTAAATTTAATTTTTTTATTGTACACCTTTAAAATTTATTTAATAAAAATTTATTTAATTTTTTTCTTTGTTCAGTTTAAGAGACTGGGATACCGACTATCCTTACCGGTAGCCTATTAGGGAAATTCTGAAAGTGATACGGAAGTATATTTTAAAAAGCTTTTTCTTTAAAGGAGTAAATTAGAAATTATTTTTTATAAAAGATTTAAATAAAACAAAACAATAAATTGAGAGAATATCTCAAACGAATAAGTTGGCTAAATTATTAAAAAGTACTTTTGTAAAATATTTTTATTTAAAATTGTACAACTTGATCGCATATGCTTTGAAAAATAAAGACTTTTTTTAAAAACAAACAGATTAAAAAAATTGTATATTTATGGTAATATTTTTTAAAAATTATTATTATTAAAAACACAATAAAAAAATATATATATTTTTATTTGTATTTGTATTCCTTTAACAGGTACATACAATTTTAAAAATATCCTTTAAAAATTACAAATTTTAAGCAAAATATCATTCTTCTAAAAAGTATCTTTAAAAGTACCTTTTGTAAACTAATTTAAGCGGCAAAGCTTTTGGCACGTCTGTAGGAAAACAGCCAGGGTCTAGGCCCGAATCGAACCCGATTAGTATTCATTCGTTACGTTGTTCATACGCCTACGCGGGCACCCAAATTAAATTATTTCAAATTATTCTTCCAAAAGCTACTATTTTATTACACACATTTTTAAAGGAATTTATTTTTTAATATATTAAAATGCATGTAAATGTAATTATTTTGTTATAAAATGCTTTTTTACAAACGATCGTTTTTTTGAACAAAGTTTTTTAGAAATGAGTTTATAAGTGAGGCTGTTTGAGGAAATATGTTTCAAAAGGTACCTTTTTTAAAAAGCTATGCGGCTCAAAGGTACTTTCTTGTTCAATTTAATTTGCTAACAAGCATTTTTTTAAAGATAAATTTAAAAAATTTAATTGAATTTTTATTACATGAGATTTTTAAAATACTGTGTTATTAAAAAGGCAATCTCACTGAAATGGTATCTATTCATAAGCACGCCCAATTGAAGTGGGAAATAACTCTTTCTGTTTATGAAACCCTTTATTTAAACATTTTGCTCAATATTTTACAAGAAAAAAAACATATTTCGACATGAGAGTAATAAAGCCAATGCCACGTAGCATTTATTATTCATAAGAAAATTGTGGCAGACAAGTAACTGATACGAATAGGAGCTCAAAAGCTAACATTGCTTCGCCACCAATCTAAAGTAGCTGATTATAAATTCATTTGGTAAACTCAAATTTCATTTCTTCTGCTTGTTTAAAAGTTTTAAGCATTTAATAAGTTTTAACTCAATTTATGTGACTGCTTTAAACAAGACATTCATTTTGACTTACTTTTACTTTTTTTTTTAAACAAATTTGTTCTGGTTGTCTTTTGGAACAATTAAGCCGCCCATTAAAATATTCTTAATGTAGTTATAAAATTTTGTTTCGTATTTTTTAAGCTGTTGCAGCAATAACTTCATTAGGGAAATAAGGGAAATAAATTGCACAACATAAAACAGTAATAAACACGAAAAGCCTTGACGGTGTATTCAAAACACGTTTCCATAATCAACATAAATTATGACTTTTCCTTTTCTATTATATTCTGCTCTTTTTTATAATTTCTCACATTTAAATAGCAAATGTTCGAAGGTTCTGAAAAGTTATCTGTATGGAAAATTCTCATACAAAACAAGATATTGGAATGGCGTCAACTGTCCTGCCATTTTTTTTTGTTTTGGTTTTTATTAGATTAAATTTAATGTCAACTGAATTTTACAACATGGCATTGAGCGGAGTTTCTTTTAATACGACAATTCACTACAAATAGATGAGGGTTTGTATGTGCGTGTGTATGTGTGGAAAGCGAGAGCATATTTTAACTTCTCATTAATTTATTTGATGCAAACAGTACAACCACGGCAAAGTGTTTTTCGCATAATTTGCGGTTTTTTAGCAGTGAAATTTTATGGCAAAAAATATAGCGATCCATTGAAAATTGTATACGTTCTTAATGGCAGCAGTCCGCTTTTAATTCCTGGCAAATTTGAAAATGAATTTTTAGTACATTCGAATTAATGAAACACTCACTTTTATAAAATTATTTTCATGCACGAAAAACTAATTGCACTTTAAGCCAGATTAAACTTAATCAAATAATTGGATACGCAGATGCGGAATTACGTTTAGTTGTGATACAAAATTAAGTTCTTTTTGCAAACGAAACTCACTAAAATATATTAAAGTCCTTTGGGCAGGATAAATGTCCTTTATGTGATAATGACCACATTTCTATTAAAGAACAACTTTTTAATGTTTTTTTTTGCATTTTAAAAAAAAATTTTTAAAAAAATAAATTTTCCAAACAAAAAGGACATGGGAGAGCCATGATTGTCCTTTGCAAAATTAAAATAAAATTCGCCATTGACTATTATGGGCCGCTTCTGAGAATATTTTTTAACCTTCACTTTATTCCGTGCAAAGTTGTGGCACAAAAGTCGCGAGTATATGTGCAACCGATATAAAGGATAATTAAGGATAATAAATGGTGTGTAAGTAAGCTCCACTGCAGACATATAAAGTTAATTTTCCCCAAGTTTCTAAAATAAAGGCTAACCGAGAGCCTCAAATGTCCTGAAATCTATTTCAGTGAAATTTGGCAAGACTCTCTAATCAAATTGTTAATTTTTTTAGTTCTGTGAAAAAAGACAAAGGATTTGAAGGAGGCGGGCAGGTCCTTAAACTGCCCACTATTGTAATTAAAAATTTACATTAAAATACGTAGCAACGTTTAGTTCATACTGCTCACATTTTATTTAATGGAACGCTTAAAATATAATTTTCCTATTTGAATTTAATAGCTGAGAATCCTTTAAGAATTTAAATGCCTTGCACACAATTTCCATAAGAGAACACAAATTTCCTTTACCTTTATAAACCAATTCCATTAATTTGAATATGGCAAAACGAAATGAAACTAATAGAATTATGTTTCATTCTCTATTCCTGCGCTGTACTCAAATACTGGCTTATCATTGAGGCCACACTGGCCTTAACTGCACTTGATGAGTAATTAATCAGGAAGCTGTTGGTTAAATTGGCCAATTTATTATGTAAATTCTTACATGAAAATGAATAAAAATTTTAATTGTGAGTGAAAATATTTTGCACTTTATAAATTATTTACAAATGAAAACATTAATATGGAACAGTGCTTTTCCTAACCCTCCCATTCCTGTGAAAGTAAATACTCGTACAGTGTAAAATTAAATTTCTATATGTTTTGTGCAAAGTTTTGTTAAATATTTAAATACTCACAATTGTGTAAATTGCACTTGTTATGGCCAAGTTCTTAGCATGCAGCATGCGGCAACATCCGGTCGCCGTCAACGGCCCATATGGATACAAAATAACCGATTTCATTTTCTCACCAGCACCAGCAGCAACGGCAGCAGCAGCAACGCAACTCTTATGTTTTGTTTTCATAGTGTGACAGCTTCAGCATCAGCATCAGCATCAGCACGAGTACCAGCAGCAGCAGTAGCTAAAACTACCGTAAAATACTTAAACATGGTTCTTTACGCTCCAGTTATTTAGTTGGATACTGGCATAAAAACAAGCCCACTCTTTTATCCATGCAAACATGTGTATGCACATGCATGTATGCTTTATTTATGTGTATATTCAATCCAATTAGCGTTTCGTTGATTGTAAATCTTTTCTGTTGCCACTTGTGTTTTTATTCGCCTCTTTTTCAGTAGCGATGATTGGATGGTTGTTTTGTAATAATTACATTTTTTATTTTATTTTGTATTAATTTTTTACTGTTTCACTCCCTTTAAATTAATTAGGCATGAGCTGGCAAGTGCTAGAAATAAAAGAAAACAGGCAAGAAGAATAAGGCAATCTTTCATTTACTGCATACTTTCAGGCGTGAAAAAAGCATATGGATGGAAAATATGAGTTGGGCTTCACAGTCTGCAACAATATCTGTACGAATACTTAATGTGGGGGCATGCGAGTATATTTCTGTGCATGTGTATGCGCCTTTGTGTTTAGTTAAAGTGCACACATGCACGTATATATGCAAGCTCATATTTTTGCTTATTCAAGCATGAGTTTAGACATTTCTTTCCTGCATCCAAGCATTTTTTATTAACTTGAGTACGACATCGTTAATTTTTTTTCTTTTTTCTCAGCCCCAGCGGAAATAAGTCTCCTATATTTTTCTTCATTTTGCGATTTTTGTATCTCTCTCTCGAATATTATACAAGATATACCAGCAAATCCAACCAAGTTGAGTTTAGTTTGATAATGTGCTCATAAACACTTCGTATTCCTTATGAAAAATTACGCGACTTAATGCGTGGCATGTTATTTTGTTTGCACAAAATAAAGAGGCAAATTTTATAGCCTCTAAAGAATAGAAAGGGAAAGCACAATGTAATGATGACTTGATAGAACTTTGTAAAAGGATTTTCTTTTGAGAGTGATTAATGGAATTTCATATTTTTACATTTATTAAAGGGCAACAAGGTTTCAGTGGAGGCTCGAATAGGAGCTCCAGCACGACATTTGATTTTAAGGAACGAATCGTTAAATTTTAACGAGTTATGGTCCACAAGGGCTTTAAGAAATAACTGCATTACGCATTTCGCCACTCGTCGAACTCTCTTTAAAGCTTAAAGTAGTTGAGGGAAAGTTGAAAGGAAAAAAAATACTATATATATTTTAAAGCATTATATATTACAAAAGTTTTTTATGGCTCACTGAATATAACTTCAACGGATGCCTCCCTAGCGAATGAATAATGCGCAGCCACTAAGCCGGAGGTTGCGGCTTTGATTCCTGCCTAGCCCCTGGCTCTTTTCCTGCGGTCGAGCCGAAAGATGTGCAAGTTAAGTTCTTTAAAAAAAGTGGTTTGCTAGTTTACTCCAGTAAAAATAAATTCTATGACTTATTAATTGGATATTTGCATCGCTAATGGAAAAACAAATATAGCAAAATTCTTTAAAAACGTCTGACGCAACAATTGTTCTAAATGGCTGAACACATTATAAATATTGTGTTGAACTTAAAAATAATTTAATAAATTGAATAATTGTTGTAATTTCTTTGTTTAAAGTACACATGTAAAATATATTTAATTTGCAATTAATAATTTCCAATGCTCAATAAAAGATCATTGTAGTGCAGTGTAATCAATAACTTAAAACCTTATTTACATTTTAATATACATACATATCCGTACATATGTGTATTAAATTGGAGGACGTGCCAAAACACATTCCTTGCATCATAAATTATTAACAGAATCTTTGTGAGATTTAGCAATTTTAATAATTATAAGACATTTTAAGAAATTTATGATTACTTAACAAAATAAAAGAAAAGATTATTGAACTTCAGCTGAATGGACAACGATACCAACCAACTACTTAATTTTATTAAAATAGAAACAAACAATAGAACACACACACCCTAACACGCACACCCAACCAAAAGGAAGAGGTCATTGTTTCACGCATACTTTTGCCAGACCATTTAAAAGCAACAACATTTTGTGACAATAAAAGCACAAATAAAAATACGAAAAATATATGAAAGAGAAACCTGAATAGTCTAAAACGAGCAGCACGAAAACACATTTCTGCAACTTCAGCAAAAACCAGAAAAAATTTCTTAAAGAGAAAATAAACGAAAAAACTATCGGGAAAGTGTCAATAAGCGTGAATAAACAACCCAACAAACATTTAACTGGAAGAGTAATGGTTGTATTACTTGCAACACTGGATATGCTTGCTGTCTGGGGAATTGCAAGGAATGGGGCACAGGAGTTTGAATAATGACAAGAAAGCCAGTGGCAAAATGTTATTATAAAAAAAGGGGAAAGAAGAAATTAATATGAGTGACAAAATCAAATACATAAACACACACACGCTCAAACCCAACATTCCACAAATGTGGTTGGCTGTAGGTGGCTGCGTAGTAAGTAAGTGAGGCATTTCTCTAAAATTATACTCGGCAGTTCTAAAATAATTTAATGACATTTTAAAGTAAAATTTCTAGGAATATTTTACAACGCAAACGAAAAGTATAATTTATAAGCTGAAATAATCTATTATTAACCATTCATTCCTGCAAACGCATTAAATAAATGAAAGCGGGTTAGGCCCCCTTTATGAGTTTCGCTTTAGGCCTATTTATCTCTTATAATCCTTGCTAAATATTTTCTCGTATCATTATAAATGCAAGATCGTTCCGAGGTTTATAAAAAGCTTCAATGATAAAAGCAAACCGATCTTTATTTTCTTTGCAGGGCATTCCACTTATACATATATAGTAGCTTTAAGTTACTTTTATATACTCGATAATAAGCAATGAAGTCTTCCACGCTGTGAGGAACTATTTTCGAATTTTTGTTTTCACATTTTCACATTTTTTTACATTTCATCTTAAATTCATTTAGTAAAACAATAAGAAATTACAATCATTTGTATCCATTTCAGCAAATTATATAATTTTGCTTAAATCGCAATTATTACAAAATATAATCTTTTGCAGCTTTTGCAGTCGTACACAAAAACATTCTCGGTTGACATGTTGGATTGTTACTTTCTCTATTGTTGTTGTTGTTAAAGTAATTTTTTTCAATTTTTTTTCCTTTTTTTTTTTGTTGTTTGGCAAATTGCTTGCAATAAAAAGTTGCGAGAAGAACCACAAATTATGGCCATTATGAGTTCATGTTTAACAATCCAAATATAAACGTAATTTATTAACAGATGTCTGCAGCTCGTTCTGCTGAAAATGGCGCTTCTTTTGGCAGACATAATGATACGTGAAAATACTTAGCAAGGATTACCAGAGATAAATAGGCATAAAGCGAAACTCATAAAGGGGGCCTAACCTGCTTTCATTTATTTAATGCGTTTGCAGGAATGAATGATTAATAATAGATTATTTCAGCTTATAAATCATACGTTTCGTTTCTGTTTGGCTTTTTTGTTTCTTAACAACGTTGCTAAACGAACCACTAAATGAACTGGAAAGCAACAGAGTGCGAGTAGATGTTAAATGAATTATTAATGACTCAATATTAAAGTGGCTCCTAAAAATATGTTACACTATTTACATATTCCCCTTTTTACAAAAAAGGCAAAAAATCATGGGAAAATACTCAAATGCCGGTCGTTCGCATGAAAGAAGGGAAGGAAGTCATGATTTAGTAATGAAAAATTATTAACATTTTATTTACGATTTTTGCCTGCTGCGATTGCTTAAAAGCAGATGGTCGCTTTTAAAGGTTTGGGGCTTTTAATATTGACACCAATAGAATAAAGGGCCTTTTGTGGAAACAAAGAGCACTCCAGAGCGCATTTACAAGCAACGAATGGCAAATAAAAATAAAGAGAGTACAAATCACTTGATTTCAGCATTTTTGTGTTCAGAATGTTTCTTTTCTTCAGACCAGCAGTCCAGCTGTGCATTGTGGTGGAATTCTGAGTTGTTAAGGTGCTATTTGTAAATAGTGGAATGAAGGCCCCTCCTCAGTTAAAGATGAGAAAAATTCGTAACACATTTTTATTTTATCACTCGTTTTCAAAAGCTTAATTGAAAATTTAAAATGTTGGATCTGTTTTGGCGCAAAAACTTTATCCGGCAAATATTTAAAATCTATTAACCCATTTAAAGCGAAACAAAAATTACAGTAAAGTAGCTATACAATAAAAAAAAATTGTTTAATTGAAAATACAGAAATATAGAAAAAGTACTTTTTGAGAATATAAAATACATGTATCCAAATCGGTACCGGTAGTCCTATACGAGGCCAAAAAAATTGCACATTTAATTTTTGTTAACCCAATGGTCGCCAATGGGTTAAACCCCTCGCTTAAATTTAATTTGCTCAATGTAATAAGGAAGCTTTTTAATTCCTCACATCACTAAATTTCGTTTTAGTTATTTTAGTTGTTGTTTTTGGCATTGCTATTTTGAATATTCTTGTGGTCTCTTCTTTATTGTTATTTAACAAGAAAAAAGCTAAACTTTCAGAGTTACCGCTCTGGAAAACAGCTCTTCATTTATTAGCTTTCTGCAAAGATAATCAAAAGCAGAAATTTTCTCGATTTTCTTTTTCAGAGTTCGCCGGGTACATGAAAGAAAATATACAGCTTGACACAAATAACTTTTATAATGCCTGCAGCGATATGTTGCGGTCAAGCAATTTTAAAAATTGTCTCCAGGCTGACAATTTCATTTTTCTGTTACCCCAAAAAACAAGACATACCAAATAGAAGTGAACTCAATTACAAATCGTACAATCGTAATCAAATCTGCGATGAAGAGATAAAAGAAAATAGAAAAAAAATTGTTTAAACCATAAAAACAAATGACAAAAATTGTAGTTGCCGCTCAACATCCGGCTGCCTAAAAAGGAATATGACTCATCAAACATTTCAAGAAAAATTCAGCAACACATTAAATTTGCCTAATTTTGTGACCGTAATTTTATACGCAAATATGTCTACTACTTCTCCGACTCTCTTATTTCTTTATATCGGAATTATAGAAAAAATTTCTTAATTTTTAATTAAATTCTTAATTCCGTTGACTGAATTTTATTAGCACTGTGAGTGTTTCGATAATTTCGTTAAGCAGTGTTTGCCTCTATTTTATTCTCAACATGTGTTTTCCTCCCAAGCAGGTCCAAAACATTTGGCAGCGGTATATGTGGGAGGGCTTTGCAGTACAGTGTAGCTTTGGATATTGAAGATTTACATATTTAGAATTTTCCAGAAAGAAAAGGGAAACAGATTGAGTGTGAACAAGTCTTCAAACGGCAAGCAGCTGAGGTAGCAAGACATTGTCACACCCGCTGGAAACAGCCTCCTTCACCGCTCTAGGGTAGCGCCCAGATCGAAATAAAGGACTTCTGTGCTTCCTATATCGCTAACATTGCCCCATTGCACTGCACTTAGCATGAGCAAAGGGTATTCCCCGAAGCAAGCAGAAGAAGAATGTCACAAAATGCCAGCATCAACTACTTCATCTACTAAACAAATGATCCTTTGATAGCCTTTCCCAATCATCAGATATAGAATTGAAAACAATAAATAAATCCATGAAAGCACAGTTTTGGTTCTCTAATGGTGGTATCAGGTCTCTTTATCCACCTGTTCGTTTCTAACCCAATTTGAGAGAATTGAAAAATTCACTGCTTTCCACCGAACATTCAGAAAACTATACAATCTGTCAATTTTGCTTTCACTGAATACAACTGGCCCGCCGTAACACTACATTGAATGCGATATTTGTAAATATTTTTAAAAAAGTCTAAAATTCGTAACTGAATAATTCTCAGTTGAACTAAATTATTAAGCTTTTCATAACACTGCATTAATAAAGAGAATCAGCTTTATCTCATTATGCCAGGATGTTCATTTATTACCCGTTAATGTTTCTTACTTTCTTTCACAGCAGTTATTGTACCGCTGACCTCCATACTAATGAAAAATTTAACCAACTTCGACGTAGACGAGTTTGCGATGCATTTCGTAAGCAAAAGAAATCAGTTTTAAATTTAAACTTCTCGTTACGTTGCTCCAGCCGGCACCAATACTTTTATTAAATAAGAACATGGGATGAAACTAAAGTCTAACGTAGAAACTTGATCATTTCCAGTCTAATAAGTTTTGTAACAAAACTATCTTTGACGACGGAATATCCTGCCGTCTGCCAGCATGCTTGAAATGGATACAAAGAAATAAAATTTAAAAACTAATGATGACAATGCTGACTGATAATGACAGTCCATTTACCACACAAAAATAAAAGAGAATAAAAATTATACGAGAGACTATGAAGTTAACAGTTTGGGTGGAGGACGAACAGCTTTAGGAAGGAGGACGGTTAGAGCTTTTTTATCATAAGTCCTTGAAGAGTAATTTAATACTAAAATACGGCGGCCTCTTCTTAACTATTGCTTTCAGACTGTTTTCCACACACACATCAAATACAATACAAGTACAAGTACAAGCTTTTCCTTGTAACTTGATTTTTGCAAATTTTATTCCTTTTCGCTCCAGCGTTCTTTTGATGCAGAGGAGAGTATCTTAAACTCGTAGTGGCGGCTGACAGTATAACGAAGTGTATAGTTTTCAGAAGTGGAAGCGAAAGTCCTTTTAACTTACTTGCTTGTGTAGGAAATCATGTAGTTGTATGCTAATCAGCCCCGCCAACGATTAATTGTCAGACTTTGTCTTACTTTCTTTCCGATGAATGGAAAAAACGTTAAACAATTTAAAATTTTTATTGCGAAGTAACAAATTTAAAGCAACTGCTGCCTCTTCCACTGCCTTCTGAAAAACAAGATGTTTTCTTCTTGGCCAACATAAAATTGTTGTTCTTAAATTTACCGACTTATTTATGTACGTTGGCAACAAATTATTAATGGTAAAGCGTACGCCAGAATTATTGCCGGAAAGTACAATAATAATTTATAAAAGTATTAAAAAATGGCAAAGGAATATTTTTGGAAAGCTTAAAACTACAACGCATTAAACATATTTTTAAAATTGTAATGGCTCCTTTCCTTTATGTTTTGCTTTCACACACACGCAGGATAATATTTTGGGGAGGACATAAATTTAAAATATGTAATTCTCAAAGAATTCCTTTCAAGGGACAAGTGATATTATTTAAAGAAAAGATGTTAAGGTATGTTTGATATCATATTTAAATGCTGGAAAGAAATCCTCTGAAAATTGTTTTAAATAAGAGGAATCCTTTATAAAACATTCGGCGAAGAATTTATATGTGAAGTTTTATCTTTTTATAAGAAACAGGGCAGCTACAAAAAATACTTTAAGAAAAAACTAATTTTAAAAAGAGTTTTGAAGGTCCACAGTTCGAGTTTGTTTAATGGATTTTCAAACGAACTCGTTGTTGGTATTGGAGTACAGCGTCTCTGATGAGCTCTAGCATTACACACGTAGTGAAGTGTGCATAAAAGAAAATTAAAGACAGTGACAAGAGGGGGTGTTCAATGCCACTACATAAATTCAATTAGTTCATCACTTCGTTTGAAATGTGTGTGTTCAATTTAGGAGGAGCTACAGCGTCTGCTTATTCATTTAAAGGCTTATCCTGCCTTAAAAAAAAAAGCAACTATAAGTTTAAGGGTCTCGCAAATATCCATTCATACAGAAGTACGTACTCCTTTGCATGTGTAATGCGAGCAACAAATAAATGCATCCAGCAGGGCGATGCATCAGAAACAAAAGTTTCTGAGCAGGATTTAATGAGTTTAAAACAAACTGCAATTATTTTCCAGTTACACATTTAACAAAAGTTTAAAAATCTTTGGCCACTTGAGTAGACAGTTGTGGCAATGGAGTACTTTTTCTTGTAGGCAAGTGTGTGAGTCGTATGTGCATGTATGTGTGTGTTGCAGATATGAAAAGAAATTATTCCCACATCAGCAGCTTAACTGCAAACTTTAAACTCTCTTCCCCACTAATTGCCACATTTTCAACTTGTACTAAAACAAAAACCCCCGATGAAAGCAAATTTTCTTTCCTCTTTTGTTTCCCTTGCTGGTTGCAGTCTCGATCAAACTTAAACCACTTTATTTTCCACCCGCTGTTGTTAGAATTACAACTAAAAAAGAAGTACAACAACGAAATTAAAACTATTTTCAAAATTAAAAGCATTAAGCAAAATTAAAAGGAAGTAACAAAATAAAAAATCGATTATTCTTTTATGCAGTAAATGGAAACAAATTTTGGCTAAAAGGATGCTAAAGTCCAAGTAGTCGAATGAAAATATTTGCAATAACTTTTAAGCTGCTCGAATTCAGAACAACAAGCAAAAAGAAAAATAAACTTGTAGCAGGAATTTTTCCTTTAAGGAAAGTCAAAATTTTATATAAGACTAGAAAGGATTTCGGTCTCAGGAAAAGAGCACAAATTTTAGAAATTTATTTGGAACAACGCCAATACATGCAGCAATTGGATACTTCACAAATTATTGCATTGTCACATATTAACGATATCCATTATAGCAACAGATTAGATTACCAGCGCAGGCTTACGATGGCAAAATGTGGAAAACGAAATAAGCTTATTTAAGTAACAACTATTATTGTGAATCCGAAGGAGACACACGATTACATGACCAACAATTTGAATCCACTTTTCTTTATGTGACTGACAATGGACAGAAATAATGGAGCTAGTAAAACCAATTGAGATAGGCATCTTTAAAATGATGTTCTTTTATACTTTGAACAGAAATCCCAAATATTAGATTTGGCTTAGAAACACAATGAAGTTGATTGTTGAGATGAAATGCTCATGGGAGCCAGCAAACCCCACAACAATCAATTTCATTGTCTTTTAAGTCAAATTGAATTTTGGGAATTGCTGTGCAATTTGAAACATCAAAGTACGAGTATAAAAGAAATATCAAATAATGCCGATTTTGTCATAAATTACCACAAAAAAAAATAATAATAATAATAATTAAAATTATGTTTCATGTACAACCATCAAATGCCATAACAGACTTAATATTTTAAGTGAATTTGCAATTGAGCACTTTTATTTTATGTTATGCCATCACTCTCTGTCTTTTAATAAATTGATTTAGCTGGCTACAAAGCGACAATTGCTAGCCAGCTAGCAATACTTTTAGTCGTGAATGTGTTGAATTCATAAATAGGGCAGGCATGCTCGTACTCATGTAGTAGCAATTGTAGTATAGTTAGTGGAAAGGCAATGACGAATTGCTTAGAGCCTCTACTGAAGTCCTTTAAAGTCTCTCAGAATTTTTGGTAAGAAAAAGAAGAAAAACAAAATGAGAAACTCTTAGAAAAATTAAAAATATTTTACATTGTGATCTTCCAATAACTCCTACATGTAGTATGTTTAATAGCCAAGTATACTCAATCTCTCTGCGTCTCGCTCACGAATGAAAAATTCTTATGTAATAAGAATGTTTCTGTAATAATTAAATACGCTTACCAATTAACTTTTTGTGGTCAGAAGGAGGAGGCGACATTCACTTTTACTCATTTTACTTAATTCCTTGCAATGAAAATATTTATTTGAAAAAGGAATGTTACACGAGGGAAAAGATGAGTGGATTGCCAGTTCCTTCTCTGAGGGAATATTTATTAAAAATACTTCTCAGTGATTTTCTTTTTGCTCGACTAAATATAATTCTAGAAAATAAAGAAATTTTTTCAAAAGTTCAAATATAAAATTAGACTTATAGATTCCTCAGGTCTCTCTAAAGTGTATAAAAGCTGGTCAGTTGTGAAAGTTGGTGTCCTTAAATTCCTGCAAGCCAGTTAAAGCGTTCTATGTAATTCGGCTTTACTTGCTCTCGTCAGATGATTTTTTTCTATTTCAAGCAATGAAGTTCAAAAGCCTTTTTAAGGAATTATTTTATTTATTATTTGGAATGTTCTGCAAACATGCAATAAAATAAATACTTGCAATTTTTTTCAAATTTGTTTAAAATTTTTAAGTAAAAATTCATAATTTTTCAGCGGCGATAATCAAAGTGCATAGAAATACCGATAATCCATTTTAGAAGAAAACTTTCACCTCGTGCTCTCCTCTCCTTAATTTAATACAAATATATATCGATATGAAACAAAAAGCTTGAAAGAAAAATCAAAAGGAAACATTTACGTTTGGTGAAATTTATAGCAAACCAATGAATTCCTTGCGCGTGGCAGAAGAACAGAATTTTAGCTTCCCCCCTTTTACCATGAAATTTTAATAAAAAGTTTTTATTTTTTTTTTTTGTTTTTATTATTTTAGCATTTCAAGCGAAGACAAAAGCAAAAGCAATGATTCATTAATGGAAGTTATTATGCTTTTTTGCTAAATAAATTCGGCACACATTTTTGCCGCACATGAAATATTTTTCTTTATTTTATTTTCTATTAACTAAAAGCTGCGACTCGCATGCTTTTGTAACACACTGAGAAACACATGCTCGCATTTTGCACATGATGGTGTGTCTCAGTTTGCAGAAGTACAGTGTGCCTACAGGCCTATTGGAAGTCTAATATTTAAGACTTCAGCTAAAACTAGATTAATGATACAGTTCTGATTTAATTAATTCCATTCAAAGTATTAGACGAAATAACAGAAATGGTAAGTTGAAGAGAAAACTTTGAAGGTTGAATAGAGTTGGAATGCTTTTACTAAATGCTGAAGTTCAAAGATAAGGAACCTTCTTTACCGTCAGCTTAAGGTAGAAATGCTCCTCATTCAAAATGCATTAAAAAGGGGGAAAAATTATACAAAAACATTTTGTGCTTAAGTTTTAGAACTTCAGTGGGACACACTTGTGGCTTCTTTAAACATCAACAGCTTATTCTCAAATGTGGAATCATTTTTTTCCAACCCTTCTCAATATAATTCCTATTTAAATGAGCAAACGAGTATGCAAAAGTTGTCGTATTATTATTATTATTATTATTTTTATTATCCTTTACTTTTGCAAAGCCTTCGTTAAGCTGTTTGAAATATTCCTTCCTTCCTTTTCAAACTTGAGTAGTACATACGAGGATCCACAACCTTTTGCAATTTTTTAAATTTGTTATAAATGCTCTCTTGTATTTGAGGTGACTGAAAGGCTTGTGGGAATAAAAAAAACACAAATTTAAGTGGAATGATAGTTGAGCTTGAGAGGATGGCAACGGGGAATGTAAGAAATCTCGATTCAGTCGTGAAAGGAGATTGAGGTGAAACACAGAATACTTGCCAAACTTTCCCCAACTTACCATCAATTTTTAAGTAAAAAGTTTTTATTACTTTTTTTTCCTTTTAGCATTTCGAGTTAACTGAATATCTGACTGAATAGCTGACAATTAATGTTTAGTCAAGAATCGAACTCATCTTTTACAGTGTAAATGAACTCCTTTTTACATGCAAAGAAGAGCAGTTCCTTTCAACTTATCTTAAGCTTAAGAGAAGATGAAATAAAATACAGCAGCGTAAGCACATAAGATTATGGTATCCTTGCCGATATGCATTGAACGACATCCTTTATTTGCCATGAATTTCTCGCTCACGTACTATACACGTAGCAGTACATCAAATTACGAAATCCGGTTATAAAACTGTTGCACATAAAGCAACGTTATTGATGTTACGTTAAATGATGAATTTTACGGTTTCTTTTGTTGATTTCCGGTTTCTTCTATTTGCCATTCATTGCATTGCAATTTTACGAGAAAATAGATGTTTATTTAATGAGCATCGGATTGGTGGGGAAGCTGATGCGGATGTTTGGCGAAGTAGCGAAAATATAAATTGCTTTTGAAATCTAAACTTGCCTTTAGGATCAAAACTTTTTAAAGAAAGTAGAAAAAAAAGAAAAGTATTACAAACCAAGTAAATTTCAAATCAGATTCAAATCAAATTAAAAGAGTTCTTCAAGAAAAGTCGTCTCTTTAAAGGATACTTAAAGGAAGTGTATCTTTTTGACATGCGCTTTAAAATTGAAGTCCAGACTTTATGGGCACTTTATTAAGCCACTAAACAGAAGATGTGAACTTTTTCTAAGAGAAGGAACCGTTACAAGTTTATTTTCAAACTTTATTTTTAAAAACATCTTTCAAAGTAACTGTTTCGAATATTGTAAAAGACGGTATTGAGGAGAGGGAACTTTCACAACCATTTCAAAAGGCATTTTTGAAAACTATATGCAAACAAATGTATTTTTGACAAACGACTTTAATTTTTTTAAAAAAATACAACGTTTAAAAGGAAAATATTTCATAAAAAATGTATAATTTACATATATCCGGTTAAAGAACCTTAAAAGATAAGCAGCACTTGCGAAAAACGTAATTGCAAAATGATGTTCTGAAAATTTGGTCTATTGTAAAAGAAAAGGTCCTTCGAAAACCATATCCTTTAAATAGTACACATGCGATTTCCGAAAACATAAAATAGTTTTTTTTAATTGCCCTCAAACGCAGTTTTCAAAAAGTATTAGAAAGCATTCCATTTTTTTAAAGTATCGCCTAGAAATTTACTTAAAATATCTGAAAAGCTTTTATTCGAAAAGTTTTAAAAAAAGCATTTGCTAAGGTATATACAAGACATAAAAATGTTTCTTAAAGAAAGTGCAGTATATGGCTTTATATATGCAGTATATATAAGTGCAGTGATGTTCTAAAACCATCTTCAGCCATCTGCTAGACGCTTCCGTTTATAGTTTTTACGATCAGAATTTACACATCGCTTAGTTCGATCAACGTCCACCCTACATCATGCATCTTTTTACTTAGTCCATTAAGCATTAAACACATTCGTCGCAAAGGGCTACACGAATACACACCTTCAAAACCCGCTGTTTACTATTATAGGCCGGCTTTACAGTGGATTTCTTTACTTTAAAATGTTTAAGTTTGTCGCAGGTGTCCTAATACTGCATACACTAAGAGTCTGCACATTAACAGTTGTACATTGTTAGGCCAGTGAAATAAATAAACAAACGATACTAAAAAACGACATACAAGTTTTCGACGAACACTTCATTTTAACATTTTTTCATTCTATTACTGTCTGTTAGTGGGAGCACTTATCGCTCTGAAATATTTTTATTTTAAATTTAATATTAAAAGATTTTATAGAATTAGGGATAACTGTGTGCAAGCAGGCAAGATAATTACTCTAGCAAAAGAAGGTTGTCATCATAGACAATTCCTCGGCTCATTGCGTTCACCCCAGTCCTGTCTATAATATCAATCTCGAACAAAACATTCCATTGGGGTCCTTTGGCAAACCACATGCATTTGATGTCCACATTTCACAGTTTAAGCCACAAGTAGATAGCAGTAAGCAAATCATATATATCGCTCGCAATTGACGCATATCGGCCGCGTAACGTTATCCTTATAGTGTGACCGATTCACATCAAAAAACAACTATGCGGAATGCATTGGATGCCCTTGAACTTTATGTGAATCCAACCAAAATTTTAATAAAACAATTTATCATGTAAATGGCCATGTATTCCAAAGAAACACTCTTGCAGCAATAGAAAAGGTGCACACGTAATGTTATAGAAATATGCTTAGCAAGTCTAGTCCCCAAATGCAGAATATTTTCACAAAAATCTTCATAACTTCTGAAAATATGTTTTAAATACAGCATTTAATAATTACCACGATAGTGCCTTATAGAAAAGCAAAACTTAACAATAACATAATTATTATTGTTTATAGAGAAAAAACAATTGGAATTTAATACAATTTAAATATTGAAATAATCATTAATATTATTTCTAGTCTTTTAACTCATTTTGACATTTTAAGATTGATGTTCTCTTTGTTAATTTAGAAGCAGTAATTTTTGTCAAAGTAATAGCTTACCTGTGTTACTGGTATTCATTAATTTAATTTTACTCTTTCTATTATCATTATTATTTAACTTTAAAGCGATAAAAAAAATAAAAAATAAATTTTTTTAACAGAATTACACTTACACACCGCATTTTAATCGAACAATTATAGTCAACAAGTGTTTTAAGTAAAATGTAAACAAACATGAGATCCAAATGTAGCCAGATCTTTATTTAAATTGCAAATCCCTGCCAGTGTTACCAGCACACTGCGATTTATAACCATTACTTGAGATCCTTTTCAACACTATTGCTTTTTCCTTATTCTATTTCAAAATATGAAATATATTCTGCATTTAACAAAATTTATGTGAGAAATTTTTCAGTATTTCAAATGAATTTTTTAAAATTTTTAACCATGCTATTGATTTGTTTTGAACAATCCTTTCTGTAAATCCATTAGTTGGAGTTAGATGAAAAACGGTTGGCAGCACTAGTAATTTTATTGATCTTTTTCGATTTCACATCCAGAGGTCTCATGTACACTATGTGTATTGTGTAAGTCTACCCTGTGTTTAAATGTCTAAAATAGCCGCCAAATTAGACAAATAATAAATTTGCAAAAGATCAGCACTATTTCTGTGTAAGACAAAAAAAATTTTGCTTATTTTTGCAAAAATAGTTTTCTAGTAAAAAAATTGAAATGGAATTCTTTACGCCGAGGAGGCATTACATGCAGAAATATGTTTAAAACAATTGTGCGGGTAAGTTGTGCAAAAATTGCAATTTGCGAGTAACCTTCGAGGGTAGCATCTGATTTTTTTGCAGAAGGATTGAACTTGTCCAGGCACAGTTGGAAGAAGCTTTGAAGGGTTTACTAAGAGAAAAATAATTGCTGTTCAACGATAGAATTAAGTAATGAACTCCTGCGTGATGTGGAAAGTGTATTACTAGAATGCGAATCAAAGCAGGAAAGTCAGGTATGAAGATAACTCTTCCACATTTGCATAATGAACACTGCAATTGCATATTTTATGCCTATTGGCAATGTTATGGAATTTGTTATTAAACATACTATTATAATCTTTTGTACTTATAATTTTTATCCACTCAGGACACCGAATTTATTGTATTTCACTTTTATTGGTCACAACGTAGGCACATGCAATTGGAAATGTTCGATTCAGCAGCCGGCGATGAAGATGCTAATCTTGGATCTGTACCTGCCTCTAATCATTGGATTCTACCAGTTCACACTTTTGATGGCATGTGGGAGCATTTGCTATTCTCTCAACATACCGTCAATTAAAACATAATATCGTGCAATCGTTTTATATTACTTCATGTGAATTTGGTACTGGCAAAACAAACCTATGCAAAGCTTTGGCTCAAAAGCTGCTAATACGATCTTGTTCGGTACTTCGACTTACCCATCTTATAGAAGACCATCTAAAGAAAAAGAAATACCATCAATTACTTCTATAAAAGTCACTCAAATGCTTTCAAAGCTTCATATAGAAAGAATAAAAGCAGTGCTTTTCAAAGGCATCCCTAAAATTGCTCCTCCGTCAGTTGTTAAACAATTTTAATATAATAGACTTTATATTGCCAACTGCCAAAAAGTTTCAATGTTTTTAAAATTTTATATTTCAGGCAAGTTCTTAACTAGAAAAGAATGGCAGGATATTTGAAGCGAAAGGAAATAATGTGAAAACTTTGTCTTGAAAAACAACTTTGCATCAGTTTCGCGTTTCATTACATCATGTTGAATTAAACAGGAATTTCGCTAATAACAGTTGCTAGAAAACAGCCAGAAAGTATGGGGGAGGCGGATAGAGACTAAAATATTTCATATCCGCGAACAGATTTAAAGTTTTCAATGAGTTTCTTGCTTTTTTTATGGTCTTAAGTGAGCGCCTGTGATTTGTATCAGAAGGTGTTTCCTGTGCAGCATTATTACAACGTGTTGGGGTTCATACTTCGTTACATTTTTATGTTATTTTGTTGAGTTTCCTTTTTGTATAACAAAATATTTTTACAGTTTTGATCACGAAAAAAAAAACAGACACACAGGAATAAAATACTTCCTTGAGATTTCATTTGACTTGTATAAAATGTTTAATACAAAATAAATGGAGAGTTGCTAATAAGAATCTGCTTTAAATGATTTCAAGTAAAATATGTTGGCTTACAAAAAAAAAAAAAAGAACTCTGATGGATGAAAAAAACAGAACTTGCAAAGTTAAAAACTAAATTTGCAAATTGTAATTTTTCGCCAAATTAGACAAACTCGTATTTGGCTAGAGTTGAGAAATACTTTTTAACTTAAAGTGAATGGAAATTTAACTCCAAGAAAAAACTAAACTATAAGAGCACTGGGAAAAGTATACTTCGTGATTTATGCCGCCAAAAACTTTTGCAGTTCATCTTGCATAATCTTCGGCCAGCCGACAATAGCAATGGAGAGTTCACCATAAAATCTGAGTGTTTTTCTTTTAATTTATTCATTTATACACTAAATATTACAATTAAATGAATAAAATTCTGATATGGGTAGAGGCCATCATGCAGCAAAAACTTGTTAAACATTTGAAAGTTATCTGTGAAGTACTTTTTGCTTCGAATAAAAATGAAGATGTTTAAATATTCGAATAATTGTTATTCTTATACCAATATTGCTGATAAGCAAATAGCAAATGAATTATTAACATATGAAATAAGCCGGAAACGGAAACAGTCAGTTGTCTCGCCTTTACAGTTCTTGATATGTGGGCGTATGTGTAATAATACTGAACTTGTCAATTATTATTCCTCATACGCCCAGTATGTGTATGTATGAACTCACAATCAAGTTGCGCCTTTTTATTACTTTACACATTCTCAAATCATTATTATTTTGAACGGAATATTTCAGCTTGAACTAGAAGAAGAACGTACTCGCACATTTACATTTAAGTTTACATTTAATACATGAATGTAAGCCCTAATAAAGGCTAAGCCGTAAAGTTGGAGTAGCAATAGCTCTGAACTTTATGAAAAGGACAGACGCAATGTCTTGTTAAAAAGTTGCAAAAAATAAAATACAAATAAAAATAAATTGCTAAGGCAATAGACGCATAAATTCCATGAAAGAGCTTTAGGTTAGAAGAACCGGAAATCCCTTATGAAATGCATTATAGAAATTAATTATTTAAATTAAAATTAATAAAAAAAAATTCTTTAAATTCCAAAAAAGCCCTGATGATCTGCCATACCAGTTATTTGTTTTATAAAATTTTCAACAATACATGTATAAAAATTGTTAATGAAAAGTAAAACATTGTCCTCAAGGCACATTTTCATAAAAGTTCTTTATAAAATTTTATTTGGGGGAAATATTAATTAAATTTTAAGAGTTTTAGGCATGAATTTCATTTAATTGGTTCCAAATTCGTATTACAGTTGGCCAGCGACACTTTCGTTATTGTAAAATATTGTAACATTACAGTGTTAACAAAAACATTTTGCTTTTAAAACTACCTTTCCGCCTCTTTACAATATCGCAAAATACTTTTTCCGATGTTTTAAATGTTTAAAATATATTTTTACTAATAAAGAAAAATTTTCGATTTTTGGGAAAATTTTCAATTTTTGATAAGGGGTTACCCTTAGCATTTTTGTGAAAAAATCATCAAACTCTGAAAACGTCCGTTTCTGTATTTTTGAATGAAAAACTTGCATTTTTATTTCTTTTGTATGTTTATTTTATGTTTTCAAATGTTTAAAATATATTTTTCTTAAAAATAATGGAAAAATTTTTTTTTTGGATTTTTGGAAAAATTTTTATTTTTTGATAATGGGGTACCCTTAGCAGTTTTGTGCTCTTTTTTTAAATTAATACACAACAATATTCTATAAGAAAATATTTGTAATGAAAATTTTTTGTGGATTCCAAAGGAACTCTTTCACATCACCCGTCCACACTTTATAGTCAAAACGCACTAAATTATTTTATTTTAATCAATAAAAGTAAATATTTAACTTTTAAAACTAAAAATTTTTTTTCCGACTTTTTTCTTCAAAAAAAAAAAAATAAGACCTTTCCTTTCTTTTGGCAGTGGAGGCGAAAAGAAATCTGACAAAGCTGAGCTTGTCTATAAATGAGACAGTAAGAAATCTATGGTCAGTTCGATCTCGAGAATTTAAGTTTTTTCAGTGATTATTTCCACATTATTCTTCTCTTAGGGCCCTTCAACTGTCTTGAATCCTTTCGAAATTTCGATTTTCCCTAAATATTTTTGAAAAACTATTTTCATTAACATTTACATGATTTCATTGTTATTACTCTGAAATAATTAATCACAGTTCAGAAACAAAAGTAGTAGTAAATAAAATAACAACAACATTTTGTTGCAAACTATTGAAAATTTAAAGTCCTTGAAAGTACATTAGAAACGAAATAAAAATAAAAATACAAATAAAAATAAAACTAGAAACATTGAAGAGAAAAGTTTATGGTCGGTTTTCAGTCACAAATTTGTTGAGTGGCTACTGCTACACTTTTACACTTTTATCGACAGTTTAGTTTAGGGATTTTGGTAAAGCAAAAGCAAAAAAGAATAAAACAAATAAAAATTTACATGTTTTATTGAATCCCCACAATAAATATGCCGCCACAAATAAAAAGTTTTAAAGAAAAACACAAAAATTAACTGGAAATGAATTTGTGAGTGAGTCCAAAATGAAAACTCAAAAACCAATAAAAAGAGACAGAGAGTAAGCAAATGTTTACAAAGTTATTACCTCAAGGGGCAAATTTATGGACAGAAAATTGAAAAAGAATAGAAACCAGCAAGGAAAAAAGGAAAACACTTAAGGATTAAAAGCCAAACTGATATCAACTACCAAAGAGTCACAAAGGACTTATTAGGAAGATTCTTAACAATGACAACCACTGAAAACTGTAACAACATACTTTTGCAATAAAACGTATTGCTCAATAATATTGTGTTAACAAACGGCCAGTTCTTTTGTACTTCGAACATGACTGAACACACGCTCACACAAGCTTACAAGACCACAATGTTAAGCCAAATGGGAAAAAGTTTACGTGCAATCCGTAGCTGCTCCTCACAACAGGTTGAACTAAAAAGGAATGAGAATACAATGAAAGCCTTGAGAGCCTTAAAGTGGGGGAATGGCACAACTAGTGTCTTAAGGAAACAATGTGATTTATCGGACAAGCGAACAAGACAAACCAACAACTAAACAACACAAGCTTTGACTTAATTCTGCCACAATATATTTTTATGCAAATAAACAAACACATTTCACTTTATAATTTGTTGCAAGAAAAAGTTTGGTTTTTCTATTTCTTATACTTGTAAGCGTTTCAAAGTATGTAAAAACGCACACAGAGGCAAAGCTTTTTGATCATCCACGACACAGCTAATAAAGTAAATTCTCTACTGACTTTTTCCAATCAGATATAAAACATGTTGTAGAAGAAGAAATTTTACTTGAAATTGTTGGAAAAACTGCGATAAATTGTTGACAAAAATCATACAGTGATATTCAAAAGTAGACCACCAAACTTGATCGTATACAGAATGAAAAAAAGTACTGTTTTATTAGATAATAATTTCCGTTCCGTAATAAAGTTTCATATTTTCCGACAAACATTTCATCTGGTAAAATTTATTAAAAACTTTTCAATAAAATATGCATGACAAAGTGTTGAAAGGGAATAAATACTATCCTATAAAGCTCATAACAATACATAAAAAAAAAACAAAAAAAAAAATAAAATAAAATGTAGCAATTGAAAGCCAAAAGTACGAAAAGATTTAATACTCTTTGCATAATAAAGCAATCAACGTCTGGAAGACCTCATTTAGGAAAAAAGAGTATGCAATCCTGAAAGTGAAAGTATATTTGGAATAGAACATTGATATACAACAAAAATTCCTTCACCAGCATAGCATGATAAAACAAAGTCGTGCAGAAACGCAACAGAAAAACTTATCATAGAAGATTTTTACAGAAAAATTTACTATTAAATTTATTTGGCTGTAAAATGAATGAAACACTTTTAGGAATTATTACTGAAAGCCTAAAAGTATGCAAAAAAAATATTTTGAGGCATACAATTTTTGTGGATCCAGTTGCTCGTACACTAGAATAACAACCAGAAGAACTTTCTGCTTTGTTCTACTGAAGACCCCAATTTTCTAACAAGTGGGATCGAATCGGAAATGTCTTATAGTGCATCCTACTCGTATAAGACAATTTTAATTTATGGGGTTTATTTTTAGGCTCTGCCAGCAACAGAATCACTACGAATGCAAATAAGGAAACACCATTTTATAGCATGAATATCATTTCATGTCATAGGATTTATTGTTCGCCATACAGGAATTTTTAGAGCCAACAGCTTGAAGGATAATTAAATTCCGAAAAATAAGAATATAAAGACAGAAAAATATTTTACTTTATAGGATTCATATTTTATCGCAAAGGAACTTATATTGGCAACACTTCAAGTGGTGTTCAATTCACCACAAATAGAAATTAAAAAAACCCATCTGTATATTTTATATCATGAAAAAAATTTCATATTGTAGAATTTAGGTTTTGTTATACTAGAATTTTTACATATGACGGCTTGAAGGATATTCAATTTAATTTTTATTAAACTCCTCCGTAACTTTTATAGTTTGCAAGAAGAATTAATTTTAGGCTTTTGTAGCACACAAACAGCTAAAAGAAATTCGAGAATTTTTTGTATTTTTATCCTTTAAAAATTCCTGTATGATAAACATTAAATTCTATAAAATAAAATGATATTCAAGTATTTTTTATTTGCATTCGTAGTGAATTAAATAACGTATCCTGTTGCTATAAAGACAAAAAGGAAATGCCATAAATTAAAATTGTTTGCAAGACATTTTTTTCAATATAAAATGTCAGACTGCATGCGACAAAACCGGCATTTCAATTTATTCAAATGAAGTTGGGCGGTCAAATGTCCTTTAAGGCATTTTCCATAGTATTGGCTATGAAATATTTCATTTACGACCAGAGAACAATATGACATCAGACTTTCCGCACACCCTCAAAGAATCCTTAAAGAAATTTTGTAGTCACATTTCAATGTTTGCCGTCACAAAGTGACTGTCGAACAGTGTCACGAGATAAGAATTACTTTAATGGAGTTTCCCACGTGGCGTCAATTCTTTAAGGGTCGTATTTCTTTTCGCTACGTTTTTTTCCTTGCTTGGACAGTAATTGATTTGTTTTTCCCCGGCGTACCTGTCAGTAGAAGACTGAAACTGCTTTGTTTATTCATTTCTTTCCGTCTGCCAGTTTAACTTCGCGTTTCCCTTATTTATGTCCTTCCATTGTGTAATATTGCATGCGACCTGTGTTCCTTTGACGTATCGGGCTTATAAATTTTTAACTACTGCCACTGTATTCAGCATTCAGTCATTCAGTCATACACGCAGTCAACTAGTACTTGTGCTACTCCGCAAATTCGACAAATAAGTTTCCCATTCGTTAACTTATTTCTGTTTTGTTCTCCCCGCTTCCTGCTCCACGTTTTTTAATTTATTACTTTCTATTATATGTTTTCATTAAATGTAAATGAAAGCGGGAATATTCATATTAATATTTTAACGAAAAATCAAGAAGAACAAACTACTTTGTTTAATGGAGCTCTTAAAAAAATATTGAAATGCGACATTTTTACAGGGAAAAGAAAAATAATAATTTTGTATTTGCGATACGACAAATTATTAATGGCATAGCCGTGTTTATTATAAATAATGAATACAGAAATGTTTCCCTGGCAAGAAATATTTTGCTCCCCAGATTCACTAACTTACAAAGAAGTATGATTTGTCGAACATGACACTTCTGCCAGAAAAGTATGAAAATATGTCACAAGAACGTGTGACAGATTTTTTGACAAGTAGTGTGATTTACAAAACTTTATGAACATTTTCATAAAATGATTATTTCTATGTGCTCAGTCTTGTATTCACTTCAATCAGCTGAGCAGAAAATTTGCCTGCATCATATCTGTAGAACAGTATGGCAGCCACAATTCCATTCTAATGGAATTTTTAAAAATAGAATGGAATCACATTAAATGTTCTTGCAAATGAATCGTACGACTGACTAGGATGACATTTGATATTTAGCGACAATAAAACACAATTTATGAAGAGATAACAGCTGACCTTTCATGTTCAAATTATTCATAATTATGATTACATATATTTGATGAGCGATATTCACACATATCTTTGCACTTTCAAATATTCATTGATACACTGTACAACACAGTCGTACGATCTGCCAAATACGGTATCTCTGCTGAAAAAACAGGATATAGAAACCGAAAAAATTTCACATTTTTATGATAAGCAAAATTTTTTTTTTATAATTTTCGTGCGTTCAGAGTTGCTTTTGCTTCAATCAGCAAGGAAAAAATTATTTTCATAATTTTTGTTTGATAGTATAGAACCAGCAACACCATTTTGATGGACATTTTTAAACTAGGAGGAAATCACTATCAAATTTTTATGTGAAAGCATCGTACGACTGCGTAGGATACTGAAGCATGACCTTAAGGAATGTCTAAGCAAATATGCATAGTAGAACGATAACTGATTCATCGAATGCAGAACCGAATATGAGTGATCGAAATGGTAGCAATAATTTTGAAAATTTATCCTTCCACCTTTCGTACTAAAGAATGTCTGGCAACGCCCGCAGTCTGACACTTTGTAAAGACGCTATAAGCTCAAAGCCCCTGCGATCCATTCTATGAATTGTTGCGTTTCATGCATCCATCACGAAGGAGAGCCAGAGTAACTATTTGTATGCTGTATCTACTTTAAATGTAGAAATTCATAGACTGCAGAGAATCGAAAAAAGGCAAAAACGCGTAAAACGGATTGCATAGACTTTCAGCTGAAGAATGGAATGAACTTTGCAGTTTAGATGAGTACAATTACATATATGCTTATTATAATAATTTGGACACCTGCGTGTACACCAAAGTGCACTCGAAAAACTTTATTTTCATCTTTTGCTGAAATTATTCAAAATTTATATAAAAATATTTGTAAATATTAATACTAATTAATAAAATGAAGTGCTCAGCATAATAAATAAATGAGGGGTCCACATTGATTGTAATGTGTAGGACTAATTTGATTGCTAATTAAGTAGCTTTTAATTTTTTAATAGTTTGAAATTACAAAAAAATTTAAAATTATTTAAGTGCTTTTCAAATTGATTACTTTCATGCATGTTGCAGCATGCATTAAGGTTATGGAGTAGCATATGCTACAAGTGAACTAAAAGCGCCATGAGCCATAAGAAAATACACGAATGAGTGGGGGCAGAGAGTGTACACACACAATTTTGCTTGGCGCAAAATTCTCGCTTTCTTATGAGGATGCAGCAGTTATATTTTTTATATTTTCACCTCAGGACGCATGATTTTACGTTACTTTGTGAACGCCCAAATGAATGTCAAAGCTTTTCCTTTTAGCTATTTGGCTCGTTAACATTAACGTGTGCTTTTTATTATTATTATTTTTTTTTTGCTTGAAGATACCAGAAATTTGCAAAATTTTTTTTCTCATTTAAATTTCAGTTCACGCATGAGTGCTAAACAGCAAAAATCTGTTGTTCACACCGGGGGCTTTGGATAAAGTGTGACAAAAAAATAACTGTTAAAAGCAACCGTTTTCTAGTATTGTCTAGTGTAGTGTTGGCTGGTTAGATCCCTGTTGAGCACCCAGCTGCTCTCTGGAAAGTGATGTGTTTCATTCTAAATATGGCATTTCTACTCAGAGCAAAAGGCCAAAACACTATTCAAACACGCTCTGTGATACAGATGATTTACTTCCTCTTCGAGTTGCCAGATATTCTTTTGTAGGAAAAGTTTAGAATCTGAGGAGTTGGAAAAATAAATGTTGTATAAAAAATATAAGAATACAACATTTAGCTTATCGAATTGAAATGAAATTCTTTCCAAGACTTGGACTGAATGAACCGGCAGTCTGGTAACAATGAATTCATGTTTAATTATTTTAGAAGAAACAAAAAATTATTTTGGCTGACACCATTACTTATAAGGTACGCCCCACTCATGAGGCTTATTTGAGGTCACAAATTTTAGTTGGCAACACTGCTTTATTTTACAACCGTTTTAACAGCTCATAGTTGACAAAACATATCTGAGAAGCATTTTATCGGCGAAGTAAAAGCAAATAATAAAATTCTACTGAATATCAGCTTGACTGCGCTTCAGATGCGCTGCAAAAAAAAAATAGTCTGCCTGCTCTATCAGCATCCACTACCCATAATTCCGGAATAATGCATTATATGAGCAGAGGTCATCCCCAGAGTGCTGGTCTTAGAAAGAAAATATAATTCATTTTTATCACAATATAAATGTCTGTAAATTAAAAATGGTATTGTTTCACTTGTAATGAGCTCAGGGGTTTTTGGGGATAGAAAAAGTGATACGGCATTAAGTTAAATTCGGGTTTAACTTGAAGCATGAAAATGCTATTGAGAATGTATGGGGTGAATTGCCTTCACCCCATACAGGCTTGAATTATGCCTTGGACATGTTCATGTTTGCGTATAATAAAGACACGCGCCCATTCAATCATTCTCTTGTATATGTTTTACAACTGAAGCAACAGTCTGAAATTTACAATCTACACCAGAACAACGGCCGTGTTTAACTTGATGTGTAAAATGTGAAATAAAGCAAAAATATTAGATTTTACTAGCATGCACTCTCCTCAGTGAGTGGCATAACTAAATAAGAATTAAAACAAATGAAATAAATAACGAAAAGTCATGTTCTCAACTAGAACAAACGGAAACTAGTCAGGAGGTGGCAGAAGGAGCCCCAAGTAAAAGCAAATGTTTTCCAACAACGACCACAATAACAATGGCATGGGCTGGAGATAGAACAAAAAACTTTACACGTTACATTTAATGGTTCGCTGCAAATGTTAAAAAAAAGGATAAACGGAAAAGGACTTAAAGGATTAACGGCAGACCCCAATTTCGTGCTGGCCAACATACATATGTTTTGTAAATTTGCTGTCATTAAGCTAACAAGGGCCACAAAAGTGCTAAGCCTTTTAAAATAAAATAATAAAAAGAAGTGCATAAATAAGTAAATAGTCAAGTTGAAAAATAAATAGAAGCAAAAAGGAAGCTCGTCAGTAAAAGCTCTTAAAGTTGGTTGGTTTTTTGCTCTAAATGAAATGAAATTTAACTTGAATTTTAAGTGACAATAAAAAAAAAAAAAACAAAAAAATTATAAAAAAATGACGCATTTTATAGTACTGTGGCGCTCCCCTATACAGCTTTTCTCTAAATGAATGAGCTTAGAAGCTGCAAAAGCCGTATTTGCTTTGAGCAAAAAAATTGACAAATTTTTATTTACATGAATTTCTTTCACTTTCCCTGGTTATTATTAACGCATATACGAACAGACCGATTGAGCTTGCGGTCTTGTTTAATGAGAAGACGACTTGGTTCGATAGTTCGTCCCATCTTTCACTGTGTGTGGAAAGGCAATGCCAGTGTTAACAGCAACAAGCCTCGCAAAGCAACAACAACAAGACCTCAGGCAGTATTAAAATTTAAATAAAAGAAAAATACTGGCTTTCATTTATATTTTTTTGTTGTCACTTTTAATTTTTAATGAAAAAATAAAAAACAAACAAAGAAGATAAATAAATAAAAAGATACATAAAATCAAAAACAGGCTGCTTCATTAATTTACATGATAAAAACAAGAAAAGTGGAAAATAGAAAAACATCTGTAACCAGCATCCTCTCACCTTCAGATAACCTCTACAAGTTGTTGTTCGCTGGCTTGTTGAGGTTTTAATTTTTCCGTTATACCTCTCATTTCCTGCGTGAGTCTTATGTCGCCTAATCCCGCAATCATGATTTACATATTTCATTCTATTTATTTTGTATCTCTGGGCGACACCACTGAAACGGTGCAGCGACGATAGATAAAATGCCTTCTCACCAGGAAAGTGTAATTTTAATTTTATTATAATTTTTTTTTTTTTTTTTTTTTTGAAAAATATTTCTGTTTTCATTTATTCAAATGGAGCATAATGAAAAATATTATGCGTTTAAAGGAGGCTGAAGCTGCATGAATATTTATGAAGTACTTTCCAAAGATATTTTAAATCAAGCAAAAGAATTTTTTGAATACAAAGAAAAAGTGTTCATAATCAGAAATTCAATTACAAATTACATTGGATCCATTAACATTGTAATTTCCGAATTCCACGTCCTCAGTGAGTTCGTCTTATCGTTAACTAAATCGAAAATGTTTAATATACAAATTTAATTACCATTTTGCGTTACTACAAGCTAAATTCCAACATATGCTTTGTTATATGCAATTCGTGGTAATTTCTTTTTCTATCAGTCTTCGACTCAGGCTGGAGCTCGAGGCTTGAAAATTCCATCATCAATCCCGTTCTTGTAAGTACATCACAGAATCAATAATTCATTAATTTTCTTTCATATATAAAATCTGATTTTGGTGTAACTGAGACAAATGTGACCGGCTTAATACTCGAATCAGAATTGTGGTCAGCGAATCTGATTTTATCGTCTTCTTGTCAGAAACAATCCGATTAGTTGTAAGTAAAATTGATTTCAATTTCATTAAATAAAAATATTTTTTTACGAGTATATTTTTCCCACAAATAGGTGAAAGCATACAATTCCTATACAAAATAATTTATTATTTTTAAAATTTAAAATTTGTTGTGCAATTTGTGTTTTTCTGTCAAGTTGCCACCGTACTTCGGCCTAACTAACGTAGAACTGTTTCCTATAGACTTTTAATAGCATCTTTCCGCCAGAAATCGCCTTGTTACAGCCAGCTGAATAGCACACGATGGGGCAACACTACAGCCCCTTTAAACAAAAAAATTCTGATTCGATCAAGGATTTTATTTATTTTCAATTCAAGGAAATCTGAATCGATTTGAGTTCTGATAAATAACAATTCTAACTGGGATTCCGCAACAACTAATTGTAATAAGTAATCAAAATTATTAACCTGTTACATTATATTGATAGCAAAACTAATTTAGCACGTACTAAACCTTTAGCACCATAAATATTTATGTACTAAAAATATTGAAAGTAATGCAGTACTAAAAATAAAAATATAAAAATATTTATTAACTAAAAATAGTTTAATATTAAACAGATTTTAGTAAAAAAATATAGTTTATTATTCAAACACATTAAAAGTATTTTATAAAAAAACTATATTAGTAAGAAATCAATTTTTCCTACCAAATCAATTAATATAAATAATAATTTAACACCAACCATACTTTAATAATTCGTGTGATTTTGTACTAAAATTCCTTTTTAATAAATTTCAGTATTATTAGCTGGTTTTATCTTTAGTACTACAAGCATAGAGAAAATATTTTAACAACAATATTTTACTTTCAGTTTGCATTAAAAACAAATATTTTAGTACTAAAATTATTTTGCACTGCTATTATGATATGATAATTAACAGTTGAGTATTAAAAATATTAAAATATTAGAAAATTGTGAAACCCCTTAGCAATCGCTATAGGCAACCTGTGCTAAGCATTTCCTTGTTGTAAGAAGTTTAAGAAGTTTGGTTCTAAAAGGATATGCATGACCTCTCAAAAAGAGCGCAATAAGAAAAAATAAGTAAAGTTGTAAACTACTTGAGAAATAAACTGACTAATTAAAAATGAAAATATTTGCAATTATTTCGTTTGCATGAGTGCGCAGAACATATTTTGGCATTGCACTGGCATTGATTAGTCAGTTGCTAAAAACTTTTAATGATACAAAATATTAGTTGCCTTAATTTCAAGTTTGACAATTAAGGCGCTCTTTATGTTTAAGTAATAGAAAGAAGGGGGAAATAAAAACGGGGGAATTGTGGGAGTGGAGACGACCAGAGCACAAAAATTGGTAAACTTGGAGCTGCAATCATCATTTAATTATTAAACAGCGATGAGAAAACTTTTCATGCAATGACGTTCGTGGAAAGAGAGTCAGCAGAATCTGGTGGCAAAGTTGAAAGAAACTAAATGAGTACAAGAATTATATTTATTGGCATGTATTTAGTACAGCATATATATACAGCATATATATATATTCATATATATAATTCTGCTTCATTACATTTTCATGCTATAAAACGCTCATTTAAGTACTCTTAAAATGATTAAAGCGTAATAAGATTCGCTAAAACTTCTAGAGAGACATGAGTCAGCCGTTAGCAGGTTGGCAAAAAGGACACTGAGGATTATTTTGCAATGAAGGAAAACAAGAAATATAAACAACAAACTTGAATGGTCCTAAAGAAAACACTTACAATCCAAGCGCACAGACCCATTCTTACTTCCCCACTCCCACATACCGCCAAATGCCTGCCTGGCGTGGTTGCCTCACAGTATCTTAACGAAGAAAATGCTGACTGTAACTACAGCCATGATAACTATACATGATAACATGGTTGCAAAAATTTCTTCTTAGAAATTCATCGTGTTTTTTCTTTTCTATTCGTTTTTCTGTTGTTGAACTTTAAAGCAAAAAAACATGTTTTGAAAAAAAGGAATCCTGTAGTGAATAAAATAACGGTGACATTCTTAAATCAAGTCTTATCAAGAAACGCAAAATTTGTTTCCAGCCGTCATGTACTAAATTTAATAGCGGTCGTAAAAGAAAGCTTAGGAGACAATTATTAAGTACAAAATTGGGTCGAGTGTAGAAAACGCGGGGGGTGGGCTTTTTCTTCAATGTGTTGAATAATTATTTTACTTCCTTAAGGCTTGTATTGGCGAACTGTGAAATTCAAAGTAGAATATTAAACGTATCATACATTTTTACAGGTTTAAATTTTGTACTAAAATTTCCCTTGATTAAATTCGAAAATGAAATTTATTTCTAAAACAAACATAAAATCAATACATTAACTTTCTCTTAAAAATTCATTACACATCCAAAAAGTATTTAAATAAACTATTTTGTTAAAATAGTTTCAATTATATCGCAATTGAAAACGTTTAGCACAAATTTGTAACGTGTAATATTTACAATTTGGTACTAAAAGTTGGAAAATTTGTATAAATTCAAAGCAAATGCTTCTGTAGTTTCAAATTACATGCTGTACAATAAAATTTAAGTTTTTTAATTCAAATTTTATGCCTTTTTGAATAAGATTTAAATTTTGTACTAAATTTCAAATTTGAATAGCCAAGACTTTTTAGAAAAAAAATTCAATTTACATGCATTTT
This sequence comes from Ormia ochracea, assembly GCA_963402855.1. Lineage (NCBI taxonomy): Eukaryota > Metazoa > Arthropoda > Insecta > Diptera > Tachinidae > Ormia > Ormia ochracea. Next base: position 57,083,528 of record OY727106.1, on the reverse strand, counting down.
CATAAATTTAAAATATCATATTGAAATTTAAATTTAAAACTTTTAGTTTGATTTCATTATTTTTTTTTTTTCTTTTTAAATAATGAAAATTTTACAATATTTTATACAATTAACATTTTGTACTAAAATTTAAAATTTGAAATTTAGCAATTTGGAATTTAATTTTAATTATTTTTGTCGATAACAATGTTGGTTTCAGTCCAACATTTCTGTCGTGCCTGTTCATTTGACCGTCACATGCAGCCAAAAAAGGTTACAAATTATTAGGTGCAGGTATTGGAATCTCTTCCGCCCAGGCCAAAAAAATTTAATTTAATACTAAAATTTTTTTTGATAAATAAGGAAGCAAGAAAAGTGTTAAAGATTAAATGTTTCTTAAACTTAAATTGAGAAAATAAAAACATGCCCTATCGGAACAAACATGAAGATGAGCGTTAATCAGTAAATTCCCCCAGAAGCCTGTATAAGGACATGTGCTTGATGGAAATGTTGTATGGCAAATGCTCTCAACTTCAAGCACAAATTTACATTTTAATATTTCACGTACTCAGTTGCAAAGTAAAATAAGATGCAAGTTCGCATGTACTCGCATTATTTGTGTACTCGTGCGGGTGTTCATTAATGCAAATAAGTCAAGAGGCAAAACATACTCGTACACAAAACTTGAAGGCATGTTGCGAAGAATAGGCAACTCTCTAGTGTTTAAGAAGCACTTCAAATATTATGATACCTAGCAGAAGTCATGATTGGGGAACCATAAGTTGAATTGTTTCCACTTCTGCTGAATTAAAAATGGAATTGCTCAAGAATGAAGCAGATCCAAGGAAACAGTGGCAACTATCTTACAATATGTTTGCGTGCAGAGGGACTGTGCCTTTGAAGCTCTCTAACAGCTTTTTGTTTGCTGGGTGTGCAAACAACATCCCTCCGATGAAATCATTGCATTGACGTTTCCTTTTTAGACAGTTGCCAATATTTGCAACACAAAACGTGTTTTGTTATCAAGAAACTGTAGTTTTCTACAGGCATGCATCACATACGATGTGAAGGCATGAAAGGCAACCTGGGAAATTATTTCCTTTAATTGGCAATATTTAGTTTTGAGGAAAAGCTTATTCTCTCATTTTGTTTTACTTTATTATTAAAGGTATGAATTGAATTCTTTTTAATGCTCAGAAGTTTGAAATTAAACTGAAATTTTAATCTCTTAAAGACAGCCGGAGAATAAAGAAGTCTGGATTTTGATACTTATTATTATTTTCATTTTAAGTGATGAGACTCAATACGAATACATTCATTATGTTCGTTGCATTTAATTATTATAAATTAATTTCTGACTTTTTTATTGCACAGTAATTTCTGCGACTAAAGTGATTGTGTGTTACAGTGTTTAATATCTGATGACAGTTGGCGTCACTGGTGTAATAAATAAAAATTATTCATACGTGCATTAAAATAATTTTTCTCCACAATTATTTTCGCAATTCATGCAGCGACGTTAAAATGTTAAGAGTTTTAATTGGAGACGATTTACAATGAGGTTAAAATGTATGCAACAACGCATACGTTCTCTTTTGGACATCTTCCTACATCCACACGCATTTACACAGAAACTTTTCCTGTCAGGGGACATTTTTAAATTGAATTTATCAGTTCTTCTTCATACATCCGCTGCAGCGTGAAGTAAAAGGATGAAGACAGAAATAAGTATGTAGAAGAAGCAATTAGTGCAGATGATTTTTGAAGACAGTTAATAAAATGTTCTTACTCTTATTGGCAAACAAATAAACTGTGGTATGAAATGAAATGAATTGAGTTGATATATATTGTTGTTGCAATACAAATTTAAAAGGTTTAATTTTATTTTATATTTCAACAGAAATTTTATGTTACTAGTTAAAAACTTATTAAAATTATTGAATTTTGGAGAAAAAAGAATAATTGGAACCATAAAAGCAACTTTTCACTTGTCTTCCAGTGTACCATGAAAACAAGTCTTGCTAAAAAGCATGATTCTCAAATAGGTATCCAAAAACATATCTGGCTGACATATTGTTTGATAAAATAATATTACTAACAAAACTTTATGAAAATTTTCATAAAATGATCATTTTCGTGCGATCAGAGTTGCATTTCCTGCAGTCAGCTGAACAAGAACATTTGTTTGCATTATATCTGTAGAATAATGTGGCATCTCCACTGCCATTTTGATGCGATTCTTTTAAAATAATATGGCACCACATCAGATTTTCTTTTGAATGAATCTGAAAAAGCAGACCTCAGTAGGATAGTCAATCATGACCTTTCAGTTCTATCTCAATTTTTGCTTGTAGTCGAACGACCTTTTACTGCAATTTCATTGTTAATATTTCAGAGAAATTCCGCATTTCGCTTTTCGTCATACATTTTTTAGTATTAAGTTTTCATTGAAAAATTTTCCTCACGTTAAAAAAATATTTTCCCCACATACATATTCATTTATTTAGTGGCTTCTGTCAGAGGAACAACACAAAAGGATTAATAAATTTGGAGAATCGTGTAGGTACTAAATTTTCACATTTTTTTCCTGCATGTGCTTTTGAATCCGACACAACAAAAAAAAATATTATTTAGATGTTATTTAAGTGTTATGCTGCAGCTGGTTGCTGGTTGCTTGTGCGGCTCCTGTCTGTTGATGCGGCATAGAGTATAAAATCCTCACCACACGTGCCTGAGCATTGTTTTGGAAAGCTATTAAAGCACAGGTATTATTTTTGTAGAATTTAAAGGATAATCTAAGAATTTATGTGCAGCTTTATAAGCTGCAATGCAAATATGAGGAAGTCTTCTGGAATTTTTGAGGAAACTTTAGGTACATATCCTTTTGAAGAGCTCGAGTTTAAAATTTCATTTTGATATTTGCATTTCCGATAGTATTGCATAAATTGAACCAACTCTTTCCTTTTTAATTTCCGTTCAACACTTTCAGGCATTTATTTATATATAAATAAAATAATTTTATAATTTTTTAGATGTTTTGTTATTAAATATTTAAATTAAACTTGTCGGAGGAACAAACAAAGGAAAGTCAATAAAATTGTCAGAAAGCTGGAAAACAAACAAAAACAAATTAAAGTGAATTTAAAGAACTTTCTGAAAGTAGGAGGGAGGGGGAAAAATTTGAATTAGTTTGAGACGTTTAATAGAAATCTTTAATTTTTGCTGATAAAACAAACACAAGCACAAGCACAAGCTTTATGCCGCGAAATACAAACACAATTGAAAGCCTTTTTTTAAAAGTTTGTTATAATTCTCATCTAGTTCAGCAGAAATTTGTTATTAATATTGAGTACAGCTAAATACTGCCCTTTAATAATCAATTGCGAAATATTTATTTTAAATTTGAAAAGGGAAATAACTCCCGTGTAACTTAAGTATTAAGCGAAAAAAAAATAAAAAATTTAAAGAATATCGCACCAGCTGGCAGGATAAAATTTGTGATGTCGAAGTCATATTTAATTTAGAGTCGATCCCTGTAGAGAAACAATCTTCTATATTAATGGCTCTCCAACAAGTCGTACGATTTCAAAAGTTTATGAATATTGTTCATAAAATGGCAATTTTCATGCGATCAGAGTTGCATTTACTTCAATCAGCTGAACAACATATTTCTTTCCAGCATATTTTTATGGCAGTATGTCTCCCAAAACGCTATATTGAAGTGATTTTTTTGAAATATAATGGAATCACGTGAGATTTTTGTGCGAATGAATCATACGACTATGTAGGATAAGGAATCATTACCTTAAATAGCAACTTCAAAAGCCAATGAAAGAAAACAAAAGTTTGGAAAACAAACATAAACAAATTAATCGACGATATTATAAAATATTAATTCTTTACAGATTCAGTTGAAGCTGCCGAAATGCAAACAGTATCTTTTTCAATTTAACGTATAAAAGAGCAACAGTTCCCTACACATGCATTGCATTTTTTCAAGAAGTTTAAATTATTTTAAGAACTGGTCTATTAGCATTTCTTTAATTGTATTTTATATAGTATTAACTTTTAAGCTGTTCATTGATGGATCCTGTTAAAAACCTATATTTAAAGTATATTAATGCCTCTGTCATTAATCAAAAATTTCCATTCTATCATCGAAGCTTGTCAACTTCCTGAAAGGGTAAAAATTTATACTTGTAAAATGTTACCACTATTTTGCAATACCAAAGAACGTCTTGAAAACTGCACATTGTGTGAACAGGTTTCAAACAAACGTCTACAAATAAGTGGCTTTATTTACAGGGGACTAAAATTAATTTAATTACTCTTTTTGTAATCTTAATTAATTTTTGTGGCAATACCGAAGTTTTTGGATTTCGCCTTTTTATGGCTTTAATGAATTTTCAGAAAAAAATCGTTGAATCTTTTAACTAATCGTTTTTCTCGTACTAACTTGTGAAATATTATAATAACCGCACTGTAAATAATAAACGACAATAAATTTTCATGCATAATAAATTTTTAATAAGAATTTTATTTAATAAAAGAAACGAATTTATTTAGGTTACTAAAAGTATTACTTTATAAAGAAACCAAAAGTAATAAAAGTTTTTCGTAACTTATTATTATAATTATGTACGCTATTTATGAAGAAAAAGGTGCGACAGGAGCTGAATTGACTACTTAACATTAAAAACTAAACCGTCGCAACTACGCACTCTAAAAAGTGACATATTTTTCATGTGCTGGTAAATGTTTCATGTGAGTTCGAACAGCAGTTATTCTATTAAAACCAACATATCAATTATTTTTAAACGACAATCCACAATGAAAGGACACAAATAAAAAATTCTTTAAAATCCTGGCATATTTGGGAAGTCTTGTGCCCAGCCTGAACAGAATGAAATACCTAATTTGGTTAACGCTTGTAATGGCTGGCTTCAAAACAACTTCCCTTCAAAGCTCTTGCTTCACTATCCCACACAGTATTAACACGTGTCAAATTTAGCATGTATTATGAAAGAGTATTATAGTGTAACCTTATCTTTTTCACAGTCGAATGCCACTTGCAAAAATTTTCGAAAATTTTCTAAAAATGATAGATTTTGTCTCATCAGGGTTGATTTCACTCCAAGCGGCTGAACAAAGAACTATTATTTTGTGACGCAAAGCAACAAAGAAATGCAAAAGGTATATCATTATTAACGTTTTGTTTATGTTTTAAATTAGTATTGTATTTAACTCTTTTTCTACAGCGCCAAATAGAATAAATTACTTTGCTTGAATCGTAATACATGGATAATATGGCGTACCACTATATACACCATTATTATTTGATTTCATAAAGTATAAGGCTATGACTTGATATCATTTTCGTGTAAATGAGTCGTTCCACTGTTTGGGATTTATTAAGATTATTCGGTGTACACCTTCGCAAAGACTGTTTAGCTTATGTTACCAGTTAACACCTTCTCTTAAGCCCGTTACTTTTTTAGGCACATTTGAAAACAAACAAAGTTTTACTAGAAAAATTATTAGCATGACACGGTAATTAGAAGTGAAGCATTAATTGACTTTTTCTAGCAAAATACTCTTTTGAGAGTTGTTGAGAACTACAACTACGACGATTAAAATTCTTAAAAAAAACTATATAATTTGTAACGAGAAATTAATAAATACCGAAGAAACTAATTAAATGATTTTATAAAAAAAATTATTAGTTTTTAAATTATTCATTTAAAAGAATTATTTAGAAAATTATCATTCATACATACTCGTGCTTAAATACACCGCCTTCAAATCACGACCAGCACTGCTATTTTTGTATTTATTTATTTTCTCTTTTTTTCTTTTTGTTTTTTGGTTAAAACATTTTTTTTACAATACTTTAATTAGGTAATGCATATAAATTAAATAGATAATCGAAATATACACAATCCTTTAAATGGTTGTTTTAATAATTTGAAATATTTTTAAATATTCGTTTCATTCAATCAATTTGTTAGTTATTGCAGTGTCAGTACTTAAGAGCATTAAAAATTTAATTAAAAATAAATAAGAATGTTTAACAAAAACTAGAATTTTAATGGTTACAACGCAGCCTAGCAACAATAGAAAGTCAAACTTCAGTTCACTGTACACACACGCTACATATATATACATATATATATATATTTTTTTGGCCACAATATTGTTTTTTAATTTTACAATAATATTTTTTTCGTTTTTAAATGAAACCGCAAACTCTCCTTGTTATTTTACATAATTATTTTACAACAAATGAATGCAACACGAACAGAATACTTTATTGTAACAGCAGGCAGAAGTACTTTTTACTGAATATTTCCCACACACACACACACATTTATGAAAGAGAAAGGTTGCGCTTTGCTAAAAGCACACTTGTTTACCAGACAACAGTCGTTGCAAACTAACGGCATGCTGGGACATGTTTCATTATTTTATACAATTATCACACCACAGCCATCAGAATAACAGAAGAAATAACGGCAGTGATAACATGAAAAACAATTCAAGTAAAAACACATTCGACACAACGCACTACCGACTACAAGCTAGTACAAATGGAAAATATTGTTTTATATGAAAATTACCATCTTCACGACAAAACGTCTACAAGGCAACGCAAGGCGAACACCAATATAGCAGTGGGCACATTAGACTGATTTCCATGGCAGTTCCATAAAAACATAAACAGAAGATGGCGATTTCAAAGTCATATTTAGCAGCTGATGCCATTAAAAAATTAAATGTTATAAATGAATAAATTATTAAATTAATGTATTATAATTTTATATTTAAAAAATTTTTTACTTTTGTAAATTTATTAAGAATGTCATGAATGTCACATACAATTACATACATTTCATTACCGGCTACCACTTCCACGTAACCGACAATTGATATATTGCACATAAGATATCATAAGATACCGTCGCATAAGATTTTGCATACAATAGAAGCGACATTCGCAACATTTACAGTTTTACTTTACTATTTATGCAGCCCTGCCGCTGTAAAAATAATTAAATAGTGGATGGCTGCATAACGTGTGTTCCTGTAGCCTCCTGAATTAAATCTGTTTTATACCCCAAACACAAACACAAGAGAGAGAGTATATAGTACGGGAGCACAATTTTTAAGAGAGTCGTGTTATTGTTTAAATTTGTTTTATTCATTTACTACGAAATTTCGACGAGTTTGTAAGTGTTGCCAATTGTGTAAAAAAGTTAAGACTTGCAAATAATAATTTTTTCAACTTAATTTTCTCAATTTTCACATAATATTTTAAGGGTTTTTGTGACTTTTTAATCATTTTATTAAAATTAAAATTTAATTTAATTCCGGCCCAATATTTTTTTTGTGTTATCAAAATATTAAAATAAAATTTAGGAAATTAAATTTAAGTTCACAATAATTGCTGCCTGGCGGAAACACCGTCTACAATAAATCAGGAAAATTTTTTTTTATAAAAAAACCAAAAAAATATTTCATCAAATATCTTTCTAAAGCAGAATACGGAATTAGTAACTTTATCTTATTGCACCAACTCCCAAAATAATCAAGTAAATTAATAAAAAAACAACAAAGTATTTGCGACCATTTTATTAGCAACCAGATGAGAATTATCACGCACAAACAAACACAGTAATTAATGTTTATTTCCTATTTTGGAATGTAACTTTTATGTTTGTGTAACATTTTCTCATTAACGTGCAAACAAATATGTAGCACATGCACAGCGAACTATAATTTCTCCCCACAAGCCAATATGATTATGAAACCAACTCTCTGCACGTCTGGAAGCCATGAAGTAACTTTAGAAAACGATTTCATTATTTAGTTTAGGAAAACTAAGCGGGCATTTCATTAAGAACTCATCTTATTAAATTACAAATAACTCAACTTTATTAAACATGAAATTCGAAACTATAATTTTTACAAGAACAAATTTAACATTTTTCGGTGACCTTTCAAGAAATTATCGTCTCACCCTGCAACAACTGTACAACTGCAGTCGCCATTATAAAAATATGAATGCATCTTGTAAGTGTAACATTAAACGGAAATGTAGCAGCTTTGCTGGCGCGAGAAGCGCATCCCAAAACTTTTACAATCCATCAACATTTCACAGCAGTCAGTCCGATAGTCACTCAGCAAGTCAGTCATTAAAACAGAGGCAAGTCTCGGAATACAAACAAAAGAAAAAAATCCCCAACCAAAACGCATCAACTGCTTAAGTTTATCTAACCGTCATAATTATGCTCGCACTTACATACATGCTTGAACGGTTAAGCGGAAGGCTTAGAAGGATGGCTGGTTGCTTGGCAAGTGCAAGAGAGAAAACCAACTCCACTCCCACACACATGGATGCATTTCTCGCAATTTAGCAATATGATGTTGTTGTTGTTCGTGCAAGTATTAAACAAACTTCAAATGGCAAGAAAGTGTAAAATGGAAAAATGCAATAGAAAACTTACAGCAAAATCGATTAGAAAAGTAGAAGAGTAAACAAACTTACACAATCGTTGCTGATTTTCTGAAGCTCAAGGATACAGTTTCAGGTGTATTTCCAACTTCATGGCACAGCTAGTAGACTGACTGAGCACAGAAAGGACTGCACAACCTCGTGGATGGCTGAATAAATAACTGAATCAATAAATAAATTTATAAAATGTTCACTCATCCATCCAGCTATAACTCAAGGCTATTTGCTAAGAACATAAATGCCACATAGAAGAATGAAAGCAGCAGTTCAAAATCAAAACCAACAATCTTTTTCCGCTTCTCTGCGTGACTAAATGTAAGCCAATAATTCTACGAGTAGCACAAAATTGTTTGGCAAATATTACTTAGCTCCAACTGACTCACCTTGTCAGTTGATATTGAACTTGTTTCAGCACAGTAAAAGAAGCCCACCACAAAGAAATCCTCGCTTCGTAATACGCAGCCATGATGCGACTAACAACTTTATGTGTTGGAATTCGGAATTTTTACGCGATTTTCTCACTGTCTGGTGCTAAAAGTGTATGCCATGCCATTCCGTACACGCGAAGCAAATTCCACAACATTCTAAATGATTTATGCAATTAGAAAGTGTGATTAGAGTACCAGTAAAAAAATTTCCGCACCAATTTAATACGCGTAAATATTATCGTACCGGTAAGCAATGATACAGAACTGCCTCATTGGAATAAAAAATGTTCTTACATTCTTTTAAATGTTTTAAATTCCAATCAATGAACAAAAAAAATATATATTTTCTTCGTATCTTAGAATTGGTGGGAGATGCCGCAAGGCATTACTTTTTGATAGAAGCTATTTTGCACGACCTAATTTTATACGATATAAATTTTATTCGAATAAATTTTATTCTTCGTATCGCTTGAAATACTATAAAAAACATGACTTTCCTATAACAGCTATGCTTGGATAGATAAAAGTAATTTTAACTTGTATTAAATAGTTTTTATTCCAACAATTTTAATTCGAACAATTTTTATTCGAAGAATTTTTATTTGCATAATTTTTATTCGAATAGTTTTTAATCCTCGAATCTGGAATTTGAACATAAACATTATTTATCTATAACAACTAAAGCTTGGATTGTTCCGAAAGCTTAAAATAATTTGATATCATTGATATTTATTCGAACAACTTTTATTCGGATAATTTTTATCCGATGTACCGTGCATTTTTTCAGAAGAATTTGATTTCATATGCAATAATTAATAGTTTTTTCAAAAATTTATTTATTTACTTTTATTTCAGTGGCACGAAAACATTCCTTGCAAATTATCTACAAAATAAAGTGCAGTTAAATACAAAAGTATTCGAACACCAGGTTCACTAAAAATATACGAGATCGTTTTTGTTTATTTTGGACTGGTACACATTTCTAGTTACATCTTTTAAAAATAATATAATAATATTTTTATTATAATAATTAATATTATAATTATTATTTTTCGAATAATCGAACAATTTCTTATTTCTTTCAAAAAAAGTACAGTTAAACGCAAAAGTAATCGTTCGTTTGTGATACTAATATACAGTAATATGTATTAAATTTCGCAAAATTTCTTCTAGTCAAATTCAATCAAAGTATTTTAAAAGCATAATTTAAGTGATTTTATCAGTAATTGTTTTCCCTACTCATTCGATTATTATCGTACTTTTAAAAGGTGTGCCTATTTACAGTACCGGCACTCTTAAAAATTATTCAAATATTCCGCAACATAATTTTAGAATAATAATCGAATTATATTTATTTATTTGATCGCAAAAGACAAATATACAAATAAATAAAAATAATACAATTAGTATGTTTATTGCCCGACCACTTTCAAGTGTTCAATAACGTAGAAAAAGGAAAGAGCAGTGTTAAAATTTCGATGCATGAGTGCTTATGATTCAAAGTATACATTTTTTTTGCTTTATAACAAATTACAGCTTAAATAAAAATTTAAAAAAGTGAAAAAACCCACATTGCAAAACATTGCATTGTAAAACATTTCTCTTTCCCTTAATAATTTTCTTTACATTTTATTTGATTTTCTCTACTGTTGTTTGCTTTTTATTTAAAGCTGAAATATTTTTTGCACAAGTAATTTTACGCCACTTTTACCAAAAACAATTACAAGGTTTCAGCGAAAGCTTTTCCTAAGAGCGTTTTATTTTTAAAAAAAAAATCCATCTTTTACTTATACTGCAAAGGGCCAGAGAAGCGAACAATGCCCCATGTAAAAGGTATGAAACCTGTTTGAGCAGGCATTATAAAAATATGCCCCTCTTTTTTAAGGACATGCTCCGTTAAGTAATTGAACAAAGGATTTGTTTAGCATGAAATTGAAAAGATTTTCCTTTTTACAGCTTGATGTAAACGACAGTGTATGAGTGATTTTTATTTTCAGCCTGAGTGTATGCTAAGAAAACATTAAATTATTTAATTATTAGTTTTTCTTTTTTTTTGTAATATGCAAATTTATTTTTGAATTTTATTGCTACGCTGATAACACTGTTTGTTTAAGTAAAACAGAGATGGAAAATAAAAAATTCACCTCTACACACACACTCACATCGCTGGCATAAGCAATGAGTAATTTGTTGTCACAAACGGATCAACAAAAATTTAGCAGGTGTTACAGTACTTTCCATTGAACCGGCCCAACTTAGCGTAGTTGTCAGTTTAACAATTAAAAATAGGACGGGCTCTATAGGACTCATCCTTAATAGTAAAATAGCAAATAACCAACTCAAAATTACTCGCATAGGCAGCATTGCCGTTTCTGAGATTTTTACAAAATAGGGGATTTTTACATCTTATTAAGGATCAGCAAAGTGTGAAATCCTCCGAGAGAATTTTTTTTTCTCCGAGAGGAGAACATGGAAACAAAGTCATATTAAAAAAAAGCAATATCTGAATGATTTAAATATCTGAATGATTTTATCTTAACATTTTTAAGATCAACCATTTTCTTTTTAGAAATAATCAGAAGCAATCAGCGTTTCAGGTGCAATATTTGTAAAGGACTTTTCACAGGATGTTGAGAATTGAAAAGAAAACCATAATCAGCCGATTACTTGAATATACCTAATATGATTTGAATAGCAAACACATGTTTACTGTATTATTTTAACTTCACAATGCATTATCGCCAAATCAAGACAATATTGCTAGTTGATTTATTAAAAACAAGCAGTTTTACTTAAAATCGCCATGTGGTAGTTTGCAGTGGAAAAATCGAGAGGTTAGGCAACCCTGCCAGTTAGCATAACAGTGAATATTTTAGCTCAACGCACAAAAAATCATGTGAAAGCATACAAGAAATCAACTCTTTGTTACACCACCGATCAGTGGCATTTTAGTACTTAAAGAGAAGAGACGTGGACTTGCTTGTGTTTTTAAAAATTTGTTTTTTAACTAAACCTTAAAATGTTTAACTAATTATTTTTGTTTTTTTTTTTTTTGTAATGAATATTATTTAATGACCTGTAAACGCTTATACGTGATTTATTAGATAAACTTAAAATTGTAAAAACCGGCTTCTAGATTTAATATTCGGTGCTTAAAATTTTGTTCACATTAACGATACAACTTTGAGAAAAAAATTAGTTGCTGCTGCCAAGGTAAAAAAACAATAATTAAGTAATAACTATTAAAGAAAATAGAATAAAAATAATTTTCTAAATATTTAATTAATCCTAAAATATTGCTGAAATTGACAAATTCTTGATTTAATTCCACCTCAAGAATTTTTACATCTCATTGAAAATTTATAATGAAAAAAATATGATCACACACGCGTTCATTTACAAAACCAAAAAGTATTTAAATAAAATACAATATTTTTCTAATTTATAATATTGCATTGGCGCAATTTAAATTAAATTTTCCCAGCTTTTAAATTATTATGATACCTTCTCTACACAGAGAACAAATAATTATATATGTGAAAGTAAAGAAAGACATTGAAGAGTTTCTCTATAAAGAACTTTTTACTATAGAAAAAATAAAATTAGCTACAGATTTAATATAAAATTCTTTTTCCGCAAAATTATTAAAAGATCATAATTCTTTAAAAAAAATTGCTCTAAAATGATTGTGATAAAAAGAAGTTTTTTTTTGTGAAAAGCTTTATTAATCGATTAATTTCTGACGAAAATTATAATTATTATTAAATTATAATTAATTCTGTATGTTAGTAATCGATAAACTGTTTACAAAAAAATTTTAAAACCAAATAATTTTCTATATAAAATTGTTTGAAGCCATTAATTTCTGTTCAATAAAATATTATGGACGCGATATATATTTTTGCAAATATATATTTTTTATTATATACGTTTTAAATTTTCTTCTCCGACATTTCGATAACAGTCTTACGAAATGTTAATAATAAATAAATATGTAGTTTTGTGTTGGATGAAGCAGCCATAAATATTTTTTTCATTCTATAATTCATATTTATCGTAGGTTCATTATATTTTTTATAAAATATTTATGATATCGATAAATTTTTTATAACGAGCGGAAATAATTTTCATTAAATACAGGTTTTGGTTTGAGGAATTTCCTAACATTCTATAATTTCAATAAATTTCATTAAAATCTTTTTGTTTCGAAACATTATACGATGTTTTTTGTATAATTTTTTTCTAAGTTTTTTTTAAAAACATCTAATTACTTTCCTATACAAAGAAATGGCAATTTTAAAAAATAAAATAAAATATTTTGTATAATTCAATAAACATATTTTTTATATCCAAAAATCTTGCACAGCAATTCATTACACTGAACTCTTTTCACACCATAGATGGAATTCTCAGAAAAACCAGCAAGAAAATCGTGTAAAAAAATATATATCGAACATATAAATTTGGGAACTGTAAATATTCTGTCAAAAAACCGAAAGCTAAATGAAATCTAAAACAAAAATCGATATCCGATAACCCGATAAACTATTTGCAAGAAATTTTCAAATCAAAAATAACAATAATAAGTGGTTGCAGTAAGCCATGTAAGTAGTAATTACTAATCCAACTGAATCGATATGCATGAGATATAGAGATATCGATAACTTTGGTTTAACAGCGGAATATATCAACAAGCGTTGACATTTCTCTTATAGTATAGTAAATTATGGCAAGTCATCATGGATCTTTTCAAGCAAAAAAATGCTTTTAAATTGTAGAAATTTTTTTCTATAAAATATTTTAATCAGATAATAGTTGAAGCCCATTTCCGGTTAAATGACAACATCAATAAGTGAAACTGCTGCTTTTGAAGTGAAAACAATTTTCACTGTTTGCTATACTTTATCGTACTTTTATTTCGTTAAAAATGAAGAAGGATCTGCCTGGGTGAAGGCGAACTGCCCTGACCGATTTCCGATTTTCTAAAATATCCTTTAGGATTATACCCACCAACCAACAATTCTTGAAGCATTCTTCTCTAGATTGCTTTCTATTGGGATGGAATAAATTCTTGATTTCTGCTGAGAAACCAGCAACTCGTGCTGGACCATGTAACTTGGATCTGCCGAATACAAAAATAACGCCGTGAAACAATAAATGAATATTTGAGAAATGAGAAATCCAGCCAAAAAAAAAATCACCCATTTAAAAAATATCCATTCTTTTAGTTCACAAAATTTTGTAAACAATCACAAGAAAAAGTACGCGAATCGTTTTCATTCCGCCTAAAAATCTCCACACCTGCATGAATGCTTTTACAAAATGACAAAACGATACCAGTAACAAAAAATGCACATTTTAAGCGTCTACATTTTAAGTCATTTGCTAACAAATGAAAACAACACAATTCAGATTTTTTTTCAGAACGAATCTTAAGGTCGAAAGGCCACAAACGCACAATGAAAGCAAAAATCAAATAAAATTAATCAACAATTCTAGCGAAATGAGATAAAATTGAGAATAAAATGTTGTTGAATGTGTTACTAAAGGACGGACGGGACAGGTAATAAATTTATGTAAAAATATTTAGTGTTGTTGTTGTTGTTTTTTTTTTGTATAATTTTTGTAATGATTAAATATTAAACAAAAATATCAAAGTATTGATAATTTTTAGTAAAAGGGGGGAACTAAATACAGCCCCTGCTGAAATAATTATCAAAAGACTTTTATTAAATTTTAAATAGTAGTTCAAACACTTGACAGATAACAATTTCTTTCTAGAACGTAAAATAGTAATAAAATAATTCTTTATTCTACTCATAAAAAAAAAGCCAGTTTACATCCTTTTGGCACCTGGAATAAAATTAACGTCCAAAGCTGAATTTGAATTGAATATATAAATTCATACATAAATTGGAGCCAAAGCCGGCCACGTAAATGCGAACATTAAAATGTGAGTCTGTTATTACAATGACACACTGGCCGTCGTAAGAAACAATCGAGACAATCTCATTATCAGAACTTGGTTGTTGTACGAAATTCATTAATTAAACAGTAATTTAAATATTTTAATGGTAATTTAGTAAACAATTCGTACGAGAAGCGAACAACAAAAACATATTTTTTACGATTTTATCGAATGACTGAAATAATATCAGATTCTCATTACAATTTTTAATTTTTTGTCTAAGTTTGTAGAGAAATGTTTGCGTATGCTTGCTGTAGGGTGAACGCATGCGAATACACTCGAATACACTTCCAAAAAGACGGCAAGTCCATTTCTTTGAAATGTCAAACTAATTTTTCGATTAAAGATTAACATTGAAGTAAAACAAAAGCACTGAAAAGCCCACACAGGCCAGTCCACGTTTTAATTCGCTTGCAAAATTAAATAAATTTTTTAATTAAATTTTATATTCAGCTGAGTATTACTTTTTGGGAATTCAATGCAATTTATATAGTAACGAAATCAATTCTGATATCTATTGATCTTCACAGATCAACCGCAACTTCTTACACTTTTCTTTTATAAAATTTCCCGACAAATGTAGAGCCACCACCACTTTTTTTCATAATTTTTCGATTTTTCTTATTAATTGTGAACGCCATATTATTCTTTTAATGAAAAAAGAAAATTTTGTACTTTCTAGTATGGCAGCTCCAAAAGAACAAATTTTTTTTTTTGATACCTGAATGAATTCGTTTGCATGTCACTCGTCACTGAATTCGGCTCGTATAAAATATGAATTCAGAGGAGGAATTAATACTTAATGGTGCCACAAATATTTTACCCAAAAAAAACCCTTAAGGATGTTCTTAAAATAAATGATCTTTTCTTTAAATCTTTACACGCTGCCAAAATTAAATTCGCCTTCTGCAAATATGTATTAGGTTGTCTATGTCAAATGTTGTGAATTAATAAATATACTCGTGTATACTTATATCTGGATATATATGTATACTTGTAGGATACGCAGTACTAATAACGTCCACTTTGGGAAGCTTTTGATATTGTCAGTTTGAAAGATAATATTAACACCCAAAAGAATAAGCAAAAAAGTGATCAGCTGTGCTATAAATTGTAAATACTTGATTTCGCCGCATGAATACTCACGGTAAAGAGATGTGGAAGAGAAACACAAGCGACAAGATATACAAAGAGATATTTAGAGAGATTTTTCAATTCCCGGATTTAAGATTTTTGAATAGAGGTATTACAAAAAAGTATTTGGTTGTTCAAAATTCATTGAAAATATTTTATTAATATTTACTGGTTCCATCTGGTGTTGCATTTTTAACTAACTTGTTGGATTCTTAGAATATCAAAAGTAGTCAGTTCGTTACTTGAAAATCAAAATCAGAAATTTTAAAAATATTTATTTATGTTTGCCACCACAGTCCATTTAACGATGCACTTTAATTGCAATAATAATTCAATAAATATTATTCTCTGATGCACAGAATTGTTTTTTCAATTCGTAATTCCTAATCAGCTGGGTAACCTGAGTTAAGTCAGACAAAATGGCAACAACCGAATGATCTTTATTATCTCATTTCGGGGTTTTATTCTGATTCATTATATGTTTTTTCCTCTCATTTCTTTAATTAATTTCGTTCAGTTGGTTTTTTAAATTTTCCTATAAAATATTAAGCATCATCATCGTTGCTTTTTCACGTCTTTTATTGTTTAATGTTATCGATCAACAAAACTGTTTTCAAATATCTGCTAATTAATTATAGTTAACGTTGCTGTCGTTATTGCTTGTTGCGAGTGCAATTATAGTGAATTAAAACAAGAAAAAAAAATTATAAAAATGAAAATTCCTCTGAACAAAACCTTAATATTATTTTCTTGTTCCTTTATTAACAACGACCATTGAGTACGTCTCTTGAGATAAATGAAAAGGTTCGTTATTATCTCTTCTTATGATGATGATGATGATGATGATGATGATGCTGATGATGATAATTGAGGTGATGATGATGTTGTAATAAAAATTTGCCTTAAAGTTTTCTAACAGTAATTATCATTATGAAGAATGATGATGGCTGCATTGCTACTTTCGAGTATAAACTTTTTGAAATCAGTTATTCTTACAAGTACAAGGTCGAATATGTGGCGGGGAAGGCGTTGAAGCTTTGTAAAGAAAATGTGTTTCGACGTAGTTTCGTTACTATTGAAAAAACTATTTACAACTGCCAACAAGTGTCTCGTGAAATTAGCAGACATTTCGAAAATGGAAAATTTAAAATTGCACATTGCAAATTGATTTTTTTATTGTCATGTTTACTGTCATACGATATAAACGGATAAATTTAATGGTAAATCTTTTTCTTTGTTTGCCTTTTTTGACGGACTACTTGTCCTAACATTGAAATAAAAGAATACTAATGATGTTTACTGAGTAGTTAAGCCCTTTTTACATTCTTCTAGACTTGTTCATTTCAGAATTAATTTTAGAATGAATAAAGAAATGTTATTGGAAGATTGACGATGCGAAAGTAAACGCACTCGGAACTACTTGAATATAAAAATACAAAAGAAGGAAAAATTGTACAGTATACCTTATAAATGTTGGCTCTCGCATTGTCGGTTTCAAAATTTTTGATGCCCATTTGATGTGACGGTGTCAAAGTAAAAATATATTTAGTTTCAAATAATTCTTTATTTTGTTGAAAAAATGTAATTCGAAGGCCAACAAGTGTGTCTTTAATATTCATTTGTCACATTAAATGTAATTTGTATATTCATCCGATCTAAAGTGACAACATTTATTTCAGAATTTTGTAATTATTTTTTTCATTGGACTACTTTTTCAAAAAATTAATTTAATAAAAATTAAGATCTCTTCATGAAAACAAATTCGTATTAAAATTCAAATTTTAATCATTTCCGTCCATAAACATGCTTCCGGTTTTAAAATACTTGACTGGCAACACATCTAGACATTCACAGCTGTTTTTCTTTTTCTTACACATCTACAGTACATTTCCCTTATAGTCACCACCCACGCATGGCTGCAATACAATTGTTGATTACATCGCTAATGTGACAATTAGTATGGTTTTGCTTTGTTGTTTCACAAGTCATTTGCACACAATGCACTCACTGAATATTGCATTTCTGCACTCAAAATAAAAGGACACGTCGTAAATTTATGTCAAGAATTCCTTAAAAATAGTTCAGAGAAGAACCGAAAAAAAATATATAAATAAAATTTTGTTTTAAGTGCATACAAACTGAACCAAAATGTAACATTTATTATATACGATGAATGCAAACAAAGTAAATGCTAAATACAAAGAAGTTATGGCTCTGGATAAGACAGATCATTCATACACCCAAACAATGTATGGAATAAATTTAAATAAAACACATTGCTCAAAATAGTCCATAAATTCTGAAATTATAGAAATCCCAAGCTTGCTAAAGGACATGTTTCACTCACATAGAAAGTTGTACGATTTGTTAAATATGCAATCTCTGCTGAAATATATAGAATTATTGGGGCGTAAAAATGTCAGATTTTATGACAACATTTTCATAAAACTACAATTTTCATGCGATCAGAGTTGCTTTTCCTTCAATCAAAAAAGAAGAACTTGTTTGTATGCGAGATGGCATAAGCAACGCCTCTTTGATATATCAGATTTTCGTGGGAATGAATCGTATGACTGTCTAGGATAGTGAAACATGGCCTTAGTATTACACAAAATATTCTCTTGCGTTTATTTGTTTCTGAACTCTAAGTTGTTACACTAAACATACAAAAATGTTGAAGGCGTTTAAATACGAGTACATTTTGTTGCAGTTGAAACACTTGGCTTTAGGAAATGGCCTGCACATGACACCTGGTTTGTTTACAATGTTGATATACTTGTAATCTGCAAATAACTTTCCTGACCGAAGTTCATTTTTCCTCAATTGAGGTCACAAATCCACAAGTTTTATTTAGTTCATGACGACCTATGAAGTATTTCAGCAAACAACATATGAAAGTTGGTAAAATTTCCAGTTATTTTAATGAAAGCTTGCAGTGCATAGCCCTTTTTAAAAAGCTTTAATATTTCTTAAATTGAAAAATTTAAAACCCACTGACATTATTATTGACCAGTCCGAAAAATAAAGTATTAAAAAAGGCTTATTTCTTGCAATAACAGTAAAGGATGTGCTAAAATTAACTCAAGATTTTAATTGTGTGCCAGAATTTCAATTGGCCGCCGATTGTGTATCAATTGTGTTTCTCACTTTGGAACACCCTGTATAACTCCACAATCACGCAATGTGAATTAGTAAAATAAAATTAATGTGAAGGTTCTGTATTTATAAAAATGAAAATTAATTGTTAATTTAAGATTAGATTAATTGTTAGATTAAGTTGTCTATAATGTTTTTTCTCTTCGTCATTTCTTTGTTGAAACTCCGCACCGAATGAATAATGCGCTACCTACTAAGCCGGAAGTCGCGTGTTCGATTCCTGCCCAGACCCTTGGTGTTTTACTCAGGTCTAGCCGAAAGTTTTTATTAAAATTTCGTGCTCCGTCTGAGCATCGATTTTTCAAAATATCGTGTTGCAATTAGAACTTTTTATTTTAACTTTTACAATTTTATTTTTTAATTTATGTTTAGTATTCATCTAAGGAATTTTAATTTTCCTAATTTACGATTTTCCAATTTGTTTATTCAACTGAACAAGGCAGTTACTTTAACCTTTGAGCGCCAAAGCTTGATTTTTACTGCATCTGCTTTTGTATATCTCTTAAAACTTGAGTCACTTTGAAGCAGCAGTGCAAAAGTTGACCTAAATTAGTCAACTAGTGTATTATTCCTATTTTATTAGTTTGCTTTGGACTTTATTACAGAGAAATTAAACCACCTCAAGGTCAAATAATAATTTGTGATAGTTAAATAAATTAATATAAAATATGTTTTGTCCAGCAGCAGCGTTAAACCAGATAACTTTTTTTAAAATATACTTTTGGTGTAAACAAAAAGCAAAAACACGAAAGAGAAGCCACAACTCAGTTATCTTCAATATCTCAAGCAAAAACAGTTGGTGGATGGCAAAAATTTTCATAAAAACCAGTTTCTCTTTCTTTCATTCTTTTTGTCTTTTATTTGACTTAAAGTTGAACACATTCAGTTGAAATTATTTTGTAACACTACGATGTGTTGCATAATTCTGTTAATTTCTGTGTACTTGAGTGTGTGTACGTCAAGTATGGGTGCATGCTTAACTATCGGATTGACAGTACACGATTTTGAGACGTACCAGAGAGAGATACACCGAAAGTGCGTGAGAATGAGAAGGAGAGTGCACTTGTTTGTTGCATATTTACTGTTGCCATACTTTAGCGTTTTCTGTGGTTTTGGCGTGTTTTTA
The DNA here is from genome assembly GCA_963402855.1 of Ormia ochracea. NCBI lineage: Eukaryota > Metazoa > Arthropoda > Insecta > Diptera > Tachinidae > Ormia > Ormia ochracea. Next base: position 57,063,225 of record OY727106.1, on the reverse strand, counting down.
CGTTTACGTGATCTACATCCGGAAAAAATAATTATTATAAATACACAAGAATTATTTTTCATATAATAATTGTTATATAAATAATTGTCATTGTTGGTGAAATATAACAAATTATTTTTTCTATATAAATTGTGTGACGCCGTATAAAGAGGTGCCGATGTAGTGAAAAATAAAATTAGATATTGACTTAAAAAAAAATATCAGCTGAAATAAAATTTTGATTCGATTTGTTTTAGTCGCTGTTAATAAAATTTTGAAGACGAGTCCATCCAAGTACAGTAATACGAAAAAGTAAAGTACCAAGAAGATTTTTTTAAAACTAAAATATTTGTGTTAGTTTATCAAGCAAAGTCAGTTTTGTAAAATTAAAATTAATAATAAGTGTATCCGCGAAACAGCAGATTTTTGACTTTTGCAAAACTTTATGGGATGGATAACGAATGTAAATTTTTTTATAGCGTTGACATAACCACGCATCTGAAGTATAATCCAAATTTTTTACAGACTTCATTGCTTACTTTGTCAGTGACAGCCGCTTAGATTGAGGCAGACGATTTTTGTTTGTTAAAACAATTGGCCGGAAGAGTTTGTGACAATTTTGTCACAAAGTGTGAATTTTGAAAATTCACCATCTGTAGCACACAATAAGCCAAACACAAAATAAAGGAAAATATCTTTTCAAAAATTACATGTATATACATATATGTAGATATAGATATATAGATATACATACATATATAAGATTTATATATGTAAAATTATAAACAACGTGAGAATTTGCACACTTAAACGAAGCGGGAAGGCTTTTTAAAATGAGCAAATGCGATTTATTAACATCTACAAACAAATATATGTATTCCGATTGTATGGATTTATTTATTTCATTGTCTGAAATCAATTCTATTTTAATATGAAATCTATTTGAAAGTCGTAATGATTGTTTAGCATATTTGCACACACAGAGTTTCGATTGGGCATTTTAGACGTCAAGGGGTCGGCTTTCTAAGAATTGAAAGCGAGAGAGAGCGAAAAATAAATTCGTTTCAGATGCGCATACATTTAGTTAAACTACATTCATATTTTTCATAAATAATAGCAAACTTTCATATGTATTATGAACTATATTTTAAAAAAAGCTGTGAAAATTTTGTATCTGCTTTTCATTACATTTAAAATACTCGTACTTAAAAGTTTTTTTAAGTACGTTTCTTATTTTTAGTTTTTATGAACTAACTCAGCATGCAAAGCCTTTGACTTGACCGCCTAGGGTCTAGGCAGGAATCGAACCCGTTGACTACAGTTTAGTAGTCTGCGCATTCATCATTCGCCTACGGAGGCACAGTAACGTTAACCAGCGGCATTGGAAAATATAAAATTTCATATAACTTTCCAAAATAAATAAGAAAAAACAATTTTCTTTAAATTTGACACACATGTACGTTTAAAAAAGGGGAAATATTGCAAAACAAGTTTTCGTTTAATAATACTCGTTTAATTTGCTTCAGTGCACACGTTGAGATTTTATTTGCGCTCCTTATCTGTTAGTCGCATTGCATTATTTAATTTTAACTTTTCTTGCCATTATTATCTTCAGAAAATTAAAACAGCATAGTTGCACAACCACTTGCAAGCAAATGGTAAATATTTGCTTACCAAACAACCATCGTAATAAATTTTGCTTGCAGTATAAATTCTGCTAAAGCTGGTAAATTATAAGAGAAGTTATCGGAGTACTAAATTGTGTGCTAAATAAACCTGAATCCATCCGCACACACAACCTGCAACGTGCTTTGTTTATTTGTGCAACATCAAATAATACAATCAAACCTATTTTCTGAGTAAACTAAGGAGTGTATTGAATGGGCTATGATGTAGTTTTATGGCAGAGACAGGCAAAGCAATTGCAGCTGTAACTTGAACACGAGAGACTCAAGTTCGCATTATGTAACACCACAATGCAGCATGGAAAAAAATTGAATTAAATTTAATCCAAAATAAACAAAAGGAGCGTCTGTCTTATTGCTTGCAATCCAGAGCAATACAAAAGTCATTGGGCCAGCATTGGGCGAAGGGGATAATGTTGCATTACCTGTAGTGTGTGGACAGGTGCTTTTAAGCTGTTCTGCCTGCAATTTTTTGTTTGTTTTTTTCGCTGATAAAACCACGATTTATTTTCGGCTTGCCTGGGAACACAGCCATAATCCAGGCACGACTCAAAACTGCAACTTGCTGCTTGTCTAGCAGGCAACCGCTGATAACTGCTAAGTGACTACTGACAACGCCTTCGTCACTTAAATATGCCAATATCAATTGAAACACCAGAGACATCAAAAATAAACCTTTTTTGTTACTGCTGAAGGTAGTAGGTAGTAGGTATTTCTAGTTGGCAACCCAACGACACTTTCTTCTGATGTGGCACGATATCAAACACAATATAGAAAAATGATCCAAGACTAATAATGGTTCCCCAGTCCGGCCTTTGACTGGGCTCTTCAATTCAATTGTTAAAGAAAATGCAATAAAAGTATTGGATATCATAAGAATCTTACGAGAGCCTCTTAGCTTAGGAAGCGTGCAGTATATCGAATACTGCGGATACTCCACCATACATTCTGAACTATTAACGCTCAACAGAGCACTCGCCAGATTGAGGTATAATAGGCACTCCTATCGCACTACCGATTCAGATAGCGAGATTGCATTTTCTTGGTCATCGCCTGGTAACTCTGCTCCTATTTTCGGAAGGGTGCCTTTCCCCTGTCTAAGGCCAACACATTTAACAAACACAGACTTTATCAAGCATCTGATTGATAATCGGAATGTAATATCTGCTCAAAAAAACTAAAAAATTTTTATCAAACGGAACTTAAAAAAAAAGTTTAAAGTTTATAGTACTGCCTGCCGCACTGACCACCCCTGTTGCATGCTTGCACCCTTCAGCAACAACAACACGTACCTGACAATACCTTTTCTCTTTTGTTTTTTCCCCATATCTGCAGTCTGTGCTGCTTATTTTTACTGTTGGCTGTTGACAAACATTTTGCAATTGCAATTCGTGTTGCAGTCAGAGACAATGAAACGGTGCAAATTGTTTGCCCAACGTGAGAACAACTTCATGTTGTTGTCATTAAAATTGCACTCTTTATTAATTCCTTTTGTTTTTCTTGTTGCTCTTTCTTGTCACTTCAATAAAGTGTACAATAAAAATGATAATTTTGAAGAGGTTTTTTAAAGAAATAGGAAATAAAATTGATAATTGATGATGACTTCCTTTATTTTTCAGATAATATGGTAAGAAGTGAAAATCACGAAACTGCCACTTGAAGCATAAACCCGGCGGCATTTCGAACCGGCAATTAAATAGTCGTCTTTTCAGACGAAGCCATAAAGAGAAACAATTAACTACTTGTATTAAGTGGCATTTTGGCACCAGTAAAGCATATCGCAAGTAAAATGCCATCGAACGTTATTCAATATCGCGATAGTCATGTGTACCTGCAGGAACAGCAATTGCAGCAGCCGCAGGAAACACATTTACAGCAGCAAGATTTCTTTCAAAAGTTTATAAATGGAACAGACTCATCCTTTTGGCATCCATCTTTGCCAGACTATTATCTCAGTGAGTATTCAATAAACAATGCTGAATGATGTACTGACACTTTGAAATAAAAAATATTGACGCCCAGAGACTTTGAAAAAGCTCAAAAGGAGAGCAAAAATAAATGTGAAAATAATACTTTAGAACATGTTCATTCTATTTGCTTGACAGAAATATTTTCTTCTTTTTTCGCTTTTACTCGCTCTTTCAATTATTCAGATCTGACACCGTTTCTAACGCTCGTCATATTTGTGGCTACTTTCCTAGCGATACTCAGCGTTGCCATTTTCAGCACCACAGTCTCACACCTGAGACGGAGAGTTGAAATTTGCTACAGAGGCCACTGCATATTTTTGTGTTCGCTTTATCCGATTATTAGTTGTGCCGCTTTAGTGACAATTTTGTTTCCGAAAAGTTGGCTGGTATGCCACACCGTCATGCACTTGAGCTTTACATTTGGTGGGGTATCGTTTCAGGCGTTATGCTTCCGTTATGTGGAGTCACAAGGAAGTCATTTAAAGGAACCGGATGGTGTTAGGGTCACCATAAATACGTTACCTTGTTGTTGCTGTTGTTCATGTCTGCCGACTCTAGTGCCAACGAAAGGGAAACTTTGCTTGTTGCGTTATATGGTGCGGCAAATGCCGTTCGTACAAACGTGCATAATGCTGGTGATAAATGTGATCTACATTAGGGATGTGGTGAGTTATCAAACATCATACTAAAAATCATTAGGGTGGCGATGAATAATGAAAGAAAATATAATTTGTTTCTTTCCCCTTTTGTTTGTTCTTCTTCTTACATTTTAGTCTTTATATAGGAATGTAAATATGTATTTCATACCATTTATAATATGTTCCATATTGAGCGGCATGTGGGGCTTAAATATTACCGTTCGAATGGTTAATGCGATTAATACGGAACTTAATTTAATGGTGAGTTGACTTAAGGCAATACATTTAGGCACCCTAAATATATTTTTCTCTCCTTTCCTTGCATAGAAAAAATTATTTTGTCTTCAACTTATAATGGTGTTGTGTAAAGTGCAGTACATGCTGTTGGACAACCAATTGGATCGCTTACTTCTACACGGAGACTATCCCATCAATCATACAATTTATAAGCAAAGTAAGTGTGCGAAATGTGGCCACTTTTAAATCATTTTACTAACTTTATTATCGTTTGTCGTTTAGCAATTATAAATTTGTTGATTTTATGTGAAATGGTCTTGCTGTCAATGTTGGTTCAAAATGCTTATAAAGAAATGCCAGCCAAGCGGGAAGAAGGAACGAAGCAAATCTTGCAAACCAATGTGATATAAATTATTGTTATAAGTAATGAAATATGTGATTTAAAAGATCGCTTACTATACTGTGGATAATTGTATGAACCTCATAAGGGAGCTTCACAATAAAACAAAAATCTTTATTAGGAGAATTCTTTATCGTCATCGGTTGTAAATTTTATTGCATGATACGTTTCAATTCACGAGGATTGAAGATATTCTAGAGAAGAATGCAAGTGTGGCAAGAGAATATTTCAGTAGAATTAGTACGTTAAACCTAAGAATGGCTTGCAGTAATGAAACTGAATGCTCTACAACTTTAGGCTGTACAACACTGTACTCCTCTCCATCCTCAGAAGAAAAAAATAATGCTTCTCTTAATATTTTCTATATATTATTTTATATTTATCCATACTGCTAAAATTGTTTTGAATTGAAATAATTTCAGTAGTTTTTTGATAGTTCCAATAACAAGGATTACAATAACTGTTACAAAAATTCCCTTGTCGAAAATTTTAAATGATTTCGAAAATGAAAAAAGCGATAACGACCACGACAATCCTTTTAATACCATCCCGACACTCATCATAATAAGAGCGATTACAGCAAAGGGGAAAAATTCCCTTGGACATTTTTTATGACTCCCTGAGGTTGGCATCGAACCTACTATCTTTGCCTTTTATACTTGACGAACCTACTACTGCAGGGAATAATAAAAAATTTTAAACTGCTGCTTCATCTTAACGCGATATAAAAAAATATTTGAAAAATCGTTTCGATCAGTTTCGCCAACTGTTCACTTGTAAACGTACTCTGACTATTACAAATATGTTTGTATGGATTGCGTTACTTGCGTAACGCTAAGTTTACAAACAGGTGTGAGTGAACATAAATAAAATCAATATACGTATTTATTGTACTCAATAAAATCGCCATAAAATGAAAGAAGCAAACAAGAATTAATTTTTATGTGCGTCATGTGAAGTCAAGGTAAACAAAGGACATTAAAAGAGATACTCGTGTATGTAAATAACAATTTACAGAGATTGGCAGGATATTGACAGCTGGTTAAATGGCAATTTTTTTACATTAAGTGTTAGAAGCCAGAAAGCGTTAAAACCGATTTAAAACAATACCAGAGTATGATACACAAAAAGCTACAAGGAGACATGCACACAAATTACATGTCTACATATTGATGTGTGTATGTGTGTGCATGCAGCCAGCCACTTTCATTTGTATAGAAATAGATGTGAAATAGAAATTTAGCTGCGTGTGTGTGTGTTATTTGTATAACAATCCTTTTATATGGTTAATGATGTCAGGGTGTCTTAAAAGATGTGTTTTATGAATGAAAGTTAATACTTCAGGGTTGCAATTCTACTTAAATCACAATAAAACTCCATAATCAATGTACAAGTGAAAAATGATTTTCCACTTAAAAATACATTGAACTTGATTGCTGTAGGGTGTCAGGTAGATCCAATAAGCATTTCACTACGTGCTAATACATAGTGATAATATAAAGTAAGAATAGTTTTGAGTCAAACTGATTAAGAATTTCACTAGATTTTTAATTTTCAGATTTCATTTCGATTTTAATATCAACCTTATTATGAGGCACATGTGAAATAATTTGGGACAAACAAATTTGCGATTTTTTCACTTATTTATTATTATTTTTTATTAAGCGACTTTAAAAACACAACTAGTGGCAGCACCACGTTTACATGTCTTTAGGGTCATCATGTGTATTTGTCTTTTAGAAACCTGAGTTCGATGTGGAAAAAACACATCTTTTAAAGGTACCCAAGTCTGTTTGCGTGCATGTGTATGTTGCTATTTAAGTGGTATTTTACTTGTTATATTTATCAAAGCTAATCAATTTAATTTACTAGCACACGTGTAACAAAATTCAATACAAAATCACACACTTGCTAGTAAAACAATTTGCCAAATTTACACCTACATTGGGCTATTTCACGCCACTACAGGAGTTTAGGCAAATCAGTAAAGAAAAAGAAGAAAGTCCTTTTTTTCTACTTTCGTATAATAAAAAATATTACTTGTTGCCAATAAATTTTTGAAATATTATTATTTTGAGTTCTAATCGCAATTAGTTACCAGTTTCAGTTTTCGTATTTTTTTAATAATACTGGCATTTTTGGGCAGAAATTAAGAGTAATTATGATCCAAAAAGATATATACATTAAGCAATATTCCAAACACTGCCCGCCTCCGGCCGTTAACTATACTCGTAAGAGTAGAGTTCTGTCTACCACCGAACTATTAAATAAAAATATTATATCGGGGGTTAATGTATTCTTATTGCATACCTTTGGGGCCAAATTAAATATTTGCATATATTATATATTATAAATAGTTTGAATTGGCAACAGTTAACACTACTCATGCACAAACAATATTCAGCAGTATTATGAGAGTCGTCTTCGTATTAAAATCGTTACCGTTTCCATTGTCTTTTTTCTCATTTTTCTAATCACTTAAATTTTCTATACAAAAGCTTTTGTAGTAGAGTTTAAAACACAGGAAGGTTCATAATTTATACATTATGATTCGCCTTGTTATCGAGATTCTAGAACACCAACTGAAATTTTTTGCACTCGAATAAGTTATTTTTGTTCTGTAAACGGAAGAATATAGAATTATATTAACAAAATACTGAATCGCTCCAGCCTCCAACTGTTATATAAAAACCTATCCTAATTTACGGCGAATTGGTAGAAATTTATAGAACTGTTAAAGCGTACGTTTTTCATCAATTTTTACACATAAAATCTTCTCAAGAGTCTGCTTTTGTAATGATATAAAATGACATTTTGGCCACAAATTCTTAATTACAATCATGATTTTCACATCGCAAATTACAACATTTATGACTTTGTATGCGGCACCTTCCAACTTGACACAAACATGCAATTAACCTTCAGCTCTCGTAGTTACCTTTTTCGGCACACTACAATACAGCTTGTGGCCTTTTAGAAGACAGCAAAAGAACGATGTATATAAATTTCGTGAAATTTTGCGTTACCTTTTGCACGTGAATTTTTTTGTTTACTAACACACGTCTTACACGGCCATCACTTTGCAACATCCAATGTGCAACGTAAAAGGAAATAAGACTTGAAACAACTCTTTTTTCATTATTTTTCAATAGCGTGTGAAGGTTATTCAACTACAAAATACCACAACTCCAAACTAACTTTGCCAATCATTTCCCATTCACATTCTGCCTGTAATGACTACCGCAACATACTCAATATATTGATGTTTTCAATTTCAAAATTGACAGATTTTCCTTTCGAGAATAATGTGTGAGAGCTAAAGCGTGCAATACAAGTACAGGTGGTCTCCAACCTTGCCGTTGCAAATTTCCAAATAGAGTCACAAAAAAATATTTCAAAGAAAACTACAACAAGTTCTATATTCGAATGTTCCAAACAAATGTTGATAAAAAAAATTAAACAGCCCATTTGTAATAGGAGAATACAGAAACAAGACAAATACGCAAATCTCATTATTAAATTAAAAGCAAAATAAGAAAATTTACTTATGCCGATATTTCTAGTTATTTGGAATGGGATCTTCATCAATGAAAATTCGATTTTCCAATTTTTTTTTAATATGAAACAATTTTAAGGTTCATCGCGTAATCTGACAGTCGATATCTTAATTTAAGTTGTATTATAAGTACTATCAAATGTTGCCCACATCAAGTAACAAACAAGATTTCCTTTGTAAATTACATTTAGAAAAAATTCACTAGATTTTGCCGTAAGCACCATATATCACAAAAAGAGGGGAAAATCCGTTACACAAACAAACGGAGTGTAAAGTATTACATATCGGTTAAAAATGTATGACATACACAGTATCCTAAAAATGCGTTTTTGTGATTCATTTTTTTACAATTCGTGCGATTTGCAAAACTTTAAAAACATTTTCATAAAAATATAGTTTCCATGCGGTCAGATATATTACGATAATTGCATTGGCACCACACCAAAGGAATGTAAGATTATGTAGGAGAGTGAACAGTGGCCGTTAGGAGCAGAATGGTAACACTGCTTATATATTTTGTTTTTGTTTTTTATGCGCTTCGTAACAATTTCAATCTCAACCTCGGCACCACACACATGCTTGGTTATTGCGTGGTGAATTCACCTATTATTCCCCTTTCTGCCAGAAATGCATTGCATTACAATGTGTGTGTGTCGCAAAGATTCGACGACACCTTGCAAGAGGAGAATTTTGTTTGGCTGTGTGTGGTTTATATTGGATGTCAATAGTTTTATGGTTTAATGCTTCAATAGGTTGTTTATGTTCGTTTGCCTATTGTAATGACATGAAGTTTATATTGTACACTTTATGGTGCATACCGTTAGGCGCTTACTGCAAATACATGAAGAAATTAATTATTTTTTTATAAACAGCACTTCAATATTGCATTAGCAGCAACTTTGTTAATCATTTTAGATTTAGATTTTAATTTCATTAAATATTTGAAAAAAAAATTTCTTAAAGACAAGGCTGAGAAATATGAATTTAACTAAAAGTTTTTTCTCTTTTTTTATTAATAGTCAGTTGAATCCAAGCCAATTTATTAGTCAGATTACAGTTTATAAACTCATTTCGTTTTATGCTGTTTCACCTGCGCATACTGTTAATTAATGTTACATTTATCAAATACGAAATTTATCTTATTTAAGACTTGTTGAAAACTTTTCTTATCCAACAACTTTAAGTCAAACGTTTGCTTTTCTCATTTTTATATCAAGTTGAAAATTTGCCAAAATATTTTGTGAACGAACATATTTTTATTTTTGCTTGTTAAATATCAAATAGTTCTTTTACACCGTCAAACTGTTGTTTTTGTGCTGTATTTACAAAACTTTCCTGAGTTCTAACTTTTGTATGGCCATAATTCACAGTTTCACCAGCACAAGGTGGCACGTAGAGACAGCCGGGCAGACAGACATACATACATACATTGCAGTAAATGCGATTTGTTCAAAGTTTAATCGTCAGAAATGAAATTAAGATTCAGACTTTTCTTATTTATTTATTACTCTTGGCCTTTTAGTTATAATCACTGCTCTTGTTATGGCTTCCGTTTAGTTTAAGTGCGCTCAAGAGAATATTCTCGTCGTCTTGTGAATAAATTAACCGCCAACAAAGTTATAAACATTTCACCTTTTTCTTGCAAGTTAGCCTAAAACGCGTTTTCTATCATATCAGCTGACATACTGACATACTGCGTTATAAAAGTCATTAAAGCCAGCTGAAGGACTAATAAAGCAAATGTTTTTTTTTTTCGTTGCATAATTCCAGGTTAAATGATGCGTATGATTTAAACAGATTCTGTCATTATGATTAATTTTTGTGTTATTACAAGCTTAAATGTATTTTAGCGTCTGTTACGGACTTTTATATTCATGAATTAGCCTTAAGTTAATAAATTATTACACTTGACTTAATCCCATAAATTTCAATCGGCGAAAAAACTGAACTGCAATAAAATGAGTGTAAACAAAATTAAGCACAAATTCATGTTAACGAGCGAAATGGAAAAAAGCCATGTTTCAAATTTCTCATAATCAACAAGAAATCATATTCGTAAGTTAAATATAATAAAAGTCACGTATACAAATGTGTACTCGCATTGTGACAGAGACATGTTTGTGCATGCAACAAACAAATACAAGCACGTTTTACAAGAATTACAACTGGTCTAGCTGAATGCGACCCAGCAAGGATATGTAACAAATAAACCAAACTGAAGTCTCTAAGACTATTTAACAAATATTTAATAAAGATGCAAAGATAAATTTTTATAATAAGAAACCTTCTAAAATAAGGGGAGACGTATTCAAGCAACGAATATGTTAGTGGGTGAAACAATCTGCTACAAAAAATAAAGGACCGAAGGATAGACAGTGTCTCTACCAACCCTTCACGTTCTAGCTTCGATTGCTGCCTAGGCTCTGGTTACTTCGTGCAAAAGAAAATACTTAAACTCGCAAATTGCATTTGAAAAAAATCCTGGCAATAAAATTACCTGATACATTAGACGCAACTTCAATCTAAAATTATAAAAACGTTTCTATAATTCTTTTATTTGGAGAAAAAAAATTTTTTTTTTCTGAAAGTCTGACCATCATAATAATAAAAAAGCAGAAATTCATTGTAAAAACAAAAATCTTGATTACTTCGTTTTAATGAGCGATATTTTTAAGTTATGGAACTAAAAAGGTATTGAATCAAGTTGGAAACTTAATTTAATGGACATTTTACAACAGTTGGCACAAGATTGATGCCATCCCTTGGGCAATGATTTACAATTTGCATCGTCATGGACCAACAAACAAACTGATTCTATAATTTTTAAAATCATAATATCAATCATATGCAATCAGTGCCATCAGTAGTTTATCAAAAAAAAATATTCATACACGCACACACAGAAAAAAAGTCCGAACGTACATTTGTCGCTGTAGGCCTTAAAAAGGACGATACAAATTCGTATTCGTATCATGAGCAAATATTTACCTGCACGAATGTATTTGACTTTACAAAATAAAAAGCATGAATGCTTGTGGGTGCCGTTTTTATATAAAAATTGATAAACACGGCGTAGCAAATCAGCGAATGAAATTGAAATAATAAAATATTCAGAAATGTAAACAGTTGACTTTTACAAGACGAATTTTAATTAGGAAAATGGGTTGATGGTAAAAAGGCAGTTCTGGAAGACAAGGACAGAAATAGCAAGAATGCTCTCCATCTGATATCAAAGTAGACGCTCTTCGGATATACTTCGTAACCAACTTGTTCATTACTTTACATCAATGATAAGGTACTCCAGATGGAAATGGGTGAAAGAGGTCTGTATGTGCTCAGCTCACACTAGAGGTTCAACTAAATTTCACTTGATTTTTTTTTATTATAACAAAATCTACACAAACTCCCCCTTTGCAACTTCCCCCTTGCACGCTGCTGCCTTCTATACTTCATCATGCTGTCAACAAACATTGTGGTTAACTAAACAACAATAAATTATTGCGAAACATAAACTTTGGCAAAACATCGAGCAAACATTTGCCATCAAAGCAGCCATACAATAATACTATTCCACTCAATCAGTCTAAGCCGCAGAATAAAAACAAACACAAAAAAAAAAGAGAAGAAAAATTATTGCTGGTGCAGCAAAATAGGAAGAAATCTGCAACGACGTAATAAAAAAATTACGCTTCGTACACATGGTGCTAATGATAAAAGTAACAAATAAGCGTGTTATATTCCGTAGCGACTGTAGCGAATCGTATATACCCTTCTCCAAGAATATGTTGCCCAAGTATTTTTGTATAGTACAGTATTTTTGTATATATGTATACCTTTAGTTTTTATCCGATTTTAAGTCTAATTTACACCGCGACAAAAATACCGAGGACAGATAGACAAACCGACGGACAAAGCTTAATCCACTTCCGTGCTTATATAGACAGAGAATATAAACACTTCATACGGTTGTAAACCAATTTTGTAGAAATTACCATACCCATATCAAATCTCTGTATACCCTTCCAACCCTTTTGATGGAGAAGGGTATAATAATAAAAAAAAAATTAAATAAATTAATATTGATACGAATCGCCAACTAACTAAATAACTGGAAAGTACTGGAAATTACAAACGTGCCCACTAACAAAAAGAAGGCTGAGATAATTTTAAACAAACTGACAACCCCACACACACAAAACTTTGTTGTCGTACATTAAACCCCCATACGTGTGCCCGGCTCCAGTTTCTCGTCATGGCATTAACATTTTAGAGGTGTATTAAAAGGAGAATGCCCCACAAACACACCCACACAGGAACTCAAATTAAATTAATGACCGAAGCAAGTAATGCCGCTCAGAAAGGAAGGCAAAAGGGAGATTCAACACGGCAAATTTCAAAAGATTTAACAAACTGAAAAGCATTAATTATGGTCAGGAGGGGTAAACGTAACAGCAGCTGAAGTGATTTAAAAAGCACTTTGTAAATTTAAACAATGAATTGAGATATTTTTCAACTTAAAAACACGTAAAACGCAAAAAACGTGGTTTGTATACACATATTTGTGATAATTTTACTAGTATGCACTAGATTGGATACACCCATTTTACTCATACTCATTATCAAATCATCAAGTATCCAGTCATTGTTCAAATTGCATTTCAGCAGAGAATCAAAAGTCTACTCACATAGACAAGTGATGACGCGAAAAGGAGAAGGGATTTTTAGTAATAAATTGCTTCTGCAAGGCAAGCTTTCCACCATTAAATTTAACATAAAAGCTTGTGGGGGTTATAAAAATTATCAAAGAACTATCGCTGCCCTTAAGTGTGAAATATATTGCTCTTTTCCCACATGTAGGGGGGGAATTTTCGATGTTTGCCATTCAACAAAAATATAAAAATTTTCTTACTCTGGGCGTGTAAATATAATTGAATTGTAATTGAAGGATGGCATGGATCCTTTTGCATTTGAAATCCGTGGGATGTTATGCCTTATTCGCATGGAAGTGGATATTTATCTATTGGCTTGATATCGTACGATCTAGATGTTTAATTAGGCTCGCCGTAATATTCCAGACACTTTACTCAGAAAACTTATTGTTTTAGTGGATCTTTTCATGATAATTTGGACATACAGATTGAATAAATCACATACAGTACAATACAGATTTGCAGAGTTACTACTGGTAGAGCATTATTTTGTATTGCCTTGCGGAAAAGATATTGCAAACCGACAACCGACAACCGACGTCCGAGCAAATTAAATGCGGTAACATTTTTACTACCACAGAAATCTTCCTGCAAAGCGCTTTGTCAATACTAATTCGCCTTTTCTCTTCCTCTAGTACACGGTCAAATATCTACAGTTGTGCTTATAACTTTATGCTATTCGTGGGATTTCAGAGCGAGAAAATTCATCAACCATTTAAAGAGAATGTAAATAAATTTATTTTATTTACCGAGTTGTGTTACCGAGAAAACAAATGCATATAGTTTTATACCCTTTTCCAAGACAAAGGCTGGAGAGGTACAAATAGTCGTAGTTTTGATATGTGTATGATAATAACTACAATATAAATATGAGATCCTAGAATGTATATAGGTTTATATTCTGGATGCATATAACAATGGAAGTTGGTTGAGCTTTGTCCGTCTGTCCAACTACATGCCCTCGATATCTTTGTCGCGGTGTAAATTAAACTTAAATTTTGCCCTCAGCTTAGACTTTTTTTAAAATTATACAGCATAAAAATCGCCAAAATCGGGTAAAAAATTAATTAAATATATATAAAAAAATTGTTTTATATCCACACGTATCAAACCAAGAAAATTTGGATTACCTATTGGATTAACTATTTTCTACTGGTTTTTTTTTCAATTCTCTCTTAAGAATCGAAATTCTTTTACTTAAAAAGACAAAGAAATTAAGTAAGACCAGCTACGCACAATGTGCATTATTTTATAGCTCCTGAACGAATGCCTTTTAATTAACAATCTCAGTTAAGAGCAAAGCAAAATTGATTACGGACTGTAATTGCGTAGAAGACTCGCAAAAATAAACGAAATTGACAAAATAATGTTCAATTTCATTTGAGGATTTGGCAAACACGTATTTGAAACCCCCAGTATGCTCTTCTTTTCGATATGATTGGTAATTCCCATTTTAAGGGCTTTACTTCAACCTCGTAAGCGCTATCCAAGATAAATCAATGTTAATCCCACTTGAAGTCGAACGGACATCAACGCAGAACAATAATCTTTTTTTACTTGAAACAAAAAGAAAACCGAAAGTAAATAAATATGACAGAAATATTCAACCAGTGAATGAAAAAATAAACATTCCTTTTGCGAAATGTTAGCAGAAAAGTAAATTAAAATTTTTTTCATGGTCTTTAGTGTTCCATTACGTTCACCGTGTATTTTGAATTTGCCCCATGAATGCTCATACTTCCCATTACTTGACCAAGTGCAAAATAAACAAACATACTGAATATAAAGTATTGTATCTAAGCTGTGGCTACAGCCCTCTGGTGTAGCTGTAAGCTCATACGTGATAAATATTTCAGCATGCCAGCGGTTGAATTCACGAGATGTCGTATCGGTTGTAAGTTGCCGAATGGCGCATACTTAATACTTCTTAGCATTTTTCAGCCACTATTCTGACAAAATTCTATTAGAACCGGACCATTTGCTCAACCCACAAAATCTTCTATTTGGTCGTATATATGCCACACGTTTTCAGATTGTTGTTCATTAGCTGCAATTGTTACACAATTGTGTGCCATTAAAGCCTGAAGTTTGTAATAATTATTTATAATAAAAATGTGGTTTACTTTTCACTTGGAAGTAAAACAATCATTGTTCCATAGATAACAAAAAAATTTATTATAATTTGTTATAAATCTGTATAAAGAATCCAATTGAAAAAAAAGTGAAGCATTTTCCAGCCCTGTTTATTGGGTGGCATTTAAACAGTGTGACCAATGTAAACATGCAAAGAGTATCACAAGAATAATTTTTTTCAGCGAAAATAATCGCAAGGGTACAGATTTTTTCAAAATATAAACGAAAATATGTTTATTGAAATATTATAAAAAGATTAAATTATTGAAAATTATTCAAAAATAATTGCAACACTGATATCAATGTAAACATGTATTATTAAATTATATATATATTACTTAAATTATTATTATTAGTATTAAAATTGCATTGGAATTATTTATTTTTAAAGGAAATGATTCATACATAGTAATACATAAGACAAGTTCTCGAAAATATACAAAGATGCCTGAGTTGTATTTACTACAACTTACCACATACAATATGTTGTGAATACAACAATTGCAATTATATCGTAGACAAAATATATTGTAAAACGGTCGCTGGTTATTGTTGAAGAGTACAAAAAGAAAAATTAAATGTATTTTCTAGGAAGCACGTATTCTAAAAGTTTTCAAGGGGTCGTTCGAGCAAAACCAAATTCCATACAGTGACTGCGAGCTTATAATGTTAATGCAAAATTCGTCTTTAAAATTATAAAGAAAACACAAATATAAAAATCTGTTTGGGCAAGGAAATGCAGATAATCCATCTACACAAAACAAACACAATCAAGTCCAATAAGAAAACGTATCAATCAATCAATAAATTGTAATCGAAATAAATTTAAAAAAGCTTTTATGTCTCAAAGATATTAAAAATGTTCTTCTTTTATAAGAATTGACAGTACTTTTTTAAAAAAAACTAAAAGTTCGGAAAGAAAGCAAAAAACTATACCGGCTACAATGCCTTCAGCAAAAAATCCTAAAAATGTGATTAATTTGATATTGACTGAAAGCTCTTTAAAAGTAAAAACAGATGAATCGAATCATGGCACTGAAAGCAGAAGGTCATTAGAAAGCTGGCCATACTTTGAGGGGAGAAAATCAATATTTATTTATTTTCTTTGTTTATCAAAGTTTTTGGAAAATTACACTACTTTTAGCTCATAGAAGAGCATTTTTATGTAATGCTGCGTTTTTGCATTAGTCGTAGTAAAAGGGGTGGAAGAATGAGCCACTCATTGACAAGAGGCAGAGACAACTAAATGAAAAATCCATTTCAATAAAATGAAAATTAAATGTAATTACTTCAGTGAATAATCCAACACAAATCTGGTAACGAAAAAAGCTTTTAACAAGAGCTTTTAGTTATTTTTTGTGGTAATATCCAATTTGATACGATTAACCCGCAGTATCACTTATACGGAAAAACGTGAGAAAATTTTTTTTGCTGGGATGTAAATTTCCTTTTTACATCGTTAATCTCCGTTATCCACGATTACCTCTATTACACTGACTTGGAACAATACTTTTCCGATTACTTTTAAAGAATGAAGCACAATATGCATAAAACGCAAATTCGCTTCCTTTCCTTCCGAAATGTTGGAAGTAAACACTCACAATAATATAATAAGTGCGTATTGTTAGTGGTTATTTTTACAATATCCTTATTAAGGAAACTTTTTAACATTGAACTTAATAATGTGATTTTTCCCCCAAAATAAAGTAAACTACGTTAAATCCTTTATATTGTGCGGCCAATGAAAAATAAAATCCTTTAAACAAAATTACATTTAATTGCTTTAGTAAATGATATAACACAATTTTTATATTGAAAAGAGCTTTTGATAGCAGCTTTTAGTTATTAACACTTTTCGTTTCTTTTATTCTTATATTATTTAGAAAATATACGTAAAATTTAAATCTTTTATGTTAAATTCATTAAAACATATTAACACACTGAATACTTTGTTGACGGCATTTAAATAACAAAAACAGCACTGAAATGTAGGAAAAGAAGAATTTGGAGTTGAAGGATATATACATACATATATACTGGTTAGAAAAAATCTGGTAAAAAGGTGACATTTGAACGGTTTCATGTGAATCGGCGTATTGTATATAATATTTGAAATTTTTCTAAAACATGTCAAAAAAAAGTTAAGAGAAAGTTTTAAAGCTTAAGCATACATATATACGTAAGTTTTACTCTGCCATACGAGAACAACTAGATAAATGCTTTCGCTGTTTTATACTTGTATTAGTCCTTCCAGTTGCGCTTCATCTTAGAATTGTTATATTTATTACTAAATGTAAAGGCTTCTCTGGACAGTTTAGCTAGTGCCCAAACACTTCGATTAAAAACCAAAAGCATACACTTAACTAATGAAATTTATATAAGCTCTGATAGCAATAAAAAGCATTTAGAACAAAAACGCAAAACGCAAAATACCGCACATTGCTTTGCCGTTTCTTATTTGCATACCGTGAGTTTGTTTTTGTATTTGTATTCGCCAGTTGAAAGCTGTGAAGGCATGTGAACATGAATATCCATTAAGCTTTGTTAGATTTATAAGCTGAAGTACAAAATAAACTCGGTTTCAATAGTAACAATAGTAAACTCTATAAAACGGTAAAGGAAGAAAGAATCGGTAATAATAAAGTAAGTAACAAATACAAGTATTTCTTGTCCATTCAAAAACCATAAAATTTTGTACATTAAAATGAGATATTTATATTGGAGAGATGTAGAATAAAATATTATGTAGAAAAAATAATTTTATTTTAAGAAAATATTTGCTTAATTCTCTTCAGGAAGGTTGGAAGAAATTTGAAGGAGTGTTAAATATAATATTTTAAATTTTGCTCTAAGCTACTAAGAACATCTCCACCATAGACTAATATTTCAAGATTTTATTTATCCGATATTAAAAAGTATATAAACTCGGCATCAAGTCGAGTTTTTTTTTAATATTAAAAGAAAAAGAAATTATGTTTTAAATTATGCTACATATTATATTTAATAATAAGCCAAAAAATATACTACTCTTTTTATATAAGAAGGCCTAGAAAATTATTTATTACTACACAAAGCCACATTGATAAAAAATATCTTCTAATTTTACCACCTTTCTAAAAAATCTATTTAATTAAATAAAAATATTTCCTGTAAAATTATTTAAAACAATTTTATATAAATATAAAGAAGAGAGGAAACACATTTTCATTTCCTTTACCAAGCGAGCATTTGCGTGCAGTGTTGCCATTTCAGAAATGGCGGAAAGAGTCAAGTGGATAGTAAAAATGGGTAAAAAGACTAAAAAAAATACCAGAAAAGACGCGAAGAAAAAATTATAATTTGAAAAAATAACAAAATTGTGTTCTTCAACTCTGCAAATAACACACTGGAAAAGGGAGAAATTAGTACTGAAAAAGGGTAAAAATGCATAATATTAAACATGAAAAATCGTATTAAAATTTCAATTTATTTATAGAAAACAAATAATTTTAGATATGTATAATAAAAGACTCTGCCACTCATTTTATTTTTTTATTTTATTTCTTAACATATCATAACTAGAATTACATTAAATTTAAGAGAAATTAATTACAACTCAATATGTCCTTTCCTATTGATTACGCAAAAAACCCGAGAATAGTTTATTTATTTATTTAGTTATAATATGAGTGAAAACACTGGCTGCCGCGGCCTTCGGCTACCCGGAAATTGTTAAGAAAATCAAAAAAAGAAAATAGAAAAAGTACTTTAAAAAGGATATTCGACAAAAACAAGCATAACTAGCCTAAGAAGGGAACATAAAATATCCGAAAACCTTCAAAATGGCAACCCTGATTGGTTGTTGTTATAGAGAGGAAGTATATAATGAAACGCAAGTTTTTGCTCAAACTGACTGGTCAGTGCCTACACCAGCATGGCGGTCATGCGAAATACAATTTTCTTTAAGCATTCAGCTGCAGGTCCTCATCGCTTATTGCATACAAAAAAATCCCTAACAACAAATCTTTAATGAGATTTTATATCTTCGGTTGCTAACAAATCAAGATTAATTATTGAAATCCCATCTTATTTATTTACTGCTTTTGCTTTTTGTTACAACTCGAATAAAAAAGCATTATGAAAGCAAAAATTCGTTTTTCTAATCTTAAATAATAAATAAGATAAAATTTTATTACAATTTCATTTGCAGCAGTTGATCAAAAAAATATGTGAGTACTTGAGTGTGTGCTCATATACTCACACAACCTTACGCATTTCCAGACGCAAACAGCCATCTACATGCGTCCTTCAACCTTAACATCAACCGTTTAACTTGCAGCATTTTGCTCCTGTTCTTTCATACAACAACTAGTGATTATTTTCCGATTGGTTTTGTAGATTAAAAATAGCTCTTCAAAATTAAGGAAAGTTAAAAACGCAAAATTCTAAAATCAAGGATATTAGTAACAGATAAGCGATTATTTTACCATAACAAATTTGATTTCAGGAGCGTGCTAGCATTAGCTTTGAGTAGGCAAACATAAATCGTTACAGAATAACGAAAAACTGAAACATGAACTCCTACAAAGGGGATTTAATGTTCCCTGCTTATACAACTGTGGTCATAGTACTCGTATCAAAACATACTTTAAATCCAAGGAGAATGCAGTTCTTCTGCAGATGTAGTTTGATGGAAATCTCCATAGTATAACTGTAGTCCATTCATGATCTAATCGTTCTGCTGATATAGTCCAATCATAATATATTCCTATTCCTGCCATTATTAGCTCGTGGCATGCGATCTAATTGTCTTCTGGTGCTCCACATAGAGTTCAACCATGACATATTCCTATTCCTCCCATTTCCACCTCGTGGCATGCGATCTAATTGTCTTCTGGTGCTCCACATAGAGTTTAACCATGCCATATTCCTATTCTAAGCATTTACAATTCGTAGCATGCCATCTAATCGTCTTGTGGTACTCCCAATAGAGCATCAACATAATATATTTCTATATCACCCAATTTAAATTTGTAGTCTGGTAATGATCTGCTCATACTTCAGATATAGTCCAATCATAATATATACCACACACTTTCATCTCCTGGTCCCCTAATGATCTTGCGATTCTGGGCATATAGTCTAATCATAATATGTAGAAATGTATGTGATTGTATTTTTTAACTGTATATTAATTTTTGCATATTTACATATTTCTGTTAAAAGTTTTACTTAATTAATAATTTTGTTTTAATAATTTCTTATAGATGTTGCTACAATAGTTTGTTTAATGTTAACAAAGTGTTAACGAAATATCGGAAATATATATTTATATAAAAAGATCGATATTAAACTTAAAATAAAAATAAAAACTGAGTAAAAAAGTTAGTGAAAATAAAAAGGTCAGAATATATTCATATTTTAGTCGATGCCTATTCGTATTCATAGTTCAGTTGTAATATATTAGCCCTTCTCATAGACTTCTTCATCTCATTAGCCGGTTGTATACAAATTTAACTAAAGCAAATATTATTTTACCTTCACTCTCAACCAATTTTTCCTGAATTATTAACATATTTAGCCAGAGCTCTTGCTGCGGCTATTTTTAATACTTTTTGGATCAAGTTAAGTAAATATTATAAACATAAATAACAATCCATTTAATTTCAATATCCGAAGGAATATTTCGGCTGTGAGTATTTTAAAAATGTATTTGGCCAAATGAAAAAATATCACAACCGGAGGAGTCAGCAAATAAAAATACAGCAGTTGCCGTAGAATAACAAACGTGCGCCTAAAAGCAAACAACACACAACAGGCACAACAAAGGCAGAAGAGAGTGTGTAGTAACCAATATACGTTATACTGTTTATAATTTTTGTAAATTGAATACGGAATGTTATTTAGTAAGTGGGGGAAGGTTGTGTCAATAAATAACTTATTTTATGCTTAAAAAAAATCTTAGCAATAACTAAGTTTCCATAGAGCACAGAAAAAAATTTAAAAAATAAACTTTTAAAGTAACGGCATTAACAAAAATAAATATACATATATAAATTAGTACCCAAAAAGTTTTTATTTTCGTTTTATTTACTTTTCAGAAAATCTCATACTACGAGAAAACATTATCAATTTGTATAGAGAATGTTGATGGTATCAATTGAATGAATCCTAACGCAGCTGCTCCTTCGTTCTTTAATATTTTAAAATTATACTTAAAGTCTTCGTCAAGCCCCATCCATGGACATAAAGCTCAATATTTTATGTTTTTAGACAAAATTGCTGACGTGATAGGCATCATAATGCAATAGTTTCTTATGGCCGTATTTTGATGTAATAAACTTCCCTTCTTATATGGATGCAGAATATATACATATATATTTTATAGGGTTACACACTAATTACCATACCCACACCAAATCTCTGTATATGCTTCCATCTTTTTAACGAAGAAGGATAAAATACTATTCTGGCCACAGCATGTTAATTTTCTGTCATATTTTATTAATATTCTAGACAAAATCTATCCATAAAATGTGTTTAGTCATACCTTGGACTTGTTGTAGTAATAATGTAAAGATATACTTTTTATTAAAATTTAACATCATTATAGTCATACTTTAATCATAGTCTAATCACACTCTAATAATAAAGTTTTTCTCTTTTACAGCCATATTCCAATCATAGCCCAGTCGTATTATGCAGTCGTGTTATATATTATATTGTAGTCACAGACTTGTCATGTACCAGTCGTAGTCTTATCATGTGCTGATGATAGCCTAGGCTTTTAACTACCGTGTTAGGTCTGTAGATGGTGCGCTACTAAAAGTTTGCAAGTACTACGAGTATCTACAAAGTTACAAACTCACTAAATAAGAAGATCCAATTTTATTTGAAATTTATAGTTCAACGACTCATAGCACATTGTGTGTTATTTAAAACTTTTGAAGACATCTGTGATACAGATGCTGCTTAAGAAAAGCTTCCCAATACAAAAAGTAACCAAAAATATTTACGCAACAATTACAAATATTAAGACGATTGCTTATTCTCAAAATGGGGTATGTGTGTTTGTGGACATTTTGGCACATTTTCGGAATACTAAGTAAAGTGTCTGATTATTACAATTTAATTTAGGGTTCAAATCTTTTTAGTTTTCCTTGCCGCTTAGCATCACAGCGCTTTCTTTACATTTTATTTAAGTCTCTCTAATAACAGTTAATTCGTGCAAGAGACACATCAAGCACTTACAAAGTTTCCAAGGATAGACTTTGTTTCAGCAACCATTCACCCCAAAATATTTGAGGGTTTCACTTGCGTCCCTTTTTGAACTGTACAAAATACAAATGTCAATACAATTGCTGAGTATGTATGTGTGACAAGGAAGAACTTAAAAAATGATGAAATCAAGCAAACGATGCTAAATACAAGGTCAGCTACGTGACACTTTTGTGTATATGTATTTATGCCTCTCTGTCTTATTAAGTGCGCTTGTATGCGGGCCACATCCAAAAAAGGTTCACTTCAAAATTTAAATGTTTTCCGCAAAGCAAACAAACTGGAAGCATACCGATATATTGAAAAAATAATTTATATAATTTTGTAACACCTTCCAAACAATCTTTTCAATTGCTACAGATATAAATATATTTATATTTGGCACGTTTTATCAAACAATGAAGTGGAACGGCAGCCTTCACTGAACCAAGAAAACACATTTTTTTTTTCAGTTGATAAATTTTGTGTAAATAATAAAATTATATTTTTTTGCAAAGTTTTCCCCTTTTTTTTATTTTTGTCAAGCCGCGTTGTACAGTGAGACCAAATGGCACTTGAGCGCTAAAACCGGTTTTAATGGCTTAGCTTTGCTAGACAAGGGACTTTGTCTCAATTGATTTTGAAGCTTATTAAACTGTGTTAAGATTAACAGGGAATGTACTTTGAGGGAAGCAAGATGAACAAAATTTAGTACTTTCTGATACTCCTTCCATTTTAATGTTCAAATAGACCAACCCTGGTCCTTTAATATTTTTGGAAGCTACTGCATTATGCAATAATATTGTGTCAAGATCACACTGACTTATTTTAAAGCAGAAAAAGTAGAATTGAGGCATTTTAATGTTCCTGTAGGGTGGCAACTACAGAATTTTTTTTTTTTTTTTTTTTTGCTGCCTACAAAACAGACCTACAAAAGGTTTGCTCTCTCTATTTACACCATTTAAGTGACAAATTGAATTTTTAATTTGATTGGTTTGTGTGAGAAATTGAGCACTATAAAGGCTTAAATTAAGGAAAATATTTGCACAATTAAGCTGTACGTCTAAACCGACTACAAATTTTCTCAAATGAATTGACTGAATTTAAATTTACTTCCAATCATAGTATAAGGATCAAAGCAACTTTTGAGTGGCCATTGTGGGCGTCTGTCACAACCATTTACATATCAATTTACAATCAATGTAGCCTACTTATAGAGCGCGTTCCATTATTTTCTCTTCTTCTTGCAAACTTGAGCACAAGGTAAAACGTAAAGCTTTACAGTCTCTTTAACTTTATCATGCAACACGAAAGTTCCTTTTTACACATAGTCGAAAAAAATCAAGAAGAAGCTTTAATAAAACCGTTTGATAAATCTTGTTTCCTGTAGTAACATTTCAACAAAAATAAAATTATTTCCTTTTTTTAAAAAAATTCCACAAAATACTTCATTTGTCTTTAAGTCTTATTTAATAACAGTCTTTAGAAAAGGAAACTCAACAACTCAAATAATTTAGCAAGAAGAAGAAGAAGGAAAAAATTGAAACAAATAGATGAGAGAAGCCGAAGAGATACCAACAGTGTGATGATGTAATGTGACTTTCGTTGGAAAAATTGAAGCACAAGCCATGATATTTATTTTATTGAATTGTTTAATAATTAAAAAGGATATCTACACATGTGTGCGTAACGTGTTTTGAAGGTATAAGGAATTAATTGGAATTATGCCATGTCGTGCTTTCGACAGACATTGAAAAATTTTTATACGATGATTCTTTATTCTGTTAATTAAACAAGTATTTAAGTATTCAGTTTATGGAATTTTATTATAACTGCCTTTTGTAAAAATGTTCCAAAAATTAACTGACATGCGAAACAATTGGAAAACTGTAAAGTCAGTTAGAGGTTAATGTGCGTCAGGTTGGGTTTTTATTTATTTCAGCGCAGAGATTCATTTCATGGAACAATATGTATTTTGTTTCACTACAAATCGTATGGTACCGTCTGGTAAATTCGAATTATTTACATACTGAGTTGAAAGTGAAGATAATTCCACATGGTTTCGTTACTTGTTTATTCACAGTCGGGCCATATTTTATTTTTAGTCTATTCATGGTTTACTTATAGTCTGGTGGTAGCTCTCCCTTAACAGTCTAAACGATTTCAGATTATTATTTTTTATTGTAGTTGACATTTATTATCCTGTGCAAAAATATTCAGTATTTAGCCTGTCGAAGGATACTAAGTAAACTAGTTAATTTTTTCTAATTAATGAAATTTTACTAAATGTTTCATTACTAACTTGATTTTAATGTTCACATGTATCACTTATATTTTTACGTTATACGCCATTAACTTTGTTCCCTTATTGCATATGATGCTGCATATGTATAGAAAACTTAAGTTGTTCTCGCAGTATCTCATTGCTAAGGTATTGTAGTTAAACAAACTAAAGTGCACGGTAATAGTAATCATCCACCTGCTACCCTAACAAACTGTAAACCATATAAAGATCTAAAATTCTTTGCAATTATATAAATATACATTCATCATTAAGATTTAAGACTTTAGTTTTTTTTTAGATATTGAGCTTTCAGGATAGAAAAACTTGCGCTATTTCTACTGCAATGCCGAGTTCATGGCTTGAAATTAATTTTATAGAATCTTATTTCACAATATATACAAACTACACACTATTTGCTTTATTTCTTGAACATTTGAGACATCTATTAGTTCTTCCATTCGTTTTTTCGTTCATTCGTTCATTCGTTCATTCGCTTTCCTTAATTTACAATGTTTATTTTAACAATATAATCAACTTACGACTGCAGGTACATTTTATTTACCTGAAAAAGGAAATGTCATGTGAAAATCTTGCATTTCAGCACAAACTCACACACTAATTCCTCTTCAAATCTTTCCATACGTAACGTATGTTTACATCTATTCATAATGTGCATGTGTGAGTAGGAGTGAGTGGGTGTGTGTGTTTGTGGCTATGTGAAAATGTTGACAAGTTTTCCTTTATACAGACAATACAACGTGATAATAGCTTTTACCACACATCATCTTCTCTTGATTTTAGCCAAAGTACTGTATAAATAATTTCTCCTTAAACTTTATACAAGCAAGATTATTTTGAACGTGTGAGCAGCAGGATTCGTTCTAAAGGAAAATTTTCGTCTAAAAAAAGTTTTTAAAAATTCAATGTGAAAGAAAGAAATTCATTGACAATATCGGCAGATGATTCAAAATGTAAAGTATAAGTAAAACTTTTTGTAAGAGTTCCCAGGCCACAACTTAATATTAACCCGTTCGGATTCTAGAGGTAATACATCCGTGACAACCTCACTTTCATTTGAAATTACTTTATTTCTCCATTTCACGTATGTGAAAACGTTGTCAGCCCAAGTTTAAACTTTGCGATTTTCCGCTAGACTGGCAATGCGATAAAAGTATACCGCTAGCTGTTAAATCGGCTAACTACAGTTTATACTCTAAAGTGGCCACTTCTCGCCTTATCATATTTCATAATAAATCTTTTCCTCATTTCCAAATAATTATGTATGTATACTTCTATCATCACTCAAATTAACTAAATGAGAATTGTAAATAAATATTATGTTTTTCTGCAGTTATTACCACATTATTATTATTTAGTGCAATATTTTCGAAAAATAGGGTTTTCGGTAAAATAAAAAGTCAAAACAAAATAAATATTCAGAAGAAATTACTAGAGCACATACTCTTCAGAGTCACGTTGGAAGGTTTTTTTGAATCAGTTTCTTGTTTTTGCGCAAATACATGCCCTGCTTGAACTAAATGAAGGCTTCCATTTGATTCGAAAATCCAGGAGTTCTTTATTGGTTTACTTATAGTGGTGTTAATTTCGTTTTATTGTATACATGTGTACATGTGTGTGGATGTGTGCATTGTAAGAGCTTAGTGGGATTTTCAAATGAACATGTTCATGCTTGCACGTTTTGAACATTTTTGACAATCTCGCATGTTGTTGTTTATTCTTCAATTCTTTTTTTTGCAAAAGATAAAAGAAGAAAATGAAAACAAAAACTTTTAAATTTTCTAATGTTTTATGAGTGTTAGTAAATGTATTCACAATATAAATAGCATGCATTTGCAGATATGTGTGCGTATGTGCATGTTCGTTTATTTATTCTATTTAAAAGTTTTAAGACCCAACAGCATTGTGCCATATTTATTCAAGAAGTTAAACCGTTTTGCTTTGTTTTGTTTTGTTTTGCTTTGCTTTGCTTTGTTTTGCTTTGTTTTGTTCTTAACACCCACTTCCTAATAGGTCTAACATCACATGGCTTAAAATGTTCCATATATATAGAAAGGAAATATTACAAAACAATTTTAGATTAAATCCAATTTAAATAGGAGAGAATATTTTTCACATGAAAGGGATGTCTTACGAGTATTTTGTAAGTAACAGCTGTGTCTGCAATTATTACCAATGGCTAGCAGTACGGCCCCATGAGAATGCGCTCATACTACTGGAGAAAAGCAGTATGTCAACCAACAATCTAGCCGGCAATAGCAGAATATTCTCCGGCGGGACTGTAACCATGGCCATACTTGTGTTATTAAATTGCAATGAGCAATAAACAACTTGTGTTTAAAGTCTGAAATCTCTTAACTAAAGGATGTGCAATTACAAAGGAGTTGTCGGTTTAACTTCAGGATTTGATACCTACTGCCTGAAATTCTCTTGGGTCAATCGTTGTGAGAATGTTTGAATAATGAAGGCCACCAAGCAATAAAAGTCTAACAAAATATATGTATATATACATGGCTCCATACAGCCTCCTCCGCCAAGGGAGAGATAGCCAGCACAAGATGAACTGCACCCTGCAATACAGTTCCAGCTTGTTTTCTCTACCACTATGCCTTTTCCTAATTCCGACGCAATGCATTGCACGAACTGGTCCTGTCCAATGACTCCTTATGCTAATAGGAGTCATAATATAAATTATATATAATATAATATAAATTGTATAACGCTGTTTCACCACTTTTTAATGGCTCATAGTCATCCCGTCTCATCTTAAAAAGTTTTAAATGGTTTTTGGCATAAAAACAACTTAAATATCTCAATAAAAGTAAGAACGTCTATATAAAAATTTTTACAATTCCTGCTAAAGAAAGAAAATATAAAAATGTTTTACACTTCACATATTCATTAAACAGAATTTATTTATTTGCACCAAAGTCAATCAAAATCCGTTTTCCAGGAAATGTGAGCAGCATAGAAGGCATGCACACCAGCCCACAAGTACACAGAAGGACTATACAATCATACAAGTAAGAAGACATTGTTGAATGCTGACACAGAATTACGTCTACAAAATTTCCTAGAAAACTTGATATTAAAATTTGACATGAAAGCAAAGAGAAGTATTGACATCTACTTCATTTTGAGTGATTTTCTCTTGCTGGCTATTTCACTTACCCTACAATGAACAATAACGTGTTTGTCGAGTACCAAATTTCTCTCCTTCTTCCTTTCATGAGACGAAATGTAAAGCATCACTAAAAAAATATACTATTGAATATTGATGGAAAATAATTAGACTCCCAAGTATTTGAGGGCGTTTTATGAATAATTATCAGAGTTCAAGGGTCCATCGACTATCGGATGGACGGCGGCGAATTCACTACATTCGCATTATCAGATAATTTTCTCAATACAAATTCACTTTAGTTTTTCAGTTAAAGTAAAAAAGAAAACATGAAAAAAATTGAAAATTATTTAAAAAAAACATGAACAATAAAAACAGTTTTCCCCACACCCCACTGCCACCTTTTACAATATTTTTTTTTAAAATATTTTCCCCTAATTTGAAACTTTCTTCACAATTTTTAATTTCTCTTATTAATTGGATATCCAGAAAAATAATTTCTTTTATATTTCTTTAAAAAAAAAAACAATAATAAAACTTTTAAATTCTTTCTTGAGTTTTTTAATCTTAAACTGCTTTGATAGGCCCAAAATGAATTCGCCTTAAAGTTTAACTTCAGCTGGTCTCTTAAGAACACATGATAGTCAATTCACAATATAAATTTCTAAAGATAAAATATGCAGGCATTTATTCGCAAGTAATTTTTTCGTAGAGCAGCGCCCCAAGGGGCATCCCCTACTCATGCAATGAATTGTGCACGAATTCTGAGAAAGCAATAGCGCAATAGAAAAAAAAAGCATTTTATTAATTAATTTCTTAGTTTAAAGATGAAATACTGTCGCAGAAGAACGACGTAGAAGTGTGCACGTGCTTAGCTGTATATAATTATCGCTGTAAGTCGTTTGCTTGTAATGTTAAGCGACAACATGGCAGATTAAAGCATTTGGGAAAAATTCATGAGCAAACCGATACCCTCAGCCACTTGCAGTTCACAAACTTATTAATTAATTCAGCAAACTATTTTAATAAATTAATTAAAACTCTTATTTAATATTGAGCATTATTGCAGCTCAAAAGCCATTTCCAACATTTGATAGGTAAAAATTAAACTGATTCCTTACTTAAAAGCGTAACTCCGGCACATACGAGTACAGAAAGGAGCTCACAGAAGCTCGTGAGAATCCGTGTGAAAAACGATAAAATAATTAATGCCAAAAGTTGTTCAACTTTTAAAGTACTCCCCGTTAACTTTATTATGACACCGATTTTGCTTGAAATTGAAAACTTTGTTCCACTAACAATCCCTCCCATCCCCACTACACACTCACTTGCATCCCACCGCAATGTTGCGAGAAAAGGCTTGTGATTCTTTTCGTTCCACAACAAAACTGGTCGAAAACTTCCAAAAAAAAAAAAATAGAAACCTGCGCACAATCCACTTGCAATTGTAAACAAACTCTTAAATCGACTTAAGAGAGCAACTGTTTAAAGCAACAGGCTACAGAAAACAAACAACCTAATCGGAAATACGCAAATGAAAGTGAAAATGTAATTGGGTTAGAGGATCATTTAAATATATAAAAGTGATTTCCATATCAAAAGGCATAACTTTTCAATGTCATCCCACCCTGAAAAACATCTCCAATCAGCAAATGTTTTTGATACTCGAATGCCAAATAGAACAAGCAGCCCGATTAGGCAGCGTTAATTTATTTAGTTTGCATTGCTTTGATATGAAAAGAATAATAAAAACAGAAATGACAAGAAATTATGAACAAAATTACCAAATTATAAAGTAAAATACTCCTTGCTGAGTCCTTTCAGTAATAAAAAGGAGGAGTTTGTGTTTTACTAAAATTGGATGTGGAACCTCCACTTGTTTCAAGCAGAAACAGTTAAAATACAAGCAATACAACATCGGTCATCAAAATTTCAAATGTATTCCTGACAAATAAAAGAGTTAAATACAGTCACACCTGGCAAATATTTGATGAAATAAGCGTACACTCTTAACAACTCCTTTTTCCATTCAAATATTTATTAAAAATATTACACTGGGGAGGGGCTCGTTTAGACGACTAACTGGAAATTTACGTTTTATTTAGTTGCGTTTGCCATTTCACAGCAGCGCTGGCAAAGCACAACTTGATATCGATATTAAATTTCCATTCAAAATTTTTTTCTCCTGGGCAGCCCATTTTTCGTTGATTGGGTATGTAAATAAGCAGAATTCTCTCAGTGAGAATGCAGATAACCCATAAGTTTTTGTAGAAACCTTTGATTCGCTTTATAGACTGGGGAAGTCATCTTATTCTTAAGTGTAAATGGTGCACAAGCATGAATAGGATTAGCTGACATCCTGCTAGCATATAGTTGCCTTATGCAAAGAAGCTGTTTATCAAGGAATAATAATTGCTCGCCACGGTCCAATTAATTGTGATTATTTTCTTTGAGGTTATGTAAAGTCACTTGTCTACGTCGATAAGCCTGAGACAGTTGAATACTTGGAAATCAATTTTCGAAGTGATATTAGTTTCAAACGAAGCTAATAGTTTCTAAAGATTTGTGTTCCAGATTGCTAATTTTTTTTTAAAGCCTCAAGTGGCGGATACTTGACCGAAATCATATTTAAACATTGTCATCAACTTTTCTACCCAATAAAGTGAATTTCTTTTATATTAAAATTATAAATATTTCTTTGTTTTACTTTAATTTAAATCTGTAAAAGAAACTTTATATATAAACGGCATTGTCTAGGTCATAGTTCATTTACTCTACGTAGAACTCTTTACTATTTCTTAGTACTATTTTAATAAAAGGATGCAGAGCTCATTTAATTGCTGTGCCTCGGAAAACAAGGTTGGCTACAAATCTCATCAAATGTATGAACTAGAAAAGAAAAACAGCCAATGAAATGGCAAATATATAAATTTAGCACAATTTCCTTTTGTCATAAGAAAGTGTAAAAGCTTTAATATTGGGAGACCCCACTGTGCTGTGGTGCGCGTGAGTTAAAGTCCTATAAGCAATACACAATGTTTATGTAAATGTGATTGCGTTCAAATTTGCGTTTCCATAAAGGAAATTAAAGCCATTGACTTCAGAGTCTTAAGAAGCCCTTATTCCAGCTTTGTGTCTTTTGTACATTTTTGTCCACATTTCCATTTTATCATCATCATCTAACAATCCAGCCATCCTCAACAACAATTGCAGAAAATAACTGCTTAAGCATTAAAAGCAGCATGCAAAATATAGTAGAAACGAAATTATATCGTGTAAAATTCCAATTTGTATCACTTACACCATTTTAGATTTGTAGACGCAATCAAATAAATATCTTGAAGATGGAAGCGAAAAGCTGAAAACTACCAGCCAACCGAGATTATCAAGTTGATGCCAATGAAGTTT
Organism: Ormia ochracea; assembly: GCA_963402855.1. Taxonomy (NCBI): domain Eukaryota; kingdom Metazoa; phylum Arthropoda; class Insecta; order Diptera; family Tachinidae; genus Ormia; species Ormia ochracea. Next base: position 57,031,851 of record OY727106.1, on the reverse strand, counting down.
TTTAATAACATTATGCAAATAAATACAGCAGTCCCGCAGCCATGGCAAATACTCACCAAGCAACTGACAACATGACTTAGTCGATTTGAATAACAGCTAGTGCTAATGCTAGCTATCTGGTTATTGACAGCCTCCTTACCACCCGAATAAATAGTCACAAATATTTTTGAAAACAATATTTTTAAGGAGAAACAATTACGCTACTAAAGAGCATTTAATAATATTAGCAAAGTAATTTATGTCATTTGTTTCTTTTCTTCTTGCCATTATTGTAAGGAGACCTTGAAGAGCAAAAGAAGCTTTAAGTATTCTCCATTCCACGTAAGTTAGAATTCATATTTACAAAATCCATCAAATATTTCATTTTACTCCTAAAAGCATGCAACAAAAATAGTTTGAAAACTGAAAATTTGGCCGAATCGCATGAACAGAATTTTGTTTTTTGCAAAGTTCAATTTATGAGCTGAATATTCGTTGAAATGACTAAAAACATCTATAGGTCTCTACTTGAGGCCTAGATATATAAATAAGGATATTTTAAAATGTTTCTAATGTATGAAGAATGCTGATTTCCTCTAGAAGGCAGCGTTGGATTTCTTTAAGCTTCAGTTACTTTAGAAAGCAATTGCTGCAGCAGGAGTTAATTTCAATTCCGGTTTCCTTAGTTGCGATTTGCGAATATGCACCATTATTTTTATACCGCAAAACAAATGCATTCAGAAGAACTGAATCAGCAAATTAAAAATTGTTTGCATAATTTTTGTATAAGAGGATGGCCCCAACCACTCCATTTTTCATGTGATTGAATCGCAAGACGGTTTGGGGTACTGAAACCACTCCTTTATTACCACTTCGAATTAACTCAACGATGGCATCAATTACACTGACTTCAAATCGCATAATGTAATGCTTCTCATATACAGTCAGATATAATAACGTAATTTCTAGAAACTATTACTAGAACGCTTTACAACCGTGTCTAATATTTCACAAAGCCAATAAGAAAACTATGCAAAGTAACTAACACCTGGCAACGCCACATAATAATGCTTATCAGCTGTGGAATGTTTACAATAAAAATTCCAACAACAATAAACACCACAGGCAATAACATTCTCAGGAAACACAATCACCAATGGCTAACAGCCCTAATGTTAAGCTGATGGAATGCCTACAATAGTGAACACTATAGGATTGCTAAGAAACGCAAGTACATGATAATGATTCCTTGCCAGTGGCGCAATATTATTTAAAACAACTCAATTGTTTTATAATAAGGATGTATATAGTCGGCGCTTATTAGTACATTTTAAGCACTTTTTATTGTCATGTATTATATTTTTCTTATGGCAATTGTACCTTCCAAAAAAAAACCACCTTTTTCTTTAAAAAAAAGTACGTTATTAAGGAAGTTTGACTAGAAATTTGTATGGTTGAGATTGCTTTCAGTTTGTAAATATACAATATAAGTTTTTGAGAAAAATGTCCATAAACTGGAATCTGTTCACCAGCACCTACACGTCGCCGCACCTGAGTAATTAAATCAATTTATTCATTGAAAATAAAATTAAATTGACCATAATAAATTTTGTTATGTAGGTGAGAACAGTGGCGTGTATAGTTTTGTACATGAGTTAGCTTCATTTGCAAAGGATTTACCCTACGCAATTGCTAAAAAGGACATTGCTAAGCATTGCTATCCTTTGCTACCAACATGCGGCATATCAATTACCGCTACAATTGAACGCGTTAATTAAATTAGTTTCTCATGAGGCAACAAATGAGAAGAGAATAAGTGGGGAGCAGGCAAGAGTTAAATATATTCATATACATCTGTTTAGCCTGTGTGTGCATGCAGTTATGAAACTGACACCAAAGGAATTCTTTCCTACTCGTCTAAGTGTACATAATGCTGCTGTACACGCTGACTACAAGCAAAAATAATTTCATGCTTATTTGCATCAATCACTATTCCCGCTTAAGAAAATAAACTCAAGAAAAGAATTATTAGTGGCGGCAGCAGTAGCGGTAGCATTCACTTAATAAAATTACTAAATAAATTATGATTCTTTATAATTAAAGGATGATACGACGCATATAAGATTATTAGTTTATGGAATCATTTCCTATCTAATTACAAAACAAGCTAAGAAATTACACTGTGCAACAAGAAAAATAATAACGAATAATATTTAATCATTTTCCCACCTCTTTCTTCCTTGAACAAGGAAATTATTTTATTACAATTTTGTAATTGAAGCATTAGTTGGCAAAAAGCTCTAATTACTGAAAAACTAAATTGTAAGCATGTTTGGTTACTTTTTTGAATACTATCAAATTTTAACATCGTGATCGGCTTCCAGCTGAGCACATTCGAACAAATTTCTCTCATAATCAAGCATTAATGATGAAATGAAAGATGAAATGATGGAATATTTTTAGCATTTAAATAAAAAATTATACTATTCTTCATGAAAATCGTCCCTGAGACCGCTTCAGCTGATTCTAATGTAAACTGATTCCCTAAAACCGAATATTACATATAAAGTATAAGTTTACTAAAAGAAATTCCTCTTTTTTCAATCCTGCTTTTGCTCTATTAGAAGAAAGGAATTACTGAAAGAAGTGTATTTATTAATTTGAATCCAAGCTGGAGAGAACTTCGTGAATATGCTATTCTTATTCACGATTACGAGTTCAGATTTCAATTAAACTCTTCGTTGCTGACAAAATTAAAACAATAGTTCGAACATATTTTTATGAGAGGTTTTCGGAGCGCGGCCCCCAAGCTTTCATTGTTCAGTAACCCTAAACTCTCAGCTGACGGATTGGTTTTTTTGAGGGTTGCCAATATTATAGTGCACAAATCCAAATTTTTCGTTAATTTTGCTACCGCAGCAAATATTAAAAATATTAATGTCTAGCAGCAGGTGCATGAGGATAGAAAAAAATTTTAAAAACTCCCATTTAAGGAGCAAAAAATCCTTAAAAAGGAACCATGAATTCACTCATTGGCAATCTGAAACACTGACAGTCATGCACTGCAATTATGTTAATTTGAAATTATGGGATTATTATCTCAGTGGCTGATATAATGATAAGCAATTTAATTAATTAACGTATCAGTGTGTAATGTATAACTAAAACACGTATTCAAACGCAACTCAATGTTAGACAAACAAACGACAACGATATTCCCCTCACTGAGCAATGTGTAATGAATAGCTATTTGTAGTTAATTTAATTCTAATTAAAAACAGCAAATAATATAATGAATGTTTATCAAAATAATGGGCTGCGGCACCTAAAGTTATGCTACACAAATGTGGGTACACAAAAGCGCAAGTGAATGTGTTACGTATGTATGCCAAGACACTGATGCGTATGATTAATACAAATTTAGAATATACTCTTACCCGCACTAGTAGATTACAAACAATGCGAATGGGTTGCATTCAAATAAAGAAACGAATTAATTCAAACAATCAATTAATCAAGTGTGTGCTCACACCGTTCCGGCTTGTGTGTCTTCCACTGTAACGCAATCTTCTCATCGAACAACTTCAAAGTAAAATTCAGTTGACAAGTTTAAATTTGAAACATTTAATAAATCGATTACATGAGTTATTCTCCCCGCCGCAAGATATGAAAATCATTTTTCATTTTAATACGGCAAAAGGTTACATCTACAATCCTTTTAATGTCCTCCAACTTAAGTTTTGATCCAATCATCGAAATGTTAAGCACATTCAATTTGCCTTTGATATTCAACAATAGACAAAGTCAAAGTAAAAGTTATTACGAAAAATGAAAAAAAAAACATGTTGCAAGATACTTTATAAAATGCGGGTATGTACAACCCTCACGTCTTTCTACAATGTTTAAGCAACGTTTCCTATTTCGGCATTACATGACGAAAAATACATTTTTACCATCAATAAGGTGACCAGATTTTGCAATGGAGACAATATCATACTCATTTTACAATTCAATGTTTACGTTTTTGGCAATACCCCCACACGGTTGCATTCATTTTAGATACATGATTTTGATAAGACCATCTTTAAAATTCTTTTGGACTGCTTTTGAGTACTACTGTACTATCAAGTTAAGAGTTGAATGTAGAATTCAAAAAAGCAGATTTGGCAGCAATTACAGCGCGATTTGGAAAATCTGTTTTCGTTTTCAATACAAAATAATGTGATTGTCAAGGACTTTTCGATTTTAGACAATAAGTTCTTTATGGAAACGTAGATGAGTTACTTTTTAAGGCCTCTTTGATAAAATTTCTTTCTACGGATTATCACAGATTATTTTTATAGGAAATTTATTCTCTATTGTGTACACATTTATTACACAGACTATATATAAAACATGATTTAATGGCATTTGTAGTGTGCACACAAAATCATCTGCTTGTGATTGAAAACACTGTCACGCGATAAAAATACATAAAATTATATATATGGAATTAGTGAAAACTTACAACATTTAAAAATTAATTGAACTAACTAATCTAAAAATAATTTATACGTGGTGTTTGTGTAACAGTAAAACAAATGATTGCTGTCTAAAGAAGGCAACGTCTGGCCGCTTTACAATTAAGAATTACAAAACGCTAGAGAATCTTTAAGTATATAAAAGTATGTATTTCACTCATTCCATTCTAAAACATCTCTAATAAAGCTTAATATAATAAATATAAACTATTGCTTTCTTTAAAGCAATAGTTACATAAAGCTTTCTTTAAAGCAATAGTTACATAATGTGAACCAAGAATCACTTGACAGCTAAGAGTTGGCATCCACTGGCAGAAACTTAATATCACTGATCATGTTCTTCTAGGCGCATACACGATCCGTCTTTAGCAGCAACTATTAAAAGCGTTACCAAAAATAATTCAGCAATGCCTATATTGTTAACTTTAGAGACGGTGTGGCACTGCCCGATTCGTCTACTACTCAAGATTGAAACCAAGTTAACTATAAAAGATAATTCCTTAATTTTGTACATTTTTAAAAATATTAATTATTGTTCCCCCAAAAAATGCTACATGAGGCAGTAGCAAAATATTGAAAAAATAAATACATTATTTAAAACTTCAAAAAAAAAAAATTCGAGCTGAGAATAAGTAAAAAAATTACTTTTAAGTACTCGTATTGATTTTAATTACGGACTCATTATAAAACTCATAATAAATGTTGCAGCCAACAGAATTTAAAAAGTATTTAATATATTTTGTCAAGTTTAAAAGTTTACCTACAAGAAAGCATGATTTTATTCCTACAGAAAAGTGGGCAAAGAATACAAAATATAATATGGGCATATTAAATTTCAATGCCATCAGCGCATTCAGTTTTTCCCACATGCACTCCGCCACCTTCTCTGCCACTTGCAATATTAAATGTGGAGGGAAAGCAAAAAGTTTGTCTGCAAAATATTTTTTCACTTATTTATGCATTAACTTTAAGCCAATTTATATTTTCGATGAGAACTTATTAAGAATAAACGTCATGAGAGTAGAAGGAGAAAAATACCAGGGCCGGAACACAAATGGGGGCAAAAATGAAATACGATAAAACTATAGAATACCAGAATGTGAGGGAAAGATTACAGTACAGTATAATCAGACAACACTATGACTAGCACACAATTCCATTCTGACTATACACACTATGGCTATACAATTGATAAACTATGAATAGGTAACTGAAACATTTCTAGAATGGAATTACTAGACTTGCACTATGAGTATGATAATGCTGCGGCTACTGTGTTTCAGACTTTGGCTGGAATATAACACGACTAAGACAGTGGTGCGATTGTCACGAATATATGAATATAGTTTATGAATATGTAGCTATAATTGGGCTATGTTCGGATTATATATGTAGTATGGGCAGACTAGCAATTTAATTAAGAATTCACTATGACTAGAATATTAATTAGAGTAAATTATGGCTCGAGTATGGCTGGACTACCACTAGACTACGACTGTGAAACAAAAACAAGAATTTGACTACTCGCACTTGCCGACTATGTCATTATTAGCTGAATCTGGCTTTCATTGGTATATAATTAGACAGGGGGTATTGCATCGAATATGGCTAATGTGTTGGAAGCCTGCCAAATCGAACCAAGAGTAAACTTGTAGTCGACATGATTCTAATGCAACCCATACACGATACAACCGTTGGCACAACTCGCTTAGTAATCAAGTTGTGTGTTGTGCCCACATACGATAAAACCTCTTCGTACAATTTCATTTTGCAAAAAATTTACAGCTGGAAACAACAAATAATAAACATGCATCGCATGAAGCAAAACAAATTAGGCTTAAATTTTGTGAAGCAATAAAACAATTGAAAGCTCTTCAAGCAAATTAAATATTTATTGACTTTCAAATTTTTTTTAATCTAAAAAATTTTTAAAAAATTAAAAAAACAAACAAATAAAGTAAAACTTTAAATGAAAAACTTTAAAAAATAAAACTTTAATGAACTGTTTTTAATTGCATATAATTTACTAATATTGGCTATCATTAAATAATTCATCGTAGAGCTGTGCTCTAGTTTCATTTCAGCTGCGTCTTCCATTTTTAATTAGTATTCACTTATGGCGTTTTCTTTTCTACATTAAAAATGTCGCCCTGTGAAAAGGTGCCTTTTTAAAATGCATTGCCCGCCCTGTAAAAGTGCAATTTTTTATACAACGAGAAAAGAACACAAATTAGAAAAAAGTGCAATGCCTTTTTTTTACAGCTGAAAAACAAACATTTTCTGTATATTTTATGAAATGTGTATACAAAAATGATCAGTTGCCAGATTGCTAATTCATCTGCTTGAGAAAACAAATATTTTTTTTTTAATATTTCATACAAATAAGCAGCCGCATTGTGTTCTTTTGTTTGTTTTATATGATACAAAATATAAAAATAATTATTAAAATCTAATTTTGTGACACTTTCAACTCAAAAGACTTTTTTTGAACATTTTCTGGTAACGCTGTGTAAGAATAAAAAGCATTTGTTTTACAAGGCAATTTCTGCCCTGTTGATTTGTTCAGGGCAAAAGTGCAATGCCTTTTGCACTGCGAAAGGGCAACATTTTTTAGAAAAGAACACGCAACCCTTTCACAGGGCAATGCATTTTCGAGAAAAGAACACAAAATTGCCCTCCCTGCGGGTAGTGTTGCCTTTTTTTGTAGAAAAGAAAACGCCATTAGTTTTCTTTGCTTTCAAAAACGAAATTAACCGACGACATGTCTTTCTCTCGCAAAATTAAAATGAGAATGATGTACGAAGTCGCATGACTAACCCCCAAACGTTGCAACGTGTTGACACAACTTACCAAAAAATCAAAAAGTGTTCAATTTTCATACAACCGAGACACAACTTCATACAACAGGCCAACACACGTTACAATCTTGATTACAACATGCCCAAGTTGTGCCAACGGTTGTATCGTATATGGGTTGCATAATAATATAGTGCAGTTCAATGTTTGTTATAAGCTTTTTATATGCATTTCTTGCGATACTTGTTATTGGAATGTTTAAGCGGCCAAGGCATAGTGGTAGCCTCGATGGCGCAGTAAATTTGAGCACACATACCCTCTTTCGGCGATCTTCTATAGCAGCATTTCATTGTCATAAGAAAAGATTAAGAACATGATTCACTATCATACACGCACACTTTCATAAATATGCCTTTTAAATGCTTTCCAGCAAATACTTAGCCTTGTAATGTCCCAGTTAATTTTAATCGCATTTCTTCCTCGTTTGGATCCTTGTAAGGCAATAAACAACTTTGAAAGGAATCTATTTAAGGATTTTCTTTTCATCTTTTTTTATAAAATGGTATTATTAATATTTATAAAAACAAATCCTTGGCGAAAGTATTATCTTTTTTATTCTTAGTTTGCAAACAGCATGTATCTTTTTGCAAAAAATATTGCAGTATATCCTTTAAAAGTCCGACAGCAGAGGAGGAGTACTGGAACACGATACCCTTGCCAGCGATGTGTGAAATGTCTTCATTAAACCGCTGCCATTGAAAATACTTTATCACTCATCGGCGGACGAAAACTGTCATGCTAATAAAAATATTTTTAAACTGCCACTTAACACTGCAAGTCGCTTTATGAACTCCTATTTTTATTTATGATGATTTAAGCAAAAAAGAGAAAAAAAAAAGGAAAAAAAGCTTCCACAAATTTATGAGTAGACTTTATGGCAGAATTATAAACAAATTTAGATACAAAACAAATTTCTTGTCGCAATAACGTAACAAGCTTTAGAAATAATTTGCATAAAATTTTGCTTGTTGGCTATAAAAACATGCACAAACATGATTGCTCATGTTTTTTAGTATGTATGTATGTACGTATATACATGCTTAATAAATAAGTTCGTCTGTGTTATTTGTTTAGGTTCTTAGTGGCACACTGCTCGAGCTTGTGCCTTAAATTGAACGCAAAAAAAAGAAGATAAAAACGTTTCTTCTCATGAACGCAATTGAAGCATTGCCGACTGTGTCGCTGGCATAGTGGTAGTTTCATGGCCAATTTATATTTATAATTGCTCCATAAAAATGTTTACCAACTACGTTCCAAGCGTGCTATTGCGTAGACAACAACATTTCAACGAGATGGTCACGACAAATGCTACAGCACTGCGAATACCACACTACAGTACAGTTGCTGTATGACTCTAAAATACAGGAGGTGGGGTCACATTAGTCCACCTGTCGGCGTTGTACGTTAATAAGAATTCAACATCACATTTCTAATAGATAATTATAATTCCTAATGGATAATTTTGCAAGTGAAAATATATTTGAATATTCTTTATGAATACAGAGCAGCTCCAGAGTTACCGCTCTTCGAAAAAAAGTTCCAGTACTCCCACATTGTGAAATTTACATATTTTAATTTTTCCGATAGTTTTGATTTTTCCGAAAATGCTGTTTAATTTAAACAAATTTGTGAATCCATTAGAGCTGGGGTATGGCCACACTATGACAAGAGTGAAATCTTTGATTTTTTTATTTAGCAAAAAAAATTTATTAAAAATTTCGTAGTTCTATTTTAATTGAAGCAAATCCAACCAATCTAAATAGTTTGCATCGCTGATCTATATAAACGCAAAAAAAATATATATTCCTTCAAAAGGTTTTGCACTTTGGTCGAAACGAAAATATTAGGGTGAAACCGATTTATTTAGGAGTGTGGTCAGACGAAAGTTATTAATAAGCTTTCATACGAGTATATTAAAGATATATATTTTATGGACGTAAAATTATTTAAAAAAAAATGTTTGATTGTGCTCTGCCCATTTTTATATTTAAATCAAACCGCATTTGTGTGAAATATCAACGAACTTTTATCGGTTTAAAGGACCGCATATTCTGATTCAACATATTGTGTAGGCTAAGTTTTAAAAAAGTGTCTCAAATCAGGAAATCGCTGTGATCTCAAATTGCCCGTGCAGGATGTCTAACGTGACATACATTAGCTATGACGCTGAAATCACAAGCAGTTGCAATCGCCATCACCTCATTTATACCACACAACACATTCGTAGCCGTCATGGCCATTTTCAGAAATCCTTATTCTAAAGGTATCCACACAGACTTTGCAACTCTCACTATTCTTTGATTTGCCATTAGAAAAATTCATCATTTTTATATTTTTTCGTTGACTGACTATTAGATCGGTCAAATAAATCGGCATACCTTCATCCGCCAGTGTGCATAACAAATTATTCCTTGCAAATTGTTTGCACCCTAATGCGAAAAAATTACCAAATTTGCAACAATATTGAATTTTCATCAACAAATATGTGCATGTATTTGATTCATTGACTACAACATTTCACCGTTTTCGAGCCACCCTCCAAATGAAAAAATTCGCACACCACACCACGCACGTGACGTTGCCAATCATTTTTTATTCAGTAATAAAATTATAAAGACCAAATCAGATAAGACTGATGTTATAACTAAAAAAAAATCGGTTTCTTTTTTATTTCATTTTAATTCCCTGCTGGCAGATAGTGAGCGTTGCTTTTTTAATTCAAACTGTTTTTTAAGTACAAAAATATAACGTGCAGGATTTGAAAAATATTCGTCCTTAAATGGGAACTTTAATACTTGTTGTAATTGAATTTACGTGCAGGATTATTGAGAAAGTAAAAGCAATAATAAAAAAATTACCTTTCAAAATTATGGCTAATTCAAAGATATTAAAAAATTCAGATATTAAACTCAATTGTGGGGGACTTTATTATAATTCTAAAACAAAATATGGCAGCTTAAAACGAATTCTCTGCACACTTCAACAAAACCAATAGAACATTTCGAGTAAAATTTACGAATCGGTTTTCCTACATGAAGCTGCGTAATTGAAAAAAGTGGAGTACTTGGAGTTGTAAATGTGAAAAAGTTATATGTTCTAAGTTCTTCACTTTATCTTGCAGAAATACAACGGAGCCAGTTTAGCGGCCTATTCTATGATCCGCAATCACAAATTCAATCGTCGTGAATAAAAAAGGACGTTGTTCTACTCTACCGTAGTACAGAAAGTGCTGATTCGTCTATTTATGTGCCACGCCACTGCTGCAAAGAAGATACTGCAGGTTACAGGATACCGCTGAGATCCTCGCCTCCTTAAATATCTACCTTCTAATCGATTTGCGAATAACTGTTTCGCTGTGTGACTCAGTCCATTAGATTTAAGGATTTTATGCTTGACAGGTTCACTGCTACATAGTTTGTACTTATTTCCAATTACAATATACCTAATTGTTTACAGCGCACTCTGGTCCTTGTAATTGCTGATCGCCGCTTTACACGTTAATATCATGCGGGATTTAACATGATCACGATTTTGCTTTCTGTAAAAAGGTGGACAATCATCGTCTTCGATGCGCTACTGAGCCTTTTTAAGCACTCCACGATGCGTGAAATACCGAGTTTTCCTCCACCATCTTTCTATTCTTAATAAAGATGTCGATCACCTTTTTCTAGTGTCAGTACCAACTTCATGTATCCGTTTAGAAATATAGCCATCTCAAAAACACCCCGTTATGGAAAATTAAGAAGGGCAACCAACCAGCCAACCTTGGTTGTAAAGTCTGTAAGATTTGACTTTTATAGTATGGTACAGCCATTCATTTAACTTTGCGGTTTCCAGAATATCACCAACTCGATATATCACAATTGTTTTGAAGTTTTTAGGGCCCATACTTAGCTATTTGAGAACAGTTTTAGAATCTGACCAATAGAAACGAGGACGAATTGCAGTTCGAAATTTTTCGGGAAATCTTGTATCAATTAGTGCTTCTTGAAGTTCAAGACTGGGTATTAATATCGATCCTACTTATCCAGTGAGGTCAAGTGCAAAAGCTAAAGTCTTTCGCCAATAGAAATACTAGAGGATAGTTCGTATTTGAGACTTCGATAAAATTTAAAAGCTTTGGAAGAGCTTAATGCCTTTTCGGATTGCCCACTCTCATTTATGAAACATTTTGCACACAATTTTCACTATTTTCCTATTTTCCGCATTAACAACTTAATAAGATAATTCTCTCAATTTTGTTTCAACAAACAATCATCTCGAATATAAAAAGCTTTCCATTTCGTAAATTATAAATCAAAAATATCAAATGGATTGGAAATTGAGTATAAAAAGTCAACAAACAGCAAAATGAAATTTAAGTAAACTGAAATAACGTAACAGAAAGTGCATGCTAAGAAAAAAGCGGAAGCGATGCAAATGCTAATATTCTGCATAGGATTGCTCTTTGGAAGATGTAGCGCAAGGATACATAGTGATGGCAACTGCAAATTTCCCAAACAGATTAAAAAGGAAACGGTGCAACATATAACTTTGGCCTACTTTCAGTTCCATGGCATTCGCAGTTTAAACTTCATTGTGTGTCCTTCAAATAACTCAGGTATCGCATTACGATAGTAAAGCAATAAGATAATTGCATGAAATAATTCCCTGCTTACACAATGATATATTTTGTGTTAATGTACATGTATCCTTTTTAGCCTTAGAAACAATCAAACTAGCAGCTTTTTATATGGAAAACAATTTTCCTTTACGTATTTGGTCAGGGGAGGATTATTTAAGTGGAATGCCCCAGCGTGAACTGTTTGGACCACCTATAACATTTCATCGAGTAGAAAACGATTCATACAGACGTGCCTTGACTTTTGAAATTAAGCCATCATATCACAAAATTGGTATAATATTAAACGATTTCCAAAGTCCCTGTGCTTTAAATGTTCTTCGATGGTCGTCTGCTTCCGAGAATAATTTTTTTAAAACCAATAACTTTTGGCTGCTGTTGAGCCAGAATATTAATAGCTTAAAGGCTTTAAACGATGACGACATTTTTTTACCTCCTGACAGTGAAGTTAAAATCTTAGTAGACAAGGGTGAGCAGAGATTTTCATTGATGGATATTTATAAAGTAGCAGCCTTTAAACCTCTTAAACACAAATTTGTGGCAAATGAGTTTTCCTGCACCAAAGAAATGCTGAAAGCTTTAAAGGCTTACGGTTCAGTTATATCGCTAAGAGAGGATTTAGAGGGGATACGTTTCAATACTGGACTGGTCATTAATTTCCCAAATCTCTTTACTAATATAGAAGATCTATCCTTAAGACATATTGATACCATGGCCAAAGTAACCAACCGCCTGGTTATTGACATGGCCAAAAAGCTCAATTTGAAGTCAGCTGCTTTTAAACTGTAAAAACTATTTGTTGCGACATTTATTTATATTTTTTCTAGATTCAATACTTATCAAACTGACAACTACGGCTGGCGCAGACGTAATGGCTCGTTTGATGGCCTTATGGGGCGATTTCAACGTTACGAATTGGATTTTGGACAAATGGCTTTTTTTATGCGCCTAGATCGTACAGCTGTATGCAGTTTCCTTGTGGAAACATTTCGCATACGAGCGGGCATAATGTTTCGACAGCCTCCTCTGTCGTCGGTGGCAAATATTTTCACCATGCCGTTTAATATTGATGTCTGGATTTGTCTTATTATTTTACTGAATGTGACATTTGCGGTTTTCGTCTTGGAATTGTATTTAGCTCCACACGCTCATGAAATTCATTACTGGGATTGTGCTACTTTCGTCTGGGGAGCCATGTGTCAGCAAAGTTTTTATACTGACGCGACCAATTTTTCGGCTCGTATCATAATATTTACCACGTTTGTGGCAACTTTATTTCTGTTTACTTCATTTTCAGCCAATATAGTTGCATTGTTGCAAAGTCCTTCGGAAGCCATACGAACTTTGAGTGATCTCAGCCATTCATCTTTGGAACTCGGAGTGCAGGATACCAGATACAATAGGGTTTTTCTTAACGTGCATTAAAATAATACGAAAATGTCGAGAATAGTGCTTTTTAACTATAGTTCTTCCACAGGAATCTACTGATCCAGTTACGCAACATTTATACCTCAAGAAAATTGTGCCAAGGGGGGAGAGTATTTATATGGAGCCAGCAACCGGCATTAACAAAATGCGTTATGAAGCGTTTGCTTTTCAAATTGAATTACAAACCGGCTATCAGATTATCAGCGATACTTTTAGTGAACCAGAGAAATGTGGTTTAAAGGAGTTGGAGCCTTATAAATTACCCATGATAGCCGTACCAACACGTAAAAACTTTCCCTACAAGGAGCTTTTTAGGAGACAGTTAAATTTACTTCAAAAAGAAAAAAACAAAAATAAGAAACAATTGTGAGAATAAAAATTTATTTCCTTCTCCGACAGATTAAGATGGCAGCGTGAAGTGGGCTTAATGAAGCACGAAGAACTGAAATGGTTTACACAACGGCCCAAATGTGAAGGCATCGCCCATTTCGTGTCGATTGGTTTAAAAGAGTGCCGTTATGCATGGGTTGTATTGGGTTGGGGCTTCCTAATCGCCTCATCAATTTTTTTCTGCGAATTATTAATTAAGCGATGCTTAAAATAGAATTTTTTAAAGTGTTTGAGAAATCCTAAAATAAACGAGAAGTTTTAAGAAGATTTTTTCTTGCATTTCTTTTATAATTTGGTTTCGCAAAATGAAATCTTTCGACCCAATAGCAGCTACATGTTACAAATCTACATATTGATGGGGTTACGTAACAAACCGCCCCTCATTTTGTGTTGTTTTCTTTTTAATTTAACTATTAAAATGGAATACTATTTCCGGTTTCAAAATTTAATCTTTCCAACTCCATTGACTCTTAGGAACCTTTCGACATGTAGGTAAATGTGTAAGCATACATTTTTGTCGTCAGATTGGGAGCCAACACCACAGCGCTTTCAAAGTTTATTGCGTGGAAACACATTCTTTTATCTTCAAAATATGATGGAGCTTTTCAAATTTTTTTTTATATTTTTATTTAAAAAGGTGTGTTGTAGCCACCACATTGCAGTCTGATATGCTGGCAGGGATTATAATGTCTTTATTCCAAAAGAGAAAAAGAAAAGTCCCCTTATCTAACAACTTAATTTGGCCATTTCCCTTAATTCGATGATTGCGAATTTTAGATGTATTTCAAAAGCCACACTATTTGCCTTGAATGCAATTCGGTGCGTGCGTAAATTAAACACCTTGTCGTGGATTGTAATTACTAGCAAAGACAAGTGTGAGAAGAGGATGAGTATAGAAACAGCCAACATGGTATACGGAGAGAGCATATAAAAAGGCAATGTAAGCCAAGTCATGTCAAGATTGCAGTCAGCACATTTAACACGCATGAATACAAAGGGAAATTCGTTAGAATGCTTTTGTCTTTGCTCTTTAAAACGGCGTTGGTGGTCAGTGCTCTAAGTAAACTTAAACAATGTGGAACAGTTTCGGTGAGCATGTCAAAAAGTAATGACATCCGCATAAACCAACTGATCAGCAACATAACCTTTGCTTATTTTCGGTACCAAGGAGTCCGTAGCGTTAACTTTGTGATTTGTCCGAATAATAAAACATCAGGCAAGTGCACGATATAGATGAAATAAAAAATCTTAAATATTAAGGAAAGAAATTTTAGTTGTGGAAATCTCAAAAGTAGCCTTGTTTTATATGGAGCAAAGTATGCCGCTACAAGTTTGGTGGGCAGACGTATATTTAAATGCAAACTCTGAGCCTGATACAAACAATTCATTGGAAAGCACCCACAGATTTTCACAATGGCATCCCTCAAAATTTAAACTCCCAGCTTTACATAATAAAATGGGCGTAATTGTGATTTACTTTAACACAGCTTGTGGTTTAAATATATTGAAATGGTCTGCCGCCTCGGAACAGAACTACTTTAGTACCAATAAATTTTGGCTGCTATTAACCCGTGATATTAATGGTTTACAAGCACTGGACGATGAGGCGGTTTTTCTGCCACCCGACAGTGAAGTAAAAGTTTTATTACAGAATACCGATACGGACTTTTCGTTACTGGATGTGTATAAAGTAGCAGCATTTAAGGAGCTAAAATACAATTTTGTGTCAACGAATTTTTCTCGCACAGACCACATGATCTCAGCGTTGCAGTCGTATGGATCAGTGATTTCTTTGCGTGAGAATTTAGAAAATATAACTTTTGATACCGGTCTGGTGATAGCCTTTCCTGATATGTTTACTAACATAGAAGATTTGTCTTTGCGCCATATTGACACCATTTCAAAAGTTAATAATCGTTTGACCATTGAATTGGCCAACAAATTGAACATGCGGTAGATTTTCTTAATTATGAATTCACTTATACATACAGAAAAAATTAAATATCATTACATTCTTAGTTTTAATACTCACCAGAGTGACAACTATGGCTGGCACCAGCCAAACGGTTCTTTCGATGGTTTAATGGGAAGCTTTCAACGTAATGAATTGGACTTTGCTCAAATGGGAATTTTTATGCGTTTGGATCGTGTCGCTCTGTGTGATTTTGTGGCTGAAACTTTTCGCATACGTGCCGGACTCATGTTCAGGCAGCCTCCCTTGTCAGCAGTGGCCAATATATTTGCAATGCCATTTGAATATGATGTTTGGATTTCTTTGGTTGTTTTAGTAATTGTTACTTTTGGTGCACTGGTTTTGGAGTTGTTTTTTTCTCCATACAACCACGATATGGATTACTGGGATTGTGCCCTTTTTGTTTGGGGTGCAATGTGTCAGCAAGGTTTTTATGCGTCTGTTGCAAATCGTTCGGCACGTATTATAGTGTTCACTACTTTTCTGGCCACTCTATTCTTATTTACATCATTTTCAGCCAACATAGTTGCCTTGCTGCAAAGTCCTTCGGAAGCTATACATACACTAAGTGATTTGATCCAATCACCTTTGGAAATTGGCGTACAGGACACGGTCTATAACAAAATATACTTCAATGTAAGTCGAGATGTAATACTAAAATTTCGAAATGTTTTAATCACTCAACTAGCTAAATATGAAACTTTTTAAGGAATCTACTGATCCAATCACAAATCTATTATATCATAAGAAAATTGCGCCCAAAGGCGAGAAGATTTATATGAGACCTTTGGTGGGTATGGAAAAAATGCGCACGGGTATGTTTGCGTATCAAGTAGAACTGCAAGCCGGCTATCAGATTATTAGTGATACTTTTAGTGAACCGGAAAAATGTGGCTTAAAGGAATTGGAGCCATTCCAGCTGCCCATGTTAGCTATACCAACGCGCAAGAATTTTCCCTACAAGGAGCTATTTAGAAGACAGTTAGCTAAAGTAGAAATAAGTATATCATATCATTTAATTAAATTTTTATTTAGGTTGAGGTGGCAGCGTGAAGTGGGACTTATGAATCGTGAGGAAGTCAAATGGTTTCCTCAAAAGCCCAAATGTGAAGGAGGGGTGATTGGTTTTGTTTCCATTGGCATATCGGAGTGCCGTTATGCTCTGGCTATATTTGGCTTTGGGACTTTGTTGGCAGCCTTTGTCTTGTCCATAGAATTAATAATAAAGGAATGTTTAAAGTTTTGGAATTTCATACAGAAGTGAATGTTATAAAATAAATTCCATAAAATGTTTGTTCTAAATTTACTCATAACATTAATTTAAGTAAAATTCTAGCAGAAAAACTTACTCTAGCAAATGAAACCAACTACGTGTTAGATGGTCCGATCTTATCTCTGGAATCTTGTTTGATATTAACCAAAAATAAAAGGTTTCTGATATACTTTTTTCTTTTAATTCTTTTTCAAATTTTTTTTTTTTTTTTTTTTTTTTGTAGATGAAGATATAGGGTTAGTATGTAGTATATGACGAGCCAATTTAAACGGGTATTGATATGTCCTTCACCACAGCATTCAAAATGTCGGGAGTCTTAAAACACCAATTTGTAATATTTTTACTAATGCGACACCATGCCTCGCCATGCTTCGGTTCTGACGCAACGCAACGTTCCAAAACTTCACGTTGTTGTGCTTCTGTACCGTGCAACAATTCAAATTTGTAGAAGTAACCCCAGGCATCGCCTAAATCAGGATCAATTTTTACCTGAAAATAAAATTTTTTATGAATATTTTCTTTGTTAAAAAATCTTGAAATTTACTTACAGTGCGATTAAACCAATCCCGACACTTAGAAAACTTATGTTCGGACCAAAATAGTTTTGAAACGGCCAATAAGACGTGGGGATCATGTTCGCATTTCTTGAGGGCATCAACTGATTTCGTTTTTCTTTGAGGCTTGGTTTCCATGAAAATGGCCTCGGCCCAAAGCTCGCCCGAATCGGGACATTCCTGTAAGGCTCGAGCCATCATGGTACTAGCTATTTCTTTTAAACCAGCACGAAGTTCAACACGTATTGCTTCCAACCATAAAGTAGGCATTTTGGGATTACGCAACCGTCCGCGTTCTAATATGGAACGAGCTTTAGTTAAAACCCCTTTAGCTTCTTCCAGTTTTGCCGACAATAACCAGAGAGGAATGGACGTGGGGCACTTTTTAATACCAATATTGTAAGTAGCAGCAGCATCTTCTAAACGATGTTGTTGTTCTTCTATTTGCCCTTTCATCATCCATAACTTTGGAAAATCTGGAAACACCTCAACAGCTTCATCTAATAATGCCGCAGCATCCTCCAACCTATTTAAGGCCCATTCCAATCGTGCTGATTTCATCATTACTCTGGGTGTGGGAGCTGAACCTCTGGCTTTAGCAAGTAGACGTCTAGCACGTTCATATTCAGAATTTTCGGATTCCAATTTAACAGCCGCCAACCATATATCTTCAGAGTTTGGATTTGCTTGAAAAGCCAAAGAAAGAATACCTCTCGCAGCTGGCACTTCATCAGCTAACCACTTCGATTTTGCTCCCATTAGCCATAATACTTCTGATTTCGGACAATGGGCAACAGCACGTTGCAGCAAAACTTCCAAGGACTCGCGCGTACCATGGTTTTTTTCAAAATAGGCAGCTCGTAGCCATATGCTCTTCTTAGAAGGAAATATTTGCAAGGCATGCGCATATACAGCTCTGGCGCAATCAAAAGCATTTTCTTTCGCACACTAAAAACAAATTTCATTAGTAATTAGAACTTTTCTATTTGTTATAAATTACTTACAAAATCAGCATCATCCATCCAAGTTTGTTTGCGATCTTCTTCCTCAATACCAATTCCGATAACTGCTTTAATGATAGCCTGACAGCAATGTACTGCACCCGACTTTTCTGCTTCTATGGCCTCTTGGAACCAGTGTTCTCGATTTATTTCTACACCATTTGCTGTCAAAGAAGTCAATGCGCGATCTATTATCTTTTCCACCATGTGTATATTGCCATTGGCTTCTTCAAGCTTAGCAGCTGTCGTCCAGATTTGTCTATCTGTGGGTATATTTTCACGAGCTTTGTTAAGAACTTTGCGGGCATTCTCATAGCTTTCGAGGCGCGCTAAGGCTAACCATAATTCAACACTTGTGTTACAGCACTCCACAGCTCTGGACAATAAAATTCTGGCATCATCTGGATTTTCCAATTCTACTGCAGCTTTCCACAATCGAACAGAATTGGGTATATGCTCCAAAGCCTTGCGATAAACTCTTCTTTTTGCTTTAGTTTCTGTTTCCAAGTCAGCAGCCTTTATCCATATACGCACTGAAGTGGGTATGTGACGTGCCGCCTGAGCTATAACACCTTTTGCGGTATCTATTGGCTGTAAGCGGGCTGCTTCCAACCATAAATCTTCTGATTGCGGATTAATTTCACAACCACGCATTATTAAATTTCTGGCCATTTGTACTTTGCCCGTAACCTCTTCCAAGCGGGCAGAGGCTATCCAAGCTGGGGGATGATTTGGATTTGTCTCTCTTACACTTTTTAGCAAAAGACGTGCCTTCTTTATATCGTTTATGTCGCCGCCATAAGTGGGGATCATACTTTGCAAATCTGTTAGATAACCTTTGGGATCAACTACTGTCTGACCCGTTACCGAATCCGAAACTTGTGATAATTTTACATTCATTAAAGTGTTACGCGCCTGTCCTATTTTGCGTAAATCTAAGTCTCCTGTAGGTGTTAACATTCCCGGCGTTGCTACGCCGGGCATCATTGAAGCCAAACCAGAAGACGGATCCAATGTAGAAGAAGATTCTCCACCCAGATTTCTCGACAATACACTATCTGGCAGTGGTGTGAATTTTTCAGCTCTGGGATTACGTTGTTTCCGATTACGACTGTCACCCACTTCTGGAATATTCGTCCATTCTTCAGCGGTAACATTAGCCAAAGATCGTTTCAAATCGGAAAACTGCTGCTGAATTTTAGGCCTAAATTGAAGGTTGTGGTATTAAAAATACGTACATTTTGAATAAGGATGTATGAAAATATAAATTTTTTCACTAATTGTGTAAGCATTTTTATAATACTGTATTTTCTAATACGGTTTTCAAATGTAATCCCAGAATACATTTCACCGTATATCCTATAGCATTATTATTTCCCATCACACCTACAGAGAAAAAATTAATTGGACGAATTGTGTTGCATAGAGCATAGTACAAAAAAAGACTTTCTTTGTATTCCCAGTTCCAACTGATATAAATAATATTTATAGAGATATGACTTGATATGTGTGTCATCGTGTTAGTCATGGAAGTCATGTACTAAATTCAAGGTTAATATAATATGATCTAATTTTAATTTCACAATTGAAATAGAATCTGAATATTAAATTTTAATAATTAGGAACGGGGAAGCTTTAATGTTTTTAATTATTATTCAAAAAACCAAAACCAACCAAGGACTAAAAGTGTCTTAAAAGTTTATAGATAAATTGTTTACAAAACGTAAATCAATCTATGTAGAGAATTAGAAGGTTCTAAAAGATAATAGAATAACTGGTGTAATTTGGTATAGGCAGGTAAAGATTTCTTTAAAAACTAGAAACATTACAATAATAACTGACTTAAATAGAAAATAAACAATGAGTATTTTAGAATTTGCAATACGCGTGCAATGTTTTTCTAAATGAATCAATATTTCAATAAATCCGTAGTTGGCTAATCTTAAGCATGATATACTGTGCCACATTATACACCCGAAAACAATGACAAAATAATACGTAAGAAACT
Source organism: Ormia ochracea (assembly GCA_963402855.1). Classification (NCBI taxonomy): domain Eukaryota; kingdom Metazoa; phylum Arthropoda; class Insecta; order Diptera; family Tachinidae; genus Ormia; species Ormia ochracea. The sequence goes on along the minus strand of OY727106.1, from coordinate 57,011,249 downwards.
GCTGGAAAAGCAGTGCATTATGGTAATATGTAATAAGTCCTACTGGAAGGTTCAGCTAGACATATAGCCACATGCGTATTTAGACCTAAAGAAATCGACCCATTTAATAACCATAAGGTAAGCAAAAAAAAAAAAACCTGTATCCTGAAAATGTGCGTTACAATGCAGTGAATTTCGCTAAGCAACAACGTTCATACACAACGATTTAAGGTAAACTCTATGTAAAACAATTTCATACCTCTCCTGACGATATCTTTCCAAGTCTTCCCTTAGTCTCCGATCTCTGTATTCTTTACGTTTTTCATCCATACGCTTGTCAATAGAATCATAAATAGCATCAGCTTCCTCATCATCTTTATCATAAGGATCCTTTGAAAATAAAGAACCACTGTAGCCACTAAACTCATCATAATTGGAATCGTTTAAATCTTCATCTTCCTCCTCCTCTTCATCTTTTTTCTTGCGCTTAGCAGCGGGCGGAGCATGACGGTCATCGGAAACATCATTTGCATCACGGGCGGGACCAATATCAGAACGAGTTGTGAAACCAGTAGCACTTTTGAGAAATTTTAATATAAATATCCATTTTCCAAAACAAGGCAGTAGCATGCCTTAAATTAAACTTACCCACGTCCTACACCGGCTACATAGCCCAAGGGAGCTGGTACGCCAAGAAAATGTTTTTTATTCCTATTTGCTATAACCGCCGCAGTTACATTCGACATTTTTGCAAATTTCTTATAATTTATATGGTTTTGTTCACAATTATTTCTCACTTATAACCACAGACTATATTTTGTGGCTTATAACAAAACTTACAAGTGTTCCCAATTTTGCACAGCTGTCAATATAGACAATTTTTTGTTTTTGTACACATGTGACCGTGATGCCAAGTTATCTGCAACTACTTTTTAACTTTGAATGGCAATGCTGGTGTGGAATGTTTTAAAAATAACTGTTTAAATTATTTGAATCTTGGGTGCAACGATTTAATTATATTTTTGAGATTTTTATACTTTTTTTATACTTGTATTTAATAAAAATATTTAAAAAAAATTTTAACATTTTGCAATCAAATTTTTATTTTTATTTATTTAAACGTTATCTTCTTATAAATGTAAGTACTTTTTTTTGTAGTTATGGGTCCTCGTTGTTTTCTCCCATTTCTAACTCTTTAGCCAATAATTGAGTACGTTCGTTTAAGGTTTTTTGCATATCTGGCTCTAATTTCATAATATCAACAGCTTCTTTTAGCAATTGCATAGACTCTAAGAATTTTTCCTTAAAATACACAAACACAAACACATACAAAAAGTTGATTATTTTTTTTGGCAATTCTTCGTACCTGAGTAGCTCTTTGAGTAAGTAAGCCATTTAGAAATTCTCTTTTGGTTTGCACAAATATAGTCTCCTGTAGATCTAGTAATAAATTGCCTCTGAATACACTCAAGCCGCCATCCAAAATATCGGCAATTTCCAAAAGCTCTTGGCAGAGCTCTATTTTACGTTTTATGGCAGCATCATTCATTTCTGTAAATACAACGAGGCTTACATTGGAATTGCAAAACTCTTCACAATCATTTACCTGGCAAAGTGAATCCGGGTGCATTGCCATACAACTGTGTGAGGGCGTATTTCACTTGCAAGATATGCGTATTCTTTTCATGCAAAATATCACGATATCTATGTAAAAATTCTTCGAACGCCTTTACAGATGTCTTGTCCAATAACTCAATTTCCTTTAGCATCGCCGAATTGCCCAGATTAATTTGTTTGGCTGGCAGTTGATGTGGACAAAGTTGGCACCGCCAAATAGCAGAATTGTCCATGGGATTTGTAGAGATGATCTAACGGCGATAAATTATCCTGAAATTATCTGTTCATTTTATATTTGATTACAAACAAAATTACCTTCCCCACTTTGCATTTGGTGCACAGAATGGCTCCCACAAAAGTATTTAATTCCGTGGGATCCTGGCATCTTTTGCAAGTACAATCAAAACATTTAGCTTGACTTAAATGTTCACGTCTCATCAAAGTGCTCTTTAGAGGTTGTGTGTACGATGTGCAAATTATATCGCCCTTAGCTATGGGTTCTTTAGCAATGAATATTATATTCATGTGTTCATCGAAAGTGTGCCGAGTGTTCGATATGCAATCATGAGACAGCATGCTAGCCAGGGGATAAATGGCACGGAGTCTACGGTTTTCTGCAGCCTGGCGAACCTCAAAGGCATTTGTGTCTAGACGAGCAGCTATACGTAGAATCTCGGTTTCACTCCAATCCGTCATACCCAATATGGTTCTGATAAAGGTCAATAAATTCGCACGCAAAATGTTGTACAGGGGCGTTTCTAAACGTTCCTGCAAGTGGTCTTCCAGAGCGGCGAACTGTTCAAACTGAGCGGGATTTTTATCCTTCAGAAGCATGCATCGCAAAGGTAGAATTACGCAATAAGCTGACTCCTTTTTGCCTGTTTGTTCATGGGGTTTATAATCTATTTTTGCCGAAAACTTACGTGCCGACATTAGAGCACATTCGTCATTATGATGAGCTGACTTTTCACAATCTGGACCACACAATGGCCAACCACAACCTTTGCATTTATAGTAATTCGTAACAGGAGCTGCAAGTATGCGGTGACAACCCAAACATATTGGGGAGCATGCAACCTTAGGCCCGTAAATAAGCGGCTGTTCACGTAAAATAATTTCCCCCATTTTTATGTCACGAGTGGCACGTATATGACGGCCGAAGACATCATTTTTAGTTACCTATTTTATATTAATGTGACAAAAACAAGTATAATTCAAATAAAAAATATCTTGTTTTTTGAAGTTTCCCCAAATTTGGAGTATTATAATTCTTTCCAGCTCATGGTCCTCTTTTTTTTATAAAAAATTTAAATATATATATAATTTAATTTTTTTATTTGGTTTTTCATTTTTTTTTTTATTTTTATTATTATTTTTTTATTCAAGTATTTTTATTCAATACAGAAAAATAATTTAGAGGTGGAAAGAATTAGAATACTTTTTAATTCAAATAAAAATTTTGGATTAGTTTTACATTGTGTGTCCTAACTTCTGTCTTAAACTATATATCTTTATTTAATGTAATTCACCTCATAACATTTGCAGTTGGCCTTGTGACCTTTCTTCCAATGAATTTTCTGATGCTCTTTACCACAATAATACACCTGTTTGCAGGCAACACATTTCAACGAAGCCGCCACCCCACACACCGCACATTGCGAGGGATTTGTCATGATGTTTTGCTTAATTAAATGTTTCGTATGTTGATTAATATTTATTTTATAGCATATTATTAATTTTTATAGACTACACAAATATTTACTTAAGATTTAATTTGTTTGCGTAATCGAAAATTGCGATCAGTTCGACCAACCACTACGAATCGAAAGACAAATGAAATGGTTTTCTCTTGCAAGAAAATTTAGTTTTTCCGTCTCGCCTCTAAATAACGCCACAGTCCGTAGTGAACACAAAGCGATCAGTAAAAAAGAAAAACTGCATCAGCTATTAAAAGTGGCCAACATCAACAACGCACAAAATAAATCTCAAACAAAAAACACGATCAGACATGCTCGTCAATAGACACAAATGTAAAAACAATAAAAGAGAAGAGACAATCTAAAACAAACTCAGCCATTTGTCAGACAAAATTCTCGGATGTCGCACGCAGAACACCAATGACGACCAAAACTCAACAGCATTAGCATTACATCAGATCGGAAGAAACTGTATACTCATGCACAAAATTCTTTTTAAATTGACTGACAAATTGAAAAATGTCAATACAATAAAAAACTGCATTATCCTCAACTTCTTCCATAGTTTGATGCTGTATTTTGTATATTAATTCCCTTCCAGGCAAAGATGTGAAGTAATTCGAACTTCGCTATGATCTTTATACTATAAAGAGACGGCCGATTATGGTCGAGGATTCGTTTTCTACCTCCGGCAATGACACAGACTTTAATATCACACTGACTAGTTGTGGCTGAAAGGAAACGTCTAAGTGATAGGGGCATGGTCAGTGATCGGTCAGTTAAAACTTCCCATCCTTTCCTTATTCTGCAGCAATATTTTATCCTCCAAGTAGAAACTTTCAATGAAATGCTGGCAAGAACACTTTAGCAATCACTTCCGGTATGCCGCTTTCCTAATTCCAGCACAATGTGTTTCATTTGAAAAAGGATTCAGTCTTAGAAAAAATATGAAAAACAGTAGCCTTTAAATATTGAAATGTTTATGTAAAGTAGTAATTCATTTTCTCGCCCCATGAAGATTCATTATAAAAAAATTTCGCCGCAACATTTTTTAAGGTTAATGAGTAAAATCCTACAGATTTTGGAAAACGTTTTTATCGGGCCAATTATTGAAAAACGATTTTGTTAAATAACTTTAAACTTATTATTATTTAATTAGTTATATCTGAATAAAATTTTTTGATATCCCTTGAAATTTTAAGTCTTTTAAGCTTCTGATCTCCATTAATATTCATAGTAATTTTGTTTATTTTTAATTCTCTTGGACACATGTTCACATCAGCAATATACTTCTCATACATTTTCATATTTTCTTCTCAACGAGTGGTCTAGAAAAGACACAAAAAGATTTAAGTTTTGAATCACTGCAATATTTTATACTATATATGTATACACACATATCGCTACCTTAAAATCGAAGGGCCCGAACAATTTTTTTCGAAGGCATATTCTCATAAGTGATGCTCCTACAAGGCCTTGATCAGGAAATTTTTATTCTTCTTCAATTTCAAAATCATATTCGAAATAAGATTTTGTTCAGGTTGGTCCTTTCTATATTAACCCAGCGATACACGCGTTAGATTTAATAGATAAGCAGCAGCAACTGTATGCACAAAAAAATGTCTATTGAAATTCAAAATAGATTTGGATAAATATGTATGGACGTGTGTATATGTGTACGAGTGTATATGCTTGGAAGTGTTGATGTATGTATATGTGAATGTATGCTGAGAATTGGAATATTTTGAAAATGCACTGCTTCTCCTCAGTTAGCGGCCCCATTGACATTTCTGTATCGGCATACTCGCATTTCATAACTTTCCGAGGAAAAAAATTCATATTCCTTTCGGAAAACTACGATACCTCATACGAATTGCGATTGGAAGAATTAAACCTTATTGGGCATTGTCGAATCTTTTTCGGTTTTTAAGTTTTGTTTATTTAATATTTGTATTGTGTATACTTTACAATTATTTTTTCTATTTTAAACATGTTTATTTTTTCTTAATAAAAAATTGGAGGAAATCAGTCTTTTTTTTATACATATAAAAAAATTTTAAAAAAGAAAAATATTTGCTTTGTATTTGTTGGTTTCGTGTTTTTTGCTTTTTTTCTTTTTGTTTCTTTGTTTCTTATATATAAAAATGGGAAAGCATGAATGAATATGCTTATAAATTGAAGCCTACAATTGGCCAATTCAAAGCCAATTTAGATATTTTACTACGAGTATTTGTACGACGTTCATTCTCATTTTTTTACCACTACAATTACAACTAAAAATAAAAATACAACTATAACTTATTTTAAACTTAAAACTGTGAAAGAAAATTACAGTGATATTTTTGTTAAATGTGTAAATTTTTTGCTTGAAAATGAAATATTAATAAAATAAGATATAAGATTTTCTACTATCTAATAATTAGGTAAAATTAAAATTGTTATAAATTATCGCGTATCTGTACTTATTTCTATATTTAACTTTGATTTGAAGCGTCGTTACATATATAGTCAAATTATTTGAATAATCAGATAAGAAAGAAAGCCTTAAACAAATTCTATGGAAGTAATACAGTAAGAATGTTCACGCAAATATATTTTACAATTTGTCTGATATTCTATTCGATATTGCCTTAGGATAATAATTTTCTTATTCGTGTTGAAAACAAATTTACAATGAAGTTTGGGAAATTTATAATTCCCAAAGTAACTATTTTAATATTGTCGTAATTGGCAGACGAATTCAAACAAATTGCCTAAGAGTCCTGCTGACTTTTGACTACAGGGCGAATTCATTGAATGTGTCGAGTTTTTTTTTTGTTTAAATACATACACGTAATAATTTGAATATTTGAAAAAATTTAAGTTTTGGTATTTCGTTTAAAAATATAAAAATAAAAATGACATTAAATGCTGCACAATAAATTTTTAAGAGTTCATTAATTTCAGACTTTATGCAAGTCAAAAAAAAAATGAATGCACAATATTTGGCATTTTTAATTTTTCAATTACAAAATATTTACACAAACAGTTCAAGGCGAATTCATACCAAGTGAACGCAAGCAAATTCATTCTCTTCAAATGTCAAATAACTGTCATAATGCCATTAAGCTTTAATTAATCGGTTAAAGAGGAACGTTTAAACATTTAAAATATAACGTTTGACATTAAATATGCAATTAAAAAAAAAAAAAATTAAAAATTGTAAAATAATGGTCGTGGCTTTATATCAATATCAAATTAAATCTGAATGGTCAACTGAAAATATGTTTTCCTCTCCATGATTTTATATTTTCCTAATATGCTGCTTTTATTTCCACGTTCCTGTTTAACCGATTATTATAAAAAAATCATTGCGCAGCATTTTCCAGAGGTCAGTAATTGAAATAATGGAAAAATGTATTTAAATAAAAAAATATATGAAGAGATGAAAGAAATTTTAAATTTTTTTTTTGCATTGGCATAATTTTATCCATAATTTCTTACTGTATTACACCAATTTCGATTTCTTTGCTTCCCACAATTTGTTTTATTTTAAGAAAATTTTATTATTAATATTTGTTATTGATGTTCTGTGGTTTATAATTAAGTTCTTAAGTTACAAATTACTGTTAGACACACAAGCATTCGTTAAACATGTTGCACACTTTTTTATACTAAACAGTCATTCCGCATAAGCAATATATACTGCATACATATAAATAAATTTAATTATAAAATTTTCTATAGACAACAATAAATTTAATTAAATCTTAATCGTGAAGCACTTCTGTTCGTTCATCATGCTTATTTGTTAACATTCAAAAAGAATAATTAATACTAAAATTTAAAAAAAAATCTTCAAGGATTGGTACGAGTATAAAAGATGAATTTGCTTTACAAGTATTTTATATATGAATTCCTTACATTGGCTTTTACTAGTTACTTTCTTTAATATATATTTGTATTTTCGATCATTTTACTTTACACTGCGTTTGAGATATGATAACAAAACCAATCTAAAACTATGACCAAAGACATACTCAGGAACCTTGTATTCCAAATTTGCGAAATGTTTCTTTAAATACAAAAAAAAAAATTATAATTATAAGTTTTATAATGAATTTAAAGACAGTGATATGATATAAATTTATGTTCGAAAATTCGTAATTCCATTATTTACTTGCTCGAAATAACTGAGAATATCACCTGAATTCTATTGAATACAATTTCCATTCACGATTTTATAGTTTTCGAAAATTATTAGGCTGCGCGCTATTTCGAAAATGGCAGTATTAAGTGTTTTAATATCACAATATCTTGTAAATATCATTTTTAAAATATAGATAACTTTCCACATGAAGACAGTAAAACTTGAAACTTCCTAAATTGAATAAAAGGTTTTATGGAAAAGTTAATGAAAAATGTACGTGTATATGTTTGGTATTTGGTAGCACATCTTTATCTGCTCATATTAAGATTTGGGTAAATATATTGACCATAAATGCAAGAAACAAACTATGTATTTTTAAATTTTCAAAAGAAACTAAAAAAAACTTTTCTAACGCCAAACTACAAAATAGATTTTCAAAAGGAATCTTTATTTAAATTATCATCAATTTTTGACTGATCATTTAACGGAGGAACGAGGCAATCTGTGAGGCAATTTCAAATTTTTGTCCGTCAAGCGAGAAATTTTATAGAGAATTGCTGGCTATTCTCGCATCAATATCGTGAAATTTAAAATTTTTATTTTTGGTATTGCTATGATTTTGTTGAGAGCAAAGAACTGATTATGGCATTTCTTTTTTTCTCTAACATAAAGACAGACTTCTCCTAAACAAAGAGATTAGAGCAAGAGAGTTACTTCCTGAGAATAAGTGATTGCAATACTGTATAAGCGAGAGGTTTGAAAATATCTGTATACCTTAATTCGTCTGACATGTTTGAATAGTCTGAGAGAAGGAGAAATTTTTAATAAAGGATACGAAAAGGCCAATTTACACTCTTTTATAGCCAATCATAATGTTGATGATAAAAATTTGTAATTCTTAATTACAAAGTGTTTATAATATGTAACTAGATAATTAAACTAAATAAATGAGTATGTTTATGTTTTATTATTATTTTCTGCTAAAAAGAATAATTTCTGTATAGTTTTGTCTTCATTCTAGAAATTAAATACGAAATCCATCTAATGAAATCAAAAAGCCATATTTGCAAAAAAAAAAAAAAAATTATAGCTGTCCCCTTGTAATGACGATCTATTGGGATTCTACTTTTTCAATAGGGTTATAGGAATAAAAAAAATTGGACGGTACCCAAGCAATAATGGCTCACCTTACGATACGGTTATTAATTGCAAATAAAGAATTCTTTGCTATGATGCATATTTTGAGGAAAGCGACGAACTTATGAACTCGAAAGTTGGAAATTATTCTTTCAAACCTTACTTGGCCCTTAAACCGTCTTCTTACGCAATGTACCATTATTTACAGAAAATACGTTATGCACTTTTAAAAAAAAGTCTTTTACTTAAATAAATAAGAGAGAGAAATATAAGTTAATATATAAATTAATGCTACGAATTATTTGCCCTTCTGCTTACAACATTAGTTCTCATTCTTTATCTTTTTCCTCAAAGTGGTGATAATGATGATGTATGTGCTCGTGTACATAACGATGTATTAACGAGGAGGAAGCAGCAGTTGCATTAGCATTGGCAGGTTTTGCCAGAGTAGCAGGTGTATTGTTGATGTCACGTCTAGTAGTACTGTTACAACCACCCTGAGCTATGCTTGCAACTCCTTCTAGATGCTCGTCAATGACTTCTTCTACATCTTTTTCAATTTCTAAGCCATCGCGCGCCAAGTGTAGCGCGTGAATTTCATTTTCACCTTCTAGAATTTTGTTTGTATTACGAGTGTGGTCGTTGTCTGAGCCTGATTGTAGCAAATTGTCATCATCTAAATCATCCAAATTAACCAGGGTACCCTCGGCAACATGTCTTGGAACAGCGGCCTCAGAGGCCTGCTTCGTGGCGGGGCTCAACAGAGGCGATTCATGTTGGGAATGGCTTTCCTCATCACTAGTGCGACCCAAGAGATTTTCACACTCCACAGAATCACCATCGATAAGTATGGTAGTGCCATAATCGCTATCATCTCTTACGGCAATTGCTGAGTTTGAGTGTAAAATTACATTGGTGGCTTCTGCAGTTGAGGCACTGGCACGTCGATGTTTTAGTAGGCGATGTTTGCGGCGTTGATGGTTTTCTCGAGCGTTGGTGTTGGCCGATACTAAATTTGTTTGTTGCAATTTTTCACTCAACTGGGCACATAAAAGTTGATCGTAATTCTTAACTTGATCGCGCCGCCACTTGTCCAATTGATCCATGGGAGGTTTTTCCATGGGACTTACTAAATGCAAAGCGGATAAATTATGTTTGGAGGATGAGGGTAAGCGTTGATAGCCATAATACTGGGGAGAATTTTGCTTGGTCGAGTTGTTAACGTGGCACTCGGACTGGGACTGATCCTGGGAGTGATGTTGGTGGTGAGTCTGAGCATATGAGCCACTACGCATAATTTTACTAGTTTTGATTTGGTTTGATGAGACAGCTAAACTTAAATGTTTAGCAGTATTTTGGGTTTTAGTCGACATAATGGGCTGTACTGTGGCTATTTGTTGCTGTTGGTGGCCGGTGGTCACAGTGGCTGTGGTGGTCAGTTGATGGGAGAGTGTTGAGTGGTGTGGTGGTGAATGACTCAAGCCTCCACCGCAGATGGTGGCATGCAGAAATGAATCATAGCCACAGAGATTCATTTTGCCATGATGAGCTGCCGCTGAGTTTTTAGCACTGCCAGCATGAAATAGGCCGGTGTGAGCTGCCATTACGGTCGGATTAATTGGTAATTGTTGATGATAGATAGGAATGTGTGGTTGGAGATGATGATAGATACTGTTTTTGCTATTTGTACTATTGTGATGTTCGGTCAAAAGTGTGTCGTTGTTGTTGCTCCTGATGGTATTTGCACAACTGCTGGACCGCTGCTGGCTGCTGGTGCAGTGAGACTGATGCGGGTTGACTGAACTTGAGTTGTTGTGGTTGGCAATTAATGTAGGAATTTTCGATGCTGCATTTGAACGCTGACGCTGCTGTGAAATTGTCACAGTTGATGTTTGAAGGTGTTGCGAGTGTTTGTTGTTGCTGTTGTATTGGTGTTGAGCAAGAGGTTGTTGGTGATGTTGTGATTGTTGGATTGGCGGTTGTGAATGCCGGATGGGGCTCACATTTGCTTGGGGTTTTCTGTAAAAATATTAAGTGCATACACATATACATAAGACACAAATTAAAATACAATAATAAGAAGTTTGGAAGAGATTAATTTGTCTTATGAAAGGATTAAATTTAATGAAAATTGCAAAACTTAACGAAGGATTAACGACACGTTCCGGAAATTTATTCAGCAATTTAAAAAAACATTTATTTCTTTCTCAAAGGGTTAAAAAAAACACATTAATCTCTTAGTGGTATATGAAAAATCTTGCAATGTTGCCAAATTTCACAAAAAAAATAAAAAAATTTTGCAACAAAAAAATAGAATTAAATAGCAATGAAGGAAAGTAATAAAATTTATAACAAAAGCTTTATATAGAATAATTTCGTTTGGAACCCTCTTTTAATTAAAATTTTGCTTACCCATTCAGCTGAAAACACAAACGATTCTTTTCCATACTCTCTCTTATAATGCTTATAAGATCATTACGATTCAGAGCTGACTTCCAGCACTCAGCTGAATTACGCTTTTTGGCTCCTGCAGCCGATTTACTAGGATTGCGCAACTGCACACCATCTACCATATCACTACCACTGTGATTCAATTGTTGTTCAGCATGCCAAAACAAATGTTGTTGTGTGGTAACTTGTTTTTGAAGGTGGCGATTTTTCCAGCTGGTCTCATTTCCTACCGATAAACTGCGTTGCCTACTTTCCACGCAATCTTGATGCTGAATGAACGCAATGTGCAGATAGATGTTGGTGATCATTTAATGCACACATTTTGGTGCAATTAAATCCATGTTAGAAATAGTAATTGTGAGTTAAGGCAGATGGCAAAGAGGCATATTATAATGGTGCGTTATCGTTAACAAATGCAAAAACACATACATATAAAACAAGAAAAATAAAAACAAAACAAAAAATATTAATATAAGTACACAAAAAATCAAAAATATCATATCTTTAAAAAATTCTAATAAGGTCTATGTATATACATATAAATAAAATACATACATACATGTGTACATATGTTTTATGAAAATTGGCAACATGGCAATGGCATGCGAAAATCAGGCGAATCACGGCTTCAATTCTTGCTTAGCTGGACGTGGACGTCCGAACCTGCCTCACTAGCCTATCCTAACAACTAAAAAGTTGTTGCGAAAACAATTTAACAAAGTTTGTAACAAAAAAAAATGACGTGCGATAAATTTAAATAAATTTTTAGAGAATGATGTGAAAGCTATGCGAAAAACCATATAAATCCAGCGAATGTAAAGTAACATGTTAAAGTTGGCTAATGTAATTTATTATCATTTGTGGCACTCTCCCAAATCATTTATTATTATTTGTTTTGCTCGTTGTGAAAAGAAGCTAATTTAGATGCCTACACTTCGTTTAATGCTAAAATCAAACGCAAGAATCATCAATAGACCCTCCACCAAATAGCTCTGCAAAATAATTCCAGAAACTCTCCATCTTATATATTTATTATCAAAAATCAATTGAGAATTGCAAAAAATTTAATCTCAGAAAACTTTTAAAACCCACATAATCTACGAAGCAGTATTCGATTTCGGATAGAAGATCTAGAACAAAAATATAGCAAAATGGCTTTTCACAACTTAATCTTTTCACTATGTACATCACACTGTACATAAAAACTGCCTGCCGATTTATAGCTCTTCCGCCTCGGCTCTAAAACTGCCTACCGGTTTATAGCTTTCCCTCCTTTTTGGTTGCTTTGCAGTACATGTTTGTAATTGAAAATTTACCTTTTGCTTTCGGGATTTCCGTAGCATTTTTATGCGCGTGGATGCCACATGTTTCATATACGCCTCATTTGCGGTCAAAGTTTTGTTGGCGGGATATTCAACTGTGGGCGAAATGACAGCATTGCGACTTTCATCTGCTGCTGCTTGACATTCTTTACAGCCCTCTGGTGCAGTAGCCATTGCCTTTTTAATATTATCATAAATTGTTTCCAGTGGCGAATTTGTTATTTCTGTAGCATTTGCAGGTGAAGATTGTTGCCGACTACAGCATTGTTGTTCCGTTTTGAGTTTATTGAGTTTAAGTCCTTTGGAAACTGATTTATTTGCCAAAACTTGAGACAAATTAGTGCCGTTGGTATGAGAATTTTCACGGTCTTTATCACTATTAGTATCATCGTCTTCCTCATCCGACTTGATTAATTTACGTGGCCTATAACGATGCAGTCTTCGTACGGCTTGCGAAGCCGACGCCGCCGGCATAATTTTTTGTGTCGTATCTAAGACCATTCCATTGGCGGCGGCTTTCTTATTTTTGGCTGCTTTTGATTTGCCTTCCGGTGAAACTGTTAAACGAACATTAATAGTTTTACTGCCACTATGTGGTACCACCACAGATTTGCCAATTGATTCATAGATGGTATAAACAATGCCAACAATATCATCTTTAGTAATTTTGCCATGATGACCATCCAAATCGTAGAAAGTAAAGGAAAACTGCAGGGGTTGTGATGATTTGCCACCCTCCACAGAGACATCGCAAGTAAATTCCTAAACAAAAACAACAAATAAAAAAAAATTAAAGGAAAATATTCTGTTGAAAAATAAATTAAAATTGATTTTTATGCATTTTAATGGAATATTCTTCCATCTACTGGTCGCACATACACAAATCTATTCATATATCTATATGTAAATGTGTCTGTACGTCCATACTATTAGCACATCATTTTGAGCAAAGTGATTTAAGGCCTCTATTCATATGTTAAACCAAAACTGACTAATAATCACTTAACTCCACGCCACATGTGGTGTCTGCAAAAGCGTCCCATACACTTTGAAAGAAAAACTTAAAAAGTGTAGTAGATAAATGCCTGCTTATATGCATGTCTAGACTTACACGGTATGTACATTCGTACATACAGAATGTAAGTGTTGATATACATACGTAACAGCTATTCCAGTTTTTGTGGGATTTCCACCCAAATAGAAGATTTTTATTTCCGATTGGGTATTAAAATTTTGTAAAAAAAATCCCAAGAAATATTGGTGGAAAATATGTTTTTGTGTAAGAACTTTAATTCGTTTCTCACTCCCTCTCTCTTTCTCAATGAAAAACCGTAATATTTGAATTCGATGAACAAAAATACAGATAAAAAGAATTTTAAAATATCCCATAATGACGATATCGTTGGCTGAACTGGTTATTAAGTTTTCCAACTCCAAATGTATTTGAGCTTTTACAGCTTATATGTTGATGATGACATTAATCTAAGAACATACACTCTCGCCGCTGTTCTTCTATAGCAATATTTCATCCGCGAAATAAGAATAAATAATAAAATGCTTTTAAATATCAGGTTAACTACTTTCACACCATATGCCGCCATGGTTAATCACATAATTATTACATACACACGTACAGACCTAGACACACATCCCTCATATTAAATAAAAATATATATTCCAGCGCCATTCGGTGGCCTGGAGTGAGATCGTAGACGGATAATAAGAATTTTCCAAAATACTCTAAAAATGCTAAACAACTCGGCTAATTGGCTCTGAAAGCTTTCAAATTGTTTCTTAGATCAAACCAGATGGCCAAAACATGATCCCTGGCAACACTAATCCATCTGCTCATTGTGCAAGACGATTACACGTGAACATGTAAAAGTCCATTCAAAGATTTCTTAGATGGCGGTTTGGCATTCTCAAATATGTAATTAAATACAATGTATGCAGTGCTACGCAACGTAGATGATTTGCTATTCCAAAATCAATTTTACAAGCTCATCCACACAAAAATACAAACACCCAAACTTACTTTATATACATACATACATACATACATACATACATACATACATACATACATACGTATATAAAGTCATTATATCCACCGAAAATTATTATTAAATGTTGCTTTTTACCGCTTTTCTTGAAAGCAATCATTATTAAAATGAATTATATTTGATTTCACGACCTGGAGATGCAAACAGAAATTCAAGCAAAGGCGCTTCCACGAAAATATACAAAAGCAACCAGCACATCCAACAGGAAAAACAAAAACAACCAGTTGACGTTAAGAATCTTTCCATGAAGATGGAAAGCAATTAAAATTTTCTAAAATGAAAAAGCCAAACAAATAAAAATGTTTTCACTTGAATAACGTTAGGAAAAGAAAAGAAAAACAAAACAAGAAAACAACTCGAATGTTTATAAAATTAAATAGAAAGTCGTCCCCCGGGTGAGATTAAAAAAAAAACGAACAACAACATAATCATCACTATAATCATCAAGTTTAAAGTGTGAAAAGAAATTTATTCCAAATTTTATAAAATTTTCGAAGAAAATGTTGATTTCTCTTCTTAGACGTTGATTTGGTAGATGTTTGTTTGTTTGTTTGTTCGTTTAATTATTCGTTAAAATATCGATGTGTGTTTGGGAATTTTTGGTCTCACTTGCTCAAGTACAGACGTTGTGGAAGTTGTAAAAGCAGCCTTGACATGGAAAACTCGATGACAACTAAATTGAAAATCCCGAGTAAACAAAAGGAAAATGTAATTTAAAAGCCGGCAATGCTCTCTTGATTTTTCCCCATTCGTGTGTTATCAGATAATGTTCACATATAGTATCTTCTGACTGAATAAATGGCGGCATCTGTTGTAAAGGATCTGAGTGGCTGCTATTTACCTTTACAGACTCTGACGTCTATCGCCCTCACTTCATTTTCCGTAACTGGCATAAGCTTTCTGTTTCTTTCCAGAATTTTCTTTTTCTTCTCCTTTATTATAAAATTCAAAAATTCCCGTTTTCTTAAAAAACCTTTCAATCGAATATTTCGAAAAAATTGTAAATGTTTTCAATTTCTCACAAAATAATATTAATTTCAATAATAATGTGACACCTTTTACTATCTATTTAATTATTAGGCAACATATGAATTTGACAGGTGACTCTAAAACAAAATTGCCCGGTTCTTATTACCTAACCCTGTAGTATACTTTTAGCTTTAGCTTTATGTCATCTTTCTTTTGTGATTTGTGTCACCAATCTTTACAATAAGAAAGAAATATATTTTGTTACTTTTTACCTCTAAACGTATATGTTCCTCAGAACGTTGTTGTTGTTGATGGTGGTGTTGTTGATACTGTGAATGGTGTGCGTGACGGCTTGAAGATTGGTTAGTGGCCTGTGTTTCCATCTGTCCCTCAATATCATGCGCAGTAGTTGGCTGTTGCTGTTGCTGTTGTTGTAGTTGGAAATCTTGCTGTGGTTGACCATGATGTTTGCCGTGGCTACCGCTAATGCCGGTCTGTTTTTGATGTTTATTGCTTCCAGCAATATCCTTTGTACCGTTATATGGTAGTGACAGCTGTTGCGTTGTAACATGATGATGTTGGTGTTGGTGTTGGTGCTGGTACTGCTGTTGCTGATGAAGGAGTAACTTTTGATTATGCCTCTGATTGTTATTACTGGCAGATGTTATTTGGCATGCATTTACACCTGATGATGGCGATGTAGTTGTGGTAGTTGGTGCTGTTGCGCCACCAATTATATTGACAAGTGGTGAACGTAAGGGGATATTATTTTCGCGATCACTAACCAATAGTAGATCTGGTGGAGCACTGCAAGAAGATGAGGCGCGAACTTGATGGTACATTAACTCCTCCGAGTCAGTTGTACATTCCGGTACTATAAAGAGACATTTAAATGAATTTCAAATTAATTTAATTCTTTTAACTTAACAAAGTTTACTACAAGAATTAGGAATTAAAATAGTTATTGCACATTTTAATAGATTCCAAATGGAAATTTTGATTGATATCGAATACCTCATAACTACTAAATAACTAAAAGTGGGGACCATCTTTGAAGGCAAAATGACCGTTTAAGCTATAATTAAAAACCATGTGATTATGACAGCTGTGAAGTTGGTGTTAAATGTTAAAGGTTTTGAAGTTTTTTGTCGGAAGCTTCTGTGCAAAATTCAAAATATTTTTTTAGCGGATGAAGAGGAAGGATTAATAATGAAACTATTTCACATTTTGTGCTTTGACTTACAGATATGCCATCTTGGGTTTTTTTGGAAACATTTTCTTAAATTGATAAACTTCTCAAAATATCAGCTGTAGTTTGACATTTATTACAATATTACCATGTAAACTTGTTTGAATTACAAGTAGCTCAAACGAGGCTTGAAAATAGTTCAAATAATAGTAAGCTTAACAAAGCTGGCGTTTAGCTTTCACTGCTTTATAACGCTTTACTTTAATTTAATGTCAGTCAAGTCAGTTCAAATTTCATAAGAGAAAATAAATTAAAAATATTTTCCACATTGAGAAGGAAAAATTTAGAAATAATAGTCCAGCTTTTTATAAATTAAATGTAAAAAAGCTAAAATTAGTTTTAAGTTTATAAGTTCCCCTAAAGAGTATTTATTTTTAAGAAATTTGCAAATACTTTTTCATCATACGCCTAGCGTATCTTGGGAACAGATTTAGGGAAATTTCATTCTTCAGGGAAACGTCTGATAAGTAATTTAAGCATGCAAATAGTTCCTTCGATCTGTTCTACAGATCGCCAGAAGCCTGAAGAAATTTGTACTAATTCCAACCAAACCACAGAAATAATCTTAAGAGGCCAAACAGCACACTGGATGAACTTTTCATAAGCTAAAAAAAAAACGTTTTAAAAAAGCTTTTATTTTTTCTACTTTTTTGTTTAATATCTAATCTTGGAGACGGTATCTCTTTTAGTTGCTTTGTAGTATTTGTTGTTGTTGTCGGCGACTATTAAGTCAAATGGCTTAAGGTTTTATTTTGGTTGCTTAAATATATTGCCAGCCGGCTGTTGTGCTGTTCGGTGACTGGGCTGTGGCTGTCTTGATTAATGCTTTTTAACATGCAATTTTGCACAGTCAGCGTTTTTAACACCATTACAGTTCATCGTGCAATATCCATATTGCTAGACTTATGAAGGCGCACTTGCAAGCTTAAAGTGTGTTCATCATGCTATTTGAATGGCCATACAAGCTTTACATGTGTTGCTCTTACAGTAATGGGTATGCGTATACGTGTGTACTCATTTGTATCTACATATACAAACACATTTTAGTGGGTTGTAAGTGAAAAAGTTCTTAAACTCGGGAAATTGGATTATCAACAGAAATTATTGCCAAAGCAAAATGGTAATTGCAGCAGGAAGGCTTTGAGCAAAAAAAAAAACATATGGAAAATAATTCAGTCTGTCAAAAAAATTAACAATTTCATAATTTTCATAGAGATCGTTATTAAGTTCAAGCGGACAAGAAAAGAGAGAGCATCTGTTTCAAACGCACCATTTACAAGTTATAAGGCAGGTGCAAATTTATTATCACAAGCTTGTATCCGTTCCAATGACTTCAATTGCACTGACAGATTTTTTGTTGTCATTATTGCAATTGAGCAGATCTTTAGCAAAAGTTATTACTGAGATTGAAAAAAGGCTCATTAAAAATGTCGAATAAAGAAAAAAAAATTACAGGCACGCATTTTAGGGAATTGTTCTATTCCACTCCTGGCAATTAATTGCAACATTCTTTTGGTTAAAGCAACTTCTCACACCAAAGAAAAAAAAGTTTTTCTTGAGAGAAATCGATATATATATATAGCTTATTACAGTTACATTCAATACGATTTATTGAAAGTGATATAGTTTATGATGTAGTACGACTGAACTTTAGATTTCTCGTACCACCTACGTATTTGCATACAGATTGTTTTGTACACAATTTAAGTTAAACAAAATACGGAGTCTTTACGGCGCCGCGCAAAAAGTAAAAGTTTAAAGAAAAACAACTAAACAACCAATGAAACTAAAATAACAAAGTCCACGGCTGCTTAATTCTGTGTCCATTCAATTAACAGCTCATTGTGTTGGAGTTTCTTTACTCATTTAGTACAGTGGTCGGCAAAGTGGACGACATTGACCCCCAAAAACCACAGTATCAATTAATATATAAAATTATTAGGTATATACTTACACATACATACATTCATATATATATATGTACAACCTAACAAAGTTTATAGGTGGCATGGTGGGGCTATCCGTTTTACAGCAAAAGTCTCCAATATTCGTAGGCATTAAATACATATTTTACTTACGTAAAGAGTAAGTTTTAATTATCATAATTCTTTAATTCACAGCAACCTGCAGATGGAAGGTTTCGTTCTCTCTAGGGGCCGAACCTTAGCCTCGATTAATACAGTATGCATAAGCAGTGTTGCCGTTGTGCAAATAATTAGAAATTTGGTACAAGCGTAATTTTTACTTATATTTACACTTTTTTTCTACGACAAGCAGCCAACGAATAGCGGCTAGTCGTGCAATGCATTGTGACAGAATTATGGGAAAGAGACATTAGGGACAGCTTATGTTAAGCCATCACTGGTAGTCATATTTTACAGAAAACGGCTGTTTTCTGCTATATGTTAAGCCATCACTGGTAGTCATTTAAATCCATTATATATTAAAGCATGAGTTCATGGGGAATCTAAAATAGTTCATTAAACGACACAACACGACATTTTTTTTCATGATAGCCGCTTTTTACTAATCTTACAAAAGTTCTACAACAATTAAATCTAATAATTGAATAAATAACCACTAATAAGACCAGATTTGAGGAAAATTAGTTAGGGAAACCTGCTTACAAAGCATAACCTACATAATGAATGTTAATAAAAACTGCCACTAGCAGAGTTCTTTTGTTTTAAAGAATTCTCAGTGGGTGCTTTGTAAATTTCTTATTGTTTGAAAATTAGACAATCTTGCATTTCTTATTATATGGCACCGTCAGATCATTTACAAACATGTTAATCCTCTGGTGTTTGAATCCATTATGCAGCGATGCCGACGGATACCTGGCAGAGAGACCGTGAATTATTTTCAAATTCTTATTCTAAATAATCTGCAGTTTTGTTTTTTTTTTTTTGTAAAAATTTTTACAATTTTACTGCAGCCAATAAATAGAATTGAAGAACGCATTCCTTTTTAATATTCCGAATTTCAGTTCGTTTTACTTTGAAACTGCTAATTGTAATTCATTTTTAGTTTATTTTATTTATCGGAATTATAGACAATTGCCATTACAATACACTACGGGCTAATGCAGATCTTAGGTATGCTTGAGCGAAGTCTTTTCTTAAAACAAATGCAGATGTAATCAACTTACAATTAAAAACCAGCGGGAAGATTCAGTAACATCAAAATAGTATCAAAAATCAAAAATCAATATCAATATACATTTAAATAAAAAATGATTCAGTAGAATACTAATTTGGTGATTATAGTGCGATTTAAATAACGAGTAATTAATTTTTGCTCATGTTTTTAATTGAACTATTGACAAAAATATATATGCCAAACGCCTACAGATAAAACAAGCGAAATGCATCGTTAAAAATATTTCTATTGCCTTCTCTGTATGAAACTTTGAAAAGGAAGTAGGAGAACTCAAATATGAATGCATTTTGTCATTCGACTCTCTTGTAACTCTCACAAAATCTTCCGAATTGCACAAACATACGTGCAGTCATTCCTATATATTTTTTTTACGTATTTTCAGAGCTGGAAATAATTTTGTAAATAGTTGTCAGCCTTTAAAATCAACCACCAACAAAGTTTCGATTAAAGTACTCCCTCCACCTGTTGTAAAAGCAATCAAATGTTGTGAAAAATTTCCCGGCGTTTATACGGAAAAATGTTTGAAGGTCCCTGGTTTAATATACAGAATACCAATAAATACAATTAAAATATTTTCTATTATATTCTTTTTACATGTTGCTCTTCTACAATAGAAGAAAGCAAATTTGAAGCGGAAATTGTAATTTCAGCGAAAGAAGAAAAGCGTTAAGCCGCGATGCACTTTAACCAGTATTTTCAAATTCAATCTAAAGCTTATCAAAACAAGAATATTTCAAAAACTACACTTTCAAAGAAATTGTGAAGAAAGCCGCAACTTGCAAGTTACCAAAGCTAGAAATATGTATGGATGTGCATGCAAGCAGCAGGAGTCAAACAAGCATGTGCTTCAATATAATAGAGTATAAATATAAAACGTGTGTAGTATGTTTCTGTAATATTTTACGGTAAAAGCTCAGTTTCACTTAAGCAATAAAGCTAACTACGACCATGCATTTCGATTACTAGATAAAACTTCCTTTGCGGATTATCTACACACATGCACACACCCATACATACGTACATATATTTGTAGCCATCATCATACATACATACATATGTGCATGCATGCATAGACATGTTGTAACTCTCATTTGTTGCGCTTAGAGCTTCATTATTACAGACCACCCTTCCATTTCATCATGCTAAGCGCTGCACACACAACGTTAGGCTAAAACGCGGTATCTTTTGAATATAAACAACAACAAACAAACAGATATAAATGCTTTCATGTTCTTTTTTCATTTCAGCTGATTCTTCTAAAGAGAAAAAGATACAAAATTGTCTTCAAACACAAAAAAAATGAATGCATAAACCAACCTCTGAATCAAAGCCGCCAACATCAGCTTCATGCCGTATTGCTGTGAACACGAAAGCAGAAGAAAAAACTAAATTACTAAAAGGCCGTCAGGCAGACAGACAAAAAGCCGTAGAAACCAAACAAGTAATCGACAGTGGGGCTTTCAGACACTTAATAGTTTTTTTATGTGTTTTTCTTCCTCTTTTTATTTGGCTTACAATCAAGCCGCGTTTTTTTACAAAATGCCGTAAAAGCGTGCCTTTTGTGAGTATATGTATGTTGTGTCAATGTATATACAAATATATATATATATATATATATATGTGTGTGTGTGGATGTCTGTCTCTTTGCGTTGTTTTTTAAACTGCGTTGTTTATCTTTTCGTTTTTCGGTGTGCTTGGTTGTTGTAAAACGCCTGCTGTGTATGGAAGGCGATCCTTTTAGAGCTCAGCTTGTAAAGGCCTTTTCACTTGAGGCCCCTTTGGTTTGAAGTGGCGGAAATTGATTTTGCCGAATTTCAGTTGTGCAATTTATAATTCTATTCTTACTCGCATTCTATTCTTTATTCTATTCTATTCTTATTCTCTAGAATTTTTGAATTCCAACAAGGAAGCTGCTACTTCATTTCCTACATTTTCTTTGCACGCTTCACCAACATTACAACAACGGCCCCGACTAAATCAAATAAAGATAAATGGAATATTCAACATCCTTTTAGTCTTGCAATTATTGCAAGCTTTCTAATTTATGTCTAAATAGATAATTAAAATAAAAAATTTTTATTTAACTACAGGCAAAATAACTGAAATATTTCATCGACAAAAACAATGAAATCCACAAATTTAATATTTAATTTTTCTTTTTAAATATTCGTATGCTTCATTAATAATCGATTAGAAAATACTACTCAAATTTTTAATATCCCATTTTATAAATATTTGGAAAATAAAATAAATTTTTATAAACATAAATTTTATAAATAAAATTTAAAATTTCTATAATTTTATTATATAAATACATCTGTCTATATAAAAAAAAATATATATATATTTTTGATCGAACAAATAAGCTTTTTATAATTTTGTAAATACTTATGTAAATAACTTAAAATTCTATTCAAGCATTTAGAGAATTTATTCTTCAGCGACAAGCAAAATAATTTTCTTATAATTTTATATGCAAATTAAAAGGAGCGGCCACCATTTGAACTCACGACTTTGTATCACTAATACGAGTAATACGAGAAATATAGCAACCACTTCGCTTTGTATATGACAATATTTGGATACTTTGACTTTTTACTGTTACAAAGTCAAATAAAAGTCATCAGCTGTGCGATGAGCTTCACACGGTTGAATTTTTCTTTAAAGGGCTACAAATCTGTTTGATATGGGGAGGACAATTCCGACAATATTAGTTTCATAATATTTTATACACCCTATACAGTAATTTCACAGATTACTTCTCTGAGGCCATCTGCAAGGCCGCATTTACTGGGCTCCTTTCTGCAGACGGTTGCATATTTATAAATACCAATGTAAATGATTTTATATACGTATGAATGTTTTATGTACACACATACATACGTATGTATCCATGGAAGTATTTGCCAGTACGTACTATTTACAATCTTGAGAACAACAACAAATATTAAAATCGTGCCTCAGAACTTGTTTCTCTCTGTCTTGTTTATTATTATCACAGTTTACTGCCAAAAGGTATGGCGAGATTTTTTTTTTGGCGTTTTGTTTTCCATGCCGTTTTTCCTTTTATCTGTTTTTCGGTTTGTGCTAACATTACTGTGGAACATGTATAATACCACATCATCGGCAGGGGCAGGAGCACAGTTTTCGGTTATTTTAAGTCTTTGTTTGATGCACACAAGTGGCAGTAAAACATCCTTTTTGAATTGGTTGTAGGATCATTATGAATTCTTTGCATTTTGCTTTTCTCTTTTTAATTTTATAACTTATGAAAAGAGTCCTTCCGAAGTTTAAGGAAATTATATGTATATTATATGTCCGTTTTCGTATTTTTGAATGCAAAACTTGATTTTTTTTGTTCTTGCACTATTTTATATTTTCGAATCTTTAAGAAATATTTTTGCTAATAATAGTGGAAAAATAAAATTTTCGATTTTTGGGAAAATTTTCGATTTTTGATAAGGGGGTACCCTTTGCATTTTTGGCCAAAAATCGTCATTCTTTGAAAACGTCCGTTTTCGTATTTTTGAATGAAAAACTTGATTTTTTTTGTTCTTGCACATTTATTTTATATTTTCGAATCTTTAACAAATATTTTTGCTAATAATAGAGGAAAAATAAAATTTTCGATTTTTGCAAAAATTTTCGATTTTTCATAAGAGGTTTGCATTTTTGGCCAAAAATCGTCATTCTTTGAAAACGTCCGTTTTCGTATTTTTGAATGAAAAACTTGACTTTTTTTTGTTCTTGCACATTTATTTTATATTTTCGAATCTTTAAGAAATATTTTTGCTAATAATAGTGGAAAAATAAAATTTTCGATTTTTGGGAAAATTTTCGATTTTTGATAAGGGGGTACCCTTTGCATTTTTGGCCAAAAATCGTCATTCTTTGAAAACGTCCGTTTTCGTATTTCTGAATAAAAAACTTGATTTTTTTTTGTTCTTGCACATTTATTTTATATTTTCGAATCTTTAAGAAATATTTTTGCTAATAATAGAGGAAAAATAAAATTTTCGATTTTTGCAAAAATTTTCGATTTTTGATAAGGGGTTACCCTTTGCATTTTTGGCCGAAAATCGTCATTCTTTGAAAACGTCCGTTTTCGTATTTCTGAATAAAAAACTTGATTTTTTTTTGTTCTTGCACATTTATTTTATATTTTCGAATCTTTAAGAAATATTTTTGCTAATAATAGAGGAAAAATAAAATTTTCGATTTTTGCAAAAATTTTCGATTTTTGCACTTTTGGCCAAAAATCGTCATTCTTTGAAAACGTCCGTTTTCGTATTTTTGAATGAAAAACTTGTTTTTTTTTGTTCTTGCACATTTATTTTATATTTTCGAATCTTTAAGAAATATTTTTGCTAATAATAGAGGAAAAATAAAATTTTCGATTTTTGCAAAAATTTTCGATTTTTGCATTTTTGGCCAAAAATCGTCATTCTTTGAAAACGTCCGTTTTCGTATTTCTGAATGAAAAACTTGATTTTTTTTGTTCTTGCACATTTATTTTATATTTTCGAATCTTTAAGAAATATTTTTGCTAATAATAGTGGAAAAATAAAATTTTCGATTTTTGGGAAAATTTTCGATTTTTGATAAGGGGGTACCCTTTGCATTTTTGGCCAAAAATCGTCATTCTTTGAAAACGTCCGTTTTCGTATTTTTGAATGAAAAACTTGGCTTTTTTTGCTCTTGCATGTTTTTTTTATATTTTCGAATGTTCAAAATATATTTTTCCTAAAAATAAACGAAAAATTTTTTTTTTGATTTTGGAAAAATTTTTGATTTTTAAAATATATTTTTGCTAATAATAGAGACAAAAAATTTTTTTCGAGACTTGGGATAATTTTCGATTTTTTTATATACTAAATAAAGTAATTTTTGTTTATAAAGTAATATTAAATAAATAAAATATTGAATTTTCTGTCTTTATTATTGTTTAAGAGATGCTACGAAATTCACGAATTCCTAAATATAGTATTGTAAATTAAGAGTTAATTATTTTGGTCATTGCTTTCAGATGACGGTCAATAACAAACTCCGAGTGCTTCAAATTACAATCATTTATCATGAATGAGTTGTATGCATGCACACACATACACATACGTATACATATAATTATATATGCATATATTTCTATTATATTCAAGTAAAGGCACGATCTTGAATAGAATCAAAAATGCTTTGCCGCTAATTCACTAGTTTATTAACAGAATTATTGTTAGCAAAACAAAAAACACGATTAACAACAACAACAATAATTCATACCGCAGCCAGCAAGCAGGCAATATATTTCACATATTATTTCATCGAAAAGCCGAAATAAATATTCACATCTGTAATTGAATGCTTGATTTTTTTTTATAACAAATGATGACGTTAATTATAAAGCATTTTTATTTATTCGTAATTGTAGTGATTGGCAAGCGGCATGGGAGGGTAGTGGCGAACTGTCTACATTCGTAAGCAATTGAAAATGTAGTATAATTCATTCATTCACTCACACACGGATATTAAATTATAAAAAAAAATTAAAACAATCAAATCAAATATTAAATTGCAAGCGGCGTTTATATTTTACGGCTGTTATTGGGAGGTTATTGATTACGAATTTCGCTTTTTTTGATGTGGTCATAATACTCTTGTCTAAAGGCGGCAATCAAAATTTTAATTAAACTTTAATAAATTGTTATAAAATGAAAAAGACGCAGAACTTAAAAAAGAAATATTTTGAACACATTCAATAACTTTGCGTTAACAGGTTGTGAAAAATCTTGCAATTTCAGATATTCCAGAAATGGAGTTTAACGGCTTAATGTTTTTGCGTAATGACTCTATTTCCCAATCTCCCAAAAAAGTTAATTAATTAATTTCTTATACTTCACGTAGAGGAAAGAGCGCGCATGCGATATGTTTTAAAAAGCGTCGCATGCGATATGTTTTAAAAATCATATTCTAGACATTCAAATACAGATAGAAAATAGTCACAAGTTCACAAACAATTTCCCTACTTTAATCATTATAATATATCAAGGGCTTATGAAACACATTTCCATACAAACCACACATGGACACACACATACACACATTTATAAGTAAAAAAACTACTACGAAAAAGTACTAAACTACGAGTCAATAGGCTTATCCAATGACGTGTATGTTTGTGATCGATAAACTTAAAAACTAATGGACCGATTTTGACCAAATTTTATATGCATTCTCTGTGAGCCGTTAGGAGTGTTTCTGTGTAGTTTAAAGTTTGCCCGCTAGATGGCCCAATATTTAGTTTTTTTTGTGTTTTACGTTCGCTGCTTAATCGAAAAAAAATTATAAAAAATCAAATTTTAACATTTTAAAATACATGAAATGTGAAAAAAGACATAAACTGTGTGTGTGTTATTACAATTTTGATATTTGGATTTTTGAATAAAACATTTTTTTTTATTATAAGTAACTAAAAACACAGATTTTGATTTTCTCCGAGAGGCAGTTCAAAATAAAAGAAAAATTGGGGGCCACCAAGGCGAACCGGGGCCGCCAGCTGGTCATAAAATAAACACGAATGAGTAATAAAATGCAGGTTTTGCATTGAAAAATATATAAATAGAGTTTTTTAACGATTTGGGAATGCAGGTACCACTGAGGTCGCCTTACAAAAAACTTTACATGAACCGAAAACTTTATTTACTAAGAAATATATTGTAAAGCATAAAATAAACGTGAAAAAGTAATAAAAACGCAAGTTCAGAATAAAAAAATATTTCAAAAGAAATCTTTTGAAAAAAAAAAAAATGTATGTGTGTGTTTGTAAATATGAGGAATATGTGTGCGTATGGCATGTAGTTCGTGCTCTTCGTTTAACTTCCAATAATCTACTTCAAATGAAAAACCTTTAAATGTTAATAAGTGTGCTTGAGATTTTTTTTTGTAGCTGTTCATTAAAGATGACTCAACAATTAAAACTGATATAAAACATTTCAAAGGAATTCCGAAAATCGTGTTTTGTGTTATCTTGGCGCCGACATTTTATTAAGCTTCAAAGCACAAAATTTAAAAAAAATATATATTTTTTACATTTGGCTTTTAAATTTACATTAAAAAACTGTTCATTAAAAAAAAGGAAAAAAAATAATTCATTTCAAAGACTGAAAAACAGAAATTCAAACTAAATACATTAACCAGCATATAATTTTCAAACTGTAGAGGAGAGAAGCGTCGTTGAAGAGGCAAACATGTGGCATACACGAGCTGGAGAGTCTTCAATGAAAATTGGCAGCAGAAAATTGAAAGCTGATAAAAAAAATATGTAAAAAATTTTCGCCATATTTTTTTTTTTTACCTTATTAAAGGTCATGATTCGCTATCCAATAATATGTACATATGGTTGGATCTGTCAAATATGGCATGTCTGCTAGAAAACCAGAGTTGTATTCCCTACAAGATGGCGAACAAAAAATTTTGGGGACACTTGTAGGATAGTGAATCGTGTCCTTAAATATTGTTAAAATGTCACTGGCAGTTTTTCAAAGCACATTGTCAAGAGTAAAAGTCTTGCTGGGTTAACGAATACAGCAAAATCGTTGTTCAAATGGCAGTCAATTAATACCAAAATATGGTTGGATATTCGTATGATTTATGCATAAAAACAGGAAAAGAAAAGCTGAATACCCTTAAAGTACACTTAAGTTTATCAATTAGTGAATAAAGAAAATATATTCAAAATGCATTAATATGAAATGCAATAACACTTGATCAAATCAAAGAAAAATAATTAAAAGATTCTAGAAAAGAAACGGCCGCAAAGATGAATTTTTAATAGGTTTGCTTCTCTCTAATTGTACATTTATAATTGCTGAACTTTCCCCTTAAATTGAGTGACTTTTGAATTTCGCCACGTCTAAGTTGAAGTGCCGTTCAAAAGGTTCCGTAAGCACTTTGATGCGCCAGATATTTGTTTACATTTATAATAGCAGTTGACAGTTAGCATGCCGAACTGCTCTTAATCATTTTCGCCGCAGTATTGCCTCGTAAGCACTTGACGATAAACAATATTACGTGAACCCACTTTTTGTAAATTATTAAGTGTGACAAACATCATTTAAATTAAATTGAAAACACTAAAACACACGCCCCATACTTAAATTTATAATAATAATAAAAATCTTTCAAGTGTCTTCGCCTTTTTTCTTTTTTTTTTTTTTTTTTGTAAACTACAGCTCGAAAAATCTCATACACATGCAGGAAATTTATAATTTGACGCCAAGTTCCGACAAAAAAAAACGCTGAAAATATTACGGCCACATCTTCTCTTTGAAACATGATTTGATCATATTAAATACTTAACAAACACTACTTAATCCTCTAGCATGCATGTATTTTATGTGTTGATTTTATTTTTTCTAAATATTCATTTTATTTTATTTTTTAGGAAAAAGTATAAAAGCCACATTCATCAAAGGCGGATGGGAGAGGATATAAAAAGACGCCAACGTATACAGTTATTCTATAAAGGAACATGATGCACATATTCGTGCATACACATGGAAATTTGTACATACAAAACTGCTTAAGATAAAAGCTAAACACATAAAAACTGTCAAGTAAACATCAAAGTGGATGCGGTTGACATGTTAAAATATATGCATGTGCCGAGAGGGTAATTTTTTTTATTAAAGTTTATGAAGCTTTTACTGAAGGCGATAAATCACATACTTATGCCTAATAAATCAATGGAGGCCTAAACACCACTTTTGTTAAAGCTACCATTATTTTAAATACTGTCTGAATTTTGCGATTCACTCACTTTTAACGATAATCGTATCGTTAAAATAAACATAACGAAAATTAATCGAATTTGGTATTTAGTGAAATGGAATAGTAAAAGAAATTGGTTAAATGTGTTTGTGTAATTTGTATAGTTGTATTGTTAAGTATGTTTGTAATGCAACAACACTTGTGATACAGTGACACAATGAGTACGCGAATGCTGAAAGATCTAAGTTGTAGTTCATAACATCATGGCATGCTTCCAAACGCTACAAAGAAGTTTTGTGAATTGCTTAAAAATAAATATTTACTCCGAAAGTCCTATCTTATTCCCATCCCATACTATCCCACAATATCCAAATTCAAATTTTTTTTTGTTAAATTCAAGGATTTTTATTTATGTTAATGGAACCAAGACTGGCCTCTCTATCCAAAGTAAATTTTCTATGGCTAAAATGGGTCTAAACACATCTGCATCATTCCTCCGTAAAAATTTATGTATGTATATCGAGAGGAATATTTGCCATGTAAATGTCGCTCCCAAAGTCTTTCCACTCGGAAACTTTCCACAATGTCCTTAGCTAGGCAACGATGTATTCTCTTGCTGTATGGCAGCAACACAGGCATTCTATTTTACGCTATTTGTGTTTACTGTGCCCCCCTGACCCATAAGAAATATTATGAACCGCCAATGTCCATTGTGATATAGTGTGGAATATAAATCTAAAAAAAAATTACCCTATAAAACATACCTACACAAAAATTTATATTCCTCGCATTCATTGCCACATTCTACGACAAGCATCATAGAATATGAACAAAGACTTTTTTCGGTTAATATTGTCAAAAGAATACTTAAATTATCCACTGGTGTTTAATTTTTTTTTTTTTTTTATTTTTTTTTTTTTGTTAAAAGGCATATTTTCTTTAGAAGTGTGAAAGATTCAGTAAGAATAATAAAATTTCTTTAGAATGAAAAAAAAGATATATTGTATATCTATAAATGAAAAATAATCAATAAGAGGGCGTTTAGCTTGATTTATTTACTAGGCTCGTATTATAATATGTATACAACAAATAGATTGTGATTCTGAGGCTGTAGAATTATTTTAAAGCATTGACAGCATTCGTAAGCAAATGCCACTGCTGCCGGAAACACTACATCACGTATGCATCGGTTTTACAGGAAACCAATTTAATCCTCGCACAGTGTACAACTCTCAACTATAGTACACCTTAAAGCTAAATGTTCTTCTAATTTTAAAACAATTAGCGACAGCTTAGCAAATGCAAGATCGAGCTTCTCTTTAAGTTTTTAAATATATTCTGAGTTTGAATTTTAGATTCCATACCACTTTAAGTGATGCCATATTTTGTGGTTTCTTTATATCTGGGCGTTGTCGGAATAGAATCACAACTGAAAATAAAACATTTTCACAAGAATGAAAAACGAGTTGCCATATCGTTCCTTGTGTTATGCTTTTTGAAGCAACTATCTTGGGAGTTTCTTGAGTGCATTCACTTCTACAATATATACAACCACAACCAATGTTGTATTTCCGTTTCAGCCATTCGCGCGAACCGCGATAGCACTGTAATGAGTAATAAAAACTCTTCACAGAATACACAATAAAATTTTTCTGAAAAGAAGAAAATTATATTTCCTCTCAAACGTCAAAAGGATTACTCAAGTACAATGGCCCAGTTCTTGTGAAATTAACTTTGCTTTAATTTGCCTCCCTTTTAATCGCTACTTTGACTTTTGTTTTCCAACTCTATAAACTTTGCACTTCTCTAGACAATCTGCTTAAATGGATTCTCAATAATCTGCAGTAAACAGCTAGAATGAAACAAAGTTGTCGAAGCAAATTTAACAATGAAAGAAGTGAATATAAAAACAATATAAATAAGCCGTAAAAGAGCAAAATAAATAGTTTATGTGCTGCATCAAGGATCATCTAATCCACAATATACAGAGTAAGGACCCTCTTCGTATTCCCCTTTTTTTTGTGGGAGAAAAATACCACATGCTATTAATGAAGCCATGTAACATGGGGCGAACAGCAAAAAAAAAAATTAAATATGAGTGGCATTTTTCTTACTTAGATGCTTATATTGCGTACGTGCAGTTGTTCGCTTTTCATTAATGCAAAACTTGACCCAGTTTTATTTTATTTTTTTTTTGTTGTTTCATTTTCTATTTTTTCCATCTTAGTATAGTAAGTTAATAAATATGTACATGAAACGTTTTCAGTTCCCCATTCGTGTAAAATATAATACTGCCTTCACAACTGGAGCGAGTACTTAAGTAAACAAAACTCTCAAGTACACTACAAAGAATACAAGGGAATACTGGAGGTGCATTGAATGATATTTCTTCTTACTTATTTGCCTGAGAGAAGATATCGCAGCATTAAAAATTACATTGTGGATTCGCGGAGAGAAAGTTAAAATACAATGGCATGCTCAAGAGAGGCAATTCTGAATATTTAACAATATAAAATTATCAGACTATTACGGATGATGTTAGGGAATTTCGTCTGAATCAGTTAGTTGCTACCAGTAAAGGGTTCCTTATTCTCTGGAAAAAAGGAGTTGATCATCTTTAAGAATTTCCTAGAACGCTGCTTCAATAGTGCAGCTGAATGTTCTCTAATGGAGTTGGCGAATTGTTTCCCGATAGCCGGTTCTTTCTCTGTTGATACTATTCATTTGTTGTCAATACGCCCGCGAATCCTGTACAGTAAGAATTCGTTTTTTGACGAACCGTGACGTATGTGGAATAAATTGTCTGTCACAGCCAATGGCGGAAAGTGTATGTTGAATGCTCAAAAAAGCGATTTTACAATCTCATATAGCGTAAAAAAAGTCATTAAACTGTTACACAAATATGATCCAAAAAATTAGTTTTTACGCTGCTTGCAATCAATTCAACTCCGGATCGCATGATTGTATGACTTGTGAAAAAATTTTTCGGACTATCGTACTCTTTCAGCAGACATGTCATGTTTGAGAAATCGAGCGATTGAGTAGCATAGTGGATCATGGCTTTAAGAACTGCTTTCACCATCATCTCTCATTTTTCTACTCCCGTTATTAGTAGGATGTGATCATCCCCTAAATGTCATTCGCTTTTGTATTTTTTTTTTCCATTCTCAGCAATTTAAGCAGAGGAAGTGTTAATCATAGTCGTGGAAACCTATTAGAAATTACGCCAGTTTTATATGCATGTAAATTATCAGCATTAGTTATTTAGGTGAAAGCATAAAGTAATTGCAAGAGCAGAATATTTAGAAAACAACTTTTGTTTTGTTTTTTTTTTTTGTGTTTTTTTTTCTGTAAATATTTAAAAAGATGTCATTCATCAGCTATTCACTCAGTCATTTAAATTACTGACAGTAATACGTCATGGGAAATGTATGAGAGCAGCACAATTTAAAAGACGTGCCATGATTAAATGATAAGTGAGGATGATATAAGCATTGTAGGACACATATTAAATTTTTTTATTATTAAATTTTACTTTTTTATTTTACTTAGAGCAGACTTTAGCGTTTAAGCAGAAGAAACAAATCCAATCAACATCATTTACTAAGAAAACAAAGAGAAGAGAAAAAAAAATAAATGGCATACTTAAATACATATATAATCATAAGTAAATAAAATGCAAAGTAATATCCTTTTTTTTTGAATTCTCTCTGTTTCTACTTGTTCTTGTTCTTTAGCATGTACGAGTAAACAGAGTGTAACTAAAATTTATGATGACACTAAATGTCGTTGTTAACTTCACATGCATATACAGGCATACGCAGTCGTAATACAACGTAAAATATGGCAGCTTTATGTTACGACACGAATAAAGTTAGAAGAAAGGCAATTATTATCAACATTAGTTAATTTAACAGCCAGTAAAGTAGTTCTTGAGGGCACTTTTCAAAGTTCATACAAAGTATGTATTTAATAAGACTATTATTAATGATGAATGAAATAGCCAAACTTCTTTATAGCGAGTATCCCTAATTATTGTCAACACTATTCTTATTTATAGTAAAGGAGCTTTGTATCGAAATTTAATATAATATTAGTTCGAAAATAAATTCGGAACTAATTTAATTACAAGTTTCTTGGCTGAAATGAGGTTCGATGCTCACTTAACTGGCAAGGCTGCTAACAAAAATAGATGCTTTCAAATATCAGCGAAGAAAATTTATTTTACTTCCAATGAAAAATCTGACAAAAAATCTGAGTAACAAACGCCACTGGATTAAAAGTCGCTGTTAGGATTGTATGAAATAAGTGTTGAGAGCGGCTCATTCCTTCATTTCCTCATATTCATTTGATGCAGTCGTAAGGAAAACCAAATCTAAATTTTTAAATCAAACTTTATGGAAAACCGTGCAGGAATAGATACATATTTAACATTAAACCGATTTTTCCTATAACTTGCGCGCTTTAATTGAATACACAAATATACCATCAAGATATACGGCCCATATACACTAATGTTTTTAATTGCTTCTTCGTATAGAAAACTAAGCAGAAATGTAATTGTGTTATTTAAATAAGAATTGTGTTCGTTTTCTTTGGAAAATTAGAAATTATTTGTTAAACGTATTTGAATGAAATAATGAAATTTTATTATAACGACATTTGTTGGATGAATGAAAGACGTGCGTAAGTTGCTTTCTTTTTGTACATTCTTTTCTCACAGAAGGGATGGGGCCATAATCATGAGCAGAGGTTAAATTTCCATGAATCGACATGATTAAGACAGCTAGGTAGATGATTATGACGTTGATGGAGAATGTAATAAATGTATTCTCAAACACGCAATTTAAATCCAAAAGTTAAATGTTTGTTGTTGCTGTTATGCTGGTTAGGCTGCCGCAAGATATTGGCAAGAAATAAGAATAAAAAATTTCGAAAAAGAGAGGAAACAAAACACAATAAAAGTAATGAAATTAATCCGGCATGAAGTATGCCGAGCACGTTTGCAACCATACGTACAAAATAGTATCTTTTGTCAGTTTGTGTGCATATATCACTGTATGTGTGTTCGATATTCCTGTATCTTCCTCCAATCGTTGCAATTGTTGATAATAAATTGAGTTGGTGCCAAGTGGGAGGGAGTTCTCGGTATCAAATAGTAAAATATAAAGCCCAATAGTATTCGTATTAAATTTCAAAAAAAAAAAAATTATATATATTTTTGAAAAGAAAACAAAAGATGATTTTCATTATTTAACGTTGTAATGCCATTGCCATGGCTACTACACATGCATTCAGTTACGCATACGTACACCCTCGAACTGGCACTGTCTAACACATATACGCAGCTAACGCAGCTGTCAATGAATGAAAGGAAATATCTAAGAAAGACTTACACATGCCACTCGAACATATTGCAAACATTTGTTCCCAGCTTTAGCAAAGTGGTAAGAGACGTATTTAGATTCTCAAGAAATTTTCTAAATACCAAAGATAACTTGATAGCAGTGCTAGTAAGTAAAAGTGCGACATAAAATTATAGTTTTAATAACAATATCTCGAAATGGATTATAACTCAGTTTGGAAGGAAAAACGATAAATATTTATTAAATACAATACTAAAGTTTATTTATTTCATAAATCACGTTTCGTATAGCCTTTAATTCTGTAGCTAAAATATATTTTTCATTTGATTACTCTGTACAACAATAAAATAGAATAAAAGTTACACAAAGAATACAGAATCAGATATGAAATTCCTTGCAAATCTGTTGACAATTACGCAAATCAGAAAAACCATAAACATGGCAACACTTATTTTAATTTTAATTTCAATATTTATTATTTTATTATCGTCATTATATCTCTGCTTAAAAAAAATTATTTAATTTATTAAATAAAAGAGTTTTAGCTGAAAATAGTTAGAAGAGCCAAAAACCTAAACATATTTTTATTCAAGTGAAAAAGGGGCGGCAATGGAGTGTCAGGTGTATATACTTTTATCAGTATGGTTATACCTTGCCATACCAACCGAATTAATTGTACTGTTATGGTTTTTATGTATTTTGTTGTTGTTATTTTTTTATTTCGTTTATACTGCTGTTTTCATTATTCGCCATCGGTAACACACAAATATTAAACATCTGTTGCCAGGATGTGCTTTTTTTATTAAAAATCATTTGTTTTTATATCTCCTAATACCCAAACAATCTTTTTTCCAAGAGATTTCAGTTGTTTGCTTGTTTTAATATTTTACTGAGAATTGTGCGACTATTTCACTGAATTGGTACCATTGAATTATTCTGGATTCAGTTTTTCCCTCCCCTTAAATAGATACAAATATGTGTGTTTGTATATGCATTATGTACGTATGGGTGCAGGGCGAATTCGAAAGAACCTTAAATTGACCTACTTTTATATTTTATAAGCACTCACATACTAGTAAATACACACATTAATACACACTGCACATACACAAGCATAATAGTTCTTTCAGGCAATAACTATATATGTACATATATTGCTTTAAACATTTTATTAATATTGAAAAGATTTTCTTTTGTCTTTTAAGTACATAACAACTATTTTACAACAAACTTGCCTACATATTTATTGTGTTCATTGAGAAGAGCAAGTGGCGGGAAAAGAAAAGGCGAGCCATAACATTTTGCGTTAACTTTTTTGTGAGCACGACAATGTTTATGACAACTATGGTTTAATTGTAGTAAAAGCTTGTCTTCTATGCCATAAAATACAATAATGTAAAAAAAGAAACAAAATCATATACATATGTGCATACATACATCATTTCTTACACACATCCACACATAAACCCATACACATACATACATATATATAAAAATATAACAACAATTTTGAACATTGCAGTTAATTTCAAAGACTGTAATTAAGGAGTGTAAGAAAAATTTTTGTACGAAGTGTATTGATATTGTGCAATGTTGTTTTATGTTATTAAGAAACTTTAGTGTTGAAAAGTTGTTTCACAGGATTTCCCACATAATATCACTATCGGCTGCATTTTGAGTTCCAGCGGCACTATAATATATTCAAATTATGACAGCAATTACAATAAGATAAATTTTTGTTAGCTATTCAAAAACAAATCACTCTATTACCGAATAGTCGAAATTAACGAGATATTTAGTAGGGTCTTGTCCTCCACGACAAAAATATTTCCTTGTGAAAAGGAAATTGGCATTTCTAAAATGATTCCATGTAAAAATTGATATTTATGTTGCGTGAAGAAAACATAATTATTATCTAAAGTGGATTGACTTCTGTTTAAGAGCTGACAAACAAAAATATTTATACTGTAATCTATCTTCATCGAAAGGCTAGTAAGTGGCCATTAAATGATTTATTGTCACTTCTGAACATACTCGTAAATATAATAAATGCGTGTATATCAATATTTATAACTTCTTTAAAGAGTGCAACAACAACTTCAATTTCAGCAACTTTTTCAGCAATCATTATTATGGAATTTCTTTATGAAATGTGTGCGCAAAGATACACAGTTGCCAGAGTTTCTCAAAAACTCCTAAAAGAATCTTTTTATTTAATTTACAATAATCAAACAGCAGTAATATTTTCTATAGATATGAAAAAAAATATTCAAATATAATTTTCTGGCTCTCCTGATTCGAAAAAAAAAATTTTTTTTTGAATATCATCTGTGTTACAGGGCATTTTTAGTCCTGCCGATTTTTACGGTGCAAAATAGTGCAATGCCTTTTGTGCAGTGTAAGAGAAAACATCCCAACTTTTTTTCAAGAAATACATTTCAAAAAAATTTAACTTTATATATAGAAAAGAAAACTACATTAATTTTCACAACTCATCTCCTCATCAATATTATTGGCAAACATTTGGGAAAGAAATTGTGTCCAATTGTTCTTGTTTTCAACCCCCACCAGCTGCATTACTTGCAAGGGAATATTTTTATGATTCTTTTGGTTATTTAATGTGCATTAAACACATTTTTAGCGCCCATTTCTAATTCCTCGCATTACAGCATACAGCTTCTGCGCTTCGAATATGGGGTTCCCCATAAATAGAAGTGGATACATATTTATATCAACTACACGCATACATATACACATACTTATACTATATTAGGTTGGATACCTTACTTTATTAATGTGTGAATGTAAAACAAAAGTAAATATCACGAGCCGGTGCAAACTAAACATATCCTTGATCATTTTTATATGGAAAATTACTCATGCAGATATGGTTTGTAAATAATGTACATATCTACATGTAAATAAGTAAAATATCCATATACAAACATACATACAAGTGCATAAACATACTATACTTACAAATACGAATAGGTATGGCTGTACATGGAAACATACATAAGCAAACATATACATACAAACTATGGATACATATATATGTGTGTAGTATATAGAAGGCAGGAACAAAAAAACCAACTTATGCAAACCTTTATTGATACATACATACATACATATGTATTCACGTAATAGCCGCACAAAGTTGGTCTTCAAGCAAACACTGCAATCGTCAATAGTACAAAATGACACACCGTGTTAAAATGACAACAAACTCAAACATGCACTCGCATGCATGCAACATACATATGGATATGTATGTAGATACATACTTACATTTCCACACATATTTCAAATATTTTTCTTCACATTAATTGATACGTATACATGTTTCTATGAATGGAAACGGCATATGGATTGTGTTGGTGTCGTTGTTTATTCAACAACATTGTTGTAGGTATTTCTTTTCATTGTTGGTGTTTTTTGTGTGCCCCACCCAAAAAAAAAAAAAAAGAAAATAAAAGTCATTTACACTTTCTGTATTGGCGATTGTCTAGATTGGTGTTGTCAAATGTTTTGTTTTGTTAAATTGAGCTTCATTGAATGTTGGGTTGTTGATGGTGGTGAATGTTGACTGCATTATTTAATGGTGAGTTTATGAGTGGATGAGTGACACTTTAGCTTTCTAAATGCTTTGTTTCTTTCCTTCTATACAACATTTTCGGAAAAGTTGTTGAAACGGTGTCAGACTATGGAAATAAAACATTTGTGATTCTCCATGCATATTTAGTGACATTTAACCCAAATAGTGTTTTTATAAATACATTTCAATATTGCAATATGCAGTGAGTTCCATACTTGCGAATAGGAGAAGCAAAAATCTACCTTCACAATTCAATTTTCAGATTGTGGCAGAGAAAATTAAGAAAATTAGTAACTGGCGCGCGTTGGCTTATATTTGGTCATATGTATACTTAAGCATTCGTATTGTAAATTTTTAAAGTCACGTTTAAGTTCAGTGTAATAAATGAGAGGGATTAAATTGCAAAAAATTTGTTTTGCACGGTGGAGAATTTTTGTATGCATAATATGTATAATAAATTCTATTTCATTTTTAACAAAAATACTTTCCATTATAACTTAAACACATTAAAATATTAAATATTAAAAAATGTTTATAAAATTTAAACCCCTTTTAGACAAACAAAAAAAAAAAAAAATCTGGAGAGACAGGAAAATTTAGTGGAGCATGCAATTTGCTGTAGTTGCAAGATTGTTTTATTCATCACTTGCCGCATAATTACGAGTGCATTAGTAGTATTTAGATATGTTTGGAACTTTGTGTTTGACATTTTTAAAAAATTGGTAAAACTATTTTTGCCCTGGAATAACGAACAAACTCCAGAGGAGAATTGGATGTGTGGGTCCGAAATATGAGTTACACATGCATATTTCCATAAAATACTCCTCCACAATTTTTCTTTCTTTTTTACTTAATGAAACTATTTTCCGATTGATTGTATGTAAACAAACAGTAAATCAATTTTAGAAAAATATGTTAAAGAAATTGATCGACATTACGAAACGCAACAAAATAAAAACTCACACTAGAATTGCTAGAATGATTAGAATTGCTAGGATTACTGGTTGTAATATCAACTGTACAGTGCCAAAGAAGTACCCCGCCAGTAGTATCTACCCTGCCAATATCAGTAGTAGGTCTTCAATGGCATGAACATGTTAAAAGTATATAGTAAGTAGCATTTTGTCGGTATCATAAGTTACTACAACTGGTGTGTCAACAGTAAGTCACTCCTACTCCTGGCATTTCCTGCGGAGAACACAAAATCACATTTCCTTACACAAATATGTGTACATAAATGTTCACACAAAAATTTTACAAAATAAATACATTTTCAGCAAATTCAAGTGAACTCAAGTGTGTGCACATAAACGCCAAAGTAAAATGTTAAAGTACGCGGAAATATCCATATACAATATTGGCTTATTTTGCATTCAAGTAAGAGTTCTTAGGAAGGTAAAGGAGGTGTTTGCCTACATTTTGCGAAGTACAACATTAAATCAAAGATTAAATGTGACTGACTGATTCCGTAGCTGGCGGTAAATTCACCAATGAAAAATGCCATATTGAAAATTCGATGTGATGCAAATTGTATTCAAACCCTTCAGTAAATTATAAACGGAATGACAAGCTTATTTCTAGTCTTCTTTGCTTTTGCCATGTAAAAGTATTGCAGAAAATTTATTTTCAAAGATTTTTATCATTTTTGGTTTATTTAAAGTTCTACAAAACTTTAAAGTTATTATTTATTTATTTATATATACAGATGAAAAATATGAAATTTATAAAAGTAATCAGCTGATTGGTTTTTCCCCTTTCTCTCGGTTTCCTAATGGAATTACTAAAAGTTGTTTAAAATTTTCTTACG
Organism: Ormia ochracea; assembly: GCA_963402855.1. Taxonomy (NCBI): domain Eukaryota; kingdom Metazoa; phylum Arthropoda; class Insecta; order Diptera; family Tachinidae; genus Ormia; species Ormia ochracea. Next base: position 56,971,949 of record OY727106.1, on the reverse strand, counting down.
GCACTGTGTTCATAGACACCTTTGGAAAGCATGCCCTTTGGGAAGTGGTAAAACTCTAATGAAAATCTAGTTTGCTCTGGCTGCTGGAAAAATAATTATTTAGCTGGCTACATGCTGACAAGTGCAAACAGTGTACAGTATTGTGTTAGGTGTGTTCAAATTGGACTCAGTTGTATTATATAAAACATGCATTGAATGGAACATTCGGTGTTATTATTTATATTAATACTGATATTTCATTAACATTCCGAAATATGCACATATTTTGGCAAAGTTATTTATAGTAGGCACATTGTGTAAGTAAGCCATACATACGTATGCTTATTGGCAACAAGAGGGGCAATGACATCAAATAAATATTTGATTATTATTACATTACCCAAAAGCACCCCAATAAAGTTATATATGCCCATATTGACTTTAAATTATATGTAATGAAACTACATGTTTCATATTTATTGCCAGTAAAAAAATTATTCATTTCGTACAACATCCACATAAGCAACCCACTAGATAAGAATGTCAATGGCCAATGAGTTCGTTTAAACAGAACTATGAAGCGAAACTAAAAAATATTGCACTTGTGAGCGTGGGAACCAGAATTAACTGAGAAACACTGGAATTATATATACATACATATATATATATATTTATTTTTTTGGTTTTTATGACTTATTGCCATCAATTAAAAACCACTTAAATTGTGGATAGTGAGTGAGTGCACTTCAGGATATACAACGACACTAAGTGCAACAACAGAAAGCCGACAATAGTTGGCCGAAAGTAAGTTTTTCAAATCGTTGAATTGGAATTGCTTTCAAAATGTTTTTAATACCCTCCCTTAACAAAAATGTTGGAAGGGTATGTAGGGGTTTGATATAAGGATGGTAATTTCTACAATATTACTTTGTCACTCCATTATGTATATATGTATGTGTATATTCTGGATCCAGCTGAGATATTATATATTAAATTATATTTTTATAATCATTTAAATTAAAAATTTAATAAACTTTAAGTATTCATTTAATACATAATATAAATTATTAATGTAAAAAAATGTAATGTTTATGGGTTCTTCATTTAATAAAACTTGGAAAAGTAATAAAACCGTTTATTTATTTACGCACGCGCAAGCGACCGTATACGCCCAAATTTTCTGGCAAAAATCAAAACTATGCAAATAAGAAGTTGACGGGCGCAGCCAACGCCTATTTTATAACTTATACGGCACTGGCAGTATCTAAGCTTTTACCTATGTATGTATGTATGTAGGTATGTAAGTGTATATGTACATTACAGCTGTGCAGCTCATGAACGGTCGAGCTACATTTGATGAATCAATTAGCTGAACGAAATACATCTTTGCCCGTTCCTAATTTTTTTTTCATTCGTTCTTCTGTTTTATGTCAGCACTAGTTTTGTTTCGAATGTGACATGCACAGATATGCACATACAAACATCCATATATACATCCATAGATATATAAATAACCAACTTTTGCCTTGTTTTTAATGGCACCTAGAAGTATTTTTAAATTCACAATTAGGATGAGAGTAAACGAACGAAAAATATTTTTTTTTGTAAAAAACAGGAGCACTAATTTTCAACCAGTTGCTTCCTAACTTCGTAACAAATTTTGAAAGCTCTCGGTAAATAAGTAAACAGAAGGATATATGACAGCTATCACTTGAGTTTCCTCATGGGCATCTACAACCAGTTTCAAGGGGGCATATGAAAGGGCAGCCCCTCCTGTCTGTCATTCAGTAACGAGCAATTAGTAAAAAGCAAGTTGGTGAAACTATTCAAGATTGATTGCATTCTTGATCAGCGATTTCATTTCTCCTAAGCTTACTTTGTTTCGTCTTTCAAATTTGACAATTTTGATTTATGTATGTATTTTAAATGTCGTTTTGCGACAGCTTGTCAAATCTAATAGTATGCAGTACGTACTTTAAGCCTTCTACTTCTGCTCTTCCTATCAGTCTCTATGCACACAACTTCATTTGTGATTGACAGTTTGATTGATCGATGATTGGAGATACACACAGAAGAAATCGAATTTGTTATTTTTTCCGAACTGTTAAGTTTCTGTTGTTGTTGTTGTTGTTGTTGTTGTTGTTTATTTAAAATCAGAAGAAACCAAGCAGACATTCATTTAATTTAATCATCTCGGCATATTTGATTGGAAATTTGTTTTTAGTGAAACGGAAACCTTATAGGCACACAACTCGCTCAAATGTGTGTGAGTGTGTGTGTGTTTATTAAAAATTCTTTTGTTTTGGCATCTTTTAACAACAGAATATATTCTAGAAAACATTTTTCTAAAGAAATAATAACCCTTTTTTGTAAATTTGAACAGCAAACATGCCAGGCCACACAAACCTACACTGCAATTCATTTAAATAAGGAATAAAATTTTTTTTTATAATCGTTGGCAGAATCTACAAATTAGGCTAACCAAAATATTGGAGCAATTAGATCAACGTAAATTTATTCAGACCTCCCAAAAAGGAATAATGAAGTATTAAAAATGTTGGACGTAAAACAAGTGTATTAAATATAAAATGTAATGCACAGATTTAAGCGAGTTTGCGCCAAAAAAATAAATGTTAAGAGTTAGCACAGCCTGTACTTTGGAAATCGTGTTCATTCATGGTTTGGCGAAAACTTTATTATCTTAAAGATTAGTACCTTAATTACACACTGGGATTTTCTGATAGAAAAATCTAATATCGAAACACAAATAATATAAAGAGCGTGAAGAAATGAAAAATATATTAGAATGTAAAATTTATTCATCAAAATTCACTTAATAATAATAAATATTTCTTTTTTAATTGAAGTTTATTAAATTTTTTAATACTTATATAAATTTAAAATTAAATGGTTAATATTAAAAAAATGTATTTTATTTATTAGCAATTAAATCATAAAGTTTCTATTAATTAATAATTTTAAAATTTTATAAAAAATAAAAGAAAATAATTTTTTTTAATTTTGAAAATCGCAGTGAAAATTGTTAATTGGCTTTACAGCATTTTGTAATTTCATAATAATGGCAATACCCATTACTAAACTAATTCGTTCTTCAGAAATAATTTTAAGCAAAAAATTTCATAATTAAATTTCAATTATATATTTAAATAAGGAAATACAAACACTTAACAGATATATGTATGTTTGTTTCAGAGATGAGCGCAGTGTACACGCCGAATGTATTTATAATCAGTTTCAAAGAAATCCCCTCAGCTACACATATCTACTTGTGCATGAATGCATGTGTGTGTGTGTATGTATGTACTGGATGCTACTCTAATTAAGATTTAAATCTTTATTATGCTCTCTTTTTCCTGTGCCGGTTCTGTATGTACGGAAAATTGTGGTTCATGTGCGTCGTGTATTGAATTCCAAAAAATAATGAACAACTTCAAATGAAAAGAAAATCCCTGCAACTGCTGTTGTCATATATGTAAATAATATGTGACTATTAAAACGAATTTACGTATGGACGTTGTGTGTGACGTGTATATACATGTATGTATGTGTTTCCGTGCAATTGTACAGTACACACTATTGTAGACTTCTCTTAACATTTTTTTTTTTTTTTTAAAACAACATCAACACAAGAGCCAGTTTTTTATTAATATCTCGGTTGATGTTTTTGTGAAAATAATAACACCACTATCATCATCCAGTTAACGAGTAAGTAAACTTGTCAGTCAGTCAGTCAGTCAGTGGAGTTGTTGCTCAATATATGTATTTGTAGCTCATAACATCAAAACATTCAAACGAATGCCTGGCCCATTCATTTCTGCGCTTGTTTTAATTCCTTTTTTATTTTTATTTTTTTGCTAATGTCCTACATTTTTAAAAATCATGTTTTTTCGTTATATATGAAGTGTAAATTGCACATGCATGGACACACTGTTACACAAAAGTTTACTCACACGAAATAATCACAAACATTTTAACAAGAAAACTTTATACGATTTAAGGAGTAAAAAGAAGTCGAACAGCACTGCAGTTTCGAAATGTACATATGGATGTGTCTACATGCATGCATACACATATCATTATCGGAAGATCTCGCAGTAGATAGACGTTCAATGAGGAACTAAAATAGACTGGTGGAAAATATATAGGTGCCGGCGTGTTGAATACCAAATCTAGGATATTCGAAAATGGGGAAGTAACTTTCTGCTTATTGGAGTAGTTAATTTGATATCCAACAATACCACGATTCCCTATACTACGCAATCGCGCGGTTTGTCAAATAGCATATGTTCGCAAGAAAAACATAATGTGTTTTAAAAATGTATTTGTGTAAAACTTTTTTTGATAACTCGTACGATTGATCAAACTTTATGAAAATTTACCTGAAATGATAATTTCACTGCAATCAGAGTTGCATTCACAACACTTCAAATTTTTCATAATAATGTGGCACCTACAAGCCATTTGAATGCGATTTTGTAAAGTAGGATAGCATTATATCAGATTTGATTCTAAAACTATATATTTACTTAGTTTTCAGTTGAAAAATTGTAAAGTATACGTGTGGCGTGTTCTATTTGGTGAGGCCTCTAGAAGCATTTCTTTCCCAAAATCGTTAGGAAACCTTAAGAAATTACTCAAGATTTAAACGAAATTTTTTTTGGCTTTTTGCAATAACGAATACAAACGGTTGGGCTCGCATGATTTGGATTCGGCTTGGATTTATTTCTCGCTTTTGAAACATTAAAGCTAGAGCAAACTGATACTGCTTGAACTTAATATTACAACACAATGAAAAATATTAAAACAGCTGATGATGCAGAAATACATTTTTCAGCTGTGCCATCAGTTTCAAATGTTTGAATTCGCTTTATGTAACACAAACATTTTCCTAAGAATAAGAGAATTTTTTTTAATAATATATTCAATTGAAATTGCATAGTGAATCCTTTACTTTATTTCCAGAAACAAAATTCAGTCCATTGAGTTTAAACACTTCATAATGTTATCTTTCGCTTTGTATCAACCAGCGGAGCACCATAATATATAGAAACGATATTTTCATAGGAAACATGCGATAACAATCAGGACCCTTGACTAAATTGATTAGTAACGAAAACCAGAAAAAGAAAAGCCGATTTGATTTGACAAAATTAAATTGTGCAACATTTCTGTAGCATCAACCTTTGCGTGTGTAAAATGTATAGACATACTTTTATTAATTAGTCACATTTTACAGAAAAGATCGTTCATTTTATATGGATGCATGTGTGATCATGAAAATATGTGTGTGTGTGTATATTTCTTCGGTTCCCTTTTTTGTATTGTATTTGACTCATTAGGGGATCTTTCCAGGAAGAACTAACAATATAATCCTGAGTATCTGTAACAAAGAGCATAGTGTGTGGTCTTTCATACAAAACTCTTTTTAATGCATGTATGATTTTTTAAGTAAATATGCACGTGTGTATGTTTGTATGCATGTACATACTGTGTGAAAACTACAAACATGCCCGACAAACTGCCAAATTTAAGTTTAAACTTTATTCTGGAGTTTTTTAAATACGTAGAATTTGTTACAGAAGACACATCCAAAGACGAATTCCTGCTTGCACACAGTAGAATCTCTCAAAACGCGCACATATAAAATAAAAATTACAGAATTTCATTAATCGCTTACAACTGTACAAACACCTCGTACAATGAACGCCTCATGGCTTACACTCAAATTTTTGTTTGATTATAAAAACTGTACAGAAGAAATAACGCTTAATCTCTTTCCAAAAGTGGCCCCTTTTAATGAAATAAAATTAATAAACTTGACATTTCGTCCTTTGTTTATGTGAAATGTTAATCGAATATTCATGATCACGCAAACTTAATTTGGCGTCAAAGTTAACTTTTCCCTCAAATGACTTCCCAAACAACCGCTTTCTCCCCTCACTAAACTTGCAATTTTGCCTCCATGGAAAATAGTTTTTATATTAGTATCAGTGTGTGTGCCAGCTGTTAAATTATTTGAGGGCACCCAATAAATATGCAAAAAAAATTGTTACGAGTAGGTATGAACTTTAACCCAAAGAGTGACTTAAATAAAGTATTTTATTTGCGAAAAATCCGTCACGAAAAAATTATTTAGTTTTGGCACATTTTGCTCCATTCCCCGGCTCCATTCCTCGGCATTCTACTGTATTTATATAAAACATACATACGGGCACATGCATACATTTACACATGTCCATATAAAGATATATGTATGTATGTATGTATGTATGTATGTACATATGATTGGGAACATAAAAGAATTCCAAATAACAGATGAAAATCAAAACATTAAAAAATTCAAACGTTTCAAACTCATCAATCAATGTCAAGAGCTAGATGAGGCAGTCAGTGATCTATCAACGCACAATAACCAAATAAATACAAAAAAAAAAAAACCAAAAAAAAAAAATGAAGCAAAAGTTTCATTATATCCCAAGAGGCAAGCCAACGCAACTAAGGCCGATAGAAAATGAGACATTCCTAGTCATAAAAAGCACACACCAACAGTGGAAACTTTAAAAATGGACTTGAAACTGTCAAACAAATAACTTCAATAAGCAAATGTCATCATAGCCTGACAGCTGTCTGTCCTTGGTTAAAAGCTTTCAGTGTTTCATCTCTAGTAACTACAGATACATGCATGTACATGCTTCTGCATATATATACATATGTATGTATATACATATATATATATATATATATATATATATATGTATGTGTGTAGGCAAGTTCAAATAGCAGACCTTAAACTCCAAGTTTGCGTGTCTCTACTTTGTTTTCTTAGCCAAACCGAAAGTGTACAAACTGTGTTTGGCTGTAGGTCGGTCTATTCAATGTCAAAAGCAAAAGTAACAGGCGATACCTACATATCCACATACTTACATACATAAATAAATATAGGTACATTTATTTGTTGATGTGCATAAAGATACAAGTGCACATACAACATACATATGCATTTATATGTATATTCATACATCCATACATACATACTCGCTCATGTATAAAAGTGCCACAGAAACAAATAGAAATCTGAAAGGTTGCACTGATGAAGAACCTGTCCATGCGAGCAGGCCAGGAAGGCATGCAGGCCGGTCAACTACCACTGCAATCATTGTTTTCAATTAAGCTTAGATTTTTCAACACAACATAAACGGGAAAAATGGATAATTTAAATGGCTAAAGCGTGAGTAAGTAGTTTACACGCGCAAAATTGCCTAAAAGCCTTAAATGTGACTGTTCTCGCCAGTGTTGGTGAAAACAACCACTCCTGCCTGATAAGATGTTATTTGAAAGCACCGCAGCGAATACGCTTTAGGGTGATATTTATAATTTTATCAAATTTTAGTTGACTGCCAAATTGCAAAAGCTGTCTGTCATTTTTTATTTCCACTTGGGAATGGTTCATTATGAAAACGTCAATGTTCACAATTTATTTTGAAATCTTAATTAATATTTGGAAGGATACACGGGTGCACACATACATACATACTCACATATTTTTAATATCGGCTGTGCAAATTTTCTACCGTACTAATACATACTCACAGATGTGGCGGCGTATGTGTATACTTTTTTAATTATAGTTATTACAATTTAATAATGAACCACATATTGAAGTTTGTACATGTCAAAGCAAATATCCGGACGGCCAATATTAGGACATTTGTGGCTGCGGTTCCATGTATGTAAGTATATTTCGAGGGGAATTCCCTGCGTTGTTTTAAATCTTTACAACGCAGACTTTTGTTCAGAAAAAGTACTTTCTAAAGCAAAGTAGTAAGTCCAATTCACCTGGTACTGTTTATAAGATTTCTTGGGAAATGTAGCATTTTTACAATATGTAGCATTGGTTGTATTTAGAAATGGAAGCGCAAAGCAAAATGACAGCACGTTCACTTACATCAAAGAACTTCTGACAAGAAAAATGGGAAATAGAAGTAAGGAAGGTATAAGAGATAATCTGCAGTGAATGTGTCATATGTGAATAAGCTCTGGGGTGTATAATGTGAAAAAAAATATGTTAAAATATTTGTAAGGCATAAGAAAGATTAACATTAATTGCATTTTCTTTAACGCCCTGGAAATAGCCTTTTTGGTGAATTTTATTTATTTGTGTGTGGTCTCTGTAAGCACAAGAAAAATGGTTACAACACATGGCGAGATTTTCAAATACAAGCCATACACTGTTTTAAAATTTGAAAACAAACACTTCACTGTCAACATATCGTTTAGTACGGTTGTTCGGTAAGATCAATTCCGCTTATCGGTAACACTAAATGCTATGGGATTATACTAGATTGTTGTCTATAATCTGCTAAAGAAAGTTCTTTATTCTTTAAATGACAGCTGGATAGCGATAAAAACTACCAATAACTCCACTTCTGTTACTTCTGAACTATTTACTTATTTGGTTTCTCAGTATTGTTATATGGACTCATATATATATATATATATATATATATATATATATGTACATACTTACAGCTATGCATACGCTTGCATTTGTATAACGCAAAAAACCAATTGCTTTCCATTCTTTTAGAAAATTAATATTGAACAAAATTAATATTAATTGTATTAATTGTATTAATTAATTGTAATATTGAAAATTAATATTAATATTAACAACAACGTGACATTGGTAAAGGAGTGTAATGTTAAATAAAATATTAAATGTGTATTATTGGATGGCGTAACACAACTGTATTAAATTATTAAGGACAACCGAGCCAAATAAAAATAAAAGAATTAAAGAGCAATAAAATTGAACGCACTCCAAGTGTTCCTACTTCAATTTTATTTACTACTTTTGTTGTTGTTATTAATTTTGTTTTTTATTTGCTTTCTATTAAGTACCCGTGTTACACAACGCAATGCGCATGCGCATTTTTTCAGCAATAAAAAATAAAATAACAGAAATGTAACAAAAATACATCATGTTATTTAATTTCTTTCAATTAATTTCTTTTATGTAAAATAAAATATTAAATATTATTATGATTAAATATTATTATATTAAGGATTTAAACTATAGTATTAAATGAAGCCATGAAATGTTTTTTGCAAAGACTCGAAAGAGTAATGGATTATTTACTTCAAATGAAAAATATGTAAATATAGTTTGTAATTTCAAAATGTACTTTACAAACGTAAATATGAAACGCAAAGTATTTAGCTCAATAGAATAGCCATATAACCGTGGAGACTGTTACCTCGGCTAAGATCTTTCAGCTGGACAAGTTCATTACAGATTTTGTAAAATAAAATTACACTCTAAGCAAGGAAAGCATTTTATACCAAATTTAATACTTGAAGCCTCTTGCCTGAGAGATCCCACATAAGATCCATTGGCCTGCTTGCTACTGCTTTTTAGCAGGAGGTCAAAGACAAGAAGCTACTGGCTAACAATTTTAATTTGTATAAAACTACAAAATTGCTGTATAAAAAAAAACTTCTTCGAAGCAAAACTTTGCATTAAAAAACTATAAAAAGGGGTGCTTGTTTTTGTATTTTCCTTTTTCGTTTGACAGATATTTTATATAAAACAATAATAAATAAACGTGCAAACTACAAATATTGTACGCAACAATGTAGCGAAGGACTCAAAACTGATAAAGCCTTAAACTTACTGAAACCCATAAGATCAAAAACAAAAGAGAAAGAGAAAAGATCAACTGAAAAAACAACAAAAAGACCCCATGAAGAAGAGTTCCCAAATCTTAAAAGCAAGTTGTTGTCAGTACGTTCTGCCACGACTAAGACAACTTGCCAGAGTAGAATGGAAAACCGTCTTTAAACAACAAAAAAGTGCTGCCGAAATCCAAACATACAAATGGAACCTCTTTTCAGCAAAATAATATTAAGGAAACAAAAAAAAAAACAACAAGAACACATCGCACACTTTGAGAGCTTCTCTTTAGTTGTGTGCCGATGCCGACCGTAAATACAAAAGCGTAAAAGGAACAAAGGAAAGACGGTAAGACATTATAGTTATCTGAGCAATAGTGGAGGAAACTAAACGAAATAAGGCATATACAAAAGATCCGCCAGACGAATGGACGTTGAAACTGTCATATACACACCCTAACTCTGCTCGACTGCCTCTGCTCATTTTTATAGCGTTCGTAAGCTGCTGATTACAGCTGTCCCTTCATTGAATTCTTCGAACAAAATCAATAACAGTCTTAAGAACTCAGACAAAAGATCAAGCAACTGACAAATTTAGAATGCGTTCTTTATTGGGGAATACTGTAAATTTGCTTTGAAATTCAATTCTATAGCTTGAATTTATGTGCAAACGGCATCAGTAAAAGGAATCAACGCAGCTTTACGATACCTCACATTCATGCTCACAACTAGGAGTATTATTTTACTTTAAATGTGCATTGTTTGGTAGTTAATGTCAATCTTACCGTACTTTGCTGCATCCTCTTTCTTTTTTACTGTCGCTTTTATTTTATTTTGAAGTAATATTATTATTATTATTATTATTATTACTATTATTTTGCTGTTGGCTTTGCTGCAGTTGTGCAGCTACAAAAAGAAAACCGGCCAGTGCGAGATGAAGCGACAAGCTATGCACATACAAATAAATAAGCATTACATGACATAATATATATCAGCTGATTTTCCACTTTATTAAAAGCTCCAAATTTACAACATGCATACGAAATGTTTTATTAGATCAATTGCCTTATATGAATGTATGTGAGTGTGAGCTCCAAAATGCAATGTCGTCTGCAGAGAAACAGTATCAACAAATATGGCCCATTTGAGGAATAAGGTTAATTTAGAGGCAAAACATTTAAGAAATAAACCAATTCAAACAATAAATTTATGAAACTGCCTATTCCGTTTTGCAAATTGTGCAAAGAACTCTAATAAAACAGAAGGAATAATGGATGCGGATATTTCAAGTCTAGTTGTCAACACTTGCAGCTACTGGCACATTTGGAACCCATTAATAATTTTAGCTTTTAAGAAATAAAGAAGAATGTATGTTTCCCTCAAATGTTCGACTTCTTTAGCAAAATATTTTTTGCAAAAAAAAAAATTTTTCCCTGCCCGTTTAAAGGTTACTTTATCTGTTCCTTTAGACAGGCCAGCAAGAGAACAGGCACAAAACTATCCTAACGCGACACAGACGCACTGCATTGCCTATGAAAAAACTAACTGGTTTCGGCAACGCTTTCGTTCATGTTTTTAGCAGTTAAGTCAGTGATATTTCTTTCTAAATATTTTTAATGGCCGACTTTATGCTTTCTTGTTTTAGTGTTGCTACAATTACTGCCTCTGCCAGCAATTAGTGCAAAGGACATAATTGAAAGGTAGAGATTTATAATGAAACGATCAATGTTTTTTAAAGGAAAATAAAAATGAACACAAAACGAATTAACATCAAAGTTGGGAATAACAAATCAGAAAGGATGTTGTTGCTGTTGTTGTTTTTCCTATGCGTTTTTTATCTGCTGCTCTTGAATTGGTTGGGGTTCTTTGAAGTCTTTTTGATTCGCCAACTTCTAAAATGCTAGTTCTTTGTTGTTTACATGTATGTATGTGTACATGTATGTAGCTCAATGTAATACAATGTTGGTTTCATCTTAAGTGCCGACCACAACAACAAATATATTATAAAATACTTATTTGCTTGGAATGTAGGGCAGAGATGGAAAGCTACAAAATTATTGATGTGCATACAGACTTCAATTGGCACATACTCGTGCACATGCATGCGTGTATTTTATTATAGAAATTGCGCTACCCTTTCAAAATGGGAACAGATAGTATTTGAGAAACAGCTTGCATTCAGTGTTACTTTGAGAATTATTCAAGAGTTTTTATATTTAGTTGACTGTAAAAAATTTTGTCAATTTTGTTTTACTTAGTTAAAATAAGATACAAAGAAGAAATAGAATATTATATGCTGAAAGTACTACCACACTGCGATTATAATAAATTAGGACGCAACACCGGTCACATTGTTCAATTTCATTACGTCATCCTTACTATGTACCTTCATGTCGTTGACGCATAAGAATTGATCAATTTGTATGTACTCAACTTTCCATCTCCGCCTTCTAGTGGGAAAAAACTAAATTCGTTCTAGTATGGAATTCTCCACGGCATACGACCTGTAATATATTTTGTATAGTTATACTAGTCGTTGCAGTCGTTGCAGTCGTTACTTCTCTGTCAGCCTTCGTTTGTTTACATCCAGATTTTTCTTTTTCTCTTCTTTTCAATGTTTTTTGTTCATATCGGATAGAAGTTCGTACTAACAAGTGATGCTACTGTAGCTATTTTACAGTAAAGTTTAATGTTTTCTATCAAACGATTTTTTCTAAAATATGCAAATAGAGGCAATTCTCGTTGCAGGTTTTATAACATCTGTCAGAATGTTTCTTCCGAAATGTAAAATTTTCGTACTTTTTTTTTGTTTTTTTTTTTTTTTTAAATTTGTAATAAAGTTATGTTTTACTTTAACAAAATAGATGCTTTAATTGTATATATTTTATGTCTTCTTGTGGTGTTGTATATACGTAATAAATTTTCTTTGTCACCAAAAATTTTAGAATTATTCCGTCAAAAAAATAAAAATAAAAACACATCATTTTGCACAATCGCAATAAAAGGAAACTTTTGGTCTAAAATAAAGTATAGTATAAATAGGATGGCTTAAATATCCATCAGTGTCACATATTTTTGCTAACTCACACTAACTACAAAAGTTCATGAAAATTTCTATAAAATTATAATTTCCGAGCGATCACAGTTGTATTTACTTCAACTAACAAAGGAAAATTTTATTGCATGAATATGCAATGCCATATTCATGCGACTCTTACAATGCAATTGAATCATATCAGATTTTCGTGGGAATGAATCGTAGGACTGTGTAGAATATTGGCGTATGGCATTAAGCAGATGATATCAAGTTGAAAAAAATTATTTTAAAAATGTATAATTTAGTTTTAACACAATTGGCAGCACTGTTTTTCTGTAAATGTATGTATGGGTGTGTTTGCCTAAATGAACGTGGTTGCTGTACGGGTTTATTATTTTATTTAACATTATGTGTTTTCCTTTTAAACCACATACGTACATACATGTACACTTCATGGAGTACTGTTGGCGGGTCGGCTTTTCAAAAGCAAACGATCAATTATTGTGCTGCTTTTGAATGCCATGCCGAATATCTTCAAAACATGTTTTTGTATATTATTCTCCTGAACAGTTTTCAATGACACTTGTAACTCGTTTGACGAACAAACGTACATATTTATATACACAAATTTTTTCATAGATGTACTATGTAATTAAATATGTTTGTATATTTACAAATATATTTTATATACACATACTGTATGTACACCCATACATATAAATTTTTTATTATACCATATGTACATACATATGTATGTACATACAACATATAAATGCAATTATAAGCAAAAGATTGATAATTAGACGCAAGTGAATAAATTATATCAAATAAAATTTATCAAACAACAGTATACAAATAAAGGCTGGATTGTGTTAAAAGTAGACCTTTTAATTATGAGATCAATATTTCGCCTATAGATAAATAAGCTTAACGATTACAATAAATATTGCAGGCCAGCTTTTGTAATTACTCAATGGGGTGTTCAATGAAGTTTTAAAGATATTTATCAATATGCATACAAATGTATGTCTGCAAGAAAAAATAGCCACATCCACACATATGTACATAATTATGCACAAGTGTATTTCAAGACTATAATTCTCGAATAATCACAATAGAAACCAACAACAAAATAATTCGTGTAAATAATTTTGTAATAAGTTTAATATTTGTTTCTTTTGATGACTACAATGAAAGTGTTTTATAGAGACTTTGCTTAAGTATCCACACAATGTTTCCATGTTCACCGAAAACTTAAATTACGCCTCTTCGTTATTTTTATGCCCTACACAATTTAGCAAGTAGCTGATTGAAAAAATTAAAATAAAATGAAGCAGATATAACCCATGTGATAAATGTAAATGTTTAATAAAAATTTGGAAAATGTATATATGTATGTATATATGTATGTATGCATGTAATCTCACATAGAAACACTAAAAATTAATTGCTAAATATGTATGTATGTGACTACTTAATATGTACACATATACTTATCTATGGATATATGGATGTATGTACATATGTGCATATGTATGTATTCAAAGGCTCGATTTGATAACTGCTCCGTAAGGTTACGAAAAGCTGTTTCTTAACAAATGAATTGTTGCACAATAAATTTTAGTTGGCTGTATTACAAACTGTTTCATTAACTTTTATTAAGAAAGAAAAACACTTTATAATTTTATTACTTCCTCTATACCGGTCAGCTGTAGGCCTACAGAAATCTATATTTGACCATTAAAATGTAATATTTTATAATATTATTGTCTAGTTAAAAACACTAAATGTATGCATGTGCATATTTTAATTATTAAAAACTTTAAATTATTACAGTTGCACTTACATTCATACATATGTACATAAAATACTGGCATGCAAAAACTATATAAAAAAAATTATGGGCAAAACACTTACCGGAGAACTGCTTATAACCGCCCAGAATTTTATGTTTCCACCATTTTACTAGATTGCCAGCCATGTCCGCCAAAGTTGTTAATATATATGCATGTATGTATGTATTCAAATGTATTCGAATTTTAACGCTGCTAATCAGTTTACATGTATGTGTGTATGTGCAAGTTTTGTTTTTGTATTAATCCAAAGTCTTAAACAACAACAAAATGGTGTTCAGCATTTGTTTACTATACTTGTGTAAATTTACTATTGCCTTTTATTCAGTCAGTCATGCTCGCACAAGCTCACATATACACATCACTTTTTCGTACTTAATACCAAGTACAGGGAAAGGGCACAACAACACAATTTATTTTGTTTTTCGTTATGCTTTTTCTTACAACTTTTGTTGTTGGTATTACTTTTTTAGGTCAAAAACAACAACAAACAGCACTCACAGTAAGACAGAAGAATAACAAAACTTTTACAGCGCTTTAGAATCTCGTTGAAGAGTGAGTATGTTAGTTTTCTTGCTGGAGTTGCTGCTGCTGCTACTGGCGTTTTCGTAATGTGAAAGACGTCGACGAGAGTGTAAATAAGCAGAAATGGATGGATAGATAGATGGACGTCTTGCGAAGACAGAGTATCAAAATTTAACATGAACTTTTTATTTTGTTTGCGTTTGATAAAGTTTTGTTAATTCGTACGTGATGCAGACCAGATAGAAATACATGCTTAACATTGATTTCTTTTGATTTGTTTCGTCTTTCAAACGTATAATTTAATTTATTTCTTGTTATTTCTGTTATAAACTATAAAAGGAAGAATCCAGATAAACCACAATAAATTTTCACTGTAGTTCTCCCTATTTGTTTAATCATAAAGTGGGGTTGTTTCTTTTAATATTGTTGTTGTTTGCTTGTCAGTTGGTCACAAAAAACTGTGGATTAAATTTTGTTTGTACCATCATTTTGTCTAATTGCAGACTTAATGCATCAACATTTCTCATATTCACTTCCAAATACACATTTTCTACAATAAAAAAATACGCTCTAGTTTTACTATCCTCGCATTTATATTTATGAATTGTTATAAAAAATTTTGTTTTTTAAAAAATTTTAACTTTTTACAACGTTTTTATTATTTTTTCCACCGATTTCTGTATATACAGATGAAAGAAGAAATTACAACAAAAACGAACAATCACACCGGTATAAATCCAACTATCCGGCGAATGCAACTTTCCTCTTTCACGTTCAATTTCCAACTAGCAAGATGTTGTCAACATCAAAATGTTGTCATTACTTTAGTTGAAAGCGGTATGAATCGAACTTCACTCTTCACACAAACATCTGGCTCAGAGATGGTTGTTTGCCTTTTCTTTAATACTCTCCTATATTCCAGTAAGGAAAAGAAGAAAATAAAATTTATCAGTGATTCAATATAAAATTTTAATAATTTTTTGTAGTTGTATTGTAATTGTAGTATATTCAGAATACCAAAGAATTCTATATATTTCATTTAAAATTATATGAAGCCAACAAGTTTGCGAAATAGATTAATGGATAACATTTGTGATGTATTGAATTATTTCCAATAATTTTGAGTCCAACACATTTTTCATTTGGTTATCTCAGGAGTTTTGCTGCATCAAACAAGTCTTCTTTATGTTGCCTATTATGTATGTATGAAGTGAACAATTTTCCGCTTTGATGTTAAGCGAACTTTGTAACCACTACACTCGTTTATATATATGTATGCGAATGTGTTTATTCGGTAAATAGATAGGTGTTCGTGGAAATGTGTACTGTGATCCATGGAAATTTGCTGTATTTGATATTAAGGTTTTAGTCGGTTGTAATTGCAAAAATTATTAAGGCAGCTGAAGCCCCTCCCCAGCTCAAATAATAGTAAAGTGTAAGAATGGAATAATCGACCATCAAATAATAGGCAACTAGATTAAGACCACTGGCACCTCTTCTCTCTCCAGCGCTTATGTATATCAACCCTCGAATTACATTTGACATACCCCCATATGTTGAACAGCTCTCATCTAAATTACAGATGTTCCCACATTTATCACAATTACTTGGAGTACCGTATGCACACAAATTAATACATATGTACATATGTACGTATTCATGGATGAGTGTATGAATATTTCATAAGTTACTGCACATGTTCGCACAAGTATAGCCATGTATAAACAAATCATTAAAGCACATACTAGTGAAGAAGATCAAAGAGGCTCTTGTGACTTTAGGGCATGAAAGCTTTTCTAAACAAATGTACCTACAGACACATATACACATGCAAAGTCTATTAATAAATATCATCTATCCAAATAAAACTTGCTTGTAACTCATCATCGTAATCAATTTGAATGGATGCTTGTAACGTACATAAAAGTGATCCGTGACATTTGCTACATTCTTATTTTTTCAAAAATTCGTTTTATGTATTAATGCCAAACAAATTTGTTGACAACAACAAAAAAAAGGGAAAAGAAAAGAAAACGATATTTAATGCTTTTATTCTAAATCTTGATTATTACACAGACCCCTATTAGTTCCCTCAATTGTTTTCTCTTTGCGACAATGCAACATCAAAGCATTTTGCCTTCGTACTTATAAACATATTTTAAGTTCGTAAAATGTAAGTGCGGAGGCTAGTCAGTTTGCTGCATGGGGTATGCATAGATGGACAGATGCAGTCATATGTACATGTGTATGTATGTATGGATGTATATTACATAAATATTGTTTTCCGACACTTAGAAAATTATCATGAGAAAATGTGGCTGCTTCAGGCATGCACACAATGACAGCGATTCGCTTAAACTACAGTGACTCGATAATGAAAACCATTCTTAAACGTTGTAAAATCCATATTAGATTATTCCCATTGACCTGATGCAAGAAATACTTTGAAGGAACGATGAGATGTGGGCGATGGCTTGTCCAAAGTCGTTCTTAGGGAAATAGGGATAAAAAATGTTCCCAACTCAAAATCATAACCAAACAATGACTATTGCGGAAGGCTACTGTACCATTAATAAACGAATATGAGTTTTCCATAAAATTAGGTTCGTTGCCAAAACTAGTCAGTAGTTTGGTCATCCATACATGAGTAAGATCGCTGGTTCGATCTCTACCATTCGACCTCTGTATATTCCGTCGCTGTACTTCTGTAGCTGAATTCCTAATTCCAACATAGTGAGTAGCATGTGTAGAGCACATGGATGGCGCTTTGCCAACAACAAACCGAAGAAATTTAAACCAATTGAATATTGCCGCTATCATTTATGTTGAGTTCGGTAATGTCTAAAAGACGAGAAAACTACGAGAATCTCATTTGCATAAGAGGTTAAAAAGTATACCATGTAACGTTCTTGCAGTTTATTGTTGCATTTTTATTTCGTCCCCTTCCCCCACTTAGAATATAAGCAACAGCTGTTGCACAAAAAGAAACAGTCCTGTTTTTTTTCTGTTTATCTGCTTGTACTTGCTTGTACTTTTTTGTACTTCAAGGGTAATTAGCTTTAAGAGTCACTGATGTATTGTTTTATTTTTATTTTTTTGCCTTTAATATCATCTTTATCAGAATGGGAATGATTTCATCAACATAATAATATTTCATTGCTGTCCTTTTACGCAAGCGAATACACTACACTCACACATATGCAGCTTTTCATATATGCTTCATAGTTGCATGAGAATACGACAGCAGATGCAGTTGTGTTTTAGGCTGACAGATATTTTAGAGGGCGGTTCGGTAAGTTTACGTGAGGTGATATTTCCAAAGCCTTCATGCTTGACTTTTCACTTTTTTAAATAATCATAATCAGGAAACAGATTTTTAGTTGACAGTTCTTTCGACAGACTTTTTATATATAATATGCCGGGCTTTCTTTATCATTTTGGAAATTGAATTTCGTTGGCTATTCGATAACGCAGTCGTATTTTCGGTAAGCGTTACTATAAGATAATCTGTATCAATGAAATTTTCATATAGACTATTTTGAATCCTCAATTTTATTGGGACTTCAAAAACTATATTGTAAGTCAAACTTAGATTCTAGAACTATACTTGACTTTTAAAAACTTTTGATACACCCCTCCTATATTTAACTGGTGGATCTCGATGGGGTTATAAAGTGTTTGCATTTTATGGAGCGTACGTGAGTTTGCAATAATTTGTTTAAATATTCTCAACTCAAAGAGCCATCAAAGGGAAAGACTGAAGTTTGTATGAATGTATTTATGTACATGCATATGCATGCAGCCTGTTTCAAATATTCAAATTTTATTTTATCATTTGTTGCGCTGCTGCATTTCTTTTATCACATTACAACTTTTGCTTGGATACTTTACACTCTCAACTTTAGCTTTCAATCAGAATTGCAATTTGTTATTTTTATTAAAAAAAAAAGCCATTCATTTTAGCATACTTTGATTTAATTGCCCATAAACATTTTTTTGTTGGTTGCAGGGCATCCGAGGCGAATATGCTTTTCTATAGCCTTCTTCATGTAAAATGGACAGAAAGATGGATATAAATTTGTTAGTCTGTTTTAGCTTTGTCGGTCTGTTCGTCATTGCATTTTATTTCGGGTAAGAATAAGCTTAATTTTTGAATGAAATAAAAAATTAAAAGTCCCATGTGACACATTTTCGGCAAAGTGGGGTGATAAATAAAGGATATATAAACAAAAAATTATTTCATATCTCAAATACCCCACCTGACAACAAGCACTGAACACAGGACGCTAGTTATGCCAATCCCATAATTTTTTCTCTTTTCTTGCTAAATTTTTAAATTTGATCACTATTTTATAATAGTTTTTCTCTCGGCATAGTGACTAACAATACAAGCGAAAGCTTTTCGCCAACTCTTTAAACTTAACGCAGAGATTACCAATCTGAAGGATACATTATAATGCTCATTTTACTAAAAATTATAACACATGTTGTGTAATCTCTCAAACGAACAAATATCTATAGTCATTCCATGGTACTACCTTAAAGGGGAAGGATGATGACAGCTAAGAATGGAATTAAACAAAAACGGCCAAGTGAATAACTTCCAAATAAATATAAAAAGTTTAGAGAAAAGTAGAGGTAGAGGAAGAGAACTGACTAAAACCAAAATTCTTATAATTTCTTATAATAATAAACTTAATAAAAACAATAACAATAAGAAACATAGAAAATCAACAAAAAATAATTATATAAAAAAAATAAAAAAACTAGAATTGCATTGAAGTTATTGGAAATTAAATGCAATTGGAAATTAATTGCAAGGAATATTCGAAAAAAAGGATAATAAAAAGAAAAAATTTCATAAAAACACGAAAAGCATCAAAATGCTAAGACTGGTTCCTCATGGAATAAATCTAGTCTTTGGGCTCTATGCTCGATATTTTAGAAAGTCTACCCACGAAATTTTGTCTGGGAGATAAGGACAATGATCTTGCTTCACATGACTGTGTCTGAAGTATTGAAATGTTATATAGTTATTGAAATGGCGCCATATGCAAGACTCGAAAGATTATTGTCTCTGCGTATACAGCAGACAGCAACCTGATAGCAGAATTCCACTGATATTGTCAATGTCGGCGGGCCTAGCCGAAGTAACTTGCAGAAATGAGACAAAATCTTTCGTCTGTTATAAAACGATTTTTAATTCCTCGGACGCAAAGTATGTTTGTATATTACTATTCCTTATGAGCATATTCAGCCTTAATTCACTTACCGTCCGACTGTGCAAACGTCGCCTTTTCGTGCACCTTGTAGCTCGACAAATAAAACAAATTGTTTTGATTGTTCTTGAACGGAAGGTGCGCGAACACACTCTCACGTCCCTAAGTACGTGTATATGTAACGGTAAGAGAAGAGAAACGATATTACGGACGTATCCATCAGTATGAAAAGCTTTTATTGAAAGCCGACATTAGTGCCACCCAGAAGACGACGAAACGCCTTGGAGATGAATAATCTTGAAATATAGTCATTTTGTCTATCTCTCAATCGTTTCTTTATTAATCTTTTTACAGTACACACACACACACACACTCTCCCATGCTTATATGAATGCAGACTACATGCATACACAGTTTTTGTTCTTTTGCTTTCTTGTTGTATTTTACTTTTATTTTGTAAATCGATTCGCAGCGCCGCTCACAACAAAGTGAAAAAAATTGGTGGAACTAAATTAATGTACGTGCGAATGTTTGAATGCATGATAGAAAGGGGCTTAAAGGTGCACGGGCATATTCATAATTGTTGTGTAGTAAGTTTTAAGCAAATGTCGACTTGATTATCGGAAACTGAATTGAGCGCATGCGCGCAATATGCAACTACGGACAACTGAATGCTGAACGTTTCTTTTTTCATTTTTGCTGCACGTTTGTTTTTCTCCTTTTTGTTATTTTCGATTCTTGCTGTTGTTACTTTTTTTCTCATTATTAACACATCAAAAGATATGTGCCGCACAAATTGTTTAATACACTTTGTGTTGTTGGTTCGGCGGCACTTTCAAACGTATGAGTGCATATCGGGTCTCGCCATGCACTCATACTTAGTCGCATATCGGATCATACACTTTTCTTTATAGGGGATATTCATTAATTGTAGCTGGGATTTATTAAATTATTACTTATTTACTTATAAGTAAATAAGTGTGTAAGCGTGAGTGTATGTGCTTGTTCCTGTGTATGAGTTGGGTTTTAAACATTCTGCGGCAATTTAACGCCCCGCATCAAGCAACCAACCAGCTGGTTTTTTTCAAACCATTTTATTACTGCTCATGCACACTCACTCGTTCACTCGTTTATGACCAGATGCATGTGTGAGTGCATGGCGGCAAAGTACTCGTATCGATTGCATTGTTTAATTTTCTTCCCTCATTTACACTGTGTGTCACTTAATTTGAGATTAACATTTTTAGATGAAAAGTTTCCGATCAATTCTTTGATCTTTTAGCGAAAGTTTTATTTGAAAAGTAATAAAAGAATTTCTTAAGAAGCCCAATAAATGCTCCAGCTATCAAGAGCGTGAAATTTCATCTTTGAGATTCTTGAGATTTCATTTATTGAATAATACAAATGATATGAATGAGGGCATATACATATCGAATTTCCACATTCATTTTTCATCTTCTAACTGAGAAATTGGCTTGAAATGGGTGCCACTTCAAGATGTCCATGCATATACATACATACATATAAAGTATCTTTCAATAAGTGCTTACAAATATTAAAATTGCTTGTAAATATAAGTTGAAAAAACAATGGATGGCTTTACCTAAGCAACGGCTTCTTTAAATGCCTACCAAAAAATTTTATTGTGCTCAGGCACACTCGATTTATGACCACATCCATGACCTAGTTCATGCAGGCATAGTGTCATTCCTCGCTAATGGCTCTGAAGGCTGCAACCTGTCACAATGAGGAAATGCAGAAATCTAGCACATTGCGCCGTTCTGTTGGTGTTTGGCAAACATTAACTTTTCTAAGACGAACTGGTATCGCCTCAAAGACAACAACTCTGCTCCCAGAAATGAGTCTCATACATGAAGAAAATTTTTCGATGGAAACAGGACCTTTTTAACGCAATAACCTTTTCTACGATTTGATAAAATTTTGCAGAAAAATTGCATTCATTGCTGCACCTGTTACTCTTAAATTGCAGTCGTCTTCCTTTGGGCCACTTGTCAACATTCATTTTCCAAGGTCTCTTGGGCAAAAGTCCTCTTTACATTTGTTTTTCTTATTTATTTTAACTTTATGCTCGTACATCTGGATTAAATGCACTCATAATTTCCACTTTTAATTATAATTAGTTCACTTTTACTCCGCACATAATGTTTTCTTATTCCCCTACTTTTTTTAATACATACAGAAATCAAACAGGATATGAAAAGCATGAGCAAAAAAATTGCACAAAGGACTTAATTACACATTTTACAATTACACGCTGAATACCAAACAACAAAGGGAAGACAAAAATTAAAAACCAGAACTAAAACAAGGATACACATTACCTCAAAGCGCGTAGCAAGCAACATGTAAGTAATTATTTGCGTAGATATTTATTACGCATTTTATGGTCGTCGCTATGTGAATCCTGTGAACAGGAATACTGCCAATGAAATGTACACACTTGCATGCATTCATCTTGTATGTACGCACACACATACAGTAAGACAAATTGACATTGATGTATGGCATACGTGCATGTGTGTGCTTGTATAAACACATGCACAAATGAATTTATGTTTTATTTAAAGTTGTATTACAGTAGAATTTCGAAAGTCGTCCCTGAAAAAAAAAATCCTTTCTGGCAGGTTTCCCAACTACAAAAACTGCAACAAATATAGCTTGTCTAGTAGAAAGATTTTTTTTGATTTTGCCACTTTGATTTGTATTGCTCCAAAAAGGTCGGGAAACTCCCAAAGTGTAGATCCATCTAGCAAAACTTTTACAAATCATTCTTTCTTCCCTAATTTGCTCTGCTAGCGGTGAAATAAGCACTTCGAAATTGAAATTTAATTTAATTTAACATTTTTTTACGATAAGTGTGCTTATCCACCTGAAGGATAATATCCATAAGAGATATTTATTTCCGAAAGAAAAATTAATAGAATATTAGGATTATCGCTTTCGATAACAGTTTTTCTATTAGAATTATTCATAAATTACTAGGACAATTTAGAACTCCTAGATTTTCTGTTATTGCTTTATTTTATGCATTTTATTACAATCACAATGTTAAAATCCTTTAATATAAAAAATCGCAAAAGTAGCTTCGAGCGCGGTTTTCATTCCAATTATTTTTTTTTTTGTTTACCATGATAAATTTTTTTCGTTTTCCAACATTAAAAACTATTCAGTATTTAAATTTATATAATTTCTTAAACAACAATAATTCATTTAGTGATCCTATTGCAGCTTGAAATCTATAACATGGATAAAATAACAAAAGTCTGTACTCATAACATTAATAACGTTTATAAGCTGTGGAAGCAACAAAATATGATTTAGCGTTGACAAGAACCTTATGGTGGAGCCTGATTGTATATTGGGCATTATTAAAACCATCTGGGCCTCTTTGCAATTTTGTTTTGCTTTCGATTTTTTTTGCCTCCATTAATATAAACAAATGCGTATGAGAATGTAATACAGCTAAAAATACGAGGACATGGCTAAATCAAAGGAAGCCTCTACGTATATGTGTATTAATTGTGGTCACAATGTTAAGGAATTATGCAAAAAATACAGCAACACGATGAAAACGGTCAACTGCGTAAGTTAAGGAATTCCATGAAAATATTAATTCAACTTAAACCTAAATACTCTATTAAAGGAAAAATGTTATAATGTGGCTGATAAATACATCGAATTCGAACCAGTTATTATTCTAGTGGATTCCATGCTGCTCTCTCAACAGGCTTATAGACATTCCCTGTTTAATCGTGATTTTAAGGTATTTATGAAATAATATTTTATTAAATGAAAATATTAATTCCAATGCAAAAAAAAATGGTCTACAGTTGTTTTGGAAATTGTCGCTAATGCTGCTTTTACTGGAATCTTTTGCATTATGGCGTGAAAAACGTGAGCAAACTAATGTCGGCGTAACACATTCCATTTTAGTAAATGAGCATGGATTTTATTTGTGCTGTGCACAAAATATATGCGGTAAATATGCAACACATGGCTTTTATACTCTTAAAACTCGTTTTTTACAGATTATATACTGTACACCAGTTTGCTACTTTTGGCCACAATCACTCTAAAAAGCAATGTAATTTTGCATTGGGGACTTAAATATTTTGCTTTTATATTGTTAAAAGCCAATGTGCTGGCCAATTTTTCAAAGTTTTTTCTATTGCCCATCATATTGTGGAGAGAAAATACTACCGACTTGGGAGCTGCTGCTCATCGCACTCTCGTTACAGGACACCACTTCTTTTCATTAATATTTGTTTACGGAGTGGTTACGCGATTTCGAGTTCTAAAAGCGGCCCTAATTGTGTTACCAGTGTACATAATAAAAGAGTTTTTAATGCTTCATTTTTCTATATATTTGGAGGAAACATTTTCTGAGAGCTAATGCAAGAAATAATAATAATGTATTTACAAAAATAATAAATTAGTTCTAAGTTGATTTAATTAGAATCAGAAAAACCAAAATCTTAAATTTCTAATCGTGAAAATGTGATATCTCTAAGCGAAGCAGCATTTTATTTAAAATTTCAATTCCAATTATAACTTGCAATACATTTACAGTACAATTACAAGCTTCCTTGGGATATGAAGAAAACTAGTTAAATTTAGCTTTAAAAGCACAGGAAGATTGAAAATGTTTAAAAAAGCATTTTCATGACCGATCCCATGAACGCCATTCGTATAGATGTGCAATTTTAAATTTAAGAATCCTTTATGATACAACTACATTCAAGAAAATATAATTTTTCTTATTTAAATACAAGTAAATGAGGCAACTACTCGGGTAAATATTTTCCCGATTGACGACGCCAAATAGAATAAGAGTGCAATCTTCAACTTAAATCTCTCATAACTTTGTGTTATTTTTTCGACATTTACTTTTAATTAAATATTTTAGTTGACTTTAAGATCTCTTTTATAAAAATAATGTATTTTTATTAAATATATTTTTATATTTTTCTTTCTGTTCTTCGTCTGGAATAATAGAACGAACAACACATTTCTTTCCAATTTTTGTAAATGTTGTTATTTTTGAAGAAGTTATTCAAAGTTTTATTCTTCAGGAATAAAGAAAATTGAGAATTTAATGGAGTATTTTGATTTAATAAATTTTTTCATGATTATATTTTTAAAATAAGTTTTATAAAAAACATCTTAAACTCAATTAAAGAAAATAAGGACAAACTCATAGCTTTGTAAAAAGTAATTTAATTTTTCAATAAAAAAAAATTAGTTGTCGTGCGAAAACTCACAGGGAATTGAAATACATTGACAATAAAGCGAAAAGGCATATGTTTTGAAACGAATTCACAGAAGGGAATATTGCATAAAATAGAGAAGTTGAGTTGCATTTTATCACTTAAAAATAATTCTTAAAGTTTGATGCACCCAACAACTTGCGGGCTTTATATTGGAACTGAATTTCGAAAGGAGTCTGTTGGCAGTACCATTTCACGAGTGATTCAGTTATAGAAGATGTCACCAGCATCGCTATTTATCATCTTATTTATACAAATGCATTACAACTGTTTCCAATAACTTGCCAATGTGTATTTTATATTGTTTGTATATCTGATTTTATTAGTTTACCAGGACTTTTTATGTTTTTGTGATAATGCTCATTTACGAAGTTAAATTTTAGTTTTTGTTGTTTTCAGTGCTATTGATGCTTTCGCTACTATTGATGGAATTTGTTTGTTTGTATCGCCTTCTATATTTATTTGTTTAATAATATGGATTTCATTTTAAAAATAGCTCTTATATCAATACAATTCTTTTAATTTATGATTATTTATTAATGTTTTCAATATTGTAATTACTTAAATGTTAGACTGATTCTGAATTTTTGACATTTCTGTGCTGCCTTCTTAAATTTACATCGATAAGTTTTCCCCATTGGGAGAGCAGATAGCCTGAAAGAGCAATTACCATTACATAGTAGCACGTAAGTGAACTTACAAATAAATATTGTTGTGAAACGAGAATTGCGTCTTCCTTTCTATTGCATAAATTATTGATTGGGTTTAATGTTTATCTTTTACATCATAATCACTTGAAGGAAAAAACTTAATTTTTAAAATATTAAAAAAAAACTATATATTTTAATTATCTAACTGGATAAAATGTGAACAATCGCGGAAAGAAAATTAAACAAGGAAAAAAACTAAATATAATTGTTTGCTGTTTGTATTAATAGAAAAAATATAACTAATTAGAATTAGGTGGTGATAATTATGTTAATAAAAATTCTTTTACAACGAGCGGTTGTTATTTCTTAGACTTGCTGATTAATCTTCGTATGCATTCGTCAATTATTTTCTTTAATTCACCTTAAATTATTG
This sequence comes from Ormia ochracea, assembly GCA_963402855.1. Lineage (NCBI taxonomy): Eukaryota > Metazoa > Arthropoda > Insecta > Diptera > Tachinidae > Ormia > Ormia ochracea. The sequence goes on along the minus strand of OY727106.1, from coordinate 56,945,272 downwards.
TTTTATATATTGCTTACAATATAGCGTAATATTTACTTCTCTATGAATTTTCTTATTTTCGATACCATTTTAAATATTTGCACAAATTAAATTTTTATTATTTTATTCCATTTGTGGTGTTTCACGATACATCCAGGAGATTGTATTGCGTGTCTTAAAGGCTAAATGTATTTCTTACAACGAAAGGTGTAGGTAGATTTTGTTTGTAAACACCCAATATTCTTATCTGTGTTAGCTGGTATAATATCGCCACGCCGATCACATCCACGTTACATTTCTTGGTGCATTTAAGCTCTAGGAGGTCATATTCCATGACGAAGAAGAGGAACAAGATGAAGAATCGTCACTTTCTGTATTTGAATTTAAATTGTGAGGTGATACGGGTCCCCAGATACGTACTGTGGAATCATCGCTAGCTGATGCCAACAGTGAGGGATAAACGGGATTCCAGGACACACAGTTAACAGTCTTGTCATGACCTGATAACTTCGCCAAGGGTTCCTCTCGGTTTATATGCCAAATATTAACATGTTTATCTTCGCTACCGCTTGCCACAAAGCTCTCGTGAACACCTCCAAAACATGAGTGTATAGCAAAGTTACTCTGGCGTATGCCCCGAAAACTTCGGATAATGGATTTGTCTTCAATATCCCACAAATGTAGACCTTGGTTAGAAACATTAAGCAGTGCTAAACGGTCAGCTGAATTGACTGAGAACGTCATTATTGGATGTGTCTCTTTAAGAACATCAAAATCTGTGCGCGGGCTATCAAAGTTATACCTGGAAATTCGATAAATAATACATAAATTCGCCACGTTTACACTGCTTTTTAACCCTATACTTTAACCCTACAATATATCAATACATGCCCAAGACCAATGAAATGGAAAAAATGTTAGATGGCAAAATCAGAGAGCCTTTAGAAAAAACTTTTTTTCAGAATAGTGGATAATTTCAAAACTAAAAATTATCAGAAAGTCTTTATAAAATCAAAGTTGCAACAAGAAATACAAACGACACATTAAAATGTTTCCATTTTCTTATCCAATTCTGATTTGTTGTCAACTCAAGCAAATATAGACGATGAAAATAAAGGAAACAACAAACATAAACTTATAGAGGGGTTACCAATCAACTATTTTAGGCCAGGTGCTCATTTACAGTGAACTCGCAATAATGTACACTAATTAAAACCCATTCGGGTCCTACTTTTTTTTTAACCAACTCTACCTGCAAAGCTTTTGGCTTGTCCGCAGGAAAACAGCCAGGTCTAGGCAAGAATCGAACCCGCGACATCCGCGTTTCATTAGGCTGAGCATTATAATTTTATTTATGGGAATTCTAAACAAAACTTGTGTTTATGTGATTAGTAGAATTTTGTTGAGCATGCAAATGATGCAGATATCAGGAGACCTTTTTTCCAAAAGGATTTTTAGAACAACTAGAGACGTCCTTAGTCAATAATCAAATTCAATTTAAAAATTTATTTATAATTTACATATATAATTTTATATATGTATAAAGGCAAAAAAATTTTTACGGAAATATCGAAAAAATATTAAAAATATATTTAAAAAAAAACACTCAAGCTTAAAAATTAAATAGACGGAGAGTTGAATTAATACTTGTAATCTCTGAAGAAACTCAATAAAGTTAGGTGAAATATTGGAATTAAAGGAAGAATCCATCGCTTAGAATGACAAGAAGATAATATGTAATCATAACTAAAGGTTAAAGGATACAGAATAAGCATATTTTGAATTACAGCATTATTAATTGCAATTTATAAATATTTTTTTTAAATGATTTTACTTCTTTTCACTGGTAGAAATTAGTTTTTCCTTTTAATTTATACAGATTCTAACTGATGTAAAACTTTTTAACAAAATCACCACTTTGCGCAACTATTTAGTTTTTATAGGATTCTACTGAAGCCTTTCGATGTATCCTTTTTAATAATGCAATTGCAAGAATACTTGATAAGCCTTCTCCCCCTTTTGGGTGAAAAAGGTAATTAGTTGTTCTACACTATTCGCAAATTTTAATGAATTTTTTGATTTTTAAAACTTACGCTCTTATGCGGTAATGATTATCTGCTGCCAGTACAGTCTTATTATCTGATCTGAATGCAACGCTATTTATACGGACACCTTCCCATGTTTCTAGCACCGTTCCTTTGAGATCGCATAAATAGAATTGGCCTTTTTGGCCACCACAAACGAAGCGAGTACCATCACGATTGAATGTGCCACACGACAAGCTGTCCTCTTGATTCATATTGTTCATTTTCATTAACAAACGTCCATCGTCTACATTGTAAATGCACACTTCGGTTGATTCTTCAGACCCAACAATCAAAACCATTTTCGCATCAGGACTCCAGCTGATGTAAGCCGCACTGACTTGGGAGTGGCAGTCTAAGTGACGTCGCAATTTTAATTGCAACTTATAAGGATCAACATCCCAAATGATAACAGTACCGTCCTTGCTGCCTGTGGCTAATTTAAGTCCATCAGGTGAAAATTTGCAAAACCACACCTCATCGGAGTGATCAGCTAGAACTTGTATGGTTTGCAATGGAAATCCATCAGTGGCACAAGAATGGTCACTCAGCAGCGAAACATTTTGCAAATTCGTTTCCCAGGCCATGTCATGAAATAAGCAATTTTTTGTCTGCAACGCTACTGCCTGTTGCAATAAACTTCGCAACCGTCGTGGTGCCAACATGACTGAAGGTGGTAAAAATGTCTGCAAACGTTCCATAACTAAAGCTCTCGATAGTATACCCTTGCCTTCCCATTTGGCACGTTGATATAAGTCGTGGTTGTTTGAACACATCATGTACGAAGACAATTGGTGAACACGAGAAATATTATGTTGCAATGGTGTCAACTCATTGCGCAACACATGTAAAGCATCCAATGGACGGGAATCATCTAAATTTTCCAAATATTTTTGTTCCAGTAAAATGAATTTCATTTCCGTTATAGTAGATGGTTTGCCATTATCTATCAGCGGCTCAAGTTCCTACAAATATTAAAATAATATTTGTAATTACTGCAATTATAATTATTAACAGTCTGACTGCTGATTGAACTGAATTGACCGACTGATTATCATCTTATTAATATTGAAGAAAAAATTACAATTAAAACAAATATAAGGCACGTTTTATGGTGAAGTGCAGCAACCAAAACTGAATGGATTGTAAAGCAAAATGCATTAAAATGAAATTTGAAAAATGGAAAACAATGTCCACTGCAATAGGAACAACGTAACAGTGTCATTGTAGTACTACATTGACTCTATTTTTTATATTAGATTTTTTGACTTGGCGTGTTTAGTCTGGATCAAATTTAGTTATAATTGCTGCTACGAAAAGTAACATTTAGAGGCCACGAGAGCTCGTCAAAAATACCGCTATGGTTTGGATCAATACTTTTCGATAGCAAAAAAAAAATGGAAGTTTATAACGAATTAGAGGGAGCATTTTTTTTATCGATTTACGACTGTATTATTTTGTGATTAAGTTGTAAAAAATTGCGCAGAGAAAAACACAGCTGTCAATTATTGCACTCTTACGATGATGTTTCTATTAATAGAATCGCTGACTCTAGCGATTCATGGAAATCAAATTCCAAATTACACGTAATTAATATTTACAAGCCCACTTATATAATAAAAAAACGTTTATTTAACAATATAAAAAACAAATTTGACTTCGTTAAATTTTTTTAAGCGAGGATTTCTTTTGTATATAAGCCATTGCATTCATATTCACATATAAACATACATGTACGCTACAAAGCCTAATAGCACACGAATTCAATTCTTTTTTTGCTGATGTTTTGCGACTGCAATTATATTTTCATTATTTACAATGTGCTCCTACTAGGAGGCGTGTAAAAAATTTCGACTTCCCTAAAGAAAATGTCAGTAGTAAAACCACTCTGATTACTGACTTTGCTAGTAAAAGTAATACAGCACATTACAATGGGTGATATAGTCATTTACAATGTGATTGTCACTAAGAACCCACTACTAGCATAATGGAAACATTCGAACAAAAAATACATTAGGAAATTTTAATAGTTCTAGTCCACACATTTACAATTTTCATTGTATTTCTGCGTTAATAATTTAAGTGTACCAGTAAAATGTAACAGTAGCTTTTAAATATATATCATACACAGCCGAAATGAAGAGAAATGAACCAGATAACATTGCTCATGTCATACTTAAGCTTCTAAGTTATTGCACTCCTCAATCTCGCCCTTATTTGAATGCCATAAATGTTTATAAAAAGTGAAGAACCAATAGGTTTAAGTTATTATTTTTATCCAAAATAAAATAGTTGTTTTGTAACGTACATATATGCAACGGTTTTGCAAGGGCAGCTTTATCTGATCAAGACGAATCTAATTATACTGTAATCTGTAATTTATTGTGCATATCAGAGCTGTATTAGCTCTGTAATATAAAGTGGCTTTTGGTACATGTCCGCCTTTTGTGGAGTTTCTTTTGTTTGAATATGAAAATAAAGCAGCAGTCACAAAACTGCGACATTTACAGCAAATAAAAATATTTATTAATTTTTCAATCTGAAGGAAAGCTAATGTGTGATATAATTCGGAAAAGTACAAGCAGTTTTGCCCAACAGGTTTTGTATTCTCAAAATACATATGCAAATTTACCCCACTTTTAGTCACTTTTTTGGAAAGTGGTTGGTTCGGCACTACACAATAATAAACTGACGATATGCGACTACATAAACCTAAAAAATTGTATTCCATATGGCAAATGGACGTTGTGTGAACAAAACCTAGTTGATAGCTGCATCTACTCCCATTACATATTGATGATATTAATGGAAATGATGTTGTGTACTGTAAACTAAAACAAAAATCAATGTGTGTGTATGGGTGTGTGTGTGTAGATGACGAAGAATTCAATTCGGGTGAGGGGAGCATAGCACAGAAAGAAGAAAAGCCAGATATAACATAAAAAAATGGATAAAGAGAAGTTGGTAAGAAATAAAAGTATAAAAAGTTAGAGAGCGCAACATTAAGGAAAAATTTATCGTAATAAAGAAATTCATACCTACGACGAACAAAACAAACAAAGAGCGCTTATTGCGGAAATGATACGAGTGTGTGTGTGTAGTACAAAAGAAATTTAAACAAAACAAGCCAAGTAAGTACGTTTATACCAAAAGAAAGTGTTGATGATGGTAGAGACCTTAAATACTTTAAATATTCATGCAAGCAAGAGTCAGCTCCAACACAATAATAACAGCAACTTGAAAAATAAATAAATAGTACGTATGTATAAACAAAACATTCACATGCACACCCACGGGAACCGATTGATAGGCTGACAGACGGACGGATGGACGGACGTACAGAGTGGCAGAATTATTGAAACACGAGAAACTTGCACAATTGTAAAATTCTGTGTTTTTCGATGTTTTATATTTATTATTGTCGTTTCGAAGCATTTAGCTTAGTTCACTCACCTTAAGATCTGCATCTGCCTTGCTCCATTCCCCTGATAGAACATGCTCACGAAACTTATTGGCTGAGGGATGTTCTAAATAACAGCCAGATTCTGTCATTAAAGTTTTTGTAGATTTCTCCAAACCTAAATCTTGCAAATATTGAGCAATGAGACGTATAATCTCCTGATTCGACTTTCCTAGCCACGAAATTGTTTTGGTGGCTTCTTCATGATTATTTTGATCATCGCAGGTATTTTGGGCATCTGTGCTTATGTTGTTATTATTATTTGTATTGTTGGCAGTGAATCCATTATGTTTTGTATCGTGTCCATTAGTAGCCGATGAATTATTAATGCTGGAGCCACCTACTGACGATTCAGTCCCATGACTACCGGCAACTGGAGCTGAATTAGGCATTGCACCACTTTCAACAGTCGAAGCACTGAATGACGAGGTACTAGATGAGGACGTAGAAGGGTTTATTGCGGTATTTTGCATATTATTTGAAGTACTTGTGTCCTGTTCTAAGCCGCCAGCGCTTCCACGGCCGTCCTCCTGGAACTCGTTCTTGTTTCCGTCGCTTATCTGTGTATTATTGTTTATTATATTGTTATTGCTATTGGTATTATTTGTTTTGTTATTATTATCGTTAGTGTTGTTGTTATTGGTGGTGGTAATGTTGCTACAGCTACTTGTATTTGCTGATTCACCTTTTGTATACTTTTCGCGATTAATTTGATTGCGTATCTGCTCTTGTTGTTGTGCAGCCGCTCTTGAGGTTGTTGCTGTTTCTGTGTCTATGGACGCAAGCGAACTGATACTTGTACTACTGTTGTTTGCACCAGTCGAACTTGCTGTTGCTACTGTTGTTGATGCTGAAGTCGTTATTGTCAAAGTTGTCGTTATCGTTGTCCCTGTGTTCGATGCTTCTGCTGCAGCTGATGATGTATTGGCACCTCCTGCTGCTAAACGTCGTCCTTTTTTGCGCGGCGGCTGGTCCTCAGATGAGGTACCAGTTGCAGCAGCTTTTCTGTTATTTCTATCAATTTTGAGTCTTAAAAAACACACACTTCAACGAGCAATACTAATCTCTCTCCACCTAGTCCTTTTGTCTTATTGCTTATTTTCTTCTTTTTCTAATTTGAATGTTATTGCTCTCAGCCGCAAGCGCATTCAGCAATTTTTAGCTGCGCGTAACTGAATACTTATTATTTTTCACACAGCTGGTCAAATTATACAAATAATTGCGTAGCAGACGATAAAATAGCACGAATATGAGGATAATGGCAAAATCTGTAAAGGAATATACAAATGTGTATGTAAAAATTTTAAAATAAAATGCCTATTGAACATTTAAAAATAATACGTATACATACTTATCCACATCTATGTATGCACATATATATGTACATACATATAAAAAAATCCATAAAAACTCACTGAATTATTGAACAATACGTATAAAATATAGAACACAAAATGAATTGCTCTTAGTTTTTTATTCCTTTTACTTCTGTCAAGAATAACGAAAAACACACATATCACTATTCTTAGTCCCCACCATTTTTCCTTAGTTTTATTTTTTATTTTATTAATTTTGTTTTTTGGTGAATTGCATGCAACTAGATAAATATGGCAATATTTATATAATGGTATTTACCAGCTGATCAACTAATTCTAACCTAAATGCATATAGCAGATAAACTGATGTAAACAATGCATACACACAATATTCGTGGCAAACACGAATTATGAAAATTACGACCCAATTTAATAACGGTGGCCTCATACACGACTATGAAACATAGAAAATATGAAAAACACAAGCAATCCAAAAAGAAGCTCTTTTTTATGTAATTTATTTATTTTTTAATAGCTAATATTTTAATAATTACAAATAGCTTCACTCACGTGATAAAAGGATCCAATTGTTAAGTACTTTTTAAAACAGAACAGATGGAGTAATAAATTTAACCCAATACAAGAGTATAGACTATAATATTATAATAAGCCATGAAGGGCAAAAGTATTAGTTTTAATTTACTTGCACTTTAGTTTTTATCCGCACATTCGCTTATGAATGTATTATTAGGAGTATTAGTTTTTCCATTTTTTCATAGTTTTACAAAATAGCACATACACTACTCAGCTTAACTACTCTTAAAATAATAATAATATACACTCATGCTATGCATAAAGTTGTTGCCCCTTTTTCACTTTACTCCGCTGATTCTTTTACGTCGTTTTGTTATAACAACATCGTTAGTGGTGTGTGCATGGCTATACACACATCCATGCATACATATATATTTTTCATTTCTTATGTTGTCTATATTTATTTGTATTTCGCTTTAATGCATTGAAAATTAGATTTTTTTCATACACACTTCACCACATAAGTACATGCATATGTATGCATGTGTGTATGGATAAAAAACCTACAAATGGTTGCACAAATTTCACTTTTGCTCAACGAAAAATGTTATACTTTTCAAATCAGAAAATTGATTTGTTTATGTTTGTATCTACTTGTCAGCAAACAATTATTACTTAATAATTCCTATTTACTTATCACACTTAAATCAATCGAACAAAAGAACACTATTTTTAAGCCAATAAGATTTGTGAATAAGACAAAGAACACTTCAGCTACAGTGTTGCTAACTTTACAATGAAACTATTCATTTACAAACCTCCTATGACTATTCCGCAACTACATAAGCGATTTTTCCTGCACAGAAACCTTTTTTGTACTGTAGTATATTTTACAATTGTTATTCTCCGTTAATTGTAAAATAAAGATTTTAATTACTTTTTATAAAAGACGTGTATTTAAATAATTTTTGCCTTTTTATTATAAAAACGAGGTCTAATCAAATGGAAAACGTTGCACCAACACTTTTTTACAACCTTGACAGCTGATGTGATAAACTGTTCTAAAGTCGACTTGAAAATGATTTTATCAAAAACAGTGCTGCCAAAATGTGCAACTATTTTCTTCTGTCACTTCTTTCCTTTTTGTTCTTATTAACGGTAATTTTTCTGGAAATGATGACGAAAATTCCAATTAATAAAATAAATGAATGGAAAAACATTTTTGTAAATTTATTGTTGTTTTGTTTAAAGAAATACTGTCAAAATCGTATATTCCATTAGAACAGCTAGTTCAAGTAAATTAAAACGTTCTATTTTTAAATTACTTACTCGAAACGAAAACAGATACATATTTTTAATTTGGTATTTTTATTTGTATTCTTATAAATCACTCTCGTAAATAGAAATAAATATTTTTTTACAATAGAATAGTTTGTTTCTGTGTTATTTGGATAATATGTATGTATACCATTAGTTTAACAGGATTGTTGTTCTTGCGGAACATTTATTTAAATTTTAAACTGGAAGTTTTAGAACTTTCCTCTATTTTTCTTTCATAATAATAAAAAATCATAATTCAAATTTCATTAATAATAAAAATAAAATATATATTTTTACAAAACTCTCAATTTACCCTGTAAATTAAAAGTTAAGTAAAATATGGTCATCTTAATTTTCTTTTTCTAAGAGATATTTTTTATTCTGTTTATAAATTCTTTTTTATCGTTTTTATTTAATGAGGTTTTTGTTTTATATCTAGCATGTTGTATAAACTACAAATGAAAAAGGTGAAAACAGCCTATTGCAGGATCAGATCCGACAACGAGGAATTTTCAAGTTACACCATTGATTTGTGGTTCCCGCAACTGCAAGAAAGTATGATTTCCACAGATAAGTGGATTTGGTGTAGATTATCAAATTTATTGCTGCTTTTTTGGCGCTTGAAATATGTTTCAATGTTTAAATTCTTGTTAACAACAAATCCTCTGCAATAGATTGCGAAATGTGCACACCAACATATGTATATATGTATACACAATAAATGAATGTATATACATATGTATAACAAAAAAATTAATTATGAAATTGAAACCATCCAACATACTATTCATTACAAAAATACTCAATTTTTCATATTCAAATAATTCAACTTGTTAATCCTTTTTTAATTAGTTTTCAGTCTCGGGCACATCCAATTATAGTGTTTCTGCGCTAAAAAGTAAATATTATCCCAAAAATATTTTATGTATGTATCTGCTTGTTCTAGCAAAGTTCTGGAAGGCATGTAATGTATAGAAATTCAGATTCTTTGATCCTCAACCTCATAATTTAAAAGTCACAATCCCATATTCTGTACACCAATTTTTTACTATTTTGAGGCCATTATTGCCTTATGTTTAAGGTGTTATGCAATTTTCTTAGAACAATTTCGTAAACCTAACCTTAAAATAAAATAAAAGTAAGTTTTTTAAAATATTGTACATTACAAATATTAAAGCATTAAATGGTTATAAACTTCTAAACCTGAAATTCATCAACAACAGTCTCCATAAGAATTTAAAGAGTCGAAATCGAATCCACAAATAATACTTTTCGTTACAACTTCTACTAAAATCATTGGTGGCTAGAATATTACTGGCTCTATACAGGCCTTTCAGAACAGTTTTCTCGGATATACGAAATAAAACAGATGATGTATTATAAGGCTTAGCACAAAAATGTTACAAGAATGAACTTTCTTCCCCTTACCAATTTATATGTAATTTTTAGTTGTGCTTATAAACTTTGATTTAATTCTCATAAAGGTTTATACATATTTTCTATTCAGTTTCTTTGTATTTAATTAATTTTACAATAATTTTTACATTAAATTATAACATAGTTTCTTTGTGTTTTTTTTCAGTATTGGCCTATAATTATTTTTGAATTGATTTTGATATTGATTTGAAGCATCAATTATTGTTTCCATTTTCAACTTAGTCAAATTTCATTTAATATTCATTGTATCTAGTTAATTTTTACATCACTTTTTTAAAAATGTATGCATTTCATTTATATCAATTTTATTATTTTATTTTTATTACAACATAATTGTATTACTTTGTTTAATATATTATATATTAATAATAAAAAAAACTATGATAAATTGTTAGTTGCGTGTAATAATTTGTAGTTAATTACATATTGTTTAAGAAATACAAAGTTAGTTGGTTGTACAAGCAGTTTGCAACTTGTTTGCGCAATCTCTTATTAAGATATCTTATACTATTAATTTTCTTTTTTTTTTTTATTTTAATCATTATATTTGAAAAAATTTTTTTTATAAAAAATAATATATAAACTTAACAAATATTCATCAAAGGCCTAGAATTCAAATGCCAATATTTTTAAATTTGCTTAAGTATTTTATTATCGAAAGATCTATAAAAAAAAAAGATTAAAAAAATATTAATATTATGAATGTTGTAAAATTAAATTAAAAATATAGAAAATATTAACTATAACAGAACAAGCTGTATAAAGTTATGATTTGAGTTCATCGAACAGTTTAACAATTTTATTAAATGCACACGGTCTTACCTCTCTGGTTGCGGAATCGAATATTAATAACTTTGAAAATGCAATTTTGCAATGGATGATAATGAAAAACAATTGGCAGACCGATCAAGTGGGTGCTCTTCCCAACAAACAATGATGAATGAGTGAGGAGGAGTAAAAATGTATTAATATTTAATAAATAATTTAAGGTTTTCTCATTTCGGTAGATATTTTTACTTTGTGTAACTTAATTTTTTTATAAAGAGACTTTAGTTTGGGAAAAATTATTTTAATTCCAAACTTTAGTTTTATAATTATATCACTTTTAATTTAAAAAATAGTTTCTCTTCTTTTTATTATATTATATATTTTTTTATATATGTAAAAATATTAACTTTTAATTAAATTTAATTTAATTAAATAATTTTTATTTTTAAAAATTTGATTATACATAATTTCTTGAAGAAGCTCACCGAAGGTTGGCGAAATATTGAAAATCGCCAATAAATAAGGAAAAACTTATTGCTAAAATTAAGAAACACCATAGTTGGGGAAAAATTATTAAATAATTTTTAAATAAAATAGCATAAAAAAATATATAATATTTAATGAAATTTATAATTATTTACGGTAATATTTCAATTTATTTATTATTGTTTTGTAATGGTAGTTTTGCCTAGCCTGGATGCCAAAACCAAACTTATTTCAAATACATATTTCCAAGCCCTGTTGGAAACTCGATTGCTAAGAATATTGTACCAAAAATTTGAGATTATTTGTCAAAACTGTTTGGCTTATGGCCAGCTGATAACTTTGATTTCAGCACCAAACGAAATCGTTCCATCTGACGGAAATAATATTAATACAAAACTTAAACAAATTTTTTCAATTTAATACTATACGAAAAAGAGAAAAAATAATAGAGTGATCAGGAGAAATTTTATTTAAAAGTTACTTAATATCGCGCCAGACTGAACGTTCAAAGGATTTTTCATATTTCAAACAATAATTTATATTCACATATAAAATTTGTTCAATTGCCAAATTTGCATTTCGTATAGTTTTGTTTCAACTGAGTACAAAATTTGTAAGGGTAAGGTAATGAAATGTAAAAACATGAAATTATTTACTAAAAATTACTTATTTCATTATGATTGCAGATATTAGTTTATTTGACATCTATAGCTTTCAAATTATTCAAAACAGATAACTGTTTCAAATATTGCTTATATTATGTTACTTTCCTTCATTCGAGCAAATTTTATTTATCGGAAATACCTATATTTTCAAACAGGTGCACTCCGTTTTCATTTTCTTCTAGGTTATTTGGTGTTCGGATATTCGATTTCTGTTTGACATTTTTTTAATATTACGCTTGCTAAAAAGTGTAAGAACTATAAGACAAAATTTACAATTTACACTATTTTTGTTAACTGGAAACAAACTGCATGTAAAAAGGACACATTTTGCCTGCATGACACGGGGTTTAAAGTGTAATTTTTGTAAGAAGTTCTTGAATGCATGTTTACGTGAGCAGCAGTGTGTGTTTCGCTTTCGAAAAATTCACAGTTTCATCCCCTAACAAATCATGTACTTTATTAATTTCGAATATTTGTTTTAAAATTATGAAAGAAAAAAAATAAAAGTTATAAATGAATAAAGTTAAAATGTTAAATCAACGTAAAATTAATTTTAAAAATTCTTGTAGGAAAACAGGATACCTGCACTCGCAAGATTATACAAACAGCTCTGCGAAATAATTAAAATTTCAAATACCAAAATATAAAAATAATTTTTCTATTTAAATTATTTTTATTGTCTTATTAATAAATTTAATTTTTATAACAATGGAAGTCTTAAAAAAAAATGGAAAATATAGAAGGCATTTCAATTCCACCTAAACCAGTTTTCAACTTGTATTAAAATATTTATTTTACTTTGTTCTGCAGTTCAAGCCTGAACTGAGAAAGTTCTTACGTTCGAAGAAGATTTCATTTTAATTAATTTATTTTTTCTGAAAATTAAAAAAAAAATCAACACTTCCCATTAGGATGCACGTAAAGACAAAAGTACAGTGCTGCTCATCGTTCAATTTTTTTTTAAAAATCAAAATTATTTTCAATTTATTATTTTTAGTTATGATTTAATATATATTTTAAGAAATATATAAAGTATTAAAGATTTTGGATCGCAAATACAATTAAAAAGAAGGAATGAATGATTACGAATGGTAACGTCGCTATCTTTCCTATATCTACGTTATGCCCATATTCTCAAAAATCAATTAGGAATTATAAAAACACAATCATAGCAAGCCTTAAAAAACTTTTTCAAATCTGCACAATAAACAAAAATTAAAACAAATGAAACATCGAAACTAAAATGGTTTATTTGAATAAGTGTTACTACTTAAATTTTTTTCCATATTTTTAAGAAAAATATAACAGCAAAATTTACAAAATTTGTTTTCTCCACAAGAGTTGTGGAGCAGATCTAAAAAGGTACAAATTATGAATTGTAATCGATTTTTTGATAGTTGTAAAGAAAACATCGATAGCATGGTGTGCATTTAACAAATAATAAATGTTTTATAATTGCAATAATTAATATTACAACTAAAAGAGGAAAGAAAGTACACAAAACCTACCGACCATCTCGATGTCTACTTGCAAGAGCAAATGCACCATTTGGATTGCGACGGTGTTAGGTATCGTCGCCCGTTGCTATCTGCTGCTAAGCATCTGGGGCTGCAGTTGTGCTAACATGTGTTGCATTTGGTTGATGCTGCTGTTGTTGTTGCTGTTGATGCTGTCGACGTCGTTTTTTGCTCCACATTTCATGGCAGTCTTGCCAAGTGGGTAGGATTGGCGGGGGCATTCTGATTAAGAAAACAATTCAAATATTAGGTAATTTGACAGAATAGAAAATATTTCATGTAAAGATTCGGCCAACATCTGACTGAATAATCGCTTCCACATTGATTGACACACATAAAAATCCGCATCTTAATTTTTGTTTAAATAATTTTAATGTTTGTATGTGAATAATTGCAAAATAATGCTTTTCAATTTTTTCCTAAAATAGAATATTAAAGAATATTTTCAAGTGCACTGGGAACTGACAGACGATATGTACGAATGTCTATTAAAGTACACTTTCAAATTAATTTTCAATGTTAGCAAATTATTCCCTCAATGTGGCCACAGTTGCGCTTTTGCAAATATTGTAAATTAATTGTTACATTTGCATTAACTCACTCTTCTGGTTTAACATTTTTTAGCCATTGCGATTTAAGAGCATCTTCTGCCGTTATACGCTTCTCAGGATCAAGTTCTAGCATGTTATCTAACAAATCCAGAGACGGTTTAGGCATGAAGTCAAAATCGTCACGCAATTTTCTCCGATATGTTCGTTTTGATTTCAACGTGTGAAAAAGCGGTAGTTTTATGACATTTGGCCAAACTGCGGGTACCGGTGAACCACAAACTTTCGATATATTTTCCAAAAGCGCCATTTCGTAGTTACCTTGAAAAAGGGGTCGCTTCCAAAAAAGCTCAGCAAGTATACAACCACACGACCAAACATCTATCGCAGGTCCATAACGTTCTTCACCAAGCAGCAACTCGGGCGGCCGATACCACAATGTTATCACTTTATTAGTGTAAGGGCGATCTCGATCTTCGGCATTGTACAGACGAGCTAAACCGAAATCAGCTAATTTTACTTGTCCCCTGAATTATTTAATGATTTAAACAAGAAAACATATATTAAGTATTAAGAATAGAACAATTACAAAATTTCAATAAAATTTGCGGACATTTTCCTGCAAACAAAATTTTTTTTGCAAGCATTTCCAAGTTTCTAAAATAAATTACGCATTTAAGCGAACATGGCTTAAATCGAATTAATAAGTTTAACTAAAGTTATATGAAACAAACTATTTAAGCGAACATGACCTAAATCGAATTAATAAGTTCAACTAAAGTTATATTCGAAAAACCCATCTCATCAAATTATTATAATATTTTGGTGTAATAACATTTAGTAACTTATTTTTTTATTACGACCCCATTCCCACTGCAAAAATTTCCTTAATGATATTTTCAACTGCTTTCTTAATTTTCTTCTTTTTATCACATTTCACAAATGAGAACCATCGAAAGATTTTTGACCATCCGAGTGTATCTGTAATTGCATTTGCGAAAAAAGTCAACTACTTAAATATTTATGGAGTATGAGTAAAAAATTTTCTGCACAAAAAATTTGTGGAATCTTTTATATTTAATCTGTGAAAACAACTAAAATTCGTTCAAGATTTATTAAAGCATTTACAATGTTGTATTTTGACTATCCGATATCAAATATCGGAATACACATACGGAAACCTTTTTTCTTACAAAACAGTCTTAAATTTTTTTTTACACTTTTCGATGTGGAAATGAGTCTCAGGTTAAATAAATTTAAATATTCAATCTTCTATTTTCCCCAAACCCAGATAAAATTATATTCAAGAAGGAATAAAAATCTTACTTGTTATTCATTAATATGTTTGAACACTTTATATCACGATGTAGGAAATTCTTCTTATGGCAATAATTTAGTCCATTTAGCAGTTGTTTCATGATACTCGCGTTATTCTCAACATTAAAATCAACCATGCCCGATTCTAATAATCCCATGAGATCGTGATCCATATATTCGAATACAAGATAAAAAGAGCCCTTATCTTTGCGAAACTCTAAAGCATCTTGTTTATCGGTAACAATTTCGTGCAAATTAATAATATTGGGATGATTGAGTTGCCTTAAAATTTTTATTTCACGAACTGCTGTAATGGGAAAGCCCTCCTTCTCATGGTCCATGCGCACCTTTTTAAGGGCTACCATTTCATTGGTATGATTATCACGTGCTTTGTAAACTTGTCCATATGTACCCTCACCTATTTGAACAACCATTTCAAACACATCTACACACCGCTCACCCCAATCACGCACGTTATTTCGAGAATCGCGCCGATTTAGAATTACAGGACGCTTACGTTTCATGTCCGCAGAATTCTTGTTTGGTTTGCTGCCACTGGCGATGTTATTGCTTGCTTTAGTACCAATAGTATCAAAATCTTCTGGGCTGTTAATAAGGTCATCTTCGCCACTGAGATCTTCGCTACCAGGCACCATGGGGGGCATGGGTAAATTGAGCAGGCTCTTGTTCGAATTAGCAGCTGTAACCGTTAAAGAGGATGCCGTGGTTGCAGCCTTTTTGAAAGCGGTACTTTGTGGCTTGGCATTTGCTGTCGCAGTGTGATGATTAGGTGGCGGTGAAGGAGAAGAATTCAACGCTAAATCTGCTGCAGTAATACCCGGTGGCATCGGCAGTGCTGTGAGACTCTTAGGTTTAGTTGTTGTTGTTGTCATCGCCGCCGTTGTCGTCAGTGTTGTCTTAGTTTTATCTGGCGTTTGGGCTTCTGGCTGCGAATGAGGTATGGTACTTGAAGTAAGGGCACGATCTGTCTCATCATTACTTAATGAAGTCTTGGTTGGAGCTGTTGGGCTGACTAATTGCGGCATTGGAATGTTATTTACGTCCACTGCTAATTTTTTTACACCATTGCTTTGCTGATTTTGCAAAGGCTCTGTACTCTCTGTAGCAACAGTAATTGGCAACACATTATCAACTTGAGCTGGCTGTGCAGAGTTTATATCTTTGGAAATTTCCACAGCAACTGTTGCAATTTCATCAGTATTTATTTTCTGCGGCATATTGCTGTCCAATGACGAACTATTATCATTTATTGCTAAAGTCCCATTGCTATTACTATTTTCTTCTTGCTTTTCAATAATTTCCTAAAGACAAGTAAATAATTAATTATTAAAACTGAGATAATCAGAAGACTGGTATATTTTTTTAATACCTGCAAAGCCTTCTGTCTCTTGTGCTTGTCCTTGACCAATTCAGCAAACAAACTTGTCTCACTGATCTTCTTACTGTACTCTATTCTCTTTTGTTTTAAATCACGAGGAGTACTCGATGGTGATCTTGTTCTTGATCTGCTACGAGATCTACTGGCGGGTGAAAGTTTTGAACGTGAACGCCTATAGCGCGATGTAGAGCGACGATGCCGATAATAGTGGTGAGTTGCACTGCGCGGTGAATCCAAGGGAGATTCCGCATAGCGGGAAGCTCTAGGAGAACGCGAACGTGAGGCATAACGTTCACGTTTAGATGATCGTGAGCGCACAGGAGATGGTGAAGTTGCATATTTATATTTGTGTGAGCTACCACCACCCGTCCGATAGTTAGTTGCGGGTGACTGTCCTCCCCTAACTCTCATATGTGTTATACTTGGACTTCTGAAAAAAATTACAATTTCAACCAAAACTTTACATTTTTTTATTCAAAGTAAATATAATTGCACAAGTCGTTTTTTTAAATTAGCCATCAGCCAATAATAATTTATTGATGACATCACAAGAAAGAAAGGAGAACGAACGAAGAAAACATATTGCAACATGTTTACTTACAGCAAAAAGTTATTCAAACATTCGCAAAAATTAAATTACGAAAAGTTGCTTACTCAACTGCAATTGGAAACAAAATGTTGTCTACAAGCCCACAAGTTCCACAAAAAACTAATAAATCTAGGGCATAAACAATGTTAATGCTTAAAGGGTTTTCGAAATATTTTCTTCAATTCAGTGCACAACTTTACGTTAACACATGAACAGAAAAGAAAACGCTTGTTAAAAAATTCAAATTATAGAAAATTTTTTAAAATTGTATTTAATTAAGAAACAATTTCAATTGCAATTAAGCAAATAAAGTATTGGAATCACTTACTTAAAAAACAATTCATTTTAATTTTGTTCTTTTTTTTTCTCAAAAAATGTGCTGTTATTTAAGGAGAATATTTGCTATTGTTGTCATTATTTGCTTAATACAAATTCATTTTACAGCAGAGGCAACATTTATCAGTCCTCAGCATGAAAATTTTAATTGTAATACATGTGAACTCCTTATACAAACCCAACCCAGTGCGATCAATATTCCTGAGTCATATTGTATGTGCAAAGTGGAGGATTTTTCTTCAACATTTCCAAATTTGAAACATCCAGTTGTAAATGCGGGAGATATTCCAAAATATAACGCAGAGAATCACTACAAATTCTATCAATTGCAAACTTGGCACCGAAAAGCAGACTCTCCACAGAAGTCAACAATGAATGCAGAAAGTTATATGCCGCCTACTAATGCTCAATATCCAACACATGTTACGCATTTTCCTCATTATCAATATTATTATCCTTCATCTCCAAGCCCAAAAGATTTTCGACCTCCAAATTTACCTCCTAGCAAAATCGAGCTTTTCCCCCTTAGCGGGAGCAATAATTATTACGGAAGTAAAATGAATAGCTTTGAAACAAATAATAGAAACGCCAATAATCAACAATTAAAAACTGAACCTGATGCGCACATAATAAATTCGGAACAATTTAATGCTTTATTACAATGTGAGGTATTGGGGGCACCACATTTGTCCTGTGCACATCATGATGTGTTACCAATTCAAAAGATGTACACATCACCGCAATATATCGATACACCACCAAAATATTTGGGCGATCCCATTTTAAGAAAATTTTATGATCAACAATATGCTCCATCAGAAATTCGGCAAGAACAGTTTAAATCTGTAGCACAGGCAAAATTGCGGAGCCCCTTTGCGCCAACGGAACCATTAAATAAAGACAAATCTTCAAACATCAATATCAAACATGTGTTTATACCTGTACCGCATGTTGTAACATCCCCCAATTGCAATCTAATGCCAAACTTACAATATAAATCTATCGACCAGAGAGGCAGTAGTGAAGTTGCGAGAGAAAGTAATTCCGGTAAAGATTATGATAATGCTTATCATTCACAAATGCGTACTAACATCGACTATTCATCCATGGAAAAATTTCCAAACAATGATAAACTTCCACAAGAAATTAACAATAAATCCTCAATTGCACAAACTGGCTCGTCACTAAATTCAACATCCAATGAAGAATATTTCTTCGTTGAAGATCCTGGCATTAACATTGCCGCAGTAAATGACAAGAATGACGAGGAACATAAAGATGATGAAACTGCTGTTGTTGGTATTACAACCAGTGCTCCACAAACCACCGTCAAAAATTTTAAAACAATGATACATAATGCCAAAATGCTGGCCATGGGCTTACGTGGTGATACTAATTCCCCACAACCGAAACATAACTATCGAAATATGCCAAATGCGACAAATGGTATTAGTGATAACAGCAATTTGAAGAGGCAATATGTAAAACAATTGGAAAAAAATAACAATTAGTTTTTTTTTTAAGTACTGTTATGATTACTGATTCCGTGGACGACTTGTTACACAAAATCAGGCCTCTACATTTTTTAAGTATGTATCTTTTTTATAATGGATTTTAAAAAATAAAAAATTATTTCCTTTAAACAGTAACAAAACAGTAAAATTATACGTTGCCTATTTTAAAACGAAATGTATATTTATTAGCTCCCTCCCCATATTCAAATCAATTGAGAATAACCGACCATAAAACTCCTGTTAAAGTTTTTCCAAATTACACAACCAAACTAATTTTATTCGATATGAATCTGCTAAATTTATTTTTTGGAGAATATATGAAATAATGAATTTCATTAAGCATTCAAAAAAAGTTTAAGACTAAAGTTAATCTAATTCGGAAATGAGACCCTTAATTGTGAAGTGAAGTTATAGAGCGAAAATAACTATCTTTCATTAAATAATTAAAGGTTCTTAGCAAGGAGTACAATTCAATCTGAAATGTGGATTGAAGACGTTCTAGATCGACAATAATACTTTCAAACACCACGAATAAAAAACGAACGATTTTATAAATTCCAACAGGTTATTAAACTTGACTAACGGATTGACTGACCTTCAGGCCGTGGTAACCTTTTTATAGATTGAGAAATTAAGAAGCTGCAGTTCCATTTTACATACATACCTAGAATAACGTTTGGAGTAACTGTCTCTATTGTAACGATCATATTCGGCGGCTCGAATGTTCCTGGAACTACTTCTACTGTCATGGCGGCCGTGTTCATAATAGGTCGGGGCATCGTGAACTTTTCGTTTCTTATGAGGAGGCGTCGATGGTTGATGATGGTAATATCGCTCAGTGTCTTTGTATTTCTGACTTTCTGATATAATAGCTGCTTCTCGCCGCTGATGATAATGATGATTACTAGGGGCAGGTGTGATTTCTGTACGTCCATGATGATGGTGGTGATGATGGCGATGATCATCTTTATGGGGACTTAATAAAAAACGTGGGTTGCGTATCGAAGTACTGCTACCGGCATACAAAGGAGGCGTATGTGGTGAATGAGGATTTGGAAAACGATTTTTTGCTGCGGAACTTCTTGGAGGTGTGCGATGACGTGTATTTCGATTAGAAACTGTCACTTGTAATCCAACAATATTATTAGCAGACACTACTGAAGCAGAAGTGGATGCAGCTGTCTGTGTTGGCATACTAGCAGATTCCGAATAATAACTATTGCTGCTATCAGGTCGCATAGGAGGAGGGGTATCCGAAGATCTGGGACTGCGTTGTTTAGTGGGTGTATCGACAGAATCTGAAGGGCTTTTCACAGCTAGAACTCCTACAGCCGGTGGAGTGTAATGTCTTAATGAAACTTTGGCATCTAACACATCTTCTAAATCATTTTCCGAAATAGCTTCGATGCTTGAAAATGATTTGGCGCGTTTTTTTTTGCGCTTTTTGGATTTGCGATTGCGCTTGTGTTTCTTGTCTTTTTTATTTTTCTTTCTTTTCTGACGCTTCATCTCCGCCTCTAACTCATCAGTGTCGATGGTGTCGCTACTTAAGTAAGGATCCAAATCATCGTCCCAATCGGACTCTTCGGCAACATGCTTATTCAAAGATTTATGACTGGCAGACGGTGGAGTTAATATCGATGACCGCCTACCTTCACCAATATGCCTTTCTTTATCTTTACTTTCCATCACCTTGACAATACTATGAGCATCAGTAAGACTCACCTTTCCGGATCCGTGCACCGGCGAACCCAAAATAATACGACGCACGTGATTAGGTGAGAGTTTAGATAAACTGTCAAAGCTCTCTTTTCTCTTATTCCTAAAATAAAATTAAAATTTTAAAATTTAGAATTTAAGAAATTGACACAATTTAAATGCTTTTTATTAGCAAAATAATTAATTCCAAAAATTTTATTTCACCCACCTAGAGAAGGCGTGGCAAAGTCTTGCGTTGTAATTATTTATGTACATTTTATAAATATTTTTAAAAAAAGAGAAAAAAAAATTAATAAGCAATAATAAAATTGGTATCAAAATTAAACTATTAAATATTTGCAACTGCACACTTTGGGCACCCACCCACAACTTAAGCTAATTCACGTTGAAATTAATAAAAATGTGGGTACTAAAGACAAAAATGTCCATTAAATAATATGCAAATGAAATAGAAAATGTTTTATTATTGTTAAATTAAAAATAAATTTTAAACTATTTATTTAGTTTTTGTATTTTATACAATCGGTTAGGGAATGCACAGAAACTGCAACGAAATATTACTTATTTGAATATTTTTACAATGGAAATCTTAAGCCCAATAATATTATTTATGAATTAGCCAAATTAAAAGCTTAAACGTTTAATACTAATAAATACTAGATATGAAATTAGAAATATACTAAGCCGTTCTATGATTTTGTTGAACAAATAATTTATAATGTATTCGTAAGACACTTTTCACAATTAAAAAAGTCTAAAAGAAAATCAAAGAGTTATAAAAGTTCTGGATCTGTGATTTGCATACGGGCAAAAAATAACAGGTGCTCGCAGAGTGCAGTCAAGAATGTTGATAGCAAATGGCAAACAATGTTATTACCTATAATTCTCCTCATCGCTGCTCAGGTTGATATCTGAACGCACTTCGGCTTTCATAGGGGCAGGTTTACTAATAACTTTATTCGCTACATTGTGTCGTTTTCTGTCAACATTGGATGCATGTTGTTTAACCGGCGAGGCATCTGAATTTAATTCCCCGGCCTCGGGATCGGAAAAATCCGTAGAGCTAACATCCGAGTATTGAACTATGTTATCGGAGGTAGTATTGTGAATTTTTTGACTACCAGCGGCACGACTAGATTCGACACCACCGTGACCACTAGATGATGACTGACGTCTTAAACTGTTGCTTCGACTACGGGAGGAATTCGATTTATCGTACGCTCTTCGACTTTTCTTCTTTTTAGATTTCTTTGACTTCTTATGTGGAGTATCACTATCTATCATTAGTTCATTTGCAGCAATTACTGCGTATTTGGCGCACTGTTCCTTCTCCATCAATCCTATATCTCAATATTTTTGCTAATCACTGTTGTTGTAGTTGCTATATTTTTATTTTTTTGTTCCTCACTACCTTCAAAATTTATCACTTGTTTCATTAAACTTAGTCAAAAAAGTGGTTAATAACGCTTTGCTAATATAACATCTAGATTTTCTTCTTTAGGACATATCTTTTATATAAAATTTATTTTTTTTATATTGTACACTACACGTAAATTTTTTGTAACATTATCAATTTACATTTTATAATTCGATGTGGTGCTCGATAATTTTTCTTAGAAGAGAAAACTTATCGCTTTTTAGCCCGTGTTTGAGGTTAGATGGCAGAACTGTCAAATAAAAATAATTATTGCAATGCTGCCGGACATAATAAGTTAAATAGACCAACTTACTCTAATTAACAACCCTGAAAATAAATTTGCATTTTTTCACAATTGCAAATATTTAATATTCCCAATGCAAAATCAACAAACTAAGTAAATTAATTGACTTTTTATCAATTTTTTTAATCTTTTTTTTTCATATACACTTTTAACTTATGAGAGCTTTCCATACAAGTTTTTTTTTTGGACGTCAGCTGTTTACTACACACACACTTTCGTGCACCACATTTTCTCTTTTAGTTTTTAATTAATTTTTTTTTTCGGATTACACATTTCAAATTAACATTGATTTCTTTATAGGTTTATTATTATTTTAACTTTATATTCCACTTTCCACAGTTTTAAATTGGCCGAACTTGTTGCCTAAATATTTTTCTTAAGGAGTCTGAATCGCACTTGTGAAATTTGGCTACAAGTCAATAAGTCATATATGTGTTAGATAAATTTTTTAAGCATAAATCAAATTCATTTCGCATAAAAGTTGTTGAATTAAAAAGGCGTGATATGATATTACATTGCCAGCATAATTTCATATTTAATATCTTATTTTATAATGAAAAATTATCCAACAAAGAATATAGAACACCCTTTTCGCATGATGATTACAAAATTATTTATGGTAAAAATTGACATTGCCAGCTTTAAAGAAAAATTCTTGACATTGCAAATAAAATGCATGCCAGATAGAGCAATAAAATATTTAGTCGTTTTTAACTACATCGATATAAAAAGTCGTAGTAAATAAAACATTTACAAATAGCGATTCGACATAAATACGAATTTCCAAAATGTTTGCAAATTTCACAAGCACACTAAAAACTTGTTATGAAAGTTTTTTTATAGCTATAGATTAATAATTAATTATTTGGAAACTATGCATTGTTTAGGATGTGTTACTTATGGTTATAGGTGTAAATATGTATCACTTTCGTAATACTGTCACATTTTATACTATATAAAAAATGTATAAATACATCATTGTACATGAACCTTAATAATAAACAAAATTTATTAGGCTAGCAGTAAATATAATAATTTAATTTTTTTTAGCGACAAACTACCAGATCCTATAAATAAATGTCGTAAATGAAAATGCAACTCTTCATTCGGAGATGTGTTTACTTAATTTTTGGCGTTCTTTTTTAAATGATGCATTTAAAAACACTGGCACAACCCAAAAGAGTACAGCCAATATCTTTAAAGCAATTTTTGTTTTGCTATTTAAAGTAAACATTGATTAAAAGGGTGATAAACAATATATTTATTAGCAAGCTTAATCCACTCAAGATATCATGGCTGTAACAGCAGCTGTATGGGGAGAAAATATCGATGTAAGTGGCAATAGTTGAATGGAATTTAAGTTTACAACGAAACGAAAATATTTTCAGGACTATGAAGTAATGAACTTGTTGGGCAAGGGAGGATTTGCTAGTGTTTACAAAGCGAGATGTTTAAAGTCCCAACAGTTAGTAGCCATTAAAATGGTAAATAAAAATGAAAATTCATGGCATAAGAAATAAAATATTTGTATGATTTAGATTGATAAAAAATTAATATGTGGAACGGCAATGTCAAATCGTGTACGCCAGGAGGTGGAGATACATTCACGGCTAAAACATCCTTCCGTTTTGGAATTATATACGTTTTTCCAAGACATAAATTATGTGTATCTGGTTTTAGAACTTGCAGAAAATGGTGAACTACAACGTTATATGAAGAATGTTATTCGCCGGCCGATGTCAGAAGCGGAAGCTGCGACTATTTTAAGCCAAGTGGTAGATGGCCTGTTGTATCTCCATTCTCACCAAATCATGCACAGAGATATTTCGTTGTCGAACCTGCTTCTGAGTCGCAATATGCATATTAAAATAGCGGATTTTGGCTTAGCCACTCAACTTAAACGACCAGACGAGCGTCATATTACCATGTGTGGCACGCCCAACTATATATCACCCGAAGTTGTTTCGCGAGCTTCACATGGCCTACCAGCAGATGTTTGGGGCTTGGGTTGTATGTTCTATACTTTGCTTGTTGGCCAGCCTCCTTTTGACACAGATGCCGTTCAGTCCACTCTCAGTAGAGTGGTTATGTCTGAATACCATATACCGTCTTATATATCCTTTGAAGCTAGAGATTTAATTGGAAATCTTTTAAAGAAAAATCCAAAAGAGCGCATAAGTCTCGAACAAGTAATGAATCATCCATTTATGAAGCATTTTTTGACAGAAAAAATAGATAATAAAACAATTAGCAGTGCTGTCAGCTCCTTGAGTTATAATCAAACTGTTTCAAGTTGTGACAGTGGCATCATAACATTTAATAGCAGTGAGTACAGTACATAACGCTAAGAATATAATATGTGTAAAATATATTTCATGCATCTCTTAGGTAATGCTTCGAACTCCTCACGGCCACGTTGCAATGGAAAATTTTCCAGGCGTCCGTTTATGGCTCAGATTTATGAGAATCAATCATATGAACAAAGCTCCCAAAATAATTCACATTCAAAAAACCTAGTTATTGCGAAGAATATTACATCTGCATCAGATAGTTTGGACTTTAATTGGAATCCTACAAGCGCTTTAAAATCATGCTCCTCAAGAGCACATCTACAAAACGAACTACAAGAACATGACTATTTACTTAAACCAGATATACACCAAATTTCGCCTATAGTGAAGTCTATAAATTCTTATAATTTGGAGCAAGATCAGCAAAAAAATATGATACCTGGCATACCCACTTGTATGGTTGGTTGCACATCTCAAACGCCTTACAAAAATTCAGATACCAGTGATGAACATATACCAGTAGCTCCCCTAAATACGACACGCTTACAACCTACACGCTACAAGACAAAAAATGCTATAATGAGCATTTTAAAAAGTGGTGAAGTGGTCATTGAGTTTACTAAATATCGCGCTAAATTCAATTGCGACCGTATAACCGATATTTGTTGCATATCTGGTGATGGAATGCGCATTAGTATCTATCAACCCGATCCTGGGCGGGGCATTCCCGTTGGAGAGCATCCGCCTGATTTACCGACTAATTCGCCGGATTGTATTTTCTCTTATGACAACTTACCCGCGAAACACTGGAAAAAATATGTGTATGCGGCACGATTTGTTGGATTAGTAAAAAGTAAAACACCAAAAATCACGTATTACAGCAATGACGCAAAATGTGCTTTAATGGAGACAATGGAAGATTTTGAAGTTTGTTTCTATACTGGCTCTAAAGTAACGAAATCTCCTAGTGAAGGGACTAAAGTCTTTGATAAACATGGTCGTCAGCTTAGTTTAGAAATGGAACTACGACAAGCACAACATTTAATTAATCATCAGCAAACATGTTTTGAACATTGTCGCAAGATTAGTGAAGTCTTAGAATTAACCCTACAAACAGGTGCTCACATATGTTTCCCCGTTATTATTGGAAGAAGGCCAACCATAGACTTAAAATCACAGGTCACAATGCATGGCTGTGACAAGAATAGTGCATTGATGTATTATTCATCTACGCCAAAAACGCAAGCGTCATCAGTTAATTATTCTTCCAATAGTGATACCTCGTTTCACTGCGATAGTAAAACCCCACAGCAACAACAAGTAATAGCCGCTCGGCAGAATGTACCCATAAAAAGAGTTACTGTGCCAGGTATTGGTGTGGCAACAGAGGTGAGGTAATTTTCAATTAAAAAAAAAAAAAAAAATTTATCATTTTTTGTCATTTATTCCAATACGTATCAGCTCTCTCACGGTGTTATACAAGTGCAGTACCATGATGGTTCTTTGATCTCTATTATACCACCAGTACAAGGTGGCGGTATCACGTATACGCACACCACGGGTGTTTCAACACACTTTGGACCGCATGACGATCTGCCCTTACAAGTCAGAGATAAAAGTGTACACGTGCCCACTATTGAAAGGTTACTTAAAGAAAACACAACTAGTGCCGAAAGTTACCATAAATTTACTCCGGTTCCTCAATATGATTATGATTGCATGACGCCGAAAGCTCCACTAATACAAACAAATAATCATCCCATGAAGTTTTTTCGATAAAAACTTGGTCAATTGAACTTAAATGCCGGGCATAAAATGGGATGGGAGTCAAAAATCTAGCATTTTTCAATCATTTTATTTCGATCTTATGGAAATAGTCTGTATTGAAAAGTACGTTCCATGCTTTATTTTATTCAAAGCTAAGAAAAAACCAGTTTCTCGGTTTTTTTTTTCTAAATAAAATACCGTTTTTCGAAATGATTTTATTTTTGAAATTGTATAGAAAATTTATTTTTTAATTAGATAAAAAATAATCATAATCTTATTTTATTGTAGTTATAATTTAAATTTAAAATAACGTATTCAAGCTGCAGATCTCTTCTGTTAACCAACCATATTTATTTCCGATATTTGTTTTGCAATACAATTATAAATTTTGTACTTTCTGACGTTGTTAGCCTAAGGCTAGCAAAATATCGAAAATATATATATTTTGTTCTCATTATTAAAAAAAGAGCCCCAGCTTGAAGTTATGTACATGTGTATGTGTATATATTCAATTGTTATATAAAAAGCTCAAACAAAATTCATGATTTGTATATTATAATTATTTGTAATATTTTTTAATTATGAAAAAGAACTTGAAAAATATACAATACGTACATAAATATATGGGATAGTTATAATTTAGTTTATGTATTTTTTACTTAAATGAGAATCCGATCATTTTAAATGTTACAACAAAAGAAAAAAAACAGTTGCGAGAGTTTTATGTCTACTTTTAAATTACTAATAAATCTTGCTTTCCTTCATTAATGTCAGAACCCCAGATCTCTCTTTCATTTTTTTATGATTATTTTTTTTTAATTATCTATTTCTCATTTTAGAGCAGTGGTGGATGCGTCATTTATCGGTGTTGGCTGTTCTATTTCACGTTTCTATCACTGTTTGTTAAACTCAAGTATGAAATAAAAAAAAACAGCTTTAAGAAGGCTCAACTGAATAGTAACAGAAACCTCCGAACGAAAGAGCATAACCTGATATTGATATTTTTTTATAGTTTTTTTTTTTTCTTTTTTAATTGCTTAACCGATAACAGCGGAAATCAACCAGACCAGAATGCTTCCTTAACGCGCAGGCATCACACTCACAATGTACTGATTGCACATGGAAATATGTTTTAGGGAACTTCATGCTGGCAACAATGCTTATTCTGTAGAGGTTTTTCGCCTGTCGTACAATATCGTTAAACAATGTGCCGCAGCATGACGCTTGTCATGGCAATGTATCTGCAGTACGGAACTCACTCTGGTTTTGAAACAGATTCACCGTCAGTGTTGCATCTTAATCGTCGATTGGACTGGAAGTTGTGAAAAGGACTGGCGTACTCCTCTTTATAATTTTTAGTTTATCTGATAAAAATTTGCTATGTGAAAAACTAATTTTGAAGACGACATTTTATGAGTCGCTGTTATATAAATATTAGCACATTCAGACTTCTTCACTGTCTTTTTGAAGCAGTATTTCATCGGCGTAGAAAAAAAAACAAAATTTAATAAAATGCGGTGCAAAACACTACTCTCTCTTTTCTTCCACTGTTACTCTTTCTTAACTCCAGCGGAATGCATTGCATTTGCATGAGTTGCCACCTGAGTTGCCGCTCTTAGAATAAAAAGTGAAACATTTTCCAATGTGAGATTATTGTAGAAACGAGATATTAGCATTACAGTTTATTATTTACAAGTAAGTTTGTGTAAATACATATTTTATTTAATTAATTTATTAAAGTTATAAAGTGTAATTGGCAGTTTGTCGTTATTAAATGGCTTTTAGTTTTGTGTGTTTTTTTCGCAGTATGCGAAATCGTTGCTAGTCGTTAATTATATGTATTCATTTAAAATTTTAAACTAAAATTAATTGTTTTTAAAATTTGTTTTCCTCATTAAAACCTTTTCCATAAATTTATTTCAATATTTCTTTTTTATGTGTCTGCTATTGTACATGTATAGCAGATGTGATACTTTCTGTGTTCTGCGCATGCGTATGCACAATCGAATTAAATTTCAAATTTTAAATACAATTCATTTTATATTAAATTTTATTATTAAGCTATATTTTCAATTGTTTTCAATACGGACACATTAAGACTGATAAATTTCATTCCTCTGCCTTACCATTAACCCAATGTGCCCTATTTTATGTATTTTAAAACTAAATTCTTTTTTTTTACAAATGATGAATTCGTTTTACAAGTAAGTTCAGAAGAATTCATTTTGAGCACAATATTAACAAATCTGAATATATTTTAGTTTTTATTAATATAAAAAATTATTGACGGGCGACAAAATGAAACGAAAATAAAATGTAAAACTTTGTTGGGTTTGTCATGTAAAATTCGATGCAGAACATGATTTGTAATGAGAATTATTTTAAAAAAAGGCTTTGGGCAAGGCATTCGCTTAAGCTACAAAGTGGGAACAAGCCTTGATGAAAAAAAAACACAAAGTACAAGCTTAGCCTTTCCAAATTCATTTTAACTGTCATTATTTCATATTAAAATCGCACAGAAATGTCAAAAATTCATATTCAGTAGAACTAAAACTTCTATGCGAAAAATGGTGCGGAAAAATTTTTTAAAAATTTTACTATAATAATAAATAATAAAAGTAAAATCTTATTCAGTGGAATATAAATGTTTGCTTAAAAATGTACTGAAATTGCTTTTAGGTGGGGGGAGGTGCTGGTGCTGGTCATCGATGAACGCCGATTTAAATAAATAAATAAAATAAAGTATTTTTTAATAATTACTTTTCTTTATTTATTTATTTATTGATAGGAACAATCAATAGCCATCAGTTTCATTCAGTTTTAAAATTATTCGCATTCAAGATTCGAATCTCGTACGACGGATGGAGATTCACTTTCATGACTAACCCGTTTAAGAGAACAATAAAACGAAAACTGTGGAAATAAGATTCTTTTTCAAAGCAGTATTTATTTGCTTTAGTTAATCATTTTCTAAGGACGGACAAATTGAAATAAATGTGGCAGTGATTGTTATATTTTTGTTTTTTATAAAATAAAATATTATTTTCTGCCACATTTTAATAAAAGTAAAATTTAATTGATATGTTTTGATTCGTGGCTTAAACATAATAAATAAAAAAGTAATAGATACAGTTTTCCTTAACTTACAAGTACACAGTGAATTTGTAACAAAATGAGGAAAATAATAATGAAATGTTGGAAAAAAGTGAAAAACAAATTTAAAACTATAAAACACAGTAATTAAAAACTAACTAACTAATATAAAAACTTAAGAATGTTTATAAGAATTGATTTTTGCAACTAAAGCAAAGCAAACCATTTATGTATTCATGTCTATGGATGTGTAAAATATTGGCATACGTTTTGTTTTATTTACTTTTCCTTAAGCTCAAAATGAATCTTCTGAAATATGTCCTAGAAACGGTCTTTCGATGTGGCGCTGTATTCTAGCTCATTGAGATTTTGTATTTCTTGTAGCTCTTGAAATTTTTCGTGATCCCGTATGTGGGCGTAGTTGGCCGACAAACACATCAGATAATGTACCAGACTAAGTATAACCAACAAAGTGGCCAAAGTGGCCAATATAAACATTACCTCAGCATTTTCGACGCCATCCTTGCAGAAAGCTTTTATTTCATATTTTTCACATATTTTCATATCCTCTGGCTTGGTGCTGGCGGGAAACATAAAGTCTGCAACAAAAAAAAAATACAGTACACCCTTTGTAATATGAACTAATGGAAATTTGTTGCAAGTTCACTTTTGCAAAATTATTTTAAAGCAGTAAGTAGCTTATTCCTTTATTTAATTTGTAACTTGTTATTTCGCCAAACCAAATAGGCTCAAGAAGCCTGGCGAAATAAATAACAAGATACCCAAATTTAAAATTTCTCGCCATTTGTGGGAAAAGGTATTGGCAATTCTAAAAAAAAACTATTCAACAGCTGCTAGTTTAGACTTTGGTGGACTTAAATATCTTTATTATTGATCTATATTGTTTTTTCAAAAAGAAAAATTAAATATATTAATTTATTTTAGTTTAAAGTTTTTTATTTTAAAAGTGGTCTGTAAAGAAAAGTGTCGACTTCTTATGTTAAGAGTTATTAATACTCATAAAATTTTGGTCTTCTGAGATAACAAATAAAAGTAAATATTCTCGAAAAATCGCATGCACGTTTTCAAAGCCTAAAATATATCAATCAACCTTTAAACAAAGTGATTTATGCCACTTTCAAAACACAGGGGTCATATATTAAGGGTTCACTGTACTCACCATAAATTAAATTAACTCAATTTAATTTATTGTTCTCATCAGTGTTAATTTTTTTTTTTTTGCAATTCGCTTTAACACTGAAAAAATCTTCTTCTCTATTTTTATTAAACTCCATATAAACTTACGAAATTGCGACAAGTCGATACAGCTTAGAGAGCGCTCCACACTCGAGCACATGTTCCAAAACATGGTGTAAATAAAGGTGCAAATAACCAAAAAGCACAAGATTAGAGTCCAAACAAAGTTGAGCAAATATGTCAATCCCATGAGCTGTAAAGAGAAAATTAATTTTTAATCAAAATTTTCCGCAAACAAGCTTTCATCAGCCGTCTTGTAATTGCAAGTAAACGTTGTCACCTACCACTGCACATGATATGCGGCCACCCACCCGCGAACGCCATGCTCTGTAGACCTTGTAACGAGTCGCTCCAGTTGCCAGAAAACCAACAAACAAAATCATGAAACCCAAAGCAGCCATGGCAGCGGCAATTGTCACAAATATCATCTGCACTGCTTCAATCCTGCTCAATGTAAAATTTAAAGAAACAATTAAAATAATGACAAGAAAGTTGAATAAACTGTTTGTTCACTTGCCATATTAAACGCAAATGAAAGACTTGATCTACCATGATGACGGTTAAAGAAGCGCCTCGGTACATGGTACCACAGAATATACCCACACCCAAGAGGCACATGAGTGTCGCTATGAGGGTGGCATATGGAATACGCGCCATACATGACTGGCAGCAATCACCTGTAAAGAGAGAACACAAACAAAGTCACAGCTCACTTCGTCAATACTTCAATGGAAATCGTAATCAATAGATGTTTTTTGCATGTGCAGAATAATTATGGCTAAAAGCAAAATAGAATGCTAAAAGCATGTGAGTTCACACACCCACACACACACACACAATATGTTTTTGAATTTGGCTCCGCAATTAAAAATGGCACTACATAGGTGACATCGGAAATATCGCTGATCAAAGACCATTTCAGGAAGCAAAAAAAAATCCGTTGCATATACATACATACACACTCGAAATTTCGTTGAATGTATTCTTTTTCGTTACATACGAAATACGTTTTAAATAAATACTTTTATTCCCCCATACGCGAAATTTTCAAGAGAGGCATCACTGGAATATTCAATGTTTACTTTTAATGCTGTCCCTGTCTCTCTCGTGTCGCCCGCCGTGGCAAATGTGTTTAATATCTTATAAATATGTAAAGGGATAACTCTCTTCCGGTTTCAAAATTAAAGTTTGTAGTCGAAATTTTGATGAAACTTTTCATTGCAACATGCGACTACGTACGATATAGAGTATTATTTCCGACGGTACCTAAACGATAACTTGGAAAATTTATGAATAGTTTTTAAATGGCCCAACAATAAGTTGATCTGACAATCATACGCGTAAATAAATCGAGCCGTTAAAAAGTTCTAGAGCAATTAATCTCATGTTCTCTGCGGCCAAAAACAACATTGTCGTAACGCAGTCCTGCTGTTCAAGTGTCCCAAAACTATCGTTGTCAAAGAGTCATAACTCTTTGAATTGACGCTAACGGTTCTCCCAGAATTGCTTTCCATTTGAACAAATAGATGCCAATGCCTTTTCCAGAATACAGTAGATTCCTCGAGCCTCTTATATGCCAATTTTGCATATTGACGTAGGCGCCTGACGGTTCTTAACTCCGGTATTGCGCTCTTTGTACATACTTGTATATGCGTATAAGAAAATGTGATTAAATTTATCATTTATTTGTTTTCGATAAGCTTTTCTTTTATAATAAATATATTGTTCAAATTTTTTTCTTCGTCCGATATACTTTAAAAAGTATATTTTTATAATTCTAATATTACTCGTATATATATATAATATATATATTAGAAGTAGGAACTAGAATAAGAAATTTATATATCCAAATTGTAATCGAACAGTACCCCATTTACACCATTCTTTTCTTATCTTATTACGTTTCACTAAAAGTTGACATTCTCTCCAGCGTTGCCAACTTTGTATTTTTCACACTAGACTTACCGCTTTTTAACAACGAAAAATCATGTTTTCTCTTCTAGTTTCGCTTTAAAGCCCTGCTTACATTGCAATTTTCTTAAATGCTGCTTCGTGAGATGAATTTATTCAGCTGAGTGAAGTTCGAGAATTAAAATGGTTTATCAAAGGAATGAAAACTTAAAACTTTAAGTGTCGATAGTGTTGTAGCATAGGAAAACTAATTTATGAGGGCGAACGCTCAGTAAAATGAATAAGTGGCGGATCTAGGAATCGAACCCTACTTTAGATAGTTTTAGTAGTTTAACCCTCTAGTCAAGTCAACGACTTTCTCAAAATGCATGCGAAATTGCGTTAAAATGTTATTTATGCGCTGCTTAGGGGGAATGTGTGGTTTTCAAGAAAATGTACAGAATGAAAGAAACCCGAAGACTACAACATGTTTAACTTCTATTTCTATTCGCCACCAGTAAATGCCCATTTACAGGCATCTTTCTAAAGTTAATTTAGTATTCATAATTAAAGGTTTAATTTAGTCAATGAGTTTCCTAAGCTTTAATTGATATGGGTAGGAAAGTATGGTCGCCGCGTTGAACGTTTAACTCCAACCGTTTCAGAATGTCAGGTTAATTAAGGGGTCAACATAATTAGCTATTGTTGGGTTTCTTTGAAGTGTTTGGGTATTAAAAGAAAAGAAAAGTATGGAAAATTAACTCTCTTTAAAGTTTTAAATAAAAGAAAATAAAACAAAGACTTGCGATGGAGCGTGTGGTAAATTTTCAAAGATCATTTTGGAATTGATTGTTTTTGGTTACGTAGTTGTCACCATAAGTAAATTTTATTTTGAAATCTTTTCAAATTAAAAAAATAAGAGGCATTTACGGAGTATTCCAAGAGGAAGTTGAAGAGTTACTGGCGAATAAATTATTTTACAAAAAAGTCGGCTGGAAATTTTGATCGAAAAACCATTTTAAGTGATGAGTCTTATATCCAGATACATGGAAACTTCAACAAAGAAAATGGTGGCGTTTGGGAGTATACCAAACAAGATGGCAACTAAAAGCTTGCAAGGACCACTACCTATCCAGTGATTACGAAACTTCTTTTAGATTAAAATGGTCTATAATGGCATGGTCATCCTAAGTGAAGGCCTACATTTGATCTGCACCCAGAGATCGTGTGATGTTTCAGACTTAAATTTATGGGAAGATCCGCTTGACATTCTTATATGTAACAGCGAAAACATATTATATGTGATAGTGTTTTATCTACATTTATTAAGCGCCTAGTGAAGGGCCTTATGAGAAGGGAGAGAAAACTTCTTTAATTTTACCATCCAAACAAGAGATTTGAGAAAAAAAATTGTATAAAAAACACTCAAAATGCTGAGTGTCCAAATTGTTTGTATGGATTACGAAAACAATACAATTACCCGTGACATTAATTTTGGAATCTCAAAATTTCATTCCCTAGAATTGTACTAAATAGAAATTATTATAAAAAGACAAGGTTTGGGAAAACGTGATTTGTCTTTTATGCAGAGATATGATTCAAACGCGAGCATGTCTAGATTTTAAACGAACACCTTTTTACACTTCGCATGAAATGTTGAGCACAATGAAATTAAAAATACTATACAATGAATAAATAAAAATAAAGTTTTTAGCAGATTTTTAAAGTTAAAATAAAATATAGCTTTGAAAACTCTAAAGTAGAAGAAAATAGAATAAGTTTCAAAGTCAAACCAGATTAAGGAGTGAGTACGCTACATAACTTTTGCTAGCCACTGTGTAGAGAGAAAATTGTTTTAGAAGAGAAAATAGGTCAGTCACATATAGTGAGTGGCACTAGTAAACAAGAAATAAATCAGCAATCAAGTGCAAATGTGAAAGGATTATGCGACTACATTTGATAGCAAAGAAGCGAAAAAAATCACTTGAGAAATATACATACAACTGTCCTACCTTCACCGCCATCACGTTCCGTATAACGATCTAGTGAGGCCTCCGACCGGTAAGTGGGTCTCCGCCGACTTGTGTACGGATAGTTGCTGTAGGCCCGCGTTAGAACACCATCATCTTCAAAATTCGTCTCCAATAAAATCTCTTCACGTGGGTCTCGCACCCGATCTCGATTATTTGGCCCGGCTAAGGACATTTTCAGAGATATATATTTTTATTTCAATTTCACAAAACAAAATCGTTTACACTCCACAATTTATAGCTTCGCTCTAAACATTAAATCATCCAAATGCCTTTTGCTTTGCATTCTACATAAAAAAACGATTTCTTGTTTGTTGTTAATTGTTCTTCATAAAAATTTTTACTTGATAAAACCAGTGATTCATTCGTTATTTCATGAATGAGTTTCTACTCGTGTTGCTAATTGTTAAAGTGCGTTTTATTTTTCGGCATTTATTCATTAAAACGCTGCGAATGCTTTACTTGATGCCAATTTTTTTTTTAGTTTATTAATGCCCGCAGCTTATTTGAAGACTAAATTAAATATTCTACTTTAACAAAATATTTTGTTCCAATTGTTTATCTTATCTCGTGAGTAATACTCTCTTAACAATTGAAATTTAAATTATAGAATTTATTAATGCTAAAGAGAAACTGGCATTAACCCTTTATGGCTCCATGTTTTTTACACGACCGGACACTCACTTGCAGTGTTGGCATTTTTGAAATGGAGAAAAGCAAAATGTTGATAAATAATGTAATTGTCAAGATAGAGAACATAAAATTATGGATTCTTCCGAAAGAAAAAGTTTTTTTATAAAAGGTCTTTTTTTATGCTGTTGTGCACTTAAATTAAATGAACTTATAATAAAAGAATTGAAATATATGAAATATTAATATTATTTTTTACTTTTATGCTTCGAGTACCAAATTGATTCTCCTTCTTCCTTATTTTATAATATTTTTCAAAATATTATTTTAAACTTAAATTTTTTCTGGCCCTTTTAGTCTTTTTCGCAATTTCTTTTAGCTATTTTAAGGCTCTATTATATATTGTCATATACAGCCGTGCGATTTGTTAAATATGGCATCTCTGCTGTGGCGTAAAAAAGTTCATATTTATATGGCAAGCAAAAGTTTATAAAAATGTTCATAAGATGACAACTGTCAAGCTATCAGAGTTGCTTTTGCGTCAATCAGCAAAGAAAAAATTGTTTGCATAACTTTTGTATGATGGAATGGCACCAGTAACGTTATTTAATGCGATTTTTGAAAGTAGGAGGATATAAGTACCAGATTTTCATGTGAATGAATCGTACGACTGTCTAGTATAGTGAAACATAGTCTTAAATGATTTGCGATCGCACAAATATTGCAGGATGCGACTTCGAATACAATTCCAGAATGGTTTTTTTCAAAATATTTTCTGATTAAAAAAGATTTCATTTCAAATTTCAAAATTCAGTATAATTAAAAAAACAAATTTAAACCTAATCGTAGAAGAATAATCGCTGGATAGGAAATAGCCCAAGATTTACAACTGGACGAAGCACAGGACTTAAGTAGCCTATATCATTAAAAGTTATCGGCCTGTTATTCGTAGTGGACAGTTGCAGGCACGATTTGCGTTGAAAATTGGTAATGGATTCATATCGTATTTGGCCATTCGTTTCGATCCAATTTCAACACATGGAGTTAAAAGAGTGAGTTCTTAAAAGAAGATGGAATTCATTTTAAATATTTATTATCAATACAGTTAAAATTTTACATTACGCTTGTAATTATTTAATTAATTTATATTTTGCCAGAGGGAAGAACTAATTACGTGCGTCAATTTTTATTTTGTATATTAGATTTTTGTGGTCGCACTCTTCTTAAACGGCTCCACAGACTTTTATAATTTTTTTTTTGTTATTTACTAGACATAAAGAAAATTGTAATTAAGATTTTTTTTTTGGGAGAAATGTTTTTGCTTCCCCTTTAAAATTCTTTATTTGTCAATGAATTTTGGGGAGCAGGCACTAAAAAAATGGTACATGGAATGAATGGAGTTGAGGCCTCTCTGTTCCACATTAGTAATGCAAGAGCAGGTTGAATGTTTACCTAGAACCATTCTTTCGTATGCCTACTAGTTATGCCAAGGGACTAAGAGGTTCTCTCAGTTGAAATTTGGGCAAGTAACCTACTATTTATGCCAAGGGACTAAGAGGTTCGCTCAGTTGAAATTTGGGCAAGTAACCTACTAGTTATGCCAAGGGACTAAGGGCTTCGCTTAGTTTATATGTGGGCATCTAGCATTGCCAAGTAACACATCCCCAGAAAGATATTAGAAAATTTACGACATGGTTCGCGAGACCAACAATTAACTTCGAATTAGTTGCTGCATGTCTGCTCTGTACAGAAATTACGTAGGCCTCTTTTTATTAGGCTAGCACGTGATATGACGAGCTTTGCCCGCAGCTTAGAACTTACAGGCCTAACGAAAGTTCATGGTACAGTGAGCATTTTAGATAATAAATGCTTATCTACTGGAGGAAACTAAAGTATATTTTCTGGCATCAAAAAAAAATAAAATAAAATAAAAGCTCTGCCACTTCGAGTATTTGTTTTCCTCCTTTCCCGTAAAATTTGGTATAGAAGTTATTCGTTTTCATTTTCTGCCGAAATTCAAATTTCCTTTAAGCAATCCCGCTGTAAATTTTAAAATAAATCAATCGTTTAACTTAATTAAGATTTATTTCAATTACACAGCAATTCATTTAAAAAAAAAATAATAATAAAAAATTGTCAATCTGAGAATGAAATAGCTTTTCAAATCCGAGCAATACAAATTTAAATAAACAATTTAAGCCTGTGGCCTTTCTGTCGTGTTAGTGCTTTGTTTTGCCTGTCTCGTAATGCGGAAGAGAAAATTTTTGGCTAAAATGTTTATTCACTTGTTATTAAGTATCCAGCAGTAAGTACGCATGAGATGACTGGTTTTTCCTATTAATTGAAATCCTCTGGCACATGTTTATAAATGACAACTGCAAAATGAGTTAAAACAGCAGGATATTCAAGTCATTGTCGGCGATAGATGAACTTTTATCGTATAGTGTCAGGAGAAAACAAAAGATTGCGTTGGCTTAGTTCCATACTATGCCACCATTGTGCCTTCGTATCATATGAAAAGTTCTTTGTCAATGTCGCCAGAGGAGAAAGAAGAGACAAATGCGGCTGTAGAAAATGAGGCGTCAAATTACTAGAAACAGAACGATATTGTTCATGCAGCTGCATGCATTAAACTAAAACAGTTATATAAATACTTAGTTGAAAGGCAAGATAATTACTTGCCCGAACATACATATCATAACTACAACAGGGTTAACCAAAAGGATGTCTCCTAGTCATGTCTCTGTGTCATACAATCCTACGAACTTTTGCTAGTGTGAGCAGTACACATTTATCTGTTTCTCTGTTGTTCAAAGTTAAAATAAACTTTAAGTGATATAAACTCGGTTGAACTTATTCTTTAGAACGTTTAGCGTCATTAAAATTAACTCAAACCTAAAAGGATTGCCATTTGTCTTATCCTAATACCCATTTACCAAATTTTGTGGCGAATAATTAATAAAATTTTTTTTTTGGTGATTCTTTCATATAAAACTGTTCTTAAAAATAATATCCCAAACAGCTGGTTTGTTATTTAAAATGTGTATTAGAGGAAAACGAGCAGTTGTCTGGCAACACCCTCCAACTTCCACACTTGTACTTGTAAAGCCAGCCAACCATCAAGCACAAGTTAATGTATGAAAATCTTGCTAAATTACTTTTTGTAGGTTTGAAAATGCTTCCACAAAAATCTTAAAGAAATTCGTCGGCAATACTTTGCGGGGGGAAGATGTGCAATGGGCGGTGCGCGATGTTGGCAACTTATATAGTGCTTTTTATTACAACCATAAATAAAGTGAAAAAATATACAATTCAACCATAATTGTATGTCATTTCAACTATAAACAATGCAAAACTCTTTTAAAGTAACGCACACAATTGAAATGGGGGATAAAAAGGATTTTAGAACGTTTAAATATCAAATACGTGTGTATGGGAGCGTATATGGCTAAAGGTATACTCTTTAGTCGTTTGGTTTTCTTTGAAAAACAAACTTTAACTGGAAGAGTTTTTGGTTTAACGCCGTCTAAAATTTAGATTTGTGTGGACGACAACGACTTTTTGGAGTCGATGTAATTAGTTGAAAAGAAGCTTAAAAAAGAAGGTTAAAGAGTTTTAAAAGGAACATCTCAGTTAGTGTAATTACTGAACACTTCCAATCCCGCCAACAGCATTAGCAGAACAATATTTTGAACTAGCAAGGCTGATTAGAGTAACTGCTTTGCGTGGCCAGAGTTTACCCTCCAGCTACCACTACATTACCAGCACCAGCCTGCAGTAAGCCGGACTTATATTGTATACTTAACATTATGTTTCTACAGAGTGTCAGAATTAGAATCGTTAATAGAAATTATTCAGATATGTGCTCCCGTGTGTGAGTGGGCAATAAGATGGCATTTTTTTGCGAGAAGATTTTAAGTTCTTTTGGTGCCTCCTCAACTAAATTAAATTAATAAAAAATTACATAAATTATGATAAATTTTAAAATTTATCATTGCGGACACAAACCATAGGATTTAACAGCCTTCTGTTAACGTAATAACTTAGCTCTGTTAGACTTGTAATTCAGGGAAACTTACATTCTTGTCACATTTATTTATGGAATAAAAAAATTAATGTTGGAACAAGTGGGCGACTCCAAGAAGTTTGCAAAAACACAACAACCCATTAGAAACACGTACTAGCACTAAAGTTTTCTTATATTTAGAAGTTATACAAATCCTAAGGGTTCTCACGAGAACCGGAGAACGTGGGCGGCAAAAAATCACTAAGGTAGCTACCTTACAAAAATCGCAGTTTTTTGTCTTTTCTAATTACTGGCAAATATATAAGAAATATACTCGTATTTTACGACAAAAAAATGACTTGAAAAAGTAATATAAATGCCAGTCCAGCCAAAAAAAAATTTGGAATTTCATTTAAGGATGCCTTCCAGAAGAAGGGAATCATCGAATTACGCATCTTTTTTTATTTTTAGTTAAGTTTTTGCCATTTTATAATATTTTCACGTTTGGAATTCAACTTAAGGAGTAATTCAATGAGAAAGGAAAGAATTGGACGGCAAAAAATCACTAAGGTAGCTACCTTACAAAAATCGCAGTTTTTTTGTCTTTTCTAATTACTGGCAAATATATAAGAAATATACTCGTATTTTACGACAAAAAAATGACTTGAAAAAGTAATATAAATGCCAGTCCAGCCAAAAAAAAATTTGGAATTTCATTTAAGGATGCCTTCCAGAAGAAGGGAATCATCGAATTACGCATCTTTTTTTATTTTTAGTTAAGTTTTTGCCATTTTATAATATTTTCACGTTTGGAATTCAACTTAAGGAGTAATTCAATGAGAAAGGAAAGAATTGGACGGCAAAAAATCACTAAGGTAGCTACCTTACAAAAATCGCAGTTTTTTTGTCTTTTCTAATTACTGGCAAATATATAAGAAATATACTCGTATTTTACGACAAAAAAATGACTTGAAAAAGTAATATAAATGCCAGTCCAGCCAAAAAAAAATTTGGAATTTCATTTAAGGATGCCTTCCAGAAGAAGGGAATCATCGAATTACGCATCTTTTTTTATTTTTAGTTAAGTTTTTGCCATTTTATAATATTTTCACGTTTGGAATTCAACTTAAGGAGTAATTCAATGAGAAAGGAAAGAGTTGGACGGCAAAAAATCACTAAGGTAGCTACCTTACAAAAATCGCAATTTTTTGTCTTTTCTAATTACTGGCAAATATATAAGAAATATACTCGTATTTTACGACAAAAAAATGACTTGAAAAAGTAATATAAATGCCAGTCCAGCCAAAAAAAAATTTGGAATTTCATTTAAGGATGCCTTCCAGAAGAAGGGAATCATCGAATTACGCATCTTTTTTTATTTTTAGTTAAGTTTTTGCCATTTTATAATATTTTCACGTTTGGAATTCAACTTAAGGAGTAATTCAATGAGAAAGGAAAGAGTTGGACGGCAAAAAATCACTAAGGTAGCTACCTTACAAAAATCGCAATTTTTTGTCTTTTCTAATTACTGGCAAATATATAAGAAATATACTCGTATTTTACGACAAAAAAATGACTTGAAAAAGTAATATAAATGCCAGTCCAGCCAAAAAAAAATTTGGAATTTCATTTAAGGATGCCTTCCAGAAGAAGGGAATCATCGAATTACGCATCTTTTTTTACTTTTAGTTAAGTTTTTGCCATTTTATAATATTTTCACGTTTGGAATTCAACTTAAGGAGTAATTCAATGAGAAAGGCAAGAGTTGGACGGCAAAAAATCACTAAGGTAGCTACCTTACAAAAATCGCAGTTTTTTGTCTTTTCTAATTACTGGCAAATATATAAGAAATATACTCGTATTTTACGACAAAAAAATGACTTGAAAAAGTAATATAAATGCCAGTCCAGCCAAAAAAAAATTTGGAATTTCATTTAAGGATGCCTTCCAGAAGAAGGGAATCATCGAATTACGCATCTTTTTTTATTTTTATTTAAGTTTTTGCCATTTTATTATATTTTCACGTTTGGAATTCAACTTAAGGAGTAATTCAATGAGAAAGGAAAGAGTTGGACGGCAAAAAATCACTAAGGTAGCTACCTTACAAAAATCGCAATTTTTTGTCTTTTCCAATTACTGGCAAATATATAGGAAATATACTCGTATTTTAGGACAAAAAAATGACTTGAAAAAGTAATATAAATGCCAGTCCAGCCAAAAAAAAATTTGGAATTTCATTTAAGGATGCCTTCCAGAAGAAGGGAATCATCGAATTACGCATCTTTTTTTATTTTTAGTTAAGTTTTTGCCATTTTATAATATTTTCACGTTTGGAATTCAACTTAAGGAGTAATTCAATGAGAAAGGAAAGAGTTGGACGGCAAAAAATCACTAAGGTAGCTACCTTACAAAAATCGCAGTTTTTTGTCTTTTCTAATTACTGGCAAATATATAAGAAATATACTCGTATTTTACGACAAAAAAATGACTTGAAAAAGTAATATAAATGCCAGTCCAGCCAAAAAAAAATTTGGAATTTCATTTAAGGATGCCTTCCAGAAGAAGGGAATCATCGAATTACGCATCTTTTTTATTTTTAGTTAAGTTTTTGCCATTTTATAATATTTTCACGTTTGGAATTCAACTTAAGGAGTAATTCAATGAGAAAGGAAAGAGTTGGACGGCAAAAAATCACTAAGGTAGCTACCTTACAAAAATCGCAGTTTTTTGTCTTTTCTAATTACTGGCAAATATATAAGAAATATACTCGTATTTTACGACAAAAAAATGACTTGAAAAAGTAATATAAATGCCAGTCCAGCCAAAAAAAAATTTGGAATTTCATTTAAGGATGCCTTCCAGAAGAAGGGAATCATCGAATTACGCATCTTTTTTATTTTTAGTTAAGTTTTTGCCATTTTATAATATTTTCACGTTTGGAATTCAACTTAAGGAGTAATTCAATGAGAAAGGAAAGAGTTGGACGGCAAAAAATCACTAAGGTAGCTACCTTACAAAAATCGCAGTTTTTTGTCTTTTCTAATTACTGGCAAATATATAAGAAATATACTCGTATTTTACGACAAAAAAATGACTTGAAAAAGTAATATAAATGCCAGTCCAGCCAAAAAAAAATTTGGAATTTCATTTAAGGATGCCTTCCAGAAGAAGGGAATCATCGAATTACGCATCTTTTTTTATTCTTAGTTAAGTTTTTGCCATTTTATAATATTTTCACGTTTGGAATTCAACTTAAGGAGTAATTCAATGAGAAAGGAAAGAGTTGGACGGCAAAAAATCACTAAGGTAGCTACCTTACAAAAATCGCAGTTTTTTGTCTTTTCTAATTACTGGCAAATATATAAGAAATATACTCGTATTTTACGACAAAAAAATGACTTGAAAAAGTAATATAAATGCCAGTCCAGCCAAAAAAAAATTTGGAATTTCATTTAAGGATGCCTTCCAGAAGAAGGGAATCATCGAATTACGCATCTTTTTTTATTTTTAGTTAAGTTTTTGCCATTTTATAATATTTTCACGTTTGGAATTCAACTTAAGGAGTAATTCAATGAGAAAGGAAAGAGTTGGACGGCAAAAAATCACTAAGGTAGCTACCTTACAAAAATCGCAGTTTTTTGTCTTTTCTAATTACTGGCAAATATATAAGAAATATACTCGTATTTTACGACAAAAAAATGACTTGAAAAAGTAATATAAATGCCAGTCCAGCCAAAAAAAAATTTGGAATTTCATTTAAGGATGCCTTCCAGAAGAAGGGAATCCTCGAATTACGCATCTTTTTTTATTTTTATTTAAGTTTTTGCCATTTTATAATATTTTCACGTTTGGAATTCAACTTAAGGAGTAATTCAATGAGAAAGGAAAGAGTTGGACGGCAAAAAATCACTAAGGTAGCTACCTTACAAAAATCGCAGTTTTTTGTCTTTTCTAATTACTGGCAAATATATAAGAAATATACTCGTATTTTACGACAAAAAAATGACTTGAAAAAGTAATATAAATGCCAGTCCAGCCAAAAAAAAATTTGGAATTTCATTTAAGGATGCCTTCCAGAAGAAGGGAATCATCGAATTACGCATCTTTTTTTATTTTTAATTAAGTTTTTGCCATTTTATAATATTTTCACGTTTGGAATTCAACTTAAGGAGTAATTCAATGAGAAAGGAAAGAGTTGGACGGCAAAAAATCACTAAGGTAGCTACCTTACAAAAATCGCAGTTTTTTGTCTTTTCTAATTACTGGCAAATATATAAGAAATATACTCGTATTTTACGACAAAAAAATGACTTGAAAAAGTAA
Organism: Ormia ochracea; assembly: GCA_963402855.1. Taxonomy (NCBI): domain Eukaryota; kingdom Metazoa; phylum Arthropoda; class Insecta; order Diptera; family Tachinidae; genus Ormia; species Ormia ochracea. The sequence goes on along the minus strand of OY727106.1, from coordinate 56,901,276 downwards.
TATAAATGCCAGTCCAGCCAAAAAAAAATTTGGAATTTCATTTAAGGATGCCTTCCAGAAGAAGGGAATCATCGAATTACGCATCTTTTTTTATTTTTAGTTAAGTTTTTGCCATTTTATAATATTTTCACGTTTGGAATTCAACTTAAGGAGTAATTCAATGAGAAAGGAAAGAGTTGGACGGCAAAAAATCACTAAGGTAGCTACCTTACAAAAATCGCAGTTTTTTGTCTTTTCTAATTACTGGCAAATATATAAGAAATATACTCGTATTTTACGACAAAAAAATGACTTGAAAAAGTAATATAAATGCCAGTCCAGCCAAAAAAAAATTTGGAATTTCATTTAAGGATGCCTTCCAGAAGAAGGGAATCATCGAATTACGCATCTTTTTTTATTTTTAGTTAAGTTTTTGCCATTTTATAATATTTTCACGTTTGGAATTCAACTTAAGGAGTAATTCAATGAGAAAGGAAAGAGTTGGACGGCAAAAAATCACTAAGGTAGCTTCCTTACAAAAATCGCAGTTTTTTGTCTTTTCTAATTACTGGCAAATATATAAGAAATATACTCGTATTTTACGACAAAAAAATGACTTGAAAAAGTAATATAAATGCCAGTCCAGCCAAAAAAAAATTTGGAATTTCATTTAAGGATGCCTTCCAGAAGAAGGGAATCATCGAATTACGCATCTTTTTTTATTTTTAATTAAGTTTTTGCCATTTTATAATATTTTCACGTTTGGAATTCAACTTAAGGAGTAATTCAATGAGAAAGGAAAGAGTTGGACGGCAAAAAATCACTAAGGTAGCTACCTTACAAAAATCGCAGTTTTTTGTCTTTTCTAATTACTGGCAAATATATAAGAAATATACTCGTATTTTACGACAAAAAAATGACTTGAAAAAGTAATATAAATGCCAGTCCAGCCAAAAAAAAATTTGGAATTTCATTTAAGGATGCCTTCCAGAAGAAGGGAATCATCGAATTACGCATCTTTTTTTATTTTTAGTTAAGTTTTTGCCATTTTATAATATTTTCACGTTTGGAATTCAACTTAAGGAGTAATTCAATGAGAAAGGAAAGAGTTGGACGGCAAAAAATCACTAAGGTAGCTACCTTACAAAAATCGCAGTTTTTTGTCTTTTCTAATTACTGGCAAATATATAAGAAATATACTCGTATTTTACGACAAAAAAATGACTTGAAAAAGTAATATAAATGCCAGTCCAGCCAAAAAAAAATTTGGAATTTCATTTAAGGATGCCTTCCAGAAGAAGGGAATCATCGAATTACGCATCTTTTTTTATTTTTAGTTAAGTTTTTGCCATTTTATAATATTTTCACGTTTGGAATTCAACTTAAGGAGTAATTCAATGAGAAAGGAAAGAGTTGGACGGCAAAAAATCACTAAGGTAGCTACCTTACAAAAATCGCAGTTTTTTGTCTTTTCTAATTACTGGCAAATATATAAGAAATATACTCGTATTTTACGACAAAAAAATGACTTGAAAAAGTAATATAAATGCCAGTCCAGCCAAAAAAAAATTTGGAATTTCATTTAAGGATGCCTTCCAGAAGAAGGGAATCATCGAATTACGCATCTTTTTTTATTTTTAGTTAAGTTTTTGCCATTTTATAATATTTTCACGTTTGGAATTCAACTTAAGGAGTAATTCAATGAGAAAGGAAAGAGTTGGACGGCAAAAAATCACTAAGGTAGCTACCTTACAAAAATCGCAGTTTTTTGTCTTTTCTAATTACTGGCAAATATATAAGAAATATACTCGTATTTTACGACAAAAAAATGACTTGAAAAAGTAATATAAATGCCAGTCCAGCCAAAAAAAAATTTGGAATTTCATTTAAGGATGCCTTCCAGAAGAAGGGAATCATCGAATTACGCATCTTTTTTTATTTTTAGTTAAGTTTTTGCCATTTTATAATATTTTCACGTTTGGAATTCAACTTAAGGAGTAATTCAATGAGAAAGGAAAGAGTTGGACGGCAAAAAATCACTAAGGTAGCTACCTTACAAAAATCGCAGTTTTTTGTCTTTTCTAATTACTGGCAAATATATAAGAAATATACTCGTATTTTACGACAAAAAAATGACTTGAAAAAGTAATATAAATGCCAGTCCAGCCAAAAAAAAATTTGGAATTTCATTTAAGGATGCCTTCCAGAAGAAGGGAATCATCGAATTACGCATCTTTTTTTATTTTTAGTTAAGTTTTTGCCATTTTATAATATTTTCACGTTTGGAATTCAACTTAAGGAGTAATTCAATGAGAAAGGAAAGAGTTGGACGGCAAAAAATCACTAAGGTAGCTACCTTACAAAAATCGCAGTTTTTTGTCTTTTCTAATTACTGGCAAATATATAAGAAATATACTCGTATTTTACGACAAAAAAATGACTTGAAAAAGTAATATAAATGCCAGTCCAGCCAAAAAAAAATTTGGAATTTCATTTAAGGATGCCTTCCAGAAGAAGGGAATCATCGAATTACGCATCTTTTTTTATTTTTAGTTAAGTTTTTGCCATTTTATAATATTTTCACGTTTGGAATTCAACTTAAGGAGTAATTCAATGAGAAAGGAAAGAGTTGGACGGCAAAAAATCACTAAGGTAGCTACCTTACAAAAATCGCAGTTTTTTGTCTTTTCTAATTACTGGCAAATATATAAGAAATATACTCGTATTTTACGACAAAAAAATGACTTGAAAAAGTAATATAAATGCCAGTCCAGCCAAAAAAAAATTTGGAATTTCATTTAAGGATGCCTTCCAGAAGAAGGGAATCATCGAATTACGCATCTTTTTTTATTTATAGTTAAGTTTTTGCCATTTTATAATATTTTCACGTTTGGAATTCAACTTAAGGAGTAATTCAATGAGAAAGGAAAGAGTTGGACGGCAAAAAATCACTAAGGTAGCTACCTTACAAAAATCGCAGTTTTTTGTCTTTTCTAATTACTGGCAAATATATAAGAAATATACTCGTATTTTACGACAAAAAAATGACTTGAAAAAGTAATATAAATGCCAGTCCAGCCAAAAAAAAATTTGGAATTTCATTTAAGGATGCCTTCCAGAAGAAGGGAATCATCGAATTACGCATCTTTTTTTATTTTTAGTTAAGTTTTTGCCATTTTATAATATTTTCACGTTTGGAATTCAACTTAAGGAGTAATTCAATGAGAAAGGAAAGAGTTGGACGGCAAAAAATCACTAAGGTAGCTACCTTACAAAAATCGCAGTTTTTTGTCTTTTCTAATTACTGGCAAATATATAAGAAATATACTCGTATTTTACGACAAAAAAATGACTTGAAAAAGTAATATAAATGCCAGTCCAGCCAAAAAAAAATTTGGAATTTCATTTAAGGATGCCTTCCAGAAGAAGGGAATCATCGAATTACGCATCTTTTTTATTTTTAGTTAAGTTTTTGCCATTTTATAATATTTTCACGTTTGGAATTCAACTTAAGGAGTAATTCAATGAGAAAGGAAAGAGTTGGACGGCAAAAAATCACTAAGGTAGCTACCTTACAAAAATCGCAGTTTTTTGTCTTTTCTAATTACTGGCAAATATATAAGAAATATACTCGTATTTTACGACAAAAAAATGACTTGAAAAAGTAATATAAATGCCAGTCCAGCCAAAAAAAAATTTGGAATTTCATTTAAGGATGCCTTCCAGAAGAAGGGAATCATCGAATTACGCATCTTTTTTTATTCTTAGTTAAGTTTTTGCCATTTTATTATATTTTCACGTTTGGAATTCAACTTAAGGAGTAATTCAATGAGAAAGGAAAGAGTTGGACGGCAAAAAATCACTAAGGTAGCTACCTTACAAAAATCGCAGTTTTTTGTCTTTTCTAATTACTGGTAAATATATAGGAAATATACTCGTATTTTAAGACAAAAAATTGACTAGAAAAAGTAATATAAATGCCAGTTCAGCCGAAAAAAATTTGGAATTTCATTTAAGGATGCCTTCCAGAAGAAGGGAATCATCGAATTACGCATCTTTTTTTATTTTTAGTTAAGTTTTTGCCATTTTATAATATTTTCACGTTTGGAATTCAACTTAAGGAGTAATTCAATGAGAAAGGAAAGAGTTGGACGGCAAAAAATCACTAAGGTAGCTACCTTACAAAAATCGCAGTTTTTTGTCTTTTCTAATTACTGGCAAATATATAAGAAATATACTCGTATTTTACGACAAAAAAATGACTTGAAAAAGTAATATAAATGCCAGTCCAGCCAAAAAAAAATTTGGAATTTCATTTAAGGATGCCTTCCAGAAGAAGGGAATCATCGAATTACGCATCTTTTTTTATTTTTAGTTAAGTTTTTGCCATTTTATAATATTTTCACGTTTGGAATTCAACTTAAGGAGTAATTCAATGAGAAAGGAAAGAGTTGGACGGCAAAAAATCACTAAGGTAGCTACCTTACAAAAATCGCAGTTTTTTGTCTTTTCTAATTACTGGCAAATATATAAGAAATATACTCGTATTTTACGACAAAAAAATGACTTGAAAAAGTAATATAAATGCCAGTCCAGCCAAAAAAAAATTTGGAATTTCATTTAAGGATGCCTTCCAGAAGAAGGGAATCATCGAATTACGCATCTTTTTTTATTTTTATTTAAGTTTTTGCCATTTTATAATATTTTCACGTTTGGAATTCAACTTAAGGAGTAATTCAATGAGAAAGGAAAGAGTTGGACGGCAAAAAATCACTAAGGTAGCTACCTTACAAAAATCGCAGTTTTTTGTCTTTTCTAATTACTGGCAAATATATAAGAAATATACTCGTATTTTACGACAAAAAAATGACTTGAAAAAGTAATATAAATGCCAGTCCAGCCAAAAAAAAATTTGGAATTTCATTTAAGGATGCCTTCCAGAAGAAGGGAATCATCGAATTACGCATCTTTTTTATTTTTAGTTAAGTTTTTGCCATTTTATAGTATTTTCACGTTTGGAATTCAACTTAAGGAGTAATTCAATGAGAAAGGAAAGAGTTGGACGGCAAAAAATCACTAAGGTAGCTACCTTACAAAAATCACAGTTTTTTGTCTTTTCTAATTACTGGCAAATATATAAGAAATATACTCGTATTTTACGACAAAAAAATGACTTGAAAAAGTAATATAAATGCCAGTTCAGCCGAAAAAAATTTGGAATTTCATTTAAGGATGACTTCCAGAATAAGGGAATCATCAGAGAGAGCATCTTTTTCACTTTCAGTCAAGTTTTTTGCATTTTATCGTATTTTCACGTTTGGAATTCAACCTAAGGAGTAATTCAATGAGAAAGGAAAGAGTTGGACGGCAAAAAATCACTAAGGTAGCTACCTTACAAAAATCACAGTTTTTTGTCTTTTCTAATTACTGGCAAATATATAAGAAATATACTCGTATTTTACGACAAAAAAATGACTTGAAAAAGTAATATAAATGCCAGTCCAGCCAAAAAAAAATTTGGAATTTCATTTAAGGATGCCTTCCAGAAGAAGGGAATCATCGAATTACGCATCTTTTTTTATTTTTAATTAAGTTTTTGCCATTTTATTATATTTTCACGTTTGGAATTCAACTTAAGGAGTAATTCAATGAGAAAGGAAAGAGTTGGACGGCAAAAAATCACTAAGGTAGCTACCTTACAAAAATCGCAGTTTTTTGTCTTTTCTAATTACTGGCAAATATATAAGAAATATACTCGTATTTTACGACAAAAAAATGACTTGAAAAAGTAATATAAATGCCAGTCCAGCCAAAAAAAAATTTGGAATTTCATTTAAGGATGCCTTCCAGAAGAAGGGAATCATCGAATTACGCATCTTTTTTTATTTTTAGTTAAGTTTTTGCCATTTTATTATATTTTCACGTTTGGAATTCAACTTAAGGAGTAATTCAATGAGAAAGGAAAGAGTTGGACGGCAAAAAATCACTAAGGTAGCTACCTTACAAAAATCGCAATTTTTTGTCTTTTCCAATTACTGGCAAATATATAGGAAATATACTCGTATTTTAGGACAAAAAAATGACTTGAAAAAGTAATATAAATGCCAGTCCAGCCAAAAAAAAATTTGGAATTTCATTTAAGGATGCCTTCCAGAAGAAGGGAATCATCAAATAGAGAATCATTTCCACTTTTAGTCAAGTTTGCCATTAAGGGATGAATTTCACGTGAACGGAAACTATTTAAGAGTTACTACATGCTGGATATACTTTAATTTTTATCCAATTTATGATTTACTGTTTTTTTAACAAATGCAGACTGCAAAGCTTGTTCGCTTGTCTACAAAAGAAACACTCAGCATCTGTACACTGAAAGAGGAAAAATAAATTTTAATAAAAAAAGCATTTTTCAAAAAATTTTTTTGAAAATGTTACTTAATCAGATAAATTTTGAGAAATTAAAAAAATTGATCTATGGGTTCAGTTTTCCTCTATGTATTGAAAGGAATGAAGAAATGGAATAAAATACTGTGATTTGCATTCGATATAATTCTGCTAGTAATTTCTCTCATTGTATGAACTATCTTATGCCGCGCTTGCCACATAACACAATCGCACAATTATTTACTTTTTTTTTTATATCATCTTGTACTTCATAAATTGTCTTTGAAAGCAATTCACACATGAGAATTATTATTTATGCCATTCCAAGCATTTCTAGAGTCCCATAATTAGGCTCTGGCATTTTATCATGTGCAACTAATGGATTCTTTTTTGTTGTTGTTTTTTTTTTAAACAAGATGAATTCACCGCATAACACGTTCTTAATTGCATTCCAGTTAAAATATTTGTTCGGAAAAGGGATTTCCTCTACTTTATATTCTGGAGATGAGATAATAAACTTGTGCAGCACATTAAAAAGCATAAAATGGAAAATGGAAAATAAGAAAAAAGTATTAAAACTGAGTTTTAAGTTGCGGAAAATTCCGTTGCTACACGAATAAAATCTAGAGGAGATACTCGTAATTTGCCTTTTAGTTTTCATTAAATCTTTTTAAGGAAATTGTAAATAGAAGACCAGAAAAAAGGAGGAGTGGAAAGCAGAAGCTTAAAAACATAAATATTTAATTTTAAAAGCAGAAGCAGATTAAGTTAAAATTGTAGTAGTGTCAGTACGCTAAAATGCAACTTAGGTTCCCTTTATTCGACTGATATATTTCAGATATTGGCTTAAATGTTCTTCTTTACATTTGACGACGAGCTTACGAATGTGCATGACATTTCCTAGAAGCAGATGCCAGCAGCATGTTTGCAATATGGAATTCCTGTTTCTAGAACTTTCGTATATCATGGTTTGATGTCGCATAATTTAATGAAACTAGTCCACCTTCTCGGAATACTAAAAAAGGAATACAGTAAGGTCTTATTATACGTGGTGAATACGCTTTACAGAAAAGCGCATCTGGAAAAGTCACATCACTAAAGATGAGATAAGTTGCTTAATTTTCTGGAATCGTCTAAAAACAAAACAACTTCAAATTAAATTAAAACGTCATGAAAAATTTTATATAGATCAAAAGCAATAGACTGCTTAATCCATTCCTTAAAATGTCTGAAAGAAATGCGTATGAAAAAGCTTAATTATTCAAATGGTTTGCATCGTTGGCGGATTCAGAAGACACTGTCTTTACAGTAGTTATTCGCGGTGAAAGCGATAGATTTTCATAAGAGAGTGAGAGAGAGAGAGAGGAATGGTGGCGGATAAGTATATGTACATATAGAATGGTGCAGCAGCGTCTGGGGTGCCGAAGTAGCTGCTGTTAAGACAATTTATTGCACTCATTGTTTTATTTCACCGATGAAGCACTACAGCGGAATACAGGTGAACAAGTGTACTGATTATCCTTTGCCGCATGAGAAAAATTCTTGATAACTTTATTTTATGACTATCGGATGTTGGGATCGAATCCTTATTCAATTGCAGTTGAGGCAACTTCTTTTGAAAATATGTATATATTTTTTTTTGCATTTTTATTGTCACCAAATAAAATAAAAATTTTTCAATGCAAATTATTTCTGAAATAAACATTTTCTATGTCGCATTGCAAAAAATTATTTTCTGTTTATCAGAACACGAACATAAAGATGAACGGAATGTGATTTCTATAATTTAATGAATTCCCCTCATAATATGTTTTACAAAAAGAAGAAAAAGGAAAAAAGGAATCCCATGAAGGATCCAATTGAAAAAGTAACTTTTTAACAAACAATATTGGCCTAATAGACGCCCAAGGCAACCGAACATAAAGATAATTCCCGTTGTTGGGCATTGAGAAAATGAAGTGCTATTTTTATGTGAGGAGGGTGCACCCATGCATACTTCGTCAGTGTGGCTGCGTAAAACTTTTCCCTTATTTTTGTTTGTAAATTAAAAAAAGAAGAACAAAAAAGAAGAAACTAAGTAAAACTTTCGTATAGAAATTCAAAATGTCGAAGTTTCTTTATGCCTATGGAAGTGTGTGTGGGGGGTGTCTGTTTGTGATATAGAATGTACATACTTTGTTATTATTCTGCCTGTGTCCATTTATTCAATCCAATCCAATTGCAATGAATTTACCCCAGAGGTATAAAATAAAATTATACTACGAAGGCACATAAACCAAGTACGTACAAATAAATTCTTACTGGGTACAGGGGAATTTTGGGTGACATGAAGACTTTATGTGTATTCTTAGTTTCCATTTAGTTTAATTCAATGATTTTGCCTTTTTGCAAACTGGAAAACAAAAAGGGAATTCCAGAGCAGATGACACTCGTTTCCCTTCTGATGCCTAAAACACTTAACAGATTCGCCACATCAAGCTGCAGGACTCCAAATGTCGTTGCCTACTCATGTAGCTCCGTAGTCAGGACAACCTATTTGTGCGGGGTCTTTTAAAATGTTTCTTATTATTTCAAAATTAGACAAGCTCATTTCTTATTAAATTACAACTAGAGATCCTTTACAAACGTAATAATTCTCTTCAATTTAAATCTTTTATCCTGAGATTCTGTTGGATACCTGAGAGAGCGAGTATGAATCATTTTAAAATTTTTGTTCTGAATAAAATAGTACAAATGTCGCTCTAACTTTGGAATAATTTTTACATTTTGTGGATAAGACAAAAATGCCTGGCGCAAGAACGCCTGATTAACTTGAAAGCCCAGCTGATGATATTTTTGTTACGTTAAAATTATTTATTTATTTTTCTTTAATTTTTGACAGTTTAAGTGTTTTTTGAGAGGCTCAGTTGTTTCGTTTCGTGCTGTGATCTTTTTTTTAAGAACTAGAAATTTATTTGAAATATAGATTACGAGTTTTCCCTGTATGTCGTTCTGTGTTATAATCTGGCTTTATAATTTCCAGACCCAAGCCACCCTGTAATCTCATAGTCTCCCTAATAGTGCTGCTCTCATTAGATAATTAAAGTAACAAGTTTTCTGCAAAAAAAAAAAAACCAAAAAAGATTTTTCAAAAAGATCTATGCAATGCTAATCAAGTATTTCCCAGGGCTTTGCTTAAGGGCATTCGTTATCAACAATTTTCCCCTCTTTATCTGTTTTTAGGTTTATTGTGAAAGGAAGTAAACAAGCCAATTCATGTGCATACTCGCACAACAACATTTGAATGGGCATGTCCTGTTGTGGTTGTTAATATTGAAAGACTTCAATAAAAATCATATGGATTAAGAGTATAAATACAAAGCCTCAAAGCATTTGGGCTTAAAGCCACAAGAAACATTTATTTATCGTTGATACAAACAGTTTAAAGCAAATTCATTTATTAAAAGAGAAAGCGAGTTTAAATATTAAATCAAATGGAAATTTACTTTCTACCAAAAACTTATTTTTTGATCGTTTGAATTGGAAATGAAATGACATAACATTTTCATTTGTATGGTCGTGCACTCTTATATATTTACATGTGTAAGTGAGAAGGCTGTTAATGCCTGTAAAAGTCTGAACGGCGTTTTTAGAATAATTAATAAATACAAATTATCCAATTGAATATAAATGATTAATAATGCACACTTTAAACAAAAGTCTTATTAATTTTGTTGAACCCAATAAGTGGTTAAGAAACAACGGTTTCATCACTTGATTTTAAAGACAATGCTAGCCAGGAGGACTCAGAACACATTCGCCCAATCCACTCAGATAATATTAAAAAGCAAAAAACCTGTGGCACTTAATTAATAAAAGGCAGTTAGCAAAAAGATTGATGCACTTCAATGGATTGCGACCCATTTTTACGAAAATAATATTTTTATTATGCAGCTTAAGTAATGCAGTTCGTTTTATTCTTTTCAAAGCTGTGGAAATAAAAAAATTTGACGATTTACAAAAAAAAATTTGGTATCGTTTAAAAAAGAAAATGTTGTTGAAAAATTAAAACAAAAAATAATTTTTTTTTGCAATAAACAAATAGAATTCATTAGAAAAGTTAAAAGCTTAAAAAAGTTAATTACTTCAATTAACTTTAAAAGTTTTCTAAGATTTCTGATATTAACTTTGATCTCTTTGCTTAAAAGCTCTAATTAGCCTATTTTTATACTTTTCAAATGTCTACTGTATTAATGTTAGTTTGCTATTCTTGCTATTTTTTATTATTTCGAATGTATATACCAAATGTGGTAATATATTAATTTTTTTACCTCTGGTAATATACATTTTTAATTCATCTTTTTTACATCATCAAATAGAATAAATTACTTTGTTTGAATGTAACAAACATGAAACATGTGTTTTCGTAATACACTTAAAATATGGTGTATCACCATATACGCCATTTTTATTAGATTTCATAAAGTATAAAGCATATAAGATATTCACTTTCGTGTGAATGAATCGTTCTAATGTGTGGGATAGTGAAACAAGGCCTTAAAAGAAATCACTTATTTATCAAGACTTGTGAGAATCTAATTTTTAGCTTATATAAAAAGAGCAAAAGGGAAATTCTTCTTCTATCATCTATATCATCTTCAGAACCTTAAGGAGTACAGTGTATGCAACTGTAGATATCGAGTGTGCACTGTATTAAAGGTATTTTAAATAATTAACGATTTCAAAAGAATTTAATAAAAAAAAAACGGTAAAGAAAGTCATTATAAGCTGCCATAAAGTCATTTTACTTGCTTATTAACAAAGGAAGCATTTTACGAAGTTTCTCCGAAAAAATAAGACCCTCTTTTAGTAATTTAACAAGGTGTCAAAAAGCTTAGATGTCTTTTGGCCTAAGTGAATGCTCGTAGACCGGTGATAAACTGAATATTTTTGATTGTTGTTTCGTTGTAGATCTTTCACAATGAAATAATTCGAGTAAATAAGTAAATTGCTCTTAAAATGACTTTATAGGTATAATAAATCATTAAATTTAACAATATATGTATATGTATAATCATATTATAACATCGTGTGAAGAGCAACAAATTTAATACCACCACCAAAGAATAAAGAATTTTTGCCATCTGGTCTGCACGAATAATACCAGTCTTAAGATTCCCAAACGCTACACAAGAATACCGCTGAGTTTACATCAAATGGACATCCAACATCAGTTTCTTTTAATTTCCGTTACAAAAACAATTTTATATTAATTAGAAAAAAAAACGGAAATAAAGGAAGTAAATACCATCAACTAAGCCGTTCAAACATCATTATTATATTAAATGAATTTCATTTACCAGCAACTTAATTATTACAAGATGGCGCGTTTCGCATGAAGACAATTATTGGGATAGATAGACAAAGGAAAAGAACAATACAACAATCTAAGCAACTGAGTTTCTGTTTATTTCTTCAAGAAAATATTGCTCTTTAATAAAATTCATATTTAAAATTTTCATCAACTTACCCATGATTAAAATCCGCTTGAATAGCTGATTAACTTAACTTAAATATAATAATTTTGCAAACGCACTTTCGTTGTTTTAGGCCGTGTTTATGTGCCGTAAGTCAATAGAGTCGTAATAATACAAAAGAAATTCCTACATCAAGCCATAATAAAGATGAGATGCAAATAACAAAAACATTTAAGCAAACAGTGAGCTTGAACCAACTTGTTAAATTTTTTTTATTTTTATGGTTTGTTCTGTTTCTACACTTTGTATGTTTTCAATTTTTCCTTCTACTTTACACTAATTCTTGCTGAGCTGTGCGAGTATGTGTGCGTATGTTAGTTAATTAATTTTACTAAGCTGGGTTTGGTTTTCGTTTAAATGTTAACTGGTTAAGGCATTTTTATATTTCTCTTTGCAAATATAGATTATATGTTTTCATTTAGTTTTTCTGCTAAATAATACTTTTAGCTAAAAACCAACAAGCTTGCAAAACGAAAAAAAAAACTATGAATGAATGCAATTTTAACATAAATTACTACGCGTAAGCAGAATTAAATCACAACAAAATAAAACTTCCGCAAATGGAAAACAACCACCATCAAACTTTGTTACCAGTAAACTGAATTACCATTTACTACAGTTTATTTGTAATAAGCTTCCTCTAGTCACAAACACCTACACGTAATAATACAACAAAAATCTAGAGTTGCATTTCACATCAAAAAGTATTGAAACTAGAGCCGACAATGGTAATCCAGGCGAACTGAACACAGGTGACAGCGGATTATTATTACGCGCAGATTATTTTTTTATGTGTTTACAAAATGTGAACATTAATCAGTAACAACAACAAGAACAAGTGTGTTTTCTTTGAAAAAAGAGTGTTGTTAATCAATTATTTCAATATATTACAAATAAGGGTAAGGCAAATCTGATTTTATAGCAGGAAACACCAAAACATCCTAAATCGAAAGACATCAAAAACTATTGTACATGTAACTATTACATTAATATTTTTATCCAAACAATGAATGTGCAAAAATCAGCGGATATTTTTCACGATTACGAAGCTTTCAAAGTTCATTAGTACGTATATATACGTGTATATACATTTGCATGCACATGGGAATTCGCTTTCACGTACTTGTTGTCAATTCCAAGTATTAGCAATTGCGTACAACACTCGTATGCTGACACCTGGTATTGAATTCGCCTTATTGATAATAATTATTAAAGTAAATGCCTCTTTCTAACATTATACGCTATTATATGACACGCCCTGTTGCAGGAAGTACCCATGTACTATGAAGTTCGGAAAACGTTACTAGCATCCAACTATCAAAGGCGGTTTTTTGTGAATTAAATATCTTTGATAAAAATATATTTGTTCGTATTAATTTTTGAATGTGTGTTTGAAAAGAGCAAAAAGTTAATTATATTTGCAATATGTGACACATGCCATTAATTTTATACTGTAGTGTTTGCTGGCATAACCCTATTCTGTTTAATTGCTTTCCATCACACAAAAAAAACTTGCGGATATCCAGACTTCCTTCTTAAGTTTTTCTCATTTTCCACGCTCAAATTTGTGTCAAAGGTATCTAGTAAAGTTTTACATACAATGCACATAATCGAGGTAACTAAAAACGAAATTAGAGAAATTTACGCCTCTAGTGAATTTTAAAATTTATCCACCTAGAATTAATATTTGTTAATCCACAAATGCAGTTCTGAAATGTCCCTCTAATGCGAACAAGTCACCACTGTACCTCGTGCAACGTAACGAAAAGTGTGAAATTATAACATTGGTCTTACAATTAATATGTGGCATTAAGTAAAATAGTGCTGCATGTTACATATGACGAGTATAACAAAGGCAGATGGCATGATTTGATATCTACTGAATTTATCGATAACAAAAATCTCTGGGTAAGCGATTTTTCTTTTAAATTTTCAAAAACGAATACAATGGCTTGTTTGAAATCTTTAATTGTCTTTTAATTAAAATTTGTCGAACAATTTATAATTAAAAAACTTTTACTGTGGCCTTAAAAACATTTTTTTTTTATCAGCGGGAATTTTTTCGAAATTAAGATTTTTTCTTAGACTTTTTTGAAAGTTTTCGAAATTAAAAAATTTAAATGTTCTCATTTCCATTTTTCAAATTTACTATTTACCCAACGTCATTAGCGAATGTTATCTAAGCGATTTGCCAATTGTTATCTAAGTTCTCTTTAGTAATATTTGCGCTTTCTAGCGTCAGGCTTTGAAAAAACTTCTTTATATATTTTTTAATGCTGAACTTGTCTTTTTATTACGTTTTCACCTTTATTTTATGTTTTAGGATATATTTCGTGAATATTTCGTGTATATTTCGTATATATTTCTTAGAAATATATCAAAGCGCTTTTTAGTGTCAAGCTCTGAGTTTTCCGAACTGGCGATGTGATGTGTAATGGGAAGGCATTGATATACTTATTAAGAGAGAACAATATATTGAAGTATATCCAACCCTGCTGCTGAAATGCAACTGTGATTATAAGCCCACAACTAAACAGATGTTATTATTTGTCATTTTCTCATTTCACAATTACGTTTTTCTATGAAGTTATTGTCTTTTGTTTTCAATTGGAAAAATTTAGGAACGACATCAATTCTAACTCCAATAAATAATTCACGGGATACTAAATTACGGCAAAGATACGGTTCTTCATTTGAAAGTTGCTTTTAAAAGATTTCTCCTATTCCGTGTCTATGGTAATTTGTATTAAATATCGGATGAAACTTTTTATCCAACAACAAAAAATAATTATCTACCATGCCTTGAGGAAGTTTGATTAAATTGCAATTATCGAATTGTTTCCCATAAGTGAAACAATAATCTTTACGGATGTGGCCGTTCTCATAAAAATTAAGCCGTTATTGCAACTTGTGCTAAAAATGTCCAGAAACATAAACAAAAACATTTTCGTCTTATACAAACCTCAGCGTTAAGCAATCTTTCTATATTTATTTCAAAGAAAAGATTATGTTTGGCATTGAATGAAAACTATTCCACTGAGTATTTTCTCTATCGAAACTATATTTTTAAAAACTAAACGAAATTACAAACCTTTTTAAAGTTGGTGTTATTATTTAATTTTTAAGTTTTATAAAAAAAAATTATTGTGTATATATTAAAAGTTGTCCTCCTTTTATACAACGAAGACACCTAAAAATTTAACAAAAGTATTAAATAATACATACTTATTATTAATTGTATTACAAAGTGTGTTGCGGTTAGAATAACATGTAGATATACAATCCTGATTGTTATTTTATTAATTTATATATTTCTGAAGAGCTTTAGATAAAATTGGCGCAAAAATAACAAAGAAATTCTATTTTTTTAACCTTATATAAAGTTTTTCAGATATATTTATGCCGTAAACATAAATAACTTTTTGTTTACAAAAAAAATCTCAATTTGTATGACAAAGACAGTATGAAAAATTTTGTCGTTAGTTATCACTCTCTCCACAAATTCGGCTTTAACACAGTTGCTTTTATTTCGTCGAGTCTATTTAGTCTATGGATTTTATTTGCCATTTTACAACATTATGGCAACAATATTTATGCAATTTCAACGCAACACTGCGCTACTAGGTCTCCAATTTCATTAAATATTTATCGCCCCTATTAAAATGGTAGAAATTGTGTGTGCGAACGGAGCTAGACATCATTAATCACGCATTGTTTTTCCACGGTTAAGTGAAAGAAAATTTATGAAGTTTATCTTAAAATCTTAAATATTTTTGCAAAATCTTATAGTAGTTTACAAAATATAATATAAAAATGTAAGAATATGCATTCATAATTAAATAAAAGGCAATTAAAAAATGAAATGAAAATGGCAATGAAAAGTGATGATAAAAAGAAAAATGGCAAGAAAATTGACCATGGCAGTGAACGAAGTCGACATGAATTCATCGTTGACGGCGGCACAACGAAACTTTTTGCGACGAGTAAGAAATAAATGCGAGATTTTTGTACATAATTTTGGGAATAAATTTCAGATTTATGTTGTAGCTGCATGTCTGGCGACTTGTTTATATGTAAAACTGAATTATTGTATAGAATATATATAATGCTTCTTAATTGTTCATACTGCAACACAACATTAATTATTTTCTGTTATGATTTTTAACTAAGATTAGGGTTTAAAGCTATTCCATTGAAATACTTGGTTTTTGACCCGATATATAGTGACATACTATAATTCATGCAATAAGTGGAAAATATAGCTTAACTTATTTCTTTTGAAAAGAAATTAAAAAATAAAAACAAATCATGTACAAAGAATTTCACACAAAATCCTGATGTAGAAAAAATTTATAAAAAATATAAATATACATAAATATAAAAACTTTTCGAAAAACAGTTTAATTTTTAATTATTTTTAGTTGTGAAGCTTAACTTTGTTGGTTCCATTTTTGGAAAATATTTCCATATTTTTGTTTTTGATTTTAATTTACAGTGTGGTGTATAACTTGCCATATGATTTACTCAAAAATATGGCATTTCTGTGGTCTCCCTCTTGTGAATGCTACATTTTCCCATTTGGTTCGATTCTTTTTTGTGTTTGAACAATTCTTGTTTTATACTTTCGAAACAAATAATCAATATGCATACTTTATTATTTTTTTAATATTTTAAGTTTTTTTTTATACACACATATGTATGTATACTGTGAAGTTGAGGCCTCGTTTCACTATCCTACACCCTAGAACAATTCATTCACATTGAAATGTGATAACTATTTTAAGAACTCGGAACAAAATCACGTTGCTGGTGCCACGCTGTCATTTAAATAAAGCCAGTTCGGATTTTATTTGTTTAAAACTACTGTTACTGACAACGGCGGCTTGTTGTGGAGTTTGGTTTTGGCGGCTTGGTTAAGTGTAAAATAGTTGTACTTATTTGATAAAGTGATGGAATATATTTTTGCTGAAAAATTTTGTGTTTGCTAAAAACTATATATTCACACGTATTGGTGGATGTGTGTGCATATAAAATCTGTGCAGAAGTTTTTTTGACTATGGACTAATTAATATAGTTTTTGGAAAATGCATGTATTTGGTTGAGTAAGTAGAAAACTTTGGTTTAATAAATATGTACGTATGTATAGATGTAAGCATTTATCTATATAACTGTGAAAATATTTGTTCGCATTGAAATCGGTTTTATAGAAGTGTATGTGTGTGTTCATGCATAAATAAGTACATATCTATGGTATCGATAAGATGTAATATTTTATCTTTAAAATTGCCTAAATGTTGTAATTCAATATTTCAAAAATTAAGAAAACAAACCCTTAAACAAAGTGCGGTAGGATTAAATTAATGGGAGCACACAATTAAAAGGTATCCACCGCCTCTTGCTGTATCTAACAGAAGAAATACAATGATGACGATTTTATTAAAATAGAAAGATGCATCCAGATGTGTGTATATTCCTAACTTGAATTTGGCGTATGTTCTTATATGTACATAAATATTTACTGATATGTAAGTACATAAGCATGTATGGATATACATTTGTGCCTTGTTTTATTTTGGCTTTTTATTTGGCTTATTCAAAGATGTTCAATAATGATGCCGCAAAGTTGTTATTTTCCATTCTTTATTGTTGGTTTTTTTTTGCAGCATGTCAAAATATTACAACTTTTTCTGCTACGTTCTACAGTAATAAAGTAATCCAGACAAAATTTTTAAATAAATTAACTTTATAGTCATGTAGTACATGTAGATATGTATATATATACATACAATGAATTGTCCGATTGTTAAATTATCATTAAGTGCATTGCTATAAATATGCAAGCACATATCCATACATATATAAGTATATATATATATATATATATATATATATATATATATATATATAAATAAATATGTCAATATGCATGCATTTGTATACATGAATTTTTAGTCCTTTTTACGGCTAAAAATATCAAAATAAAGTTTATAACTAAAGATATTTCCAAAGAATTCAAATGGTATCACAATTTAGATCCACAACTATTTTGTTGAGTTTGTTTGAATACATTCATTCTTAAGTAAGGATGAATGTTAACTAATGAAATGTTACTAGCAGTAAAGCAATGCAGGTTGAAAACGCACGTTGGATTAGCAATAGCAATATGTCCAAAAAAAAAAACCAATCTATTGTAGTTAGCAAATAAAAGTCGCCAGTATTGAATATTACTCAGAAATATGCAGTTAGCGTAAGGCAATCTATAAGGCTTACTAAATACTATAACATTTTTAGCATAAAATCAATTTGGTAATGAATGAGAGAGCGGAATGATAATATTAAATCGAAATCAATTTATCATGTAACAACAAACACATAGCAAATAGAACCACAAAAAGAACTCAACTTAATAGACTACATCAAATTTTCAGGAAAAAAATTTAAGAAAACTGAACGTAAATTTCACTTTCTGAAATTATAGTGTTGTTGAGAAAGTAGTGTAAAAATTTGGTTAAATAACTGGCAGTGTTCTTGTCAGACCATGAAATGAGTCTTAATATTTTTGTAAGGCTATTTCACATGCTAAGGTTTTGTTGCGGAAATGTTCTTAGCTTCTCCTAAACTTTCGTTCGTGTCTCGACATGATAAATATTAATTTGTTTATTTTAAAAATTTCTATTGATGGTAGCAGTAGTGGGATGACTATTGTGATGGCAATGACTTTGAAATTATTCCGATTGAATGTGTTTATCTTAAAAAGAATTTTCATTCATCATCATTTTTTGGCAACTGGTAAAAATATTCATGCGTACATAAATAGTGGGTGTTTTTTTTTGCTCCTTGATGTAACCGTTGTGCTCAGCGTAAATTTTCCGAATTTCTTTAGGAACTTCTTCAACATATTTAATATAATTTCTCAACTTTGAAACCGTTAAACGAATTATGTTGACTGGAAATAATTGGGTGAACCGAAATGTCATCACAGTTTGACATTCTCAGTTCTCAAACCACATTTATCGATATCAATAGTTCTTATGCACCTTAAAAAAATACCCTTTACGTATATATACATATGTATATCGTTGCCGTAATGTATTGTAGAAAGGCTTTAACTTATTTAATTTTTTTTTTTGATATTTCTATCCTTGATTCCATAATACGCCATTTATATGTAAAGTGGAATGTTTCGGTTAAAATTAGTAAAATTATGATAAGCTGAAACAAGAATTTTCAAATATAAATTTTTAATAAATATTCTAATCCTGTGTAATAAAAAAAATAGTTAAATTCTATATTTAAGTAGCATTGTACTCGTATATATATCTGCGAACATACATATGTATATATGTAGTACGTATGTAGTTCATTATATCAAAGATGCAAAAAAAAACTTGCTTTAAATATGTAACTGCGCATGATTTTAATTTCACAAAATTATTTGTTTACTTTTTTTATTAGTTTTTTTTTTAATTCCTTTCTAATAGTTTGTTGAAAATCGCATACATAATGAATAATAATAAACATTTTACGCTTCTGAGGAGAAAAAAAAATTTTGTTTTTAGCACTGCGACCGTGTTGAAAAATTTTTGACAAGCAGCAAACTGAAAAATTTCAATAAAAAATATTTACTAAATTTTATGAAATCAGAAAAAAATAAAATTAATTGAATGTATGTGTTTGCAAGAAGTGTAGAAAAGTAATGAAGGAGGAAGATCCCAGTTCAAGGCGAATTCATTGACTGTCAAGAAATATTTGTTTTTATAATTATTATTGCTTGTGTAAAAAATAATAAGAAGCATTTTAAATATTTGAAAAAATTTTAAATTGTTGTTTTATACAAGAAATAAAAAAAAGAATGAAAGTGTACGTGCTACTGATAAAAAATGCGAAAAATTATGATTGAATTTGTGGTTGTTTTGATTATGAATACACCTGAATTCGCCTCGGTTATGACAGGAATTTTGATGGGCTTACCTTCAGCTAGTTTAAAGTTATGTGTGTATATCTACATACCGATATATTTTCATATGCACACAAACTTTTATTTTTTTTCCAACCAACATCTTGTTCATATAAGGTAATTATTCGATTGATTGTTTTCTCCTTAGATCACTAAACACATCCGCCACAGAAGGTTACATGAATGCAAAACTTTGAATGGCGTTGGCGTTGGGTTGACATATTCAATAATATTTTGTCAGCAGGAAAATTATATAAATGGATTTTAAATAATATTTTTTAATTAGGTAATTTATAAAGTTTCGGTTAGTCTATAGATTCAAACAATTGAAACAAGTTGCGTAAATCAGCATACCAACCCAAATTTGGACCATTGTGTGAAAATCTAGTGATTTACGGTTTTAGTATTGCGTTCTTAATGTACTCTATATTTTCTAAAAGCTAAAAACACTCGTTACGGAACATGGCAAAAATATTTTTTTTTTATTTATTTAAAAGTACATTGGCAGACTAGAATAAAGTTATTTTCGGAAATCGTAACACTTCTATACCGTCCTCAATGTTCGTGCTCTATTATTTGCATTAGTGCTAATTAATGGTTGTAAGCAAATTATGATTGGAATAAAATTAATCCAACATTTTGTTTGTGATCGAATGATACTTTTGTACATACATACATACATTCATATGTTCGCATATTATTGATTTCGTAACCGCCAGTTTATTGTTTGGTTGAGTGTTTTATACAATTTTCCGAAAAAAGAAGTCGAATAAAATTATTCGGTGTGAAACTAAATTCTAATATTGCAATTTATTTAAGAAAAAGTTTATACAATTATTAACTAAGGATTTAAATATAATAGATATATATAGTATAACTAAACATTTTCTAATAGCTGCGGTGGAGCTTTTTTCCCCGTAATATAAGAAAATTCAAACCACAAACGAATGTACAAATAATAATTAAAATAAACTTTATATATAAACATGCATGACTTTGTGGATGTATTCACCCAATACAAAATGTCAGTACTGAAGCTGTACTATCTTACTTTTGACTTAGTCGCCAGTGATGCTAATTTTCTTTTGCCATATGCCCAATTTTAAATTTTCCTATACTCAAAGTCCTTTTAGTTTATTGTAAGTAGAATAAATCTACTTCCAAGGATAAGACCCTCGATGGTACAATGGTTAGTATACCCGCCTGTTACACAGGTGTCAGGGGTTCAATTCCCCGGGGAGCCAGAAGCCAAAGGCCTCAGTAGCCAGTGCTTCTATACATATTGCAATTATATTCATATAATTGTAATATTTGGTAAATAAATAAATAAATACTTCATAGAAAAACTTTGTATTTAAAAAATGTTTTTTGTTTTGCCAATAGATATAGTGGCAAAATACGAAAAAACTTTTTCGACTACCAATAAGTTGAATATTATCATAAAATTTTTGCATCAAATACTGAAACATTTATCAAAGTCTCTTGTTATGTTTCATTAAGAAAACAATTTGCACAGGAAACTAAGTTTATCAAATAAAATCTTAAAATAGCAAAAGAGCCAGAAATACTTAAAAGCGGTTTTTTTGCCCCCTTTCAGTTTGCTTTTAAATGTACCATCACTACCTATATCTTTCACAAAATGTAGTAGAGAATTCGGTTTTCTGCAGATTGAGACGTTGAAATTACTTAAATGTTCGGTCAGCTAAGCATTTGCATGGCTGTTCGTATACCAAAAATGATCAGCTGATTTAACTACATCTACAGTTCTACATTTACGGTCGGCTAAATCTGCCTTTAAACTGATCACACAGGAGCGATTTGTACGTGCCATTTGATCGTCCTCGACGTCTTTTTACTCGGTGGTATGCGCATACATTTTACACATTTTTGAATTTAGTGTGCAACGAATCATCAAACTGTGTACGTATTGCGGATACATTCAGTGAGTAAATTTTTTTTTTTTTTTTTTTTTTTGCTTACAACGAAAAGTAAAAGTATTATTTTTGGTCCAAATCAATGTGTGTATCGCACAAAAGTCTAGCAAACAATTTTGAATTAAATTAATTAAAATGTGGGAAATTGGTCAAAGTAAAATTTCAAAATTTCAAAGCCAAAAAAGTCAAATGCTAGATTTGAAATGGCATAAAGAAGTATCTTGGAGGTAGAAGCCTTTTGAACGGTGCGGCGGTATCACGCTTGTTATCATCTTTTCGTTTTCTTAGTGTTACATATTGTAAATATTGCAATCAAAAATACAAATTATAAAAATATGGGAAGAAACCGATAGAAAAATTTTGAGAAGATAAGGATATATTGGTAGAGTGGCCCATAGAAAATCTTTTATATTCAGAGTCAAAATACAAAAGCGCATTGAGTTTGCTTATGACTATATACATAAAGAAACAGGAATATTAGTGAAACCCATGCCAAGCAGACTGATTTTACGGGAAATAGTGATACTGAACGCATACTTTAAAATGATTGTCCTTTAAAATGTTTGCGCACATCTGTTGAACATGTTAATATTGATGGCATACAAGGATAAAAGAATGGTGACTACATACTTGATATTTTTTTATGTAATAGGATAAGCTGATTTTAGCATCTGAAGATAAAATATTATTTCTTCGAAATTACTTAACCTGCGGAGTTTTTGTAATAAATAAAAATGTTTAAACTATGAATCTCTTTCCAACTGCGTCTTTTAAAATGTTTTCATATCTTTTTCTTTAGAAATTAAATTTTCTGTCTATAACCTATATTTATAAATCGGATTCTCGATTTTCACTGGAGATAGCGATGCCAAATGGAAAGGGGGCACTATGCTAAATTATATGAAATAACACTGCTCACACTTGATGACGCGGAATGTCAGTTGCTAATACTTAATACATACCTCTATATGTTGGGAATGAGAGAATTTTTCTTGCCAGAGTTAGATAAAAACTGTGCGCATCTCCGCCAAAGCATCTTCAATAGGTCTAAATTTTAGTTATGGCCGCAATATATTTTTGTAAAACGTCATAAGCAACTGCAGTAAATACGCTGTGCGAAGCAAGAAACGAGTATTTTCTGTTTTTATTTTCAATTCTTAAATATTTAAATATCAATATTTATTTATTAAACAAAAATATTTTCTTTAAACGATACGAAATTCTTTTTTTTTAATTCCTGACAGTTTGGTTTTTGCAGAGCTGTGAAAATAATAAAAAGAATTGCATAAAATAAGCTGTAAGCCACTTTATATATGTATGTATATGTGTGGGTGTGCTCTATTTGTATATGGATGTATATGTATAAATACATACATTCTGGTATTTTCATACTAAAGAATTATACGTTATAATTCGCCGGGGGATAAGACATGCTACCTTTTTCAGTTTATTATATTTAGAGCGAAATTGGCTGACATTTGAAAATTATTTAAAAGCTAGAAGATAATATCATGGTGAAAAATTGTGTTATACAGTTGAATTTCGATTATATGCATCTCCATAATCCAATCTGTACTATACCTGTACATACATATGTATGTATAGATATGTATGTACATATGTGCATAAAAACATAATTAAAATTAGGTAATTCGAACTTTTGTATAGAATACAATTCCTTTTGTTTCTTTCTGTAAGAAATAACATTTAATTCTAAAACGATCTTTGCAAATACCACAATATAACGCCATTTTGCCATTTTTCATTGGTACACTAAAGGAACCAACTTATATATGGAAAATGTAAAATATGTATAAGAAATGGAATAAAACATCTTAATGTCATAACAAAAGTTGTATGTAGAGCATATGGTAAAGGCAATAAATTATGCAAAATAAGGTTAGAAAATAGAAAAACTACATATATGTATATCTTTATATATATCCAATTTGATACGGATTTTGCTACAAGTAATACTATCAATGATCTGCCTACAAATATTTACAAATGTGCAAATTTGCATTCCCTGATCATTTCAGTAATGTGTATAATATTTATTAAACGTGCTGACGTATAATCGAGCTTTAATTATACTGGCAAAACATCTTTATTTGTTACTTTTTTCAGTTTTTCGATTTAAACTTTTTAAGTAAAGAACCCTGTACACATACTGTATGTATAAAAATGTACATACATATACATACACACATAGCGATAAATACATTTATGCGTTCGCAATGCCCGCCGCTTCCTCTACTTTTTTTTACTGGCACCTAAATAAATTCACATGATAATTACAAACGCAAATTAGTTTCTTATTTGAAGTAGTATTTTTTTTTTATTATCGCTTAATTTACTACAGATATTATACTGATTTGTAGTACGATCTCCGATAAATTTAGCAGACACAGATAAAGTGCGGTACTAAACGATTTCTTGATGATGAAAAAATATATTATCTAATTTGTAGGTAAAGTTTTGCATAAATTCAGTTGAAGAAAGCTAACAATTTTAATTGTATTTAACAGCTCTGTATATTTTTATATTTTTTATAATATTAATTCATACTTGCTTTGTTAAAAGCTTAGCATTTCAGAGTAAATCAATGAAAATAATAAAAATAATACTCTTGTTATTGCAAGCAATATTTGTGAACCTAAATTTGTTGTGAATTTATTTTTTTTTTAACAATTTCTAGCATTCGATGATGAAAAGCGTGTTTCGAGAAGGGATGAAACGGCCACAGTATTAAGAAGTGGCTTTCCAATTTCTCTGTTTATAGTTTGGAATAGTTATGAAATTGATGTGCTTGTTCTTGCTAAAAAAAAAGTTTAACCAGCGGAAAGTTTTCTTTAATTTTGTCTGTAATTTGGGAAACTCCTCTTTTCCATTTCTATGGGGTTATGAGCTTTCGGAGCCACAAGTTCGGAAAGACCCGAAATTGCGCAACATGGGGGTATAAATTAATTTATTTGCTTAATACAAAGCCTCTGCTGCAGCGCAGTGATGTTTTCTTTCATTTCGTAAATTCTCTCTCAATTCTCTCGTTTGCTTGCCAAAAAGTAATGACGAAATATATCGCAACACCAATATTAACTTGAATCCTCCCACTTAGCTGCAACTTTATATACACGAAAAACGAAATTATTATTATGTTATTGGTCCTTTTTTATTTTCAAACCCCGCTCTTTTTATTTTTATCACTTTTACCCCATAAGCTTAGCTTCATAGGAAACTTTTTATGTTATTACGGCCACAATATCAATTAATAGTTCGTTGTTATTTAAATTAAACAAAAGTTAATTAAACCAATTTAATAACTTTTCAATTAATTTAATATTATTTTAAATTTTTTTTTTTTTAATTTTTCATGTAAATTTTTTTAGTTATATAAAATTTATATATTCTTTTTATTGAGCACTCTTTCTCTAAAGATGAGAGAATTTTATAATAAAAAATTGGTTGCTGATGCGGTATTGTTTTAGTTAAATTTTATATGAAATTAATATTAAAATTTTTCAACCTAAATTTTTCTTTATCATAAAGAATAGTCAACATTTAACTTTTAGTTAAATTTTATATAAAATTGCCAAGTAAGTTTTGCTTTATAATAACATCTCTGAGTAGATGTTTTTAGTGATTTCAATGTATGAACTCAATGTCCATATGTACATACATCCATATGTACATACATCCATATGTACATACATCCATATGTACATTGAAATCAGTATTGAATGAATGTGTGAGAAATAAGAAGGAATTGCACGAAGCCTTGACATCTAAAACCTCTCTAAAGGTAAAAATTATTTAACTGCCAATATTTTCCGGTATTTTTGCGAATACAAACTGTTTTTAAAGTTAACCATCTGTCAATTCAACCCGCTAATTACTCTGACAACGTCAACCAAAACCAATTCAATTAAAAAGTGTGACAGCATCTCCATATTTTTGTTGTTGACACAGAAATACATACATACATATAATAATTATTGGTTTGTTTATATTATTAATATTCTGCCACGTACAATATACTCGTATTTTTAATAATAAATTAAATAAATTGTACATTACCAAGTTCAGTGCGCTTTAATTTGCACTAGTTTCTTGATTATTTAATTCTTCTTTTTTTTTAATTAAAAACAGTTTGAATGATAAATGGAAAAATGAAAAGATTTCCTAACAAAGAAAAGTTCAATTTAAATTGAAAAAAAAATGTTAACAATAACGGAAAAATAATTTAATAATAAGAAAAAATTAAATATTTTATGATTCAATGGAATTCGTAAAGTGATCAATGAGTAATGCATGCGACCGACAACGGTCAAGAAGAAAAAAAAATTATATATATATATATATAGTATTTATTAGTGTGCCATGCATTTGCTCGCTCTGCCCACTCAGAAATAAAATTGTATTAAAACAAAAAACGAGGGGAAAACATTGCCAACAATAAGTACAAAATTAAAATCTCCTCAATACGGACATCAGTATTGCGAATGTAAATAAAATAAAATGATATTGGCTGTTGTAAAAAGAAAATAATAAATATTATACTATAAGTGTATAAAACATTCATATTTAGATTGTGGAATCAATAAATAATTGAAATAAAAAGTGCTGTATAATCATATCAGACACAACTCACAATTGGAACGTGTATAATGTTCTACAAAAAGCTTATAAATCGAGTAGCAGATTCATTTCTGGTTTTCAAAAGAGAAACGAATAAAGTTGCGTTTAAAACATATGAGAGAAAATAATAATTTAATTTAAATAAAATAATAAACAAAGATAAATAAAAAAATTTTCAAATTTCAAAATTTAGTACTTACGAGCTTTTGAGCAAAGTAAAGGGGCTGATTTTTTATTCCATATCCTTTGTAAATAAAATCCTTACCGCAGTGGATTTTGAACAAATTTCCTCCAAATTTGGTGGTACTTTGTGGTGGCGGCATGGTCTCTTCCAATTCGTGTTTTTAAAGCTATTATGGAAGGTATGTGTACTTGTTAAGAATTTGTGGATTAATTGCAAAAACCATATGTATGTATGTATATTTGTACATTTATACATGTATATCGTTGGTTTCATGTAAAAAGGTCTTAACTCACATTTTTTTCCAATAGATTTTTTCACTGATTTCAATGTATAAACACTTTATAAACATTAAAGTCACGAAAAAAAATCTATTGCAAAAAAAAGTGAATTATAGTGGCTTTCTACAGGAGACCAACGATATGTACATGGTTGCATGCCTCATATTCATACGCACACGAGTGTGTTTCATACATTTTGGTTTTGAATGATCACTTTTAAGATGTAGTGGGCCATTTCAAAAAGAAAAGCAGTGTAAACGACCTAAATTATGAGAAAGCTTTAAAGAAAATGTATCACATTTCGTGCTGGCACAAAAGCCATATAAAATCATAGTATTAGAGTTTGTTTCAACAAAAAATTATTCTGTTTATTGTGGAAAAATAAAATGGATTCGTTATGAATGAAATTTATTTGTTATGTTGTTTTGTGTTAATTTTGGCTTTTTAATTAAAATTCTAATTAATTTGTCAGCAAGTAGCTAAATATTGAAAAAAAATATATTTACATTTTTAATAAAAATAAAACCTTGAGGTGAAAACAATTAGTTGAATTTAGTATACTGTTATTATATTTTTGTAATTCTCAATTGATTTATGAAAATATTTCCTTACCATTAAGTATTTTATTTGAATTTTTCAAATAAAAATGAGTTTTAAATGACCATAAAACTAAATTAAATGGCTTGCTTAATAGATAACAAATAAAATAACTTTTTAAAATTTCATTATATAACTTAACAAAATCATAAGTAGACATTATGAAATATGTTTCTGAAACTTTCTTACATTTTGCATTAAGTTTGTATTCATGGCAATGACATGAAAATTGTGCTATTTAGCTTTATGGGCTGAATAATTTAATTGGTTTTTTAAATAATTTGATTAAAAATATTTACCTGAAGAAGCTCATCAAAGGTTGGCGAAATATTGGGAATTGCAAAAATAGAAGCTAATGAAAAAAAGCTAAGCAGAAGATAATTATAAAACTAACGTTTGAAGAATACAGAATTAAAATATTAAATACTTGGTTTACAGAGTAATGAATTTTATATAGAAACCGTTGACGAAAAAAAAAAAACACAAAATAAAATCGGAAAATGAAAACTGACTTAAAAAATAATATACTGTGTCATTTTGGTTTCCTAAAATGGCTGTTTCTCTGTATGATTGATATTCCATACATTCGTTCTTGGTGACATACTGATGTTATGTAATTAAGAATGGAATGGAATATTTAGTACATATTAGGTATGAAGATGATTGGGCATTGGTGATGGTATCGACTGCCTTTTTAGCTTATTGTTATTTATTGATATTTGCACGGCCTTTGTCAAAGATGTAGACAAACGGATAGATCCGCTGTGTTGTAGAATAAAAGCTGAAAAATAGGAAGAGTCGTCTGTTAATCTTAAATGAAAAAAAAAACTCTCGTAACATTTACATTAGTTTATAGTAAGTCATTTATAGCAACAAAAAAAAAGAAATATTGATGAATGACTCTTACATATGTAGACATTATAATCGCTGAATACGTAATGTTTAATTAAATTTGATTTGAATAAAACATAAGAAATGAAATAGTTGCAGCGATCATTACCATTCAAGCAAACACTTTAAATTACAAGACAAACAAGCACATGTTTAATTTCCCAACGCATACAAATGATATAATTTAATAATACTTTGTTTCTTAATAATTAAAAAAAAGTGCACACGTACATATGATAATTAAATTGTCTGTGTGAAGTTAAATATGCCGTGTTAAATATGTTTTGACGTCAGTCACATTTTACATCATTACATATTTAACTAACCGTATATACAAATATATGATATGAAATAAAAGGACTAAACATATTTAATTTCCGGAATATAAACAATTTAATTTATATTACACTAACTGAAGATATGTGGTATTTCAGATTTGTGCTTAAAAATCTTTGGCTCAAACATATTACATCGAAGCTTTTGTCCATATTTGGGCACATCCTAATCCGTCACTTATTTGCACCCTATCAACATTTTAATTAGCAAGTACAAAAGAAGGAATGATGTTCTAATGGAAACTGTTTAGATTTCTTAAATTAGACATATGTAGGTAATGATTTATAATAAGTAAATATAAAGAGCTATCAAACGTAAAAAAAAAATATTTTTCTTCCGTTGCGGCACGGCTGAGTACAAACAGTAATTAGCCATTTTAATTACAGCTCTAGTTTAATTTAAAAAACCGAATATTACATCGTTAAAGCCACCTTCTGGAAGGGAATTGGGCTTTGTAACTTAATCTGAAATGGTTCCATAAAACGAGGAAAAACAGAAGAACATGTGTTGAGTCTAAATCCCACCTGCCATGTCCTATTTAATATATTAGTTAATAATTTTAGATTATTCTAATAAAAATATAAAATTTCTTCTAAAAACCTTTTAATAGATTTTTATAGTTTCCAAATCACACATTGAAACCTCTCCAAAGATATATAAGTAGTAGCTTGCTTTACTTATTCGTATAAAAGTTATAACTTTATTGACGAAATACTTTCATCTAGGATCTCTCATATCTCAACTATTTTGCGAGACTATTATAAATAAAATTTTTTGGATTTTGCTGTCACGCATGTAAATGCAATAATTGCAAATGATGACAAATTTATTGATTACCTGACAAAGTAATCCCTGGTCGAACATTATTGGTATGAGGTTTCGCCGTACTAGTTCCTCAAAATTTAGTGCACGAAATTTCGAATTTTTTTTAAAAGACAACATTTTTTTACCCTTTAAAGAAATCAGTTGTTATCCAACATAGAATACGACGATTATGTGATATAATTTTTGCCCTGTCTTAAATACCATTCAAAGATAATATGCATCCTGGGCTACAATTTGGTGTGTCTGTTGTTTAAAAAATCTCAAATTTAATTTAGAATTGGGTCTCATGTCCTGCGATTGTCCAATATCTTTTAAATTTATTTATAAAACTTTCAAATTTCTTTTGCTTGAAAATCAAATAAATAATTTTAAATCGTATGTAAGTTGAGCTAAATATATATATAATAACGTAAACTTTTACGTGAAAATATATTAAACTGGAATTGTTTATTTACAACCAAAATTCAAATTATATTATTAAATCTATATATAAACCATAAACTCATATTTTTTCTTTCTACTCTATAGGTTGTATTTATGGCTGATGGTAAAGCTAAACATTATATTGGATAAATATTATATTAAATATTCAATACTAAAGAAAGCCTTTATGACAGTGGTTTACCACATATCGCTCTAACAACATCAATAATATTCTATTAAAGACGTTTGGTGAATAAAAATATTGAATGCTAGAAGGATTTACTCCATATATTTGTGAATTTCTTACGTATATGTTACGAAATCTTAACAATAATAACTTATGCAATCAAAAAAAAAATTGAATGAATTCTTTTTTTTTGTAACGAAAAGACTCGAAAACAAATTTAATAAAATATGGAGAAACCCTAATATTGAAAAATTTTCAAAATTAAAGTGAAAAAAACTAAAACCAAACAGAATGTCGAAATCAGTAAGTTCGAAAACAGGCACTCCCTTGACGTCCTCACCTTTAGTATGCAACATGAGTAAAATATCCACCTCTACGCCACATAAAACCATCGCAGATACTATTGGCAGAGAAAAGGGTTTGAGAGATGTAAGTGGTTTAGTTGATACCGACACATCTCAGGTATTACACGATGACACAACTACCCTCAGTCTTAATGAGCATCATAGTGGCAATAACAAATTGAATAAATCCATGTCAGCTTCGAATAGTCCGGTTGCAAAGAGACATATTAATTCCGGTTCTATAACACGTATACGTCCTCAATCTAGCTATTCGGCTAGAGTATTAATTTTTGATGATTCCGATCAAGAAATAGGTGGTGGCAGTGGTATTACTAATAGTAATGCTAGTGGCATTGGCAATATGACTTATGAAGGCACTGCAAAATCATCGACTGGCTTAGATATGTTAGCTTCATCGCCTAAAAACGATTCTTCGATATCATCATCTCAGTCTTTATTACGTAACATGAATTTAACAAAATCGTCTTCGGGTGGCTTATCGGGGAGTTCCATTTCTCTACCCGCTAGGGGCTACGGTGCTCTATTGCGTAAAATATCTTATCAACAACATGCCTACTCTCAGAGATCGGCAAGTAATGGTAAGTGCTCATTCATTTATAAACTACAAAAAATAGTCGTTATTTTCAAATTCCATGAGTTACGTATGTACGATTTTAAAGGTTTTTTCTGTTATGGGTGTTTGGCTATGACATTGATCACACCTCGTATAATATTAAAAAAACTCATTGTATCAGGTTTCCATATTTACCAATTTACGTTTCACGTGCGCTGTAATATGATAATAAAATGTGAATTAATTCTTCTAAGGATACTAATCCTTCTGGGGTTACATTTATATCAATTTCCATTTTGCAGCGTTATAACATGATAACGAAATGCGAATTAATCCGTCTGCACTTCGTTGATGCGGAAACCAAAGTCATTAGTAGACCATCAACCAAATAGTCTTGTAAATTATAATAACGTTATGCTCATATTCTCAACAACAAATTGAAAATTAAAACAAAACATAAAGCCGATGGCCGCAGCAGTTAGCTGTTCTACTCATATAATTATATTGATATAATTTTAATATTACGTAAATAAATAAATAAATGAATAAGAAGTACAATCGTAGCAATCTGCGGAAAAAATAAGTTCAAATCTATACAACCAATAATAATAAACTTAATTATTTTTATATTTATTTACAAAATTTCTAACTAGATTCTTCGAATTTGGTACGTATACGTAATACGTCACTGGGAAAATCGGCTCCTTGTTTGACAGGTAGTTTTCTTCGCGATCGTGACCCAGGTCTTTGTAAAACATCTTCAGGTTCCACTGCATTTACACAGTCGCCTTCATCCTCATCGTGCAACTATGCGTATCCATCGTCTCCAGCAACTGGCGCAAGTGTTACACCACCATCAACTGCTGTATTGAATATATCACGTTCTGGAAGTTGCGCTGGTCTGGGAATCGGTAAACATCATTTGCATGGTGTAGTAATGCGTGGTAGTGGTGCATCCAGTGGGGTAGCACATCATCGTTTAAGCTTGGTTACGGGTGGTATAGGTGCGGCAGCTGCAGCAGCGGCAGCCACTTCTAGATCTCATTCACCCTATTCGGCTAGCCCTGTAGACAGTCCGCGCAACAATTCGCCAATGCAATTTGCATTTGCACCTATTAAACGTATAGCTACATGTCGTGGAGATGGTAGAAGATGGTCTGTAGCTTCATTGCCATCATCGGGTTATGGTACGACACCGGGAAGTTCAAATTTGTCGGTAAGTATAATATTCAAATATTACAAAAATACTGTTTCGTTTAATAATTTGTTATATTCTAACAGAGTCAGTGTTCCAGCCAAGAGGCCTTGCATCAATTGCATAATGTTGCAGCTCAAGAAGAGTTACACCTCTTGACCGGCGAAACGGTTAATACAAATGCTATTGTTACTTGTTGTGCTGAACATATGCAACAGCAGCAACAAGCCATAGCCTCAGCAAATGTAAATCGTCCACATTGCATAAAACATTGCGATTTAATAAATAACTCATCAACAGCGATTTTAACAACGAATAAATGTACCGTCCTAGGGCCAAACAGCCCTAAACAGTTTCAAAAACAACATGTGCCAATACCGCAATCTCATCAGCCAACCGGTTTTGGCAACAAAGGATGTACAAATTGCTGCGCTGACATTAACGTTGTTTGCGGTGGCAATAGAGGGATTAACCCACAACAACAGCAGCCGCACAATAATAATAATACATCAATTTCAGCAAGTGCACAAGGCAATAGTAATCGTAACACAAGCAGTAGCAGCGGTCGAGTATCACCTTTCCATAGACCTAGATCAAGATCTTTATCAAGTCCGTCTCGTAGTCCCGCTGTAGATAATGAAATTGCCATGATGAATACTTTATACAAGGAACGTTTTCCCAAAGCAACTCAACAAATGGAGGAACGTTTGAGACATTTTATAAACGAAAATAAATCGGCTGCTTGTAATAGCTTTCGTGATTCTCAGCCCATAGTAAGATTCGTCCATCATCAAGTTTTAGAAATGGCACGTGATTGTCTAAATAAATCCGAAGCCAAACTAATAACTTCTAGATATTTCTATGAAATGAGTGAAAATTTGGAACGCTTATTATTAGAAACAAAAGAGAAAAGTCCTGAAGCTGCGGTAGAATTGGCGGGTGTTATCAAAAAGTTATTGCTAATTATATCAAGGCCTGCACGTTTGCTAGAATGCCTGGAATTTGATCCTGAAGAGTTTTATCATCTTTTAGAAGCAGCTGAAGGACAAGCAAAAGCAATACAAGGTATTAAGGCTGACATACCCCAATATATAATACATAAGTTGGGCTTAAATCGTGATCCTATAGCTGAAATGCAACAGGAAGCTAAAGAAACTAGAGAAGCATGTGATACTAAGGGTGCCAAAGCATCCGTCAATACCAGTTTACTTAATGACTCAAATACGCCATGTTCACTTTTGTTAAGTTCGCCTCTAACATGTGTATCGGCTACATTAAATCCGAATGCCGAATTAAGCTTATTAGCAAGCAGTGGTACCAGCACGCCTCACCCTCCAATGCCACAGCAACCACCACAAACTCCAGTAGCAACGGGAGATATGCCTTCATTTGCTGCAGCCATTAATAATCTAAATAAAACAAGTATAAGCACATGTCAAGAAGAAAACGTGCCAGCACAAACTACTAACGATACGCAACAACAACAGCAGCAGCAACCACAAAAACCACAAGAGATATCTGCAGCAAGTGGACAAAATACTCCAAACAGTGCATCGCAACCCATACCCAACGAACAAGATTTCGATATTATTAAATTGATCTCAAATGGTGCTTATGGTGCTGTTTACTTGGTTAAACACAAAACAACGCGTCAACGTTTTGCCATGAAGAAAATCAATAAGAATAATCTCATTTTGCGCAATCAGGTCGAACAAGTATTTGCCGAGCGGGATATATTGTCATTTGCCGACAATCCCTTTGTCGTTAGCATGTACTGTTCCTTTGAAACGAAAAAACATCTGTGTCTGGTCATGGAGTATGTAGAGGGAGGTGATTGTGCTACTTTGTTAAAAAATATAGGACCTTTGCCGCCAGATATGGCGCGTTTTTATTTTGCTGAAACAGTTTTAGCGGTAGAATATCTCCACAGTTATGGTATAGTACATCGTGATCTCAAGCCAGATAATTTGTTAATAACGGCATTAGGCCACATAAAGTTAACCGATTTTGGCCTTTCCAAAATGGGGCTAATGTCGTTGGCCACCAACCTTTATGAAGGCTATATAGATTCGGAAACTCGGCAATTCTCCGACAAACAAGTGTGTAAATATGAATTCCTAATTAAAATAAATTCAAATTTTCTGTTTTTTTTTTGCTAGGTATATGGTACGCCAGAGTATATAGCGCCTGAAGTTATATTACGTCAAGGTTATGGCAAACCGGTAGACTGGTGGTCTATGGGTATTATTTTATATGAATTTTTAATAGGTTGTGTACCATTTTTTGGTGAAACTGCAGAAGAACTTTTCGCTCACACTGTTAATGATGATATTGAATGGCCAGACAATGACGACTGGCCAGTACAACCGGAGGCTAAAGATATTATAACACAGTTGTTGCAACAAAATCCCCGTGATCGTTTGGGTACTCAAGGCGGCGCTTTGGAGGTAAAAGAACATTTTTATTTTGACGGCTTAGATTGGAATTCGTTGTTAAGGCAAAAGGCTGAATTTGTGCCACAGTTATCGAACGAGGATGATACCAGCTATTTTGATAGTAAGTTGCGAATATTTTCATGTCAAATATATAAAAATATTTTATTCGAAACTAAATTTATTTAAGGTCGTATGGATCGTTATAATCATGATTTAGCGGGGGAAGATACTGATGACACGGATGATACTCCACTGATCGGTTCCTTTTCATCATATACACCGCAGTATCGCAAACAGCATTATTCCTGGTCTCGTGTTGCAACAACTACAGGTGCTAGTGCTGTAACATCAAGTACAACAACAACTATTTCCATTGGCAACACCAGTTGTAGTACTACTTCTGCTACAATCTCACAAAATGACGCAAAGTTGCATGGAAGTGTAAATTCATCGATGATCTCAACTACTGTAGATTCGATACCTAAAGTCCATAAATTAGCAGCACCATTGTCTTCGCCGCAAAACATAAGTACACAAGAACTTGTAAATAAAGTTCTAAATACGCCACAATTAAGAAAAATAGAGGTAAGCACAATAACATCAAGTTAAATAATTTAAATTAAAATTCTTATACTGGCAAAATATTAACGTGTAGTTAAATGTATTGATGAATGTATTCTATTATAAACAATCTGCTTCAGAGCTTAAGATATAACCGTTTAATTTTGCTAAAATTTTCTTACGCATGGCAAATAAGAGTAACGCTATGTATTGCATTTTATGAAAATTACTGATTAAAGTCCTAACTTGAACTTTGCAGATTTTTGTTAATATAAATCTTATTTTATTTTAGATTGCCACCAGCTGTTTGAAAGTCCCTTCTACACCAGATGCGGATTATTTACCAGAGTTATTGCATAATGTACCGTTATGCAATGAAAATGAGATGCGTATGTTACACCAATTTTTGCAGCAATCAGTTAGTGTAATTGACTTTGAAAACAACGCACAGAAAACAGTTGTGCAATCAGCGAAACTGGAGACACATCATAGGCACAGCATGCCTCCTAGTACCACAACAATAATAACAACGCCTGCTACACCACCAGCTGCAATGGTCAATGCTCCCGTAGAAGTTGAAACCACTACTTCAAAACTATTGACAACTGACTTAACAATAACTCCTGCTGTTACTAATACCACAAGTATAACAACGAATACTATTATTACTTCCACTACTGCTACTACATCCACCTCAAGTACAACTTCAACTGTAACCACCGATCGTAGACTTGCTGATATTCATCGTAAATTAGCAACAATTGCTACAGCACGTAGTACTCCAGAATCGTCACAAACCGATAGTGACGATTTTTCACCTCAGATAGCGCGTAAACGTAAAGGTGTTTGCGCTCGTGATATTTTGCCCAGATTTTCCATATCTATTGAAGATGAGACCATTAGTGGTGGTTCGTCTTCGGCTGAAAATACCAGAGAACAATCACCGCTGGCGTTGCAACATCAAAAGTCAATGGACAGTCATATTGGATCCAAAAATCACCGTTCACGTTCATCAATTGTAAAATCGGCCTCGGCTTTGGGATTATCTTTAATGTCTTCTTCTGGTAAAGGCATATACATCATGAAAAATTACTATTCTAACAATGTTCTGGATATTATTTTACAATTGCATTTTACATATTAAAACTTTCGTTTTCCTCAGCTAAAGTTTTAGAATATGGACAGAGTGTAAGTGATCTTTTTACATTAAATATTTTTCTCTTTTACAGTTGATAACACACAGTTGGCTCAACAATTGTGCAATATTACCGCTGGCTTACAATCTCCTAGCGGTGCTGCTAGTGGTGGCGGTGGCGGTGGTTCAAGTACTGCGTCTTCGCGAGACACCTCGCCTTGTCGCGAACTATCGCCTTTGGTTACTAATCTCAAACCACCTATTATAATACGTCGTGGCCCCAGGGGTTTCGGTTTTACGGTTCATACCATTCGAGTGTATTATGGAGATACCGATTTCTACACCATGCATCACTTAGTAATGGCTGTGGATGAGGGCAGCCCAGCATTCGAAGCCGGTTTAAGGCCTGCTGACTTAATAACTCATGTTAACGGCGAAACTGTGCAGGGTCTCTTTCATACCCAAGTACTACAATTGCTTTTGAGCGGCGGCGAGCATGTTAGCTTAAGAGCCACTCCCTTAGAACATACTAGCATTCAGAGTGGTGGCCGCAAACGTGATTTAATGCAAAGTAAATTGGCAAAAAAGGGTGTGAATCGACAAAAAAAACAAACGAAAAAAGAACATGATAAAAAGCGCAAAACCTCTCTATTTAGACGTATAAGTAGTAAACGAGCCTCAGCTGAAATACAGCAGGTAAATAATAAATGAAATATATATATATATTAATCTTTTCTATTCGCTGTCACACTTGTCAGATTGCCGCTGGTATAAATTCTCCTACCACACCTTCGGCTTTGGCTGGAACTGCCCCGATGGCTAGAAATTTGTCCCCTTTGGACTCTTCTTATCACAGCAGTAGTTGCTGTCAGTCTGCTAATACATCGTCGCAGTCCACCTCACCGTCTTCTTCGTCACCTAACACACCAACTAGTGGTAGTAATAGTAATAACAATAATACCAGTGGATTTTCTTCGGCTGGTAATAACACCGGGATAGGTTTTGTAAGCACTTCGAATACGGTGCTTTTGCCAATAGCTGGCTCAGTTTCTGGAGCTGCCACAGCAGGTGCTCCGCTTGGCGTACTAGGGTCTATACCAGGTTGATTGAAACATATTTAAAAAAATAAATGGATTTTTGTAAGTTGAATTTTTTTTTTAGTATCTCCAACTGCCGTTCCACAACTTTATCAACGACCATCCACATTACATGGCTTGAAACACAAGTTACACACTGGGTGTGCTGGTAATGCAACTGTGTGTACCAGCGGCACTGGAGTAAAAACATTGCACACCAATTCGGCGGCTTCTCTGCCAAACCGTCGTAAATCGGTGGGTCATATTCCACTGTCACCTTTGGCTAGGACACCTTCACCTTCACCCCTACCATCTTCACCCACACGGTCCCCGTCGCCTTTGGCTTTTCCGTTAATAGGACATCAACCTGGATCTTCAAATACTACGCAATCATACAGTCCAGGTGCTTCGTTACCTGTGGTGCAAACTGTTGCTTCTGGCTCTAAGAAGGCCGGTTTTGTCCGCACAAAATCTTCAGAACCTAGTTCGCCGCTGTTACGTCGTGCACTTTCGCCCGACCGTTTACATCCACGTAGCGCTGAATCTAAGTGCACACTTATTTCACCATTATGTTGTTCGCCACCGATTAAACAGTCGCAAAGAGTTATAGGCGGTGTATGGCGACCTTCAAGTACTACAACTGCTACTTCCATTAACAGTCAACCGGGTTTGCCGCCAATAATAACACATCCGCAATATCAGCAACCGCAGCAGCTGCAACAACAAGATAGCGTAACCGCAACAGCGACGTCCACCTTCACCAATTGTAGTAGTCGCCTGTTAGATCAACATCAGCAGCACCGTGCCCTCATGGTTAATTTGGAAGATACTATTTGTGATACATCCTCTGCATCATTGAGCTTACAGGCTCCTGCACCAACAACTTTAGTTAGTACTCCGTCCGGTATTGCCCTGCCAGCACCCGGCGAAATGCTACCTCGCATAGCTGAAGAAAAAGATTCACCCACCAGCTCTTCGGAAACAACACCTGGATTTATGCAGACCATTAACGAACATGAAGGCGAAACTAATTACAATCAACAATTGAAAGTGGATAAGGATAAAACCTTAGGAGATGAAGCGAAACAGCAACAAGCGTGTAATGAAAAAGAGCTAGGCGTAAAGTATAATACTACTGATGAAAGTGTTAAGGAATTGAGAAATACGAAGATTGCTGACAAATCTGGAAGTATTGAAAAGAGTAAGTTTAATTTAATTTTTCCAATGTTTTATTCTCATGATTGTGATTCATATAAAGAACTAATAATCAATATAATAATGAACTTGTGAAAAAATTACTTTGTACAAGTAAGATATTAGATATTATGGACTTATAAAGATAAAATTAAAATAATAATAAGTTACTGTTTAATGCATTATTTTTAATTTTATTTAATTAGATTAATTTCAAAAAATATTGATTTTGCATTTTGTCCAGTGTAATCTAGTGTTATTATGTATATGGTGTTTATGATCGCCGTGTTTTCCTTTAAGTTTATCGACTTGCTAAATTTTTGTTGAATTCCTGATTTTTTTGGATTATTGTGTTGGTTATAATATACATTTTTAGTACATAATGGTTAAATGAAAGGAATTTAATAAACTATGTTGACTTTGCTTTATTTTCAAATTTTTAATTTTTCCTCTTGCAGCCACTCCTCCAGCAACTGAATTGAAGACCGTTCCGCAGCAAGCCGATGTACGCAGCAATAGCGGCAACACTGTCAATAAAAAAAATTCAACGGATTTGAAAGCTTCTAAAATTACCACCACAACTACTAATAATAACAGCAATACTAATTTAATAACAACAATGACAATGGATACGAAAGTAACAGCAGGCAAGCTAACCAAAACTACAACAAGTCAAAGTGGACAATGTGGAATAGTAAGAGAAAATCCTAAAGGTAGTAGCAGTACTAGTAGTAGCGATAGTAGTTCCAATTCTGGAGCTAATAAAACGGTTCAAAACACACACGCAGTTATCAAACAAAAGAAGTAAATGTGATTCGAATTTTGTTAGGAGGAGCCTATATTTGTGAAACAATTTGTTATTTAATTTTATGGTATGTGCTGTTACGTATCTGTTCCTGCACTGTTGTAGTACTATGGGGAATTATGCACTGGCTAAGTCTATCCGATTGTTCTCATGGTGCGAGAACCACCCATTCCACATGGTTCTACATGAGTGTACTGCTCTACTCGCCTGTTGAGTAAATGGTCACGTCCTGGTGGAAGATAGTATTATATTATCAATTTTAACTAGATCTTTTTGGTTTTAGATTTCCGATGCTATTAAATTTTTGATTTCCATGAGAGCTAAATGCATATCATGCGTCCAATAACTTATTTTTCTAGTGCAAGATACCCGAACAATAACCAGGGCTCCCTATATCTGTCAAT
The DNA here is from genome assembly GCA_963402855.1 of Ormia ochracea. Taxonomy (NCBI): domain Eukaryota; kingdom Metazoa; phylum Arthropoda; class Insecta; order Diptera; family Tachinidae; genus Ormia; species Ormia ochracea. The sequence continues at coordinate 56,861,430 of OY727106.1, read as the reverse complement.
AGCCTATTCCGAGGTCACATAAATAATTTTCTTCCGTTATGAATGACTGGTATATCTTAATAACTAATAATAATAGGAAAACTCATGATGAGAAGTTGAGGCCAATCTCATCATGGAATGGGTCAATCGTCGTTTAGATAAATGAAATGATCATGGCGTGACTCGGTTTACATCTGTTATTCTAAGCTGTATACATCAGTTTTAAATTGACGTAAGTCATTATGTTGATATTTTTCCCCAGTAGTTTTTCATTGTATTTAAGAGAGAAAGATACATTTGGATCAGGCTTAAAGGCTACTGATCTGCATATCACTCGCTTTTTGCCCATTAACACAACTTGGAAATCGTTATCTTACTAATGCAGAATGTATGAAGTCACAGTTCAATCGTTAACGATTTCAATTGTTTCAATTGCTACTCATTCGAAGATAAGAAGATACTGTTGAGTCGAATAAAAAGTGGCAAACTTAAAAATATTAGTCCAGTATGTGTATCCTTCGCTACCACTGAGTCACGACCCTTTTTGTGATAAATTTAGAGCCCTCAAAATCTATTGTTCCCTTTCCACGCTTGGTTTTAATAGAAAATAACAAAGTGCTGACGGTTCTTTCAAAAATTTTCAAATTTACCACAAATGCCCCACCTGGTGTACATGATCCGTCAACCATTGTGCCTATCGTTTTAAGTGTCACGAAATTTACATTACTACTTATAGGGATCTTAATCGATATACCATTATATAAAAACTTTCCCTCATTTACAAACCTCCTGCATTCGGTCTCTCTGATAGGATGTAGCTCCTAATATTATCGCCGAAGTGTGCGGTGTCTACCGTTTTCCAGATACTGAACATATTGTATTTCACCAAAATATCGGGGTTAGATAAGCTGACTAAGTGTCATTTTAGTACTTATATTCCGGTTTGCTTATACACTGTCCTCGGAGTCAAAGAGTTAATTCCCTAACCTTTGTCTTAAGATTTGAACAATCATACGTAATTAGACCGTCTACTCCCACGAGAATGGTGGCTCCTATTAAGAGGATTAAAAACAATGAATAGAAAATTTTTCTAAATTGGAATTAAGAACCGGTTCGGTCTCTACAGTGATCATTGTTTTATTTTTTTCAATATTATAAACACTCACACTAGCCCTTTCTCCTTTTTCCCCCACCTTCTGATTAAATATTCTTCTACTCCGTTTTTTTTTATTTATTTATTGCCTAAACTAATTTTACAGTTTTTATAAAACTTTATTTATAAATTTTAATTTTTTACTCTCTTGTTATTTTTATTATTATTATCCCCTAACGGAATCGTTGCGTTATTTATGCGTTGTTTCCTTTTCCCGTTATTTAATTTTTTGTACCTACCTATATCGGTTCCTATAAAAACCATTTTTTTCGAGTACTTTAAAGGGTGAAAAATTCTTACTGCCTTTTCTTTTCGTCTTTTTCTTGATGACTTTCTTTTCCCTTGCCTAACTTCCAATATCCCGTTATTTTTAAATACGGATTTTTTGCTTGTCTCTTCTCAGTAAAAAAATCTCCCAAACCAACTTCATTCTATTTGTCATTTATTCTAGACACTTAAATTCAATTAGATTTTCGCAGCCGCTACGGTTTATATTCATATGTATCTGTGGATGTGCTCTGCTTGAATGAGATCCTAAAAGAATGATAAAGTATTTGTAAATATTGTATATTTTCTGTGTAAGCTTCTTAATTATTTTTTTTTTAAATTATTGTATACTTTTTAACTATTTCTTTTTTAGGCTTTAATTCATTTTTATTAAATAAATCTGTCCAATATTTCGAACATTTTCAGTGCTCGTGTTCAGGAAAAACTAATAAACAAAACTCGTAATAAAATTTTCTATTTACAAACAAAACAAATCCATTAAAAATAGATTAAAAAATGAAAATGCATATATATATATATATATATATATATATCTTTACTTTGAGTAAAGCCGCCTGTTGTCGATGTTACAGTAAAGTTTACTAAACTAGAATTTTATATTTTGTTAAATTCGAAATTTAATATCAAAGACTCCTTAGAATTCAAAGAAAAATTGAAAAAGACGTCCCCCTTTCTGATGATAAAGTTTTGGTTTCTTTTGGCGCTATGAAAGTATGAAAATATAAACTTTTTCGACTTCGGGTATTTCCCTGAAAATCCTAATAGAAATTTCGACACGGTATTTATGCTTGTACTTCTTCTATTATATGGTGATATTCGAATTTTGTCTCTTCACACATTTTGAATTCGGTCAAGTAGTTTTAAACTTGCATCGCCATTTTCAGGCGGTACAAAAATGTTTTTAGTCTCTAATAATATTCATTCATTTATTTCATTCCTCCGTGATTAACTGTGGGGTTATCATGATCCTTCTTCATTAATCCATGTGATATCACTAATTTCGACATAAATTCATCAGTCCAGTCTGTGTTATCTTGGCAATCTTTTATTGTTATCTTGAATACTTTTCTCAGGAGATTTGTTCCTCTGACATTAATGCGATTGTCTCAAAAAAAAATTGTTTTTCTTTATTTCCGAAATGTCAATGGGCATATTTCGAAACAATATCGGCTACTATGTTTTCCACACCTTTTCGAAGTTTGATTTCGAAATCAAATGTTGGCTTTTGAGCGTGGTTTGTAAAGCTTGCTGATATAGGAATATCACCTAGATAAATAAGCACATCGGGCTTCAAGTTACTGTAATGTTACTTCTACAGAGACTTCAAAGCATAACCAAATTGCGACCTAATGCCGTCCAATGGTTGGACCGCGATTTATAGCAATCATTCGTTTTATAAAAAAAAAAATAATGATAAGTGGACGAATTCCAATTTTTCTATTTACTATTGACTAAAAGGTTCGGATGATATTATTGTATAGTGTCAAAAATATTTCCCAATTGCATATACGGAAATTGCATGTAAGTGTATTCCAAATAGTACACGTAATACCCCGCTACACACTTTAACACGTTTGTTTGTGTTTTTATAATTGTGCTGGAACAAGTTTGAAGGCAATCGGTCGTAGCCAGTGTATACCAAATTAAATGTTATTCATTTATATATCAATTAAATATTTGACTTATAAACAAAATACTATTATGCTTCATATCATCACAGTATTTGTTTTAATTGCTGACGTTTCAAAGCCATGATACATTTCCATTATTCTTTGCGAATATCACATGTAAAGAAATGGTCAAGTGTTTTTCTGGGTTTTTGGTAACTTATTTATGCCGAACGTGACATGTTTTCGCAATACCCATATGAAACTTGCCTAACCCATATGTAGATATATTATATAGTTTTTCCTGTTTATAACTTTCGGAAAGTAAATTTTAGTTAGTTGAGATTTATTATTTTTTGTAATATATTATTTTGTCCCTATTTTGTATATTAATAATTAATTTACTCTTTTATAAAAATTTTGTTATGATATTGCAATATATATTCAAAATAAGATATCAATTAAATAATTATAGTTATAATTCAAAATATTTTTATTATATACATAACAATATATAAAGCATATATAACTACTTTTTGTAAATTGTCTAATATATATTCATATATGTACATATATGCATATATATAATATATAAAAATAAAATAACTATTTCTGGAATCTCTAAAAGGGGTTAAATTAGGTGTGCCATATCCATAACAATAGAAAACAGCTGTTCCAACCAACCTTTGTGTGTAACACTGTCATGTTGGTGAGTGTCGTAACCATGCCCGGTGAATGAGTGGTTGTGATACACACATGCTTGAATATAATGTGAAAAATTATCTTTATAATTACTTGTGATAACAGTAAAATATGATTACGATTACGTCTGTGATTTTATGGAATGGCACGTATAATTGAACCTGCATGACATAGCAACAGTAAATAAGTAGAAGGAAATAAAATTTAATTGGAATTGTTAATTAAATAAAAAAAAAGTTAATTGAATCAACATAAACATATAAACGGTTCTTTTGCGTTAATTTTAATATGAAATACAATAAATAAATATAAAAAAAATAATGTTTAATTAAATATATTGCATTACAAAAAAATATATATAAATAAATTGAAAAATATTCCCTTAAAATTATATGCATTGGTTTTTATCGTCTCGGGAATAGTTTTATAATTAGCTTGGCTGCACCACGAACTCGAACTGATTCATGTTCTCTATATTTTAATTCAAGTAAGTATTCTGCTTAAAGATATAAATACAAATTCGCTACAAAACCCGTTTTTCGAAGTAATTAAATAATGCTTTTCTTTTATATAAAAAAAAATTTACAAAAACTTACTTTTGAAAATAAAAACCAAAAATTAAATAAAGTTGCAGAAAACAATTTGTTAAAATAACAAATAAATAAATAAAATGATTTTATTTAGCTAAAAGACCGAAAACAAATCCTTCATTCATTTCTCTCTTTAGTTTTCCAGTAACGGGATTTAAATTCAACAATACGTAATAACGAAAGTTTCGCTGACGTTTCATACAGTTTTACTGATAATCTACCAGGCTCACAGAACGCTGGAAAATGCAGCAGGTTGCAATAGAATATTTTTTGCAAGAAACTACAGTATACTTTAGGGTGCAAAGCCGAACAGGATTGCATTCTTAAATTACAGGTTGACTCAAATACATTTTCCCCAACCAATAAAGTATGCTGCAAGTTTTAGAGGCGAAAAAAAGCATTTCCAATCAATAGGGTTTTCAGTATTGTATGATGGTTTTTATACAACCTTTTATTTAATAAATTTAAGTTATTATTTATTATTACACCGGCGAAAATATGTAATAAATTATTTCCTTTGCAGTAAATAATCGTAACCGATTTATAGATTCGCTGCATTATTTCATTTATTTCTCTTTCGCCTTTGAATTGACAATATAGAAATAAACAGCCAATAAAAAAATAGAAAATAAAATGATTGCATTGAAATTGATTGCTTGTGTTTCGCGTTACAACTTTGGTTCACTAAGCCTTTCGATTGAATTCGCCTAGGAGCTGCAAACCCCACCAACAATCAATTTCATTTTATTTTTAAGTCAAATTTAATTTTGGCAATTTCAGTGCAATTGAAATATGAATGTATCATTTTTTTTCCAAATTTCAAAATAATCTAACATAATTTATTTTCTTTCTGGAAATTTTTTTATTCAATTTCTTTACCAAACTAGACATTTTTTGACAGGCGAATTACAGTAGCTGCAACTTCCGACACCGCAATCTACATTTTATCTAACAAAATCGAAATGGTAGGTGGTATTTTTGGGGCGAAATAACCGTTGCAGGAATTCAACTAGTATGGAATCGTCTGGCGTGTCGTATATTGCCAAAAACTAAAGCAATATAAAAATGTCTCGTCCTTAGATCGTCATCTGCTGCTGGAGTTGGCTGATTTTTTTTTTTTGTTTTTGCTTATTTTTTTCGCATTAACACTATGGGAACATTTATTGCTGAGAAAATGTCTGTTCCTCCATTTCCGTTCTACACAGAGATGCATTCTTTACAATTCTTGCACCTTGAACTGCAGTATAATTTTTATTCGGTTTCAAGTCACATAGACACACCATGACTCTTTTGTTAATATATATATAAAAAAAAAATAGACATTAAAATTTTTTTAAATCAAAATTTAAATAGTTGAAAATATATTTTGATAGATCTTGTCGTCTTAAATCATTAAAAATCCTTGGCTTATGGGCCTAACTAAAGATGACCTAAAAAGGATTAAAAGTATTAAATGAAATAATCCAAAAAGAATATGTATATATTTCAAATCTTTCTATTAATTTTATTTTAAGACCATTTAGAAAATAATATTGTTTTGGAGAAAGAAGAAAAAATAGAAATTCATAGAAATTTGACAGGGGTTTCGAAAACAAAAACAACTTTTATTAGAGAAAGATTTTACCACACTAGAAAGAAATCCCGAGGCGAAGGTTACCAAGAGAAAAGTGGTAGAAAACTATTTCCCACGCAAGATCTTATAAGAGACCTTCAACATTCCTTGGAAGAAAAAGATCAGCAACAACTGTTTGAGCAACGGTTTGAAAATCTCACTGATCAATTAAGAAATTTGGAGAAAAATATTAATAAGGAAATTGAAAAACTGCATGACAAAAGAAATCGTTTAATAAAAAGCTGCACAATGTCCACTAAGAAGACAAAAGTAAATGCAAAATATCAAACTAACAGAAATGCGGAAACATGGGCTAATTACTTATCGGATAATACAAAGCATGATCTTTTGAAGACAATCAGAGAGAGAATTCCGGAATGCTTTAGAAGTTCTGCTTTTTTTGTTGACGGACGTCACACATCTAGGATACATACACGTAATGCTGCCTCGCAGGTGACTCCAAGAATAAGGAATCGAGATCGAGGAGCACTAGGCGATTACAATCATATTCTGTGTTCTAAAATAAAAACAACCTCTAAGGATCGAGCGGTTATTACAAAAAATTGTCATGCTAGCATAACAACATGTAGACGTCAGCACGGTAATGGGGTTTGTTGCCACCACTATGAAGACCCGACAATTAATGCATGCGGAAATCGCAAATGCTTCTGTTTTCCCGATATACATAAATGTACTTACAAATGTTGCGATCCGCAAGATCCTGCTCCATGTACATCTCACAAGATACAACATTGCTCAGCTCTTAAAACATCGGGTTTTGTTAACGGAAGCTCACCCGTGTCTGGTTTTACTAAAGTGATAGCCGAGATAAATAATAGCAAAACTAAAGAGACTTTGAGTAAAAGAACAAGTTCACCTCAGCGCAAAAAGAGAGAAAGTGGAAAATTTAAAGACGAGATGAAAAACCGACACACCCGTCAACTAAAAGAATCGATGGCAAATATAGAAAAGAAGATTTCAAAATACCTAAATATTTACATTGCTGGTCGTGCAAAAGAGCCAATGCTCCAGGAATATGGAATTTTTCAAAACTCCGACATTTCAGCAGCCACTGCAGTCAATCAGAACAACCTCTATCAAGATTTTGCTGAAAACATGGAGCTTATAGAAAGTTATGATAAAAATTTGCCTCCCGAAACGTTAGCTATGCTAAGGAAAATGACAATACGCGAATACAAGCCATATAAAATCAAAGATAAGTTAGATGGAAATAAAGAAAAGTTAGAGGCAATGCGGAGAGAAGAGTATACACGTCAAGAAAAGGAAAAGAATTATCAAAAAAATTTGGAAAAATATGCAAAAGAAACTGAGACGAAGGAAATTGCGGCAATAAAAGCATTAGGAAAACGCGAGAGTGACAAGGCAAGCATGTATAAACTGCAGTCAGTAGGCTCTACCAGAAATTTAGCACTAGCTGACAGAACCAGTACTGACGAAAAAAGCCCATTCGCTAACCACATTACTACAGAAGCTTTTAATATCGGTGAGCTGAAGGACACCAATAGTTTTACTTATGTCGAAGAGCCAAGTAATGAATATAAAGTTTACGACGAGACGGCGGCAGAAATTAGTCTCGCAACTGATTTTTTAGAACAAGAACGGCCACAATTTAAAAGTAATTTAGAAAGTATTGTTTTAACCAAGGAGCGATATGATGATGTTACTTGTCAAGAAACTGAGAGCATAATATCAAACCAGTGTTACCAAATGCGAAGCTATTCTATGATTAAAAATAAACCACCGAAACAAATAGCACAGGTATCAGTTCAGGATCTGCAAAAAGAAGACAAAGAAGAAATAAATAGAACCAAGTTTAAAGCTTATCCTTTCAAACAGGAAAATAAACCAAACGTTATAGAAAAAACCAAAATGTATAGACCAGAGGAATTTGATTCTTTTAATTATATGACTTTTAAACAAGCAACGAATCATAATTTGGGACTTCTAGCAAAGCGATCAAGCCAAAGCAACGGCGAAAACTGTGAAATCCATGAGAAGGTTTCTAAACAAACGTTTACTATAGAAATTGATTCCGATCAAATTTCGCAAAGATCTGATACAATAGAAGTGGCTTTCAAATATACCGACAACTCTGCTAACCATCACGGCGATACCGAAGTAGATTTTGGCGCTGCCAATGATTTAAAATCAAATTTGATTTCTTGCAATAGTTTACTAACAAATCCGGAACCGATTCCAAAAGTTGATTTTAGAGAAGTTGCAAACATTGAAGATGATAAATCCATATCTGCTGTTGAGGAAAGATCATTGCAGTGTGTACAATATAAAGAACCGAAATCTGCTGCTGATTCTAGTGATCATGAATTTAAGCAGCAGACGATGGAAAAAGCAAACGTTTCTGTTCTAACGGAGACTGGCGAAAATAAAACACAAATAGAAAATAAAGAAAGACAACAAACCGCGATAACTTCCGGTGAAAGCATTGAAAACCAATTGGAAACTATAGAGTTTGTAAAAGAAATAGACGCACAATACGCCCCAAAGGAATTATCTGATCAAAGATCATTACATCTTTGTACAGAAAATGCCAACCAGCAAAGTTTGGAAATATTGGTGGGATATCAGGAATGTAAGCAAAATCCAAATCCTTTTGCCTCTTTGTCAAAATTTGTCCAAGAACCCACGCCACAAAATGTCTTGAATTCTATACAAGAGCCCAGTGATGAACTTTATATGGAAGATCAATATATTTCCAGAGATTTGTCCAGTAAAAATCTGCAGCCAGTTTTTGAAAACGATTTAATGGTTTTGAGGGGTAATTCAAAACCTAGGCCTATAATGGAGCCACCAACAGAAAAGTCTGGCATATTAGATACTGCTAGAACATCAAAGCTTGCTCTCAATTATAAAAATATTGGCGCACTAGCAATGTGTTCAAATTCTTGCAACCCTGGTCAGGAAGACTTAGGTGAGTGTAATCTATTTAATTAAACAAAAAAAATCTGAAATGGTTCTTAATTACAATAATGGAAAAAATAACATAAAAATTTATTATTATTAAGGGATTCACCCAATTTATTTTGTTTTTCCATTTATGACAAATTTGAGAATCACTGAATCAATTTATTTAAAAGCTAACAAATTTAAAAGTTATCAATATTAATATGCAGTCAAATTTAATTTCTTTTTTCAATACAAGCACTTTAGTATTGATTACTTATCAGCACTTGAACTAGAAAATATCGCTAAATAATTAATTACTTAGCTATATTAATTAGAACAATTAATTATAAGCCGCTAAATCTCTGCTGCAAGGAACGAAGATATAGAAGTGCTATACTGTTGTAAGCAGATAGAAACTGATGACGAAATTCTTATTAAAAGAAAGTAATTGTGTATTGTAGCTGACGATATGTACATATATCTATGTAGGGTGTAGCTTTAGTCACACTAATTCTATTTGGCGTCGTCAATCCAACACAAAATAGTTTCAACTGTTTGTCCTAAATTCGTATTTTGGTTAACTACATTGTCTTTCATCGATGAATGGCAACACATCTTTAATATTCTGTAAAAAAAATTTACGTTGACATTGGTGTTGCGTTCCATTGTTTTGGAAGAAACACATAATAAGAAAAATAAAATAACAAGTATCTACCAATTTCAAAAATGAGTGGGAATGTTGGATAAACCACCACTTCCAAGAGGATTTCGTAGACGCACTGTTCGCAAAGACAAAGGAGCAGTGGGAGAATTCGGAAGAATTTGGCTAAATTATGCTTCAATATGCATAACTATGTAAAGGACACATTTGTCAGGCTAAAATTGTTCTTGCCAGAATTTTCTTTAACACTATAGTCCGAATCGGAAAGTGAAGATTATTTTTATAAGAAAAATATATACTCGGACACATATTAATTTTATTATTTGCATTATTGATAAATAGTCAACATAAATCTAAATCTGTTAGGAAATGTGACGTTAGTATCGATATTGTGTTATATGTGATAGTGCCCTAAAATTGGCAACGCCAAATAGAATAAGGGTGAATATTTCTATTTAAAATTTAAAATTCTTAAATATAAATATAATTCTATATTTTAAATTCTAAATATAATTAAAAATATCCATTTAAATGTTAACTTACTTTGCACATATCTAACGATTTCAGCTCAAGCAATGTACTCAATTGGACGTCAGTGCGACGACAACGCTACTGAAATAAACACACTTGAACAACTCAATTGTGCAGATTGTCATTTGCAAGCTGAATCGATTTTGGAAAATATATCATCGAATAATTCTTCAGCTCCCCATGTAGAGGAAATACCGCCATTTACACAGTGTCCTTGCATGTTGGAAACTTATTTGCATCTTCTAACTGTTTTCTATGATGGAGAACCAAAATAATTATTAATAGAATTTAATATTATTATTTTTGGAAAAGGATGTTCATTTTGATAATTTGACTTTTTGTTAACAATAATTAAAAATACTAATTTATAATGTATTACTAAAAAAAAAATTGTAAAGGTCGTCTATAAAGTATTTGTTGGAAAACGTGGACTTTGCTCTCTACAACGAGCTTGCCGAAAACGATCATCAGTTAGATTGTTACGTAGCTCTTGGTTTTGCACATGATACTCGTGAGCTAAAGCTTGTTGCTGTTCACGCTTCTGTTTCTCTTGTGCCAATGCATTCTATTAATTAAGAAAAACATTTAAGAGAACTTTAAATTTTCTTTTAATTGTTTTTGAATTTACACACCAATAAATCGTCATTCCTTTGCCTTAAACGTATCAACTCTTGACTTAATTTACTACCAACTTTGATTTGTTCTTCCAATTCACGTCTAGTTTTGCTTAACAGCTCTTCTAAGGCATCCGAGGATATTTTTTTCACCTTTTCACTTTTATTATTATCCAAGCGTAGTTTTTCATTTTCAGTTTCCAACTAAACGCGAACAATAATTTATTAATATCATAAATCAATAAATTGCTAAAAAAGATGTTCTTCATTGATTATTTTTAAGCTTGTTTACCTTCCTTTTAATGTCATTCAATTCAAATATTTCATCGTTTAATTTCCCCTTTTCGATATCTAATTTATCACACAATTCTTTGCGAACTGTTAAATCGGTCTTTAAAAGTTGTTTTTCGTCTAAACTTTCTTCTAGTTTGTGTTGCAAACAGGTTGCTTTGGCAGTGAGACTTACAATTTTATCTTCTAACTCCGAAATAGCAGAATTGCGACAGCAAAGTTCTTTCTTCAAATTCGCTATTTCGCATTCTAGTTCCACAACTTGACGTCTAAAATTTAATTTTTTTTTTTTTATATATTTTTTTATATTTTAACTAAAGTTTAATCCATTAATAATGTAAAATAAAGGCAGTAGGGAATTATGAGTAATACTAATTCTCATCTACTTCAAGTATTTTTTTAATTCTAAGGCAGCAACAACAATGACAACAACTAACCCAATTAATATGGAGTATAGAGAGGCAGTAAGAAATATAAGAGAGAAACCAAATAGAACAAAATGGAGAAATATATGTAAAGGATTAAAAGGTTATTTTGAATAATTAAAAGCAAATACTTAGTTAAAAAAAGTTTGACTCGAAATAAAATGAGAATTTTTTCTACACAAATTTTTGTCTTTTCAAAATGTTCTTTATAAAACCAAAAATATTTTAACAAATTCTTTGAATAATTTGGAAATGTTATCTTTTACACAGCCAAATTTAAATATACATATATGTATAAATATATATACATTTATATAATATTTGAATTAACATAAATTAATTAATATTTATTAATTAATTTATAGAAAAAATTTGATACCGACAATATTTTTATGAAAGAAATATGATATCAACAATTTCTTTTATATAAAAAATTTAATCTCGGAAATTTCTTTTATATAAAGAATTTTATTGCGACAATTTCTATTATAGAACAAAATTTTATTGCGACAATTTCTATTATAGAACAAAATTTTATTGCGACAATTTCTATTATAGAACAAAATTTTATTGCGACAATTTCTATTATAGAATAAAATTTTATTGCGACAATTTCTATTATAGAACAAAATTTTATTGCGACAATTTCTATTATAGAACAAAATTTTATTGCGGCAATTTCTATTAGAGAACCAAATTTTATTGCGGCAATTTCTATTAGAGAACAAAATTTTATTGCGACAATTTCCATTATAGAACAAATGTTTAACGACAATTTTTTTATAGGAAAAATATGTTAACGACAATTTTTTATATAAAACTTATTGCCGACGATTTTGTTGTAGAAAAACTTTATTGCCAACTATTTTTAATATTTCTTGATATCAAAAAAAAAAAAAAAAAATATATATATATTAATTTCTAAAAGGTTTTTCTTACGAATACTGTGAAAAAGGAAGAAAATAAATAAATAAATTTTAATAGCTAATTAAAATGCTGTTTTTTACCAAAAATAAAAACTACTCACTTGTATTCAGCAGCTTCAGTTTCCAAACTCTGATTATTGCCCTCCAACATAACAGCATCATGCGATAAGCTTCTGTAGTGATCCAACATTTCTTCTCGTTCCTTTTCCTTAAAGAATATATTTAAGCAAATAAAAGATTGAAACAATTTAAAAGTATGCATGAATTTTACTTTGTGCAGTAACAAATCCTCAGCTTTCTTCACCTCCTCTACATATTTCTTCAGCTGTTCTTTCAAATCTTCAATTTCCTTTTCAGAATCTTTAAGTTGCTTTTTCAAAATAAGTATTTCAGCTTGCCTCTCGGCCAAGTCGTTGGTCAAACGCCTTTAAATAAAGCAAAGAAAAATTTATAGAAATTTGTATGACGTGTGCCAGGTCTATTAATTTTAAATTCATTTACAACTCGTTTACACTTACTTCCTATAAACTTAAATAGAAAAAAGTGGGAAAATGTTGGTCTGTACAAATTATGTTTGTATGTATGCAAATTGAAAAGTTATTTAATAAAAAACAAAACTTAAACTTACACATTTTCTTGTATGGCCTGATCTCGACTTGTTTTTAAGGCGGTTAGCTGTTGCTTCAAACTCTTGCTTTCCGTTGAGGTCGCGTGTAGTTCAGTATCACGTTCACGTGTCTGGCTTTTAAGTTTACTGGAATTAAAGTACGTTGGAAGAGAAGAAAAATGTATTCTATTAAAGCAGTATTTAACAAAGCCATTTAGCCATTTAAAGCATAGAAAATTGAGAGTATTAAAGAAAACAAAAGACTTCAGACACAAACTTGTTTTCTTTGTGCACATTTTACTTGATTTTTATTTATAATATCAATAATATTATAGCGCACCATTTACTTGTAATTATATATACGATTTATTATTATTTAATTAACTACAATCTTTTCCCTTCTATTCTTATCGACACAATGTCATTTCTCACTTTTATTGCATGAGACAAAAATATGCATTACGATCAAAGCTTGCAGCATTAATTTCACTGTTTGGTTCAGGCCAATCCCACAACTGTTAGGACCATTTGAATACTTTAAAACCATTTTTAAAGCAATATTTGATTTTTATCTAACGGATTCATTGCATCATTTCCATTAAGACAGGTTTTAATAAAAGTTGCAATGAAATGAAATAAAACAAAGAAAGAAATTCAATTCTTTCGGCCGTAACTATTTACGTCTTAAGAAGTAATTAGGTTTTACTTTCCGTTACCATTCGTATTTGTTCTATGAAGTACTCAAATGTTTAATGAAGCAAATGAAAGTGTGACCACAAAATGAAAAAAAGAAAAAGGGAAATTTATTAATAACTATAATCCGCCTGGCTGGTCCCCAATTTTTCTTTTATTTTGAAGTGCCTCTGGGAGAAAACCAAGACAGTGTCTTTAGTTATTTATAACAGAAAAAAATGTTTTATTCATATTTTATGTATTTTAAAATGTAAAAATTTAAATGTTTATAATTATAAATTATGTTTTACATATTTTATTTAAATTACAACTATATACGCTTCTTGATAAACTATGCTTTTGTTTTTGCCTTCATTAGCGAATACCAATAATGATAATCTACTACCAAGATAAAGATGGATTATTTATTTACATTTTTTTTAAGTTATTTTTTCACACGCTGATTAAGGGAGCAATGCCTTCAACGTAACAGAGCACAGGGTTACCGCGCTAATCTCTATCGGTCAAACACACAAAAAAAAGACTAAATATTGTGCCATCTGTCAAAATCGCTTGAGTAGTTTTTGAGTTGGCCGATCACGAACACGCACGTCATTTTTATATACAGCTGTTGACAACTAATTGGAAACGCATTGTAGTATAGACGTGTTAGGTGTATTACTGTTGTATTATATACTTTGTTTAAATATATTTCACTATATTATATTCAAATATTATCTAATGTAAACAAAGAAGATAAATAACTTAAAAGAAATATTCATTATTAGCACAATTTTTAATTGTAGATCTCAGTCTTCAAATTATAGAGCGGCACCTAATTGGAAACGATAACACATTATGTAGAAATAAGTAATGTTAACAAGTCAATGGCCTTATTTTTGGTTAATATTTAGTTGCAAATCCCTTTTGCTTCAACACTGCTTCACACCGGCTACGCATTGAAGATATTAAACGTCGACATCGCTCCACTGGTATTGACTCCCACGCCACCTTTATTTTATCAAAAAGATCTTTCATATTTGTTATATTTTCCCGGCTTACAGATCTTTTTACGTCACCCCATAGGTGTTCAATAGGGTTTAAGTCCAGGCTGCATGATGGCCACTCCAAAACATCGATTGAATTCTCTTGAAAAAATTTTTGAGTCAGCTTTGTCATGTGCTTCGGATCATTATCCTGCTGATATTTCCATATAACAGGCAAATTCTCCTCAGCCCATGGCAGCATTATGTTTTTAAGAATTTCGATGTATTTTTCGGTATTCATAGTTCCATCAATTTTACAAATTGGGCCAACACTACTTCAGGAGAAGCATCCCCATACCATTATAGACCCTCCAACATGCTTCACAACGCGGGAAACATAGCGAGGGTTAAATTGCTGATTAATGGGCCGCCGTACGTACCTCCGACCATCAGGACCAAGACGATTTACTTTTTTTCTTAGCTCCAAAGCACATATTTCCATTGGCTATCTGTCCAATTCCAATGTGTTCTGGCAAATTCAACACGCCGTTTTCTCTGAATTTTACTCAACATTGGCTTCTTTCGAGCTGCTCTCCCATGTAAGCCAACTTCGACCAAACGGCGTGCAATTATCCTCTTGTATGTTGTCACGTGGCACGACTCTTGTATTTCTTGCTGAATGGCTGTGGATGAGAGTTTTGGATCGACTTTGGAGATATGCCTTATTAATCTGTCGGTCTGCGCTGATGTTTTTCTTGGCCTCTTCTTTCGCAGAACGTTAGAAACAGTGTTGTATTTATGCAAATGACGTATTGCATTGGAAACCATTTTTTTGGAACATTTCAGCTGCTCCGCAATTTCTTTGTATGACTTTCCAGCTGCACGAAGCTCAACAATAGCGCTTCGCTGCTCCGGAGTACAACTTTTATTTGTTCCCATTAAAAATCTTAAAAAAATGATGATTTTAGGTCTAAATAGAAGTCCACTAAAAAATAACTACCAAAAACTTTTACACTTTTTCGTTTTAATTCGAAAATTTTGATCGCAAAATAATCGTTTCCAATTAGCTGCCGCACGTCTACTGAATTCAATATAGTAAGAAGTAAACAAGTTTCAAAAAATATAACGATATATGAAATTCACAACAAAAAAAGTGTATGGTTTTCATAGCAGAAAGAGTAACGAAAACAATGAAAGTATTTTAGGAAAAAATATAACGGTCATTTAGGAGACACATTCAAATAAACTCTTTTGGTTGTCGTTTGGTATATGCGTTTCCAATTAGTTGGCAACAGCTGTATGTAGAGATAAGATTAATAAAAAATTATATTTTATGCGATTTTATTATTTAAAACTAAAAAAAAAATTAACTGAAAGCTACTGTCTCAAAAAGTATTTGGAACGCGTACAGATGTAGATTGGAGTATAGGACGCTGAGCTACTAGAGTAACAGCATCATCTTTGATGCTTCCCCGCAGCCAAACATCTTTAAAAAATTTTCAGAACGTTTCACTGAATACGAAGACCAATCCCGTTCCCTCAGCGCAGAGGAAAGAGTCAGTCATGTGATGTACAGTGGAACCATGTGATCAAAGCAATTTTAAAATGATTTATCTATTTATTTATTTACTTAATATAACAAATAAATGAATTTAATTATATTATTAGTGGAAGGCCATCTGCTGAGGCCATCAATTATATTTCTGTTGATTTTTTTTTTTTTGGTTTATAAATTGTTAAATTTTGATATTAAGTTTAGCGATAAATTTAAAAATGATGTTAATATGATTGTCTCAGGGGGTCGTGGGCACCTCTAGGCTGTTGTTGGATAGATACGATCGTATGTAGTGATAATGTTTTAAGTTGCGGTATGTTGAGGGCATATGCCTTTGATATTAAATTATTATTTATTATAAATGGTTATTTTTAGCAAAAGCTCGTTTGTGTTAAAAACTTTTTTAGCAATAAAAATTTTATATTGTAATTTTTACAATATTTCAAGACTGACATTGGAAAAGAAGACGTCGGAAAAACGGTTGGATTAATAAAATGAGTTTTTCACAAAAGTTTGTGTTTCATTTAGAGGTTCGCGGACTTTTTGAACCATCTTCGTAGAATTGACTATCGCACAGAAAAAGAGTTAATAAAATTTAATATTTATAATATTCGTTTGAATAAATTTATAATTTAAGCAAAAATTTGAAATGAAAATTGTTAATTGATAAAACAAAAAACGCCCATTTAAAGTTTTTAATTATTTTTTCCAAATCCTCTGAATCAACAACTTATTTTTCTAACAAATTGTACTTTAATATTAATAAAATATTTTTGTTTAAAATATTTTATTTGAAATTCTAACTGAAATTCTCTCTTTTAAGCAAAACAAGTATTGGTTTTGATTGCATGTTATATTTTTTGGATGAGCATCTTTTGTATTGTGATGAGAAAAGGTTTAATAAGCCTTTGGCGATATTGGCTGGCAGCGGAGTAAAAATTACCTACTCCGCAAACTATAACTATAGTTGTATCCATTTGAACATTTTTAATCTTTGAAAGGATTTCTTTCGAAAATCACTTGAGTAAAGAATTTCCAATCCATATTAATCTGCCTCAAAAGTTGGCAAATTGTCTATACAAATCACTCCTGTTAGTTCTTCCTAGTTTACATTTAGTTTATTCCTCTTTACTTATCTTCAAGCCAAGTTTGCCCCAGCCTTCCTAATAACAAAAGAGAAGTGCTCAAGACGTTTGCCTTTTGATTGAAAGGAAAATCAACAGACGTACGCGTGTAAAATTGGAAAGAACACTCTGTGGTTTCAGTTCTTTACAATTTCATTGACGGATATTGTAAAAAGTGATTACGTGATTTGCATACAACGAACGCAATTATATTCGCTCGTAGCAAAAAATTATATTTGGCTTCAAGTATTTTTTTTTTTTACTTTTTTATTTATTTATATTTTAAAGGTTTTTTCTGTTTTTGATATGATTCATGGTTGGACTTCAAAAGTGAAGAACACTAGAACAAGCACAACAACTTTGGTAATACATGTCTTTTAATACTCTCGTGCTTGTTGTATGTATTTTAATGTCTATTCCACTGACATTTTCAGCAATTACAGATAGCAAAGGTGTGCCTTTAAGAGAAGTTTAAGCAACAAGTTAATTCGAACATAGAAGTATAAGTATTATTTTTCATCGTGGTGGTTTTATTTAGTTTATGTTTTTTATTTTATTTTATTTCTTTTAGCATGCTTTAAATCAAAAAAGGTTATTGAGGTTTAGCTAGTCTTAAAATGTCAAAATTTGTAATAGAAATTTTAATTAAAAGTAAAATATTGCAGTTTTATATTAATGAAAAATGTGAACGAATTTAATTTTTTTCGTTATATTTAATTTTTAACCAAAAGTATTTAACTGTTCATCTTGTGCCCTTCAGAGTAATACTCCTCAGATATAACACACTTATGCCACCGTTTTTTTCCAATCCTGGAAACACTTCTGAAACGCGCTTTTTGAATTCGCCAACAGCTCCAGTCTTGATTTTTCTTTTATCTCCTCAATCGCCGAAAAACATTTTCCTTTCATCCGTGTCTTCAGTTTTAGGAAGAGGAAAAATTCAGCGGGGACCAATTCCGGTGAATAAGATGGTTGAGCCATGATTACGGTTTTGTTTTTGTAACAAAATCCATGATTGGTTTTTCCACAATTCTGTGCGTTTCTGATGAATTGCTTCACTTAAACGGTGCGTAACTTTAAGCTTGTATTCCTTGTTGATCGTACAGCCTTTTGGCAGGAATTCATGATGCACCATCCCATTGCAATTAAAGAAAACAGTGAGGAAAACCTTTAAATTTGACCGAACTTGACGTGATTTTATTGGCCCTGGCACTTCTGGACGCTTGCATTGAGATAACTGGAGTTTAAGCTAATTTTTGAGCAAATCTGGATCGTCGTTAATGACCATCAACCGCTCCTAACCGATGTCCTTGCGACATTGTTTTTGCTCAAAATTTAGCAAAAAAATCGGAGATTAAACTAAAACATGGCTAACCTTTTTATCTCTCAAAACTGACAATCCAAAATGAATGATATCGCCAATATCACATATAACAGACATGTGTACCAACTTAGCACAGGAAAATATGTGAAAATCGAACATATGTAAATTTGAAAATACGAAAAATTGAAAATAATGCTTATTTTTTAATCGCACCTCGTATATGAGCATTTTTCGCTATCTGATATTTTCAAATGTTTCCAAAAAATTTCATAAATACAATTCAGGTACTACAGAACTACAGTTTAATACAGTAATCTGTTTAAAAAATATATTTTTGTTATTAGAAACAATTTTATTTGAAAACGCATTAGTTTCTTAGTTTCTATATATATTTAAAGTTTCTTATTTGCCGGCATAAAAAAATAAACAAAATCCTTTTTATGACAAATAAAGGAACAATAAAAACAACAACAACAAAAAACACCTACAACGCACTACTTTTTAGGTGTCGAATAAACTGACAACCCATATTTTTATAAGAAAAATTAAACAAACGAGTTGAAGTCTTAAAAATTACACACACACACACAGCTACACAGACCCACAGACGACCGGCATTTCGATATAAAAGTACTGAATGTTATTTTTTACCCTTTTTCTTGCTTGTTTTCTACCACAAAGTATAACTTTATTTAATTATGCCTGACTCGAACTGTCAGCAGGTAAACTCCAAACAGATACAATTTGAACGTGCACGCAGCCGGTTGGTTTCAGCATAAAAAACAGTATAAAAAGACGACGATTAATAAAAAGGAAATATATTAATATTTAAAACGAAACGGCAGTAAATTCTTGTGTATACAAAATATAAGAAATAATATTAATAAAATGCAACAAAATAAATATAATATATAATATAACAATTAGCACCTTATTTATAGCAACAGATACTAAGAAGCAAAATTCGCTATAACTTTCAATCTGTTCACCAAGAAAAAGGTATTAAAAATTACATCTTGATTAGTTTTATGCGAATTTGCTATATATCTGTAGTATGTGCAAGATTTCATAATACAATATTATAATTAAATGAAATATTTGAAACACAAGTCAGTCAAGAAAGCAATGCATTTGAAGTGATATAGTTTTGGCAAAATGCTGTCATAAATGCTGCAAAATCAGTAACGAGAATAAGCTATAATGTGTTAATGATCAACAAATGAAATATATAACTAAAGCTAAATGATGGTTTTTATGGATAATTGTACTGTTACTTAAGTTGAGCATGCCTCCAGTTTTTTTCGATAACAATGCGTATTTATCTACGCATGTCCGATTTATGTATAAAACTGGAGGGTATAATCGAAAAAAATAAATATTTTAATGCAAACGATTAAATTAATGTGGGAGAATTTCTTCCAGAAATACTTTTTCAAAGTATTACAAGTTTGTGTCATAAATTCTGTATTTGGTATGCTGAGGTAGACCGATACAGAGTAGAAAGTCAATATCACTAGTTACTTGCTCTGTGGCTAGTCTTCGATATCGCAACAATTCTTTCTAAGGCTGTGACTAATATACAAAATAGTAAAAAAAAAATTATATAACTTTCTTTATATATATAAAGTGGTATTATGTGAAGTTCATATAGACTATATATATTGTCTTCATACGCAGTACGGGCCCGATTTGCGGAACCGAAAGGAAACTGGGAAACTGTGCCTTAAAAAATTATTTATAAGGCTACATGATAAAATTAAAAAAATAAATATAAATAAAAAGCAGAAGAAAAAAAATTAATTAATTATTTTACACGTGTATGTATATACTCGTATGTGAATATATGAGTTCTATTTTAGAAAATATACATACATACATATATACTCGAAAAGAGTCAGCTTAAGGGGAAGAAAATAAAAACTTTTATTTGAGGTTTAGACCTTTAACCTTTTGTTAAATCGCAGCCACCTTCATTTCTTGTAGGGCGATAAATTTTCCATAGGAAATATCATTTTGTGTTGCCCGATCCATACAAATAAATGTTAAGGGACTTAATGACATCACCTACTTTAACTTTTTCTTTATGTTCAATTTGTACAATTTCTAGAATTTCTTCGTCTGTTTAAGTAAATCTTCCCTGATCACCTGTCACCATCTGTTAAGCTTACGAATAATAACCATGAAAACATCCTGCATGAAATTTAAACTGGATGGTATAATTGAGACCTGCCGAGAACTTGAAAGTGCATTTCAGGCTTTTATTCTTGATGACAAGTACAGAAGAAAAAATGACGGTAAAAAAAAAATTAAAAAAATATTTTAGCAGCTTTTTGTTTTGTTTTGTTATTTTTAATATATAATTTTTTTCTCAGAATTTTAACTTTGCATGTTCGTAAATAATTTCCACGTATTATTTTGTCAGCGATATTGTGTGTAGGTAATCATTTTTGATTTTTTAACATTTTCTTTTAAGGATGCAAAATTAGTTAATTCATAATAATTAAGTTAGTCTTACTTACAACGGACACAGGAGTGGCTTAAGTGAAGTCATTGCAGTTTTTCCAAGGGAAGGTCCGCAATGAAAGGATATTTAAAAGAACCTGACAGGACATAAATGTGTTTATTAAATGTTTACAGAATTCGAGAATTACAAGCTTTATAATTAAATTGTGACTAGAATACTCGTATAATGATATTGATGCTGTTGTGACACCATAAAGGCATTCTTTCACTTTATATTGTGGCTTTAAACGAAACACATACTGTTTAGCACCAAAAGTCAAGGCCATTAACACGATCATTTCTCTCTCTTGTTTTCTTTTTACTATAGAAACGAATATTAATAACTTAGTAAATATACGCAAAGTAGCAACAAAAACAAAGAGAAAAGATATAAAAAACTTTGAAAAGCCTGTTCTAAAAAAAAAAATAATAAACAGAAATAAATTTAAAGAAGTAACAAACTTGAAAAAAATATAAACACTTGTTAAAATGCAGACAAAAATTCCTGCTTGCGAATGAGTAAATATTTATTTACATATTTGCATGAGTGTGTGTGTGCGTGTGTGTGTGTTGGATGTTAAAGGGAGTAATTACGATTGACAGTGTGCGTAGTACGTTTCAGATATTCAAATTCGTGTGGCTGGCAACGAACCCTTTCATAGATCCGACGTGTCGGAGAAAAAATTTCTTACAATGTATACTTTGCAGGCAAACCCCTCTGTGCAGCAAATTTTAAACTCCCATAAAACTTTGATTGTTAAAAGTACAATCCAGTAAAATAAAAATCGCTCAAAATTATCTAAATGTTTTTATCTTTGCTGGATTCAAAATTCAAGTGAATTCTTTGACACATTTTTATTGCTAATTGAAATTATGTAAATATTTTTAAATCTTGTTTTAGTTTCTCATATTTTCTTAAATTCAGCTTAAGATCTTTTATTCGATTTGTCTCTTTTATTAGTCGATATTTCGTTACCATTATGTGTGACTTCTGCCGCAATAATAAAATTTTCTTTATAAAATTTTTCTTCGTTTAATTGTTAAAAAATCTTTGGGAATTCCCAAAAAAGTAATTTGATTATGTCGGGATATCAGCTAATTGCCATTCTTATTTGCCAACACCGCTTTTATAGCTGCTGTTGTTTTCTCTTTCTTCCTCATTTTGTATTTGAGCTGAGAAATGTCGGTCAACATTCTTAATCACATCTATCATTGAAGTACAATTAAAACTACTTTAACTCAAAATTAAAAATATAGATCAAACAAAAAACATTTTTTAAATACGGAGAAAACTCCGTATAAAGACTGATATAATGTGTAGCCTATTTGTAAGAAAGAAAGATTTAATTAAAAAAATTTTCGATACCAAAATAAAAAATATGGAACTAAATTGATTGTAGCAATTTGTCTGCTCGTATGCGGCCAAATCTCTTTTACATCCTGAAAAAAATACTTTTTCCACTTTTTATGTTATTTTGATTCCTTCATTTTTAAATGGGTTAATATTGTGAAGCAATTGCAATATTTTTTGAGTGTAAGATAAAATTCGCATGAACTGCTTGTGGTGTATTACTTATAAAAGGGCTAAATGTCTAAAAATAGTATCTTTTTTTTTTCTTTAAAATCATCATATTGTGTTTGTAGACGACATTCGTTTTAATGTGAAACCACTTTGTTTCTTCTTTTGATTCGGTTAACACTGACCCACTTAATTTTCAGTTTAAAAAAACGAATACAAAAAAGAAATGAAAATTTTTTTTGGGACACGATGTAGTTTGATTTTATCTCAAACGTGGAGGTCAAATAAGAAATAAAAGTAAATTATGGAGCATCGCAACGCAAAGAAATGATCTAAATATTACACAGATTTCAAATGGAGAATACACACATATAAATACATTAAATTGGCGGCTATAAAAAACTGAAAATATATTAATATCACAAATAATTATCATCTGAAGAGAGTGGATTTTCTGGGGTATGATGTCTGAAGAGTGGACTCTGGGAGAATCTGAGATGAAAGCATACATATGTTTCGTGCAAGTCTCCAGGTTTGGCCTATGAGGGACTAAAAATCGCAGGTTAGCTAATCCTGAATGAAGATGTATTAGCCTGGTATAAATACTGTCAATTACTCCATGATGGAGAAGGAGGTCAAACATGAGTGTTATTTATTTTCAATCATTAGGATCTAGAAAACGCAAGTTTGGCTTGAACCCAAAGAAATAAGGGCTGTGGTGACGCAGATTGGAATGAAGCGGCAGTCATTGAAATTATCATACCCTGTTTTCAAATACCTTTAGATAAGGTTGATGGGTTAGGAAATATTGCTGCCACTTAGTTCCCGTTGTGAGAGAAGAGCTGACGTAGAGAAGGAAGAAGTAAGACAGAGTTCTAAGGCATGACGTGGGAATTTTGTGGCAAAATGGATGTTTTAGGAAAAATTAAAGCCACTACAGTAAAAGTAAGTTCATGCATTAGTGTACTATGAACTTATTTGGAGTTCTGATAACTATGTCTGATACTTTGGAAAGTATATCCACACATCTTTTGCTAGCATATGAAGACGTGGATAAGTTTCCTAAGTTATGCTGAATTTAACCATTGGCATGAGTTATATTGGATTATTTAGCAGTTGTGATTTTTCCTGTGTTGGGATACTTAAATATGCGATCAGTTACCCATTTGGCGAGTTTCTAACAAGGAGGCGATATCCGGCCTATCACAGATTTTTGCTCAATTTGGTGGTAGTACTTTTAAAAGCTCAAATTTCAATATGGGATCTTGACCTTGTTTTTATATTTATGTTTTGATATAGCTTAAATACACAACCCAACAAATTATACATTATTAACGTGTTACAAGAAAATATTGTTTAAAGAGAGAGGGAGAGAGAGAGAGAGAAAAACAAATACCAAAATAGTATAAAAAGCGTAAACATACTACAAGAAATATGTTTATAGATGAACAACTTTTTCTTGTGATGAATATAATTATTACCACAACCAGTATTTTCTTGGCGTACTACATATCGCTGTTGCTAATAGAAAAGGATTAGATATGGTCACCAGTCACGAGCCGGGCATGCATTACGCCTGCTTCAGTGTTATCAGTATTTTCGAAATTCTCTATTGGTATATGATGTCTCTTTATTTTAAAACAAGTTTCTAATTATGTTTGCCTTGACGTGAAGGTATGAAAGCAGGATTATAATACAGGTAGCCATGTCTAAGAGCATGTATCTGAATGAGCATTTAAAAAAAAAACATGCTTAAAATTCTGCAATAGGCATAAAGGAGAAATGTTACATTTTGAAAAAATGGTTAAAAAAGTAGTAGATACTTATGAAGGCTCTCATTTGGCTGTCCTGTTCGAAAACTCACATGTCTGTAAGGAAGCATATTTTGCAAAAATTCGAAAAATATTCCTAATTGACAAACTATTCGATTCCCATTCCCGGCAGTTTTTTAAGATATTTCAGCAACCGATTTGCCTTGTTGATAATATAAATTTAGTCTTCTCCAGCGAAGTAAAAACAAATAATAAACAAATACAAGTGCTATATTCGACTGTGCCGAAATATATACATATAGCCTTCTCCATGAAATGCAATAATGCTTCATTGAAGTAAAATTTAATTTTTGTATTTTTTCTATAAATGAATAAAATAATTTTTTTGACTATATATCTTTTATTTATTTCAGAAAAATTTTAGCAGATGAAGTTTTAAATTTATTTCTTTAAGCAAAATAAACGCCGAACTAAACCCGAAACCAAAATACTGACAGCTAAACAGACGAAGAAAGCTCGATCAGATTCCTATATACAGAACATATATACTTTATAGGATCGCAAACTAATATAAAAAATAATAGCCCCACTTCGATAAAAGTGCATTACAAAAACAAAAATAAAAAATATTCTCTCTTCTCTACTAGTACCGTTGTCTCATAATTCCCCTGAGTGGTGGTCTAAGCAAATAAAATTAATTAAATTTTCTGTTTGATGCTGTCAATTTATATCGAAAATTATATTACTATAGAATTTTTTGCATTACTTATTTTTATTAGTACTTCCTGGAGGTGATCGCGATTAATAATGATTAAAAACCTTAATATTAGCCAGCATAAGCATGGGGATGACCACGTATGGGAATGGGTTACTCCCATAACCTCTCTAATGCGCAAAAAGTCACTCACCGTCCCATCTCTAGAACACACATGGCATAGTAACGCAACGTTTGATAGCATTATTCCAATTAATAAATATAAACGTTGGATATGGCTTCAAATGTAATACATAATATCTTTGAGGTTTGAGGTTTTCTACTCAAGACATTTCAAAATCTTTAATAATTTTTTCGGTGGCATAAATCGACACAATCAAAGTCTTAAACACAGTAATTGATGCCACTGCTCAGTGCTTCTGTTAAATGTTGCATAGATAGTTTTAGTTCCAAGCTAGTTTCTTTGCTGTATTTTCACTCAAGCTTCTACAACTTGTTGAAAACATAAACGACACACATTAATACAGTCTATTTAGTCATTTTTTATTATTTGCCATTAAATGGTGTTGCTGACGTTGTTTTTGGTTCCTTATTCGAGACACTTGTTGCATTATCAACTTATTATGTAAGAAACACAAAAATTTGTTTGAAAACATTTCTTCCGCTTAAATGCATTCGAAATAAACATGTAATCATCTCTATTTAGGAAGCTTGGAAAAAATTTAAAACCATTCTTTTCTTAAGTTAATTTCAAAAAAAAATAATTAAATTTTTTTTATTGTAGGAATTAATTTTTATTTTTTATGAATTTTTTTATACCATTTTTAGTTGAAGAACTTATTCATATCGTTAAAAAATAAAAATCTACGCTGCAATTATTAAATTGCAAATGATTTTGGAGTTTTCTTTTGGCATAAGAAATTTAAAAAACCCCCTTACAAAAATCAAATGAGAATTATGAGAATTACACATACTTCTTACTATATACTCGTAGTAAATGTTTACACAATGAAACATTTGTATGCAGTTATAATTATGAAGTGAGAGTAAATGTTTGTTAGAAAAATATATTTGTAACAAATATTTACATACCATTACTTTACATATTTACATACATACGATTGTTATAATTATTGCAAATAAATCGTACAATATAAATTAAGTTTCTTCTGTTTACAGCATCTTTCATTAAAAAAACACAAAGCTAAGACATGAAAAGACGAAAACTTTTAATATACTGGTCAGCTTTACAAGCAGGCATAAGTTTAGTCACGTTCTTGACAGTTTTACTAGTACAAAATAGTGATACTGCTATCATACCACCACCTTGGAGTGATCCAGAGAAAAACCCCTGTGCCACAATGCAAGGTGGATGGCAATTGTTGTATTGGCCACCTTTGAAGAAATGTTTTAAAATATTCACCATTGGTTATCCCTGTCCAGAGACAATGGAATTGGGACCAACAGTCTCGATAGGTTCAAGAAAGAAAACTATGAGCAATGCTTCCATAGCTGAGTGTAGATGCCCACCAGGCACTGTATTAAGTGCTAAATATAACAAATGCTACAAAATATTTGAAAGAGGACCCTGTAATAAAGGACAATATTTTAGTCCCATAGCAGAGTCACAGTTGGGCAATATAAGGTAATGGATTGAATCGAATATCTGTACTAGCTTATAGCTAATAGCTTTTGTATTAATATTTCTTTTTATTTATTTATTTAAATATTAGAAGCACAAATCGTTGGGGTGTTTGCAAGACTCCTCTAAAATGTCCTGATAATATGTTATTTTGGCCAAAAGATGGAAAATGTTATACAAAATTAACCAAAGGGCCGTGTGCCAAAGGAAAGCTATTAATATTAAACAGTGAAAATCTGACCGAATGTCAGGTAGGTAAAAAAATAATTTTAAACTAGAAACAGTAGAGAATTTTAGAACTTCAAAAACACATATTCTAGTGGAATTCTTGAGTAGGTAACGATAATTAAGGGTGAAAAATAATACGGCGAAAATTTAAAGCGTAAAAAATGTTCAAGAGAGCACTCTCGGAGTATTTCTAAGTTCGAAAACGTGAAAATAAAAAATTATAAAAGCAACTCTAAGATTTCGGCTGGTTCACTTAAAATGGATTAATCTTCTTTTTAAGCTTATTTATCGGTAACTATTAAAGCTTATTTGCTTAATGTTATCTGCTTAAAGTTATACGAAATTCGGATAGATTTGTTACAAGAAAATCTTTTAAATATTTAAGTTAAGAGACGTAAAAAATTATTCCACTTTTTATGGCGATACCTTACCAAAAACTGTAAATGATATAAGTCCTTTATATATAGTTATATATATAAGCCATCAATTTATACTTATAGATTGCAGATATATTCTACATTACTTGCCCTCTAATAATATGCGAAAAATCTTGTATACCGTCATATGAAATGCAGAATTTACAAGACCATTTCTATGAAGCTTTAAACTTGAAGTGTAAAATAAAACTTAAAAGAAGTTGAGTAAATTGTAATAATACAAAACAATTAAAAAAAAAACAGTTTTTACAACTTTCTGCATTTTATATAGCGATATATTGAGAAGTTGCAACTGATTTTTTCCTCACATTTCAGTGTAAAAATTCTGGAGAATTAAGTCGTTTTTATTACGACACTGAAGAAACCTGCCATGAACATTTCACCAAGGGACCATGCTCAACACCTGGTCATTTATTTTTGCCAGGAGGATATTGTGATTGCCATCGTTTCATGCCACATTACCACGAAGATCATCAAATGTGTTATGAATTAGGTATAAATAATAAAATGATTTTCTCATGAAATCTGAAAAATAAATAATTGCTTAAATATATTTTTCAGACACTTTGGGGCCCTGTCCTCCAGGCCATGTGTTTACGTTGTCTGAAAATATAAGCTCTAGTGACGGTGAGACCTTTGATATAATGCTTACACGGGCTAAATGTCAATGTAAAGATGGTTACGTACCCTGGCCAGATGGCCTCTGTTACCGTCTTTACACAAAAGGTCCTTGTGGAGCAGATGAATTTTTAGTAAATGCTACAAGTTGTGTGAAAAATGTTTGTGGGAAAAATCGTTTATATTTTCCCGATCAGAAGGAATGTTATCGCATTGGTAGTCAGGGACCTTGCGATTTATATCAGGTAGTGGTATTTGATTTTACAGCACGACCTTCTATAGATGGTATATCCTATAATGGGATGTGTGGTTGTGCAGGTGTTATTATGAACTTGGACCAGCAATGTTCCACACCCGAAGAATCCACAAAAAACACTTGTGAGTCTACACCTGGTATGGTGGAGCTAGAAGGTAATTGTTATAAATTATATACCAGAGGACCTTGCGGACCAGGACAATGGCTAGAAGCTGTTAAATCCCTAAACATGGATTCAGCTAGATCTATACCAACGAAAGCAAAATGTGTATGCCGTCCCGGTTATAAGCCAGCGGAAACGAAAAATGTAAATGTGGCGAGCGCACAACGTTGTAATGCACCCAGCGTGGGCTTAGCCAGGTATTTGACCCAACATTCTCTAAGTCAACGATCCAATTCCAAAATTTCTTCGAACTTTGCTATGACTAATTTTGCTTTTTAAGGCGATTTTTAACTAATGGCATCTTTATTCTTGAAATAATGCATGTAAAACTCTAAAACTCTCATATATCATTTTTAATTTACCTTCTTCTTGCATGACTTTACGAGTACATACATATATACTTATTAAAAACGTTTATATTGTTCCTGTAACTAATATGGAAGTTTTTGAAAACGAAAAAACTATTATCAAGAAGCGAAACGCAGTGAGCCACAGCCATGAAGTAACATTAATATTTCATTCTTAATATTTACATTCTTTGTACATTTTATAATTCGGCATGTTAAATATGGAGTACGACAATTTTTTAATAACCTACATTTACGCATCTTTTCACAATATATAACTGAGTATACTACGCTTCTCGGTCATTGTGCAAAGTAAATATCAAGTGAGCACTTCTTCTAGATCTTGGCAATTGGTCCTTAAACACATGAACACAATAAAACAACACTTAAATAATGTTCACCCGATGAATTCGCCTTGATTACATTCCTGAATGTGCAGTCTGTCATATAAAAATACACTTTCGAAATTATGCCAGACATACGTGTATGTGAAAGCGCATCATATCGTAAAATTATTCGCACAATATCTACGAACAGCCATCCATTAACTAAACTGTGTTCCAGTTAGTACAAATTGATACAAAAAATAAATTAATAACATGTTATATTTTATATCTAAGACAAAAGTATTCGGCACAGACAAACCTGATGAGGAAGCTGATATCAAAATGTCTATATTGTTCTAATTTTCGATAATATACACGTACTTAACAAAAACAATGATTATTCAGTCATGTATGTGACGAAATAGTCGTATATTGTATTAGTAGTATATTGCAATATTTCGCTTTTCTTTCAAAAGAACATGGATTCCACATATTCCACCACGTTTAGTATGATGGCGACACGTAAGAAGTCAATAATTGTTTAAAAAGCGATATTTCCACCACCATCAATTAGATAAACCTCCTTTAATAAAATATTAGTACTTTGTGAAAAGAGCCGTTACACATATTAAAAAAGATATCCGTTATTCATGCCCTTGCTATCCCTTTAGGTGAAAATTTTATGGAAAATCTCTTATATGTGTCTTGTACCTAATTCTGTACTCTAACAACTCAATAACCAATACACATGCCTACACTCATATGCATGTGTACATTTTCAATGTTATTTTCTTTTTATTATTAGATTTACCGAACATAATTCTTTTAGTGCGTAACATTTGTAAATCTCACGAGTATTAATTTATATTTTTTTATGTTTCTTTTTGTGAACGTTATTTTTTTTTTTAATTTTAACTTAATTTGATTTTATTTCAATTTTTAGATGGTTTTTAGAAATATTTGGTTAAATCTCATAGGCCACCCGTCAAAAAATCAATCAAATATCAAGCTTCATTCTAGGAGTCTATTTAAATTCTAAATTAGTATTTAAGTTTGAAATTAAAAAAAAAATTGTTAAATATAAACTTAAGGCTTTACTAAAAAGTAAACTATACTAAAATTAAGTTTGTGCCATTAATGTAGAAAAAAGTAACAATAAAAATTTTAAATATTCGAAGCTTCCAATATATCTAAAATCTAATTCTTCAAGTAAGGTTTATATGTAAACATAAATTGAAAAGGTAATAAACAAGTGAATGCCTCTTCGCAAGCCAAAACTATTTTGATAAATGAAAATAAAGGTAAGTAGTGACAAAACCCAAGATATTAAAAATTATTTGATTGTATTTCTACAAAAATTTTTTTTGGGGGAAGAAAGTAAAAAAAAGAGTTGAAATTCCTATTAGAGACGAATTTAAGTGTATAGGCATTACAGTAGATGAAAAGCTTAAATTAAAAATAAAAAACTGTGGAAGCCCCTTGTACTCCGTAATTAATAGACGTCCTAATGTATATTCCCATGACAAACTTTTGACAGCATGTCTATTCGCCCTACCCTGACTTAAAGTTGTAAAGCCTTGTTTCAAAAAATTATTATTTACGTGCCTGCTACGGGCAGAACCTAAGTAATTTTTTTCCTTAATTTTAATACTGATTTAATTTGTATTGTTATTTTATTTTGAATAATTTTTAAGAAAAATTTTAAGCTCTGAATATAGTGTATTATAAAATCGTAGATACAACTCATAGAGTTGTCTGAAACTTCTACCACCAAAACAATTTTATTTCTGAATAACTGTCTCACTTTTTAAACCTTTTAAAACCTTAAAAACAATTAAAAATATTATAAAGAACCAAACCGACTTCCGCAATTTTTGAATAATTTTTTACCTATATGTTACACAAGCGAATAAGGATTTATTTTTGTGTAAAAAAGGATTTATCTATAAATCCAAACAATTTTTATAACAAATAACAGATTTACAGCAAGAAAAATAGCATTACTTACCTTAATAGTTCTTCCATTTCAATCACTTGCTTCTCCAAACAATTACATTTGTTTTTGCTGGCTTTCAATTCATAATCCAGTTGGAACACTTTCTCCGTTTTCGCACTAAGTTTAGTCTACAAAGTAAACGATGTTAAAAATAAATTCATTGTATTTAAATAGTTATTTACCAAAATTGTGTCTTTTTCATTTTCCAAAGTAATATAAGTTTGTTTTAAAGCCGCCACTTCATTGCGTAATTTAACAGCTTCTTGCAGGGCGGACTCGCGTGAGCTTAAACGCATATTTGAAGATGCTAGTTGCTGTTCGGCCACTAAAAGTTTATTTTGGTACTCTGATAAGCTGCGCACAGTTTGTTCGTTAAGCATTCTTGAAGTAAGTAAAACATGATTCTCTAAATAATTTCTAAGACTATTGTCGTTTAAGTTTTCACTTACTTTAATTGACTGTAAATTGTTTGCAATTTATTATTTTCTTCTTTTAATTGATGTTCTTGCTGTTTGCAACACTCTAGTTCATCCTTTAACATCATTATTTGTGACTCTATAGGCATACGTAACGATTGCAAATCGCGATTTTCTCTCTCCAGCTGCTTTAGTCGTTCGTTAAGTCCTTCATAGCGCTGCTGGAAACTGTGCATTTGTTCATCATACATTTTTGTATTACACAAAAGTTTTTCTTTTAAAGTATCCCTCTCACATTTAACACGCTCCACTTCAGCTCTAGCACAATCACGTTCTCTTTCAGCCCTTAAAATAACGGCTTGAACGCAATCACTGTTAGAGCTTGAAGCAGACGAACAATTTGTATATGGGGCAGAATTTATCAAATTTTGATTATCGTTCAGACAAGGCACTAGTGCTTGACTTTGTCTTAAACATAATTCTGAACGCAATACACGCAGCTCTTCATCTTTTGACTTGATTTGAGTTTGTAGAAATTCAATTTCTTTTTCCGAACCCGCTTTACCCAGCAAGCGTAAATATTCCTTTTGATAGAAATCTCTTTCAGACTTAAGACGTATTTTCTCTTCATCCAAATGTTGGGCATGTTCACTTTCAATTTCTTGGATTTCTAAAACAAAAAATTAATATTAAGGCTTAAAAAAATATTAAAACTGACTGATTTTAAAATGCAATCTTACCTTTTTGTAAAGACTGTAATTTAGTTTTCAATTTTAAAACTTTGCGCTGCAAATGCTTGTTTTCTACTTTCAATTCGGATTCTAAATAAATATAACAATGTTATACACGTATAAAATCATGCATATAAATAAATGAGGGAAGTTACATATCAATTGCATAAATTGTTTTCTCGGCATTACAAAATGGATTAAACAAAGATAATATAAAACTTTTGTCAAAACCTTTATTTTTAAACATCTAAATTTAATCTAAAATTACTTCCAAAATGTGGAAATTTAAATTTCAATAAAAAAGAAAAAAATGTTAAAATGTACAATGATAATTTTTGTTATTAATACGTTTTATTTTAAGCTTTTTTGGGGATAACAAAGTATATTATGCATCCTTACGAATTTCTTCACAAGTTAACACTTTATTGGGGTTCACACTGTCGTATGAATATTGGATATCCGTTTCCTTTTTGATAGAAATTTAAAAGCCATTATTTATTGAGAATTCAATAATAATAAATAATAATTTTCTTTCGCCAAACAAACGATTTAATAATTTTCACTAAATAAAAATTTTTTTTAAGTTGTAGTTCTAGCGATTTTTAATATGAACAACATTTCCATATTTGTGAATTTCATTTTTTCAATGCATTCTAAATTTTTCCCCTTTTTAAATTCTTTAGATAAATTTTCAAAATAAAAAAAAAATTCTTATGAAATGTTTGTTTTACCGCAAGAATTAAATCTATATAACAAAGGAAATTGTATTATATCAAAATGCTGGGAAGCTATTCGAAAACATTTTGCAAGGATTGAGCTCTTCGTCCGCCACAATTTCGGGATCTAAAGATTTTTCAATTTGGAATAAAAAATTATAAAACAATTTTGTCGTATACTCGTCTTTGTTCAACGCGAATTCATTGAAAATCCAGTATTAATAGCACAATTAACTTTGTTTTACAAATCCATCACATATAGCAATAGAAAAAGTATTCTTTTAGCAAGTAGTTTGCTTTTTCCTAGTTAAGTATTTTATGCTTTAAATTATGATTTCAAGCTTTTACCTTTTTGCGTCAGTTCGTTAATTTTTTCATTAATTTTGTGCTTTTCGTTTAACATTTCAGACTGTTGAACCGGCTTTACTTTTTTCACATCCTTCTTATGTTTATCGGAATTTTTATTTTCTATGCCTATCTTTTCTTCTAACTGCCGTTTAAGTGTTTCTATTTCTGCTTCTCTTTGAGCAATTTCATTATTCGCCTGAGTTTCAACTGATAGAGCAGCTTCTTTCAATTCATCTAATTGTTTTTGCAAGGAACGATTAGCTTTTTCCAAATCTAAAGCTCTTTGCATAGCTTCATGCATTTGCTCCTGATATTCACGCATACGACTAAGGCTGTCCATTTTTTCGCGTTGCAACAAATCAATATCTTCATTAAGAGTATTAAAGTTCTTATAACAACATTCTCGTGCCAATGTAGCTGGAGGACGACCACCACATAGTAAATCATTAAGCCGCAATATTTCCCGATCTCTAGCTTCTATCTGAAATATGCACTTTTAAAAGTAATCTCTTAGATCAATTCATTCGTCTAAGCATAATACCTTCTTTTGGTAAAATTTAATGTGTTCCATTAAATCTCTATTTGTGTTTTCCAATTGTTCCAAATTTTTCTCATTGCATTTCCCTGTTTCCGAACGTTGAAAAAAATCCAGATTATTACATTTAGTGCATTTCAAATTTATATTATTCTCATGTAAGGGCTTTAATGCAGGTAATTCATTGCCTGAACGTACGGTGGTAATAAAGGGCTTCTTTACTAAAAGTATTTAATACTCATTAAATTTTTTATAATTAAGACATGGAAATTCTTGTAACACCTTTTACGTCTTTGCCATATTTCATATTTACAGTGGTTATTTTAGCTTCTTGCATTAAATTCAGTTGTTGTTGCAATTGTTGGCATTGTTGTTGCAAATGCAGTTTATCTATCTGTAGGTCTCTAATTGTAATTTTAAGCTCTAAGTAGATTTATAGATTAAACACCTCCGATATATTTTCTTCAGCAAATAACGCAATTAAATTGATATTGAATACATACCTTGAGTTTTTTCCTCATACTCTTCTTGCTGTTTAATTGTTTGTATATGCAAGTCATTACATTCTTTTAGTAGACGAGAATTATCACACTTGTATGGTTCGACACCCAAATCCCAACATGATTTTTCCTTTAAAACACGCAACAACATAAAATATAAAAGAAATTATGAAAAAAATTGGAATTTAAACAAGTTTATAAATAGATATGAGCATACATATGTGTGCGGCTTGTATGAAGTTTTGAAAATATAGAAGGCCAAAATGGCATTGTTGAACAATAAACCGTATGGACTCCTTCTTAAAGCATGCAACGCTTTTTTATGTTATTTCTAAAATAACTGGTGTAAGAAATGAGTACACTATAGAATAAAAGATAAAAACGAAGTGAAGTCTCGCGCAACATGTGCCAGGAACTGCATATTTAACATTTACATTGCGTCATATATTCTATTTTATTACCATCGCTCATTCTGGCAATACGTTTCCAGCATTAAAACCCTTACATACCTTCACGAAATATGTATGTATGTAAATGAATTGTTGCTAACATGATTACAGTGGCTATTCAAAAAGTACTTTGACAACTAAATTGGCACAAGAACGTTTTAAATATTTATTTTCAAAAATTTCAAGAAAATTTGAAAAAAAGACATGTAAAGTTAAAAAACTGTTGCAAATGTAAGCTCAAATTATATAATAAGTAGAATATATTCACAATATCCTTAAATGTTCATTTAGTAAATATAGACCCATAATCCCACTAACATCGACTAAGCCCAATGGTTCATATTTCTAGTGCAAATTCGTGTTTCTAATTTAATTCTTTAACAATCGTAATTATTTTCTTCAAAAGCGAAAATAGTTGTGTTTTGCAGAAAAAAAAAATTGAGAGACAAAAATGGTAACAATTGATATATTTTTTAAATGAATAAAACAAAGGAATATAAAAAAACAAAGCACATTGTTTTAAAATTGTGTATGGCTGAATATTATTATTCAATTCTCTGCTAAATGTGGTGAACATGTATCACTATTCTCAGTAACATATAAACACCTTTTTAGGGAATAAAAAACCGAACAGAATTGTTTCTTAGAATAATAAATAGAGTATTTTCTGGGATAATAAATGGTTCACTGCCAGTGAAGAAATGGTATGCACTATCTTGCATATAACTGTAAGTAAATATATAGCATAATAATCACTTTTCTATATGCATTTACAACAAACAAAATTTTTCGTGAATACCAAATTTCATAAAATTCCCTAGTTTGTGATTAGTGCTCGTTAGTTTTATTTTTAGAAAAATGGGCAACGCAGACCTCTGTCCTTGATCCTTATGTGAATGTTAATGATTTTCTTCGATAAAACATATCAATTTAAATTCAAATTGCCATGCAATTAAATTGTCCAAAAAATATTTAAAAGAAATTTAAAAATATTACCTCCGAACCGCGAGTTGAGAATAGTAAACCTTTATATATGATAATTAATAATTCATTGTATGGAATTTCCAAGTGAAATTGGCATCTCTTTCTAATCAAACAAAATTTTTTTTTACTATAGTTATGACCACTACTGTTACCCAATACGTAAAAACTGACCACAACTGACCTCTATGGCAACTAATGTAGCATACGACAAGTTAACATCCATATAAACGAACAACAAAAAAAAAAAAATATTTTAAAAATATTTACCTCTAATAATTCAATTATTTTCTTTTTAGCATCTCTTAAACTTTCTGTAGTTTTAACAAAATCTTCAAATAAGCTGCCAACAAGTGGAATAGCGGCTAATGGCAGAGGCTGCTTGTAGCCCATAATATCCAACTTCTGGCGCAAATTACTGAAAACACTATCACTTAAACTCATTATGAATACGTTTTAATTAGACTAATACAAAAAAAATTGCACTAAAATTTTTTTTTTTATTTTCTTCAAGACTTTTAACTACAAACAATAATTTAAACACAAGTCAAAACAAATAATTAGAAGGCGCTTTAAATATTGAAAATAGGCAAACGCTTCTTCTTATTAATTGAAAAACATTGCGTGAATGGAGAGCCCTTAGTGTAGCCAACCTAAATAATGTTCACATAAAAACCATTTACGGCGCTTTTTGTTGTGAAAAAGTTGTTTAATTTCCTTAAGAATTCTGTTGCGAAAATTTAATTAATATAATTTAGCAATTAACAAACTTAATGTTCATTTGCGCTTGCAATGAGTGATACTAAATCGTCTCGTTCTTCGTCACAAATATCGCTATTAAGTAACAAGCCGGCTAATTTGCAATGTAAAGATTTTCAGGAATACTTGAAAACACGTTCTGCTGATATCTTGGAAAGGCTGTACAACTATCCCACAATATGTTTAGCTGTTTATAGGGAATTGCCTGAAATTGCTAGACAATTTGTTATACGAATATTATTTGCAGAGCAAGCTGTACCACAGGCAGTAGTGGCATCATGGGGCTCCAAACACTATGCCAAGTAAGTGGTAAATATTTAATGTTTTTTTTTTACAACCATAAAAAAAATTGTAAATTTGCAGAGAACAACAACTTTCTACAAACATCCTAACTCAATTGAATGTTTGGCGAACTACAGCTATACCCGGTGGGTTATCAGCATGGGAATTGTGCCCAACATTTAAAAAGAATCTGAAAATTGCCTTACTAGGTGGTGGCAAGCCCTGGACTATGTCTCATACTTTAGATAAATATTCTAAACCAAGAGATATTGCTTTTTTGGATCAGTATGCCATGTCGAGGTGGCGCTGTGTTCTTCACTACATGGTGGGTACCGGTGGGTCGAGTAAAAGTCAAGAAAGCGAAATTATAAGCCCAGATGCAGTCAGGATTTTGTTATATGCCAACTTAATGAAACGTGAAGATTCTGTTATTACCATTACCCGACAAGGCTTTCAATTCCTTTTGCTAGATACACAATCCCAAGTGTGGCATTTTATGTTACAATATTTAGACACATGTGAGGAAAGAGGACTTTCGTTACCAGAGTGCTTAAGTATGTTATTTCAGTTAAGTTTTTCAACGCTTGGACGAGATTACAGTTCTGAAGGATTAAATGCCAAAATGTTAACTTTTCTTCAGCACTTGAGAGAATTTGGTTTAGTGTTTCAACGGAAGCGTAAAGAAGGCCGATTTTATCCTACACGCTTGGCCTTAAACATTACAAATAAAACATCGACCGCGCCGGTAGCTATATCGGACGAAGAAAAGGTCCAAGAAAGTGGTTATATAATAGTGGAAACGAATTATCGTGTGTATGCATATACCGATTCTCCACTACAAGTTGCTGTTCTTGGCTTATTTACAGAACTGCTGTATCGTTTTCCCAACATGGTTGTAGGAGTTTTAACTCGTGATTCTATACGGCAAGCCTTAAGAGGAGGTATTACAGCTGATCAGATTATTAGTTATTTGGAACAATACTCCCATCCCAATATGAAATTAACTGAATCGGCAATTAAATCTAAATCACCTTTACCACCAACTGTAGTCGATCAAATAAAATTGTGGGAGTTGGAACGTAATCGGTTCACATATACGGAAGGTGTAGTATACAATCAATTCTTATCACAAGCAGATTTCGTTACTCTTCGCGACTATGCCCAATCAATTAATGTATTGGTCTGGCAAAATGAGAGGACACGTACAATGGTGGTTACTAAAAATGGTCATGATGACGTAAAAAAATATTGGAAAAGATATTCAAAGAGCGGAACTTAATAAAGCATGCATTGTGCTTTATTTCATAGAAATTTACCATAGTAATATTACACTTAAATAAAATAAAAATTGAAAATAGGTTGGTTGAGAAAAACTTTCAATTACTGTTCTCAAAAAATGTTGCATATTCGCCATAAAATAAATTTCCTTTGTTATTTCTTTATATATATATACATACCTACATATATATTGAATTGATTTTATTACAAAAATGTGCTATCAAAATTTCAAAAAAATTATTAATTACGGTGTTTGTTCTGTGGTTGAGCTAGTCCGTAATTCGTTTGCTGGTAAAACCAAACGATTTAGTGGATTTTCAAACAAATAGTTTTGAAAATATAATCCTAAACTTAGCCAAGGTAAAGTTCTCACAAAGCAATTTTGAACTTTAAAATCATAATCAATCTATTCCATTTTTCCTTATTGTCAGTCTACAATTAGTCGTTCATTTGTTGTTTAAAAAAAATATTTTCAAGACAAAAAATTAAAAAATTAAAAACAAGTTAAAAAATTTATATTGTTATTAACTTCCTAGCATGCATTAAAATTTCTAATTTGAATACCAAAACTACACATACAGCAAAATATACAAACATACATATTTCAAAATAAATACTTACAAAATTAAAATCCCTACGCCAATTTAGCGAAAAAACTTTAGGGAATTAAGATATATTTTAGAACATAATAGGCCGTTGTGGCATGCACAAATTGTAATAGCTTTTCTTATCCCAAAAATCCATACCTTTCCAGCCACACCAACCTTTGCATTGTATGACTTGCAAATCTTCTTCACCCGTATAATGGGGATCTAAAATGAGGAATTTAACTTGGCCTGTTTGGATACAATAGTCAATGCCTATAATTGTATGAGCTAATACACCACCACCAATCATTATTGGTGTACCCTGAGTCTGAAAATGCGTGGCCAGATCTGTGGCAATTGTTGAAAGCTCTGCTCCTGAAGCGCAATGATGAATTTTAGATTCCACATTGAGGAAACCTTGTAAGCACATAGCAACTTCCGTAGAACCTAAATACCAAATAATTACTTTAATAATATTTAGGTATGTGCCTTTAAATTCATTTTACCAATCCATTGCGAAGATCCCTTAAAGCTTGGTTGCTTGTCTCCAATTTTTACTAAATATTGTTGTATTTCTAAGTGTGTTGGAATTGCTCTTTCTGTAAAACCTTGAAGCAAGAACCAAGAGCAAATGGTCTGCAAGGATCTGTAAGCACATCCCCAACCTTTATCTTGCGTTTGTTGTTGCAAATAGTGATAATAATGATAATTGCCCTGAACTAAATACAATTTACCATCTTTCACACCGCTTGACTTCAGACCAATATGAGTATTCAGTAGGGGTTCGCCGGTGGTAACATCATTACGGAAAATACAAGCATTATTACGTCTAAAGTATGGTTTCGTAACAGTTAAACCAAAGTGGCGGTGTAAACGTTTACGTTTCTTTTGCATTATTGTGTTATCATCAGCTAGACCATCCAGATAACAACAGGATATAAAATGACCGAATTCCTTCACAAATATTTTATAATATTGAAATATAAATTAATTTAATAAATAACGTCTCATACCGGTGGAAAGAAGTTATACATTTTAGGAGCCATTAACTGTTTAGTTTCACCCTCTTCCAAATTTTCAGTAATACTTTGCTCACACAAACGTAGAGCACGGCATATACTCTCTATTAACACATCGTATAATCGTCCAGCTTTGGTCGATTTGCTTAAAATTGCCATAGGTTCTATATCAATAGGAATGCTGAACTTTCTCTCTGAAGGTTTTAAGCACATGCTCATTGCTGGCATAGCCTTGCTTGTACCATCCGGTTCGATAAATTCTTTTGTTTTCGAACGCAGGACGTCTATATTTAGAATATCGAAATCACTGCCTACCGCACCAAAAATGCCATTCAACTGAATATCGACCGGCAAATTCTTCTTGTTTTTCTTTTCGCCTAAATTTTCTTTATCTTCTTGTTGACGATGTATGGCTTCTTGAAGAGAATGCAATATATCCTTA
Source organism: Ormia ochracea (assembly GCA_963402855.1). Classification (NCBI taxonomy): domain Eukaryota; kingdom Metazoa; phylum Arthropoda; class Insecta; order Diptera; family Tachinidae; genus Ormia; species Ormia ochracea. Next base: position 56,821,294 of record OY727106.1, on the reverse strand, counting down.
ATAGGAGAATCGTTATTTATAAACTTTTTGGCTTCAGAATGTCCCGAACCTTGAGCTCCGCCATTAGTTATAAATACTTTAGTGTTTGCTATATTAAATGCTAAACTACCACCTGATATAGTTTTACGTAAAGAATGAATTTCTTTACGTACGGCCAAAGAATTGTCGTCAGTATAAATACTCCAACTGCATTTAATACGCGTAAAGCAGAAATCACGGTATAATTCATCTGCATTTAGAACTTCATATGGAACCTGTTCCAGCTTGCCGTGCATTAAAAATGAAGCTTTCAAACCAACTAAAGTTCCAAGTTCACAACTCAGTAGAATGGGATTATCGGTGATATCAACATCTTTGAAAATCTCTGACAAATGAGCCTCCGCATCTGTGCAATGACCGAACTTTACAAGACCACACAAATCTAATTCAGCTGGAAATTTGTGTTGTATTTGCTCATAATTTAGTTGACCAATAGTGGATTCGACATTAAATCCCATTAACAACAAAGTCCCATCACCGTAGAAAACACCAAACAAACCGCCGCTACATTGTTGTTTCACTTGCTCCAAACGCTGATTTTAATAAAATAAATATTTAAACACATCAATAAACCTTAAGCTTACCTGTAGTAAAATAGACGAAATTTTTAATTTTGGCAACATTTTTCAAAGAAGTTATATCAGAAAAAAATTAATGCGTTGGCAAAATGTTCGATGTTCCCTTCTACAAAACCTACAAAATGACCAACAACAATATCTACTTCTTCTTTGCTGAACCATTCACTCAGAAGTAATAGCAATTACACAAATTTTTCTTTAAAATTTCTCTTACGTTTACATATGCAATTCTCATTACGTAATATATATCATTTTTATAAAAATGCATGATCTCTTTACCAATTTGGAGGAGTACAGCTTATTTTTCTTTCTACAGTTTTTCTAAAATTTAACTTACAAATAACAAGATCTGCATTGCTGGAAACACACTAAGTAATATCTCCCAACCATGTTGCATTGACCGTCTCTAGTTTTAGTATACTACGGAAAACGTTTTAAACTGGCAGCTCCTCTGTGTAAAATTTTTGTCTTTGCTTTTATATTCATTTTCTTATATCAATTCGACCAATAAAATATATCGGCTAAATACAAAATTAAAAGTACTTTTTAATTGAATAATTTTGAAGTTTAAAATTACATCCATACCTTTCATACAATATTAAAATTAATTTGTTACAATAGCCATATTAAATGTGAGTAAAAATTTCTAAAAATTATTTGCAACAATAAAAAATCAGTTCTAGCCATTGCGTTGAAAAGTCATTATTTTCCAGGGGGAACGTTACATGCAAAAAAATAATAAAAAAAATGTTGTGAAGAATGACTGGGGAAAATATATACAAACAATACAAAAGAAAAAATTGCGAATAGTGGAAGACTTTAGCTGTTTTAGAATAAAGAGTTATATTTTTGGTATGACTATTAACCGTAAATAATGGATACTGCTGTTATAGTTGTTAGTGGTATATTTCTATTAGACTTAAAATACAACAACAATAATTGGTTATATTTTTATAAAATAGATGAGTAGTAGTTTACCTTGGTAAACACACAAATAAATTGTTTTTGTGTGCTTTTGTTTCCACATAATTTTGGAGAAGCGACTATTTAAATATTTTTGGAGGTTCTTCAAACGCATTTTTTTTAAATTTATAATATATAGTTTTTTTATGTTTTCCTTTCAGAAATTATACGCAATTTCCAAAAAAGGAGAAAGCAGTCACAAAGTGTATAACTTGTATCCTAAATGTCACTTTCATTGGCCTCAACATCCTCCACAAATACATCGTCATTGGCCACACCCAGTAGCTCGGCAGTACGAGCTTTGGCCTTAGAATATAAATCTCTCCAAGAGGAACCAGTTGAAGGTTTCCGTGTTAAGTTAGTGAATGAAGACAATCTCTTTGAATGGGAGGTAGCAATATTTGGCCCACCGGATACACTTTATCAGGGTGGCTATTTTAAAGCTCATATGAAATTCCCTCATGATTATCCATATTCACCGCCGTCTATACGATTTCTAACCAAAGTTTGGCATCCGAATGTATACGAAAACGGAGATTTATGTATTTCTATATTACATCCGCCTGTCGATGATCCACAAAGTGGTGAGCTGCCATGTGAACGTTGGAATCCTACACAAAATGTTAGAACAATATTGCTGTCGGTCATTTCTTTGCTCAATGAACCGAATACCTACTCGCCGGCCAACGTTGATGCCTCCGTAATGTATCGAAGGTGGAGAGATTCTCAGGTATGTAAATACTATTGCAATTTCGTATACAATCAACATTTTCTATACTGCCAAAAAATATTTTTCACCATTGATAATTTGTACTTGAAGGCAGTCAAAGATATCCACATGCAATAACAGAATCGGGTTATATATTTGTATTCTTATTATGTGTAAACTTAGTATGCCATAATTTTTATTCATAAGAGCTGCATGTAAATCATGCGTATTCCATCAAGGGTACTCGGTTCTGGCATAAACAAAGTCATTACAGTGCTTCTTATCCTTAAATATAAATGTATCCTTAAAAAGAAAAATTTAAGACTTCTACAACTTTTGTGTCAGAATTTTTTGTCAAAATATTTATACAATGTATGCCCACACAAAAATATCTTTCAAACCAATGTGTGCGTGTAATCGATATAAACGGTATTAGTTTATTTATTATTTTATTCAATTAATAATTTAGAATTTGAAATCTATTAATTAATTAATTCTATATTTTTCAACTTTTACTTATTATTATTATTTTGTTTATTATTCTGAGCAATAAGTTCTTTTTGTTTTTAATTTGTTTATTGTAATAATTCGATAATCTTTGGTGAGTTTTTCACTTAATATTTTAATAAGGTAAATTCAAATTAGGTAAATGAAATGGAGTTCATATACTTAGGTATTTAAACTCCATAATAAATCACTAGTCCTTATTTAGCAATATATTAGATTCTTAAATAATTTATAATGTTATTCACATTATTTTCTTTCAGGGAAAAGACAATGAGTATCCCAATATTATACGGAAACAAGCATTGGCTGCCAATGCTGAAGCTAAGAAGGAAGGCATTGTTGTACCCATGACTCTGGAAGATTACTGCATTAAACCAAAACGAAAAGAAACAAATGAGCCAACGTTGGATTCAAATTTCTTTGACGATGATTTCGATTTAGAAACTGAAGATGATTTGCCAACCGATGACGATGACGAAGATGACGACGATGACAATGCCGATGACAGCAGCAAAGGTGAAACGACATAAGAACGACCAAATAAAGGTAGCAAATGTTTGCTTTTTAATATAAAAGCATTTTTTTAATTTTGCCAACATTCTATTAGATCCTTGGCCCGTTTTCGTAAATATTTTTAAAGTAAGATAGCGTCAGTTAGCAATATCAGGAACTTATTTCTTCATACAACTCTTTTATTATATATATGTATATACATATATATATCTATTTATATATATATATATTATGTTTGTTTTTATTTATAACGTAATTTATATGTCTAAGTTAATTTTCACCGAAACTAAAAAGAAAAAAGCAACTAAATTTTCCATTTTATTCTTAACCTAAATATCACGTTTCAATAAAATAATATGTACAACAATATTAAAAAATTTTGAATTTAATTTGTTAAATTATATAGATACAAAGATTAAAAGCCAAATAGTAAAAAAACAAGCAGTTACATTCAAGTTATTTGCCATATACATACGTACGTTTAAATTTCCATGATACTTGTACATTTAAAAATTATTCTAACGCTGTATATTTCGGCTGAAGGAAAGCCCAATCAAGAAAATCAAATAACAAATGAAATTAATTTAAAAGCTCTTAGTTTTAAACAACTACTTACTGTTTGTTCCGTAAGTCAAATTTTTTGTAATATAATATAATTTGTGTTTCAATTTGTATTTCTTCAAGTCTAGAAAGAACCACACATCAAGTGAATAGTTGAACGTTGTTAATGTAGTTTATGTTGTTTCCTGTAATAGTCATTATAGAGGAGTTTCAGGCCTTTAGACTATTGTCAGCGACAAGTTGTTACCTTTTAGTGAACGTTACAGTTCGTTCAATTGGTGCAGTTGTTAATTTTTCATGCTTTATTCTACACATAACAAGTTGGCCGCACATTACAATACCATTTCAGACTCAAAAACTCAAATATTGCACATCACGTGGAATATCTTGTTGAAATATAGAAAGAAATTTAACATGCCATAAGATTTATTCTCATTTATGGAAAATTTCCTATAATTTTTCATTCCCATTATTTTCTTTTTAATCTGAGCAGCCTTTTGGAGAGCTCCTTCAGGGAATTATTTATATTTGGCTAAATATTGGAAATTACAAATAAATAAGAAAATATAGGTTATTTTTGCTCAGATTAAAAAGAAGATAATTATATAACTAAAAAATTAATAACATAGAATTAAACATAAATCAACTTGACCTAAGAAAAAAACTTTTCTTCTTTAATTTTCTACCTACATTTTTCATACGAGTTTGACAATACACTTAAACCATATTGGTTTTTTAAAACATATGCCTAACATATGCAGGCTAACTTGTAATTTAACTTTTCTGACAAATAGAAGACAAATAAAAAAGATTATGCATGAAATTGTATCAAGTCAGGCTGAAATTCATTTTTCGAATGAACTATTTGCAAGTGATTGATTACAGGTTTTACCAAATGAAATGTTTATTAATAGTTTTCTTAGAAATTGCATTTCATGTGTCGTTGTTTCTAGAACTACAAAATGTTTAAAATTATTAGCTTAATAAAATGAGTTTTTGTTGGGAAATATTAAAAAACAAAAAGTTTATTTTTTTTTGTAATTGAAATTTTTAATTAAATTTTACTATAAATACTCATATCTAACTTCTTGCAATTTTTTTTTCTTGTTTTTAAACGTCTTATGTTAAGTATACGCGTAGTCAAGAAAAAAATATATATATATAATTTTTGATTCAATTTTTAAAGCAAATCCTTTAGTTTATATGTTGCAAAATCATAATAAAAGATTAATAATAATTAATTTAGTTTTTAGATGAAGAGAAAAAAGTGCTAAAACGATAAAACAATTTTTATTTAAGTCATTCATAATGTATTCATTATGTAGCTCGTGCTACATAAATTGTTTGATTACTTGTAAACATATATTTTTTTAATTCTCTCCCAATTACTGTAATAATATATATAATAAACATTTAAAATATCAAAACAAAAAGAAATGCTTAAAAAATATTAGCCTTTTTTGAGACTTTCAGTTAATTGGAAAAGGACAAACATCATAATTATTTAATTTCAAATGTAGTGAAGCCAAAATGGATGCTTAAGAGTCCCATTTGGATTTTATATTTCATTAAAACGTAGGAAGGCAGCAGGAATTATCAGGCTATTTTGAATGCAGAGCAATCACACTACAAAAGCATGTGGCAATGTTATCAGCAGGTTGTCCTATTTACAAAATAAACTCTTTGGTCCTGTTTGGAAAGAGGACGATAGATACGATTTTCTCATGAGAACTAAAGGCACTCAGGATGCAATATTTAATATAGCGGAAGCGGAAATATCAACAAAGAATGAAAAAGCATGATTAGCGTAATTACCAGTGTTGGAGATCTAAACACAGACTATTGGAAACTTTATAGCAGAATAAGATTATATATATGAAACTAATTTTCTATAAAAAAATTTATCGTAAATTTTAGTGTTTGCATCTACACCCATCATATATTAGAAATTTACATATTATTTCGATAGACAATAAATTTCCATTCTACTGAGAGTTGGAATTACCGATTTCAATGTTTGTTAAAAAAAATTGCTTACCACAGTTTAATATGAATAGTAATTATCTTAAGCAAAAAATAACCCATTGAAATTGAAATAATTCCATATAAATTTATAATGATTAGAAAAGTTAAATTTTAGAAACTTAGGTCCCACAAGCTTTTTAATTTCTTCAATTGTTTTCGACTAAATTATTAGTCATAATAAAATTTATTTTCATTCCAGAAATATTGTGTATTATTTTGTTTAAATATGCTTTTTAAAACTAATTAATACTAATATATTGATCTGGGAAAAACCGATTAAACACTTCAAAATTACTAGATGATACTAAAAACACAAATTAGAAATTCGTTTAATTTGTAAGACAATTTTAAAAATGTATTAAATAGAAAAAAAAAAAAAATAAAAATATCACTCTTCTAAGACATAAAGAAATTGCAACACCTCTTCTTTTAGAGTTACAAACTACGTCTACATTGCATCGAAATGGAAACGGTGAGCTTCTTGCAGCTTCTCTTGCTTATCCTCACGTTTCTCTTTAATGTAGAGTACCAGTATAATGAGTATAATAAACAAACAAGTGCCACCCAAAGCCACCACACTCATAAGTATGAGTTTGCTGGGTGTAACAAACAGTTGGGCCTTCCAACGTTGTGGATCTTCAATAGGTTTAGGAACAACTATAATTTGGGAATTCGGTATAAGTTGAGTCCATGTGCGTGACATGTGTCCCAATCCCATGGTCAAAGATTCAACAAAATTTGGTGTTCTACCCAAGCCAAAGATAGTGTAAGGTAATTGCAAAGCAAAGTACGAAGACTGCGGCAACTGCACAGAAGATCCGCGTTGTAAATCTCCATCTTGCGTCGTAGTATAATAAGTTATACGTGGACCTGGTAAATTAGTACCATAAGTACGTTTTTTACGTCCCAGAGGAGTTTGCGAAGTTGGATTCTTTTTATTTATTAGTCCTGTTAAAACAATGACTTTAACGAAATTGGCATCATAATCTAAGGTATTCCGGAATGCTAATGGCTTATATTGCCCATTTACTGTCTTTTGTATTAGTATAACATCCAAAACTCCTAAAAACAAATTTACATTTTAAGAATGTGAAAATTTCTATTTTCAAGTTTAAACATTTACCATCTTGATAAAAATCATAAAAAGCACCTGCAACTGTATCATTCCCTAAAGGATTTAGTGCATTCCATTTTACTTCAAAGGTTCTTTTTAATGGCGAGTTACACATTTTACAAGGCACATTTTCAAGAAGAAAAGTTTGCATACGCTTGGAACCTGTTAAGGTTTGTAGTGTCATTATTAGATCTGGATAACCATCCATATTAAAATCTCCAGTACGTGCCGTTATGGTCTTTAAATATACATCATTGGGGTTAGGTGGCACAAACCCCCAAGACACAGCTTGTGGATCCTTAAAATTTACATGAACGTCGCGAAAATTGGAGCCATCATGTACTAATATAGTAGAGTTCGTGCAATCTTCATGAAAACAGACAGGCAAAATAATATTCTCTACTCCTTCTAATTCAAAGTCGGCAAAAACTGCCTGCCCCAGATTGTAATCAGCACCTACTATAGAAATATCTATAGTGTGATTAAAGGTGAAATCTTCTTTTTGAAAACCGTTTCGTCCATACCAAATTTCGTAGTATTTATCAGTCTGCACAAATAAGTCGGCTATGAAGTCACCATTTAAATCTAGGTAAGCATTAGCATTAGGCGTTTTGATGCTGGCACTTAATAACGGTGCATCTGCGGGTGGAGCTTGTGTTCTATGTTGTGGCGGTCCGCGTGATTTTTGGAATATCCAAAACACACGTTCCTTATCTTCACTAATACCGTATAAATCAATAATCATGTCGCGGTTAAAATCAATAGCCGAAGGTTCTCCTATAGTTTTAAGTAAAGGCGGTTCCGATTCTTTAGTACAGTTAAGTCCTTCCGGCCCACCCCAATGGACATGTACACTATATATGTTACTATTACCATATTTAGGTTTCAATGTTACCAGTACATCCATTAAGGCATCCCCATCAAAATCTCCAGGAACTACACTAGTAATTAGATAATTTTCATAACTACAATAAGGTCCATTTCGCAATAAAGGTTCCGTATCCGCACCTAAAATTAGTCACATAAGACTTCTTTAACATTGCTTTAAGGAAACAGGGGAATTGCAAACTTGCCATATAGTATTTGCAATACTTTCATCTTATCCCTTATCAGAAACACATCAGTTAGTTCATCCGAATTAAAGTCGCCAAAAGCAGCCACAATACCTTCTTTCACAGAACCGAAAACCAGATTCGTTATATCACCAGCGTGGGAAAAACAAATAGAAAAGGCCATTAAGGTGACTACCAGCCACTTAATGCTTAAACATGGAACAATCATAGTTTCCAATTGCTTCTAAAAAATGTTTAACAAATTTAATTTATATTATAATACTGTGCAAAAATCAATTTGTGTTAAAATGGATTCTGTGCGTTTTTCTCAAACTAAATGCTTTAACACCTTCATAATATCATAATGTAATTTTTGGGATTAAAATACTTAAAGTTTATTTACGCCACTTTCACTTACAATCCGTACAATTTTTATTTTATTTTAGGAAAAAGTTTACAAAATATGAGTCAAATCTATTGTTGATAGCACTGCAGAATATAACAAATAGCAAAACAAGGGAGCCAGACTAACTTATTTTATTCGTGATACCAACTTGTTGGTAATACGGATTTAACCAGGTGGCCTTATAAATGTTTTACATCAAATATTTTTAATTTACGTCCTAAAGGCCATGCTTTGTTTGTCATCCCTTTTGGAAAACTGAAATAAGTGTACGAAAAGTGCTTCAGTATGACAGACATTTTTCTATATTTTGGAACCTAAAATACCATTTTAATGGAATTTTTAGAATGGGATTAAGCAAACCAGATTTTCGTGTAAAAGGCACTGTTGAAATTGTCATGATGACAGGAATAATATTTCTTTGTTCAGGGTTGTTGTTAACTATCACTTTATGAAAATTTTCATAAATTTTGACAAGGGTTACGAACTGACAAACAAAATCGGACATTTTTATGTCACACTATTGTATTTTTTCAGCATGCCAAATTTGACTTTGTACTTTGTATTTGTAAAATAATTTTCCGCCGCCATTTATTCGACTTTATAGGCTTGGTACTTTAAAATACAGAGATAACATATGATAAAAGCACTAATATTGTATTTTGGAATATTTTGCTTTGTCCACAACGTGCTCTTAGAAATTTTAAATTACTTTCCGAATTTCATAAATTATAAATATAACAGACTGTGTTGTAAATTTGGATTGTTTTTTAAAATAAATCAACAGGTAAATAAAAAAAATTATTAAAATGTAGTGTTAAAAATGAAATTTTCTATTTAAAAACACAAAATTTGGTTGAAATAATGGTGTACGTGACTAACAACCAATTGCTAATGGAACCCATATACATGTTTGTGTGTCATGAGTTGAACAAAAGCAAAACAAAAACAACATTCATGTAAAATGGTCTAAGCATACATAAAGTAAATGCATACATCAGAATTAGGAGTTTTTATTATAAGCATCATTATTAAAGGGATTATTGGGCGAAACGGATGTTTCTTAAGGATCCAGAAAGTCTACACAAATGAAGAACTTTTATTGAAAAGTGAAACTATATGATTATAAGCGGCATATTTGCAGGATTGTTTTATTCACAAATTTAAATCAGGAAGTAAAAAACGACGGTTTCTATAAGTTAATTCCTTTGTCTACGTTCTTTGTTAATTGCAAAGTTTAAGTAAAAAAACTCGAGACAAAAGGTAAGTGCGTCGGTTAAAGTTCGTAAGTTTTTCAAGGTTTGGTTTTTAAAATATGTAAGTCTATGGAAAGAGTTTCACAGCACTTTTGTTTGTGGCAAGTAAAGTTGTTGAAAACTCCGCTCCAAATTAATGGAATGTTTTGGAGTAATTGTTCTAAATAAATAATAGTAAAACAAACTAAGTTAACTACTAATAATTTTTATTTGCCAAGCATTTTGTTGCATCATTATTTCTCCAGCAACTTACACAGTTATTTACAACTAGACATTCGTATTTTTTTTGAAAATGTGTTTGATGTCACTAAAAACTGTTTTCAAATATAACAACCTAATTAAAAAATCTTTAAACCGTAATACTTTGAACTTGGTAAAATATGTAGAATAGAATGTATATAAAAATAAAATATATAGAATGTGCAACTTCAAATCGGTTGAGATTTGAAAGTTGTCAATAAGATTTTTGCATTAAATTTCAAATAGTTATAATTACAGTTATACTACAATGTTGGACGTACTCCAACATAATCCTGCCACAACTAGCACTGTGCCAGATGCCACATCATTGAATGGTACTGCAACTACCTCTGATGTGGTTGTTGTTCGAGCTAAACCAAAAAAAGTATTTAAACCTAAGGCGCGTTTAAATCGTATACCACAAAGTTTATTAGATGATCCAGAGCTTCAAAAATGCATACAACGTTTACCTGCGAATTACAATTTTGAGATATACAAAACCATATGGCGTATAAAGGAAATGAAAGCGAAACGTGTGGCCCTACAATTGCCAGAAGGTTTACTGATGTACTCCATGGTTATCAGTGATATAATAGAGCGTTTTACCGATGCCGATACGGTTATAATGGGCGATGTTACTTATGGCGCTTGCTGTGTTGATGATTATACGGCTAAAGCTTTGGGCGCCGAACTGTTGGTGCATTATGGTCACAGCTGTTTAATACCCGTCGATCAAACACAAGGCATAAAAGTTTTATACATCTTTGTGGATATAAAAATCGATCCTTTACACTTTTTGGATTCCGTCAAACTGAACTTTAAGCCCGAGGATGGTCAAATGGCTTTAGTTAGCACTATTCAGTTTGTGAATACTTTGCAGGCAGCTTCTGTTGAACTTAAGGCGGCCGGTTTTGATGTAATAGTTCCGCAGGCCAAGCCGTTAAGTCCAGGTGAAATTTTGGGTTGTACTTCGCCGACATTACCAGAGACAACAAATTTAATTATATATTTAGGAGATGGGCGTTTTCATTTGGAATCCGCTATGATTGCAAATCCCAATTTAAAGGTTTGTATATATTATTCCATAATTTTGAATGTAAGTCATGTGGAAATTCCTGTATTTTCTAGGCTTACAAATACGATCCATATGAAAAGAAATTCACCATTGAAGAGTATGATCACAAACGTATGCAGGCTATGCGTTACAGTGAAATTGAGAAAGCCATGAATGCCAAGAAAATTGGAATCATTTTGGGAACATTAGGACGCCAGGGTAGCTCCAGGGTTCATAATTTCCTGGAAAAACGTATTAAGGCGAAAGGTTTTACTACAGTAACAATATTGTTATCGGAAATTTTCCCTCAGAAATTAGCTTTATTCGAAGATATTGATGCTTTTGTACAAATAGCCTGCCCCCGCTTATCCATAGATTGGGGCTCAGCATTTGCTAAACCTCTTTTAAATCCTTATGAGTTATCAGTAGTCTTGGGGGATGTTGAATACACACCTCACAACAAAGCACCAAAACAAACCTCCTATCCTATGGACTTTTATGCCAGTGGTAGTTTAGGTCCCTGGACACCAAATTTTAAGCCACCCGCTCTGGGTGAATGTGAAAATAAACCGTCTGCTGATTGCTGTGGCCGATGTGCCCGTGCCGAGTTGGAAAAAGATGATGATGGTAAAACCGTTACTAAGGTTGTGGAAATAGATGATTTTAAAAATGGTTAAAAGGATAATAAAGTGTTTTCATAATGCATTTGCTGATACACTTCCTCTAAAGAACAAATTATGTTACAAAATGTGTTGAGATGGAGCATCTGCAATATGAAACTAATTATATATATATATGCTATTTAATATACCTTGTACATATTACTTGCATATTTATGTTTAGTGCTCCTTAATAACATTTTATTTGTTTGCATCTAATGTTTTTAGTTTAATTTTTTTCTCCTATTTTCAATAACTAAGAAGTTTTAGTTAAATTTTGGTTCAAGTTTTTGACATTTTTAAATATAAGTTTTTATAAAATAGAAGTAAAAATAAATAAAATAAAACACTGTTTTTTACTTTTTAGTCTAAGCAAATTATTTTTTTTGTAGACCAAAATGTGTGTTAGTATCATGTTATGAGAATGCTCATACTTCTGTTAAGAAGAATATAACAAAAATTTTGGCGTTATCAGCAATAAAAAAAAAAATTTATATAAATGCTCACTCTTTAAAAACCCTACCATCGTATACGATTGCATGGTTCAACATAATCATATACAATGAAATGCATCTCAACATTTGTTGTCGCAGAATTAAACATTACTGTGGTGAAAGTTATGTCAGCTTGTTAAAAGTTGAATAACAGTTATCAACTTGCTGCCAAACGAAAATATGTTGAAGAGTACCTCTGTTGTAAACACTAAAAAGGTGAATTTCTTGACACACTTTGTTTCAGTTGTAAAAACAGCTGTATTTTCTTTCTTTCCTTTTTTTTGTTAATTTATTTATGTGATAGATGTTTAAAAATTATATTTTTTTTGTTTAGTTTTATATATTTATTAGCATAATTAACAAAATATGTTAAGAAGTAACGACTTTAACAGGTTAGTTAGTACACATATATATTTGTTTATATCTATATGTATATATACCATTTGTAGAATGGGTTAGGTAGCCATAAAGATAAAATTCTTTTATGATGCCTGTTTAATTGATGTGTTTCTTTCTAGTGTTGTAGATGATTTTCCACCACTTACTTCGTTATTAGACGTTGAACCTTTAAGCTCTACAACTGCATCATTACCAGCAATATCTAATAACATTACTCCCATAACGGATTTAGAAGAGCTGCAAACGTCAATTGTTAGTAACAAATGCGATACAAATAATGCAGAAACTTCAACGATATCTGTGTCGGAGCCAGCCTCCTTAGCTGTTAAGCAATTAACAGCCGGGTTTTTGCAGTTTTATTCTCCACCTATAGTTAACGCCAAAGAACAACTTAAAGAATTAATGTGAGATTGTCACTAAAATTTTGATGTTTTATTAATTCCTATATTTTTTTCTTTAGCCAGAAACAAAATAAAATATATATTGATTTATCCGCAGAAAAATTTAAATTGGACAATGCTGAGATAATGAAAATAAATGAGATGGTAAGCATTATTTACTTTCCAAAAATTGTATTCGATTCAAGATAATTCTTGATAAATATACTTATGTGACCTTGAGCTGGAAACAATTGCCAAAATTTAAATTTGAAAAGGATATAAATAAAAAAGTGTAATTCCGGTCCTTAAATCATTTTCATTAAAGTTTAAATCTTAGTTAAGCCAATATTCAGTTGACAAAGATAAAATTATTTATAAATATTTCTTTGCCGATTGATAACTAAATACATATATAGAAATTTATTTATAATTATTATTCAGTTCACAAAATTTCTTAAAAATATATTAAAAAATAATATAGAAAATCAAGTTGACTTTAAGAAAATGTTTTTGCAGGTGAAACTTTGTTTTTAATTGGCGAATAATTAAAAGAATTTTTTATTTCAATATATTGTATAACTTTTTCAAATTATATATAATGATTTAAACAGAAAAATATAGAATTTTTTTTAAGAATATATATTTGAATATATGTTTATATATAATAAAAATGAATATATATTTTTGTATATTATGTATAACTTTTTCAAATTATATATAATGATTTAAACAGAAAAATATAGAATTTTTTCAAGAATATATATTTGAATATATGTTTATATATAATAAAAATGAATATATATTTTTGTATTTAGAATATTACGGAAATCAGTTCTGATTTTAATTCCTGGTTGTTCCATTAATACTCAATTAAAGCAATTTAAAATAATATTAGACAATATTCTTATAGTTAAAAAATTATCCACCTAACTAAAAATTTATCTCTGTCATGGTAATAAATAAATAAATTATAATATACTTTTTTATGACTATTATGAGTTCTAAAAATCTTTAAACACGAGTGCGGCTGTAAAACGAAATTAAAATAGGTTTGACACTAACATGAATTAATCAGAAGAATAAACCAACTACAAAAGTTATTTATATTTGTATATAAAGGAAAAGCAAGCCAAAACCATCTTGTAGAGAAAACATAAATTGCTCTATATATGTATTTAGATATCAATTTACAAAGAAATATTTATTCATAAAAAAGTAGGCAGTTCCTTCGTTAAATTAACAAACTTCAATAACTATAAAAAATTTATTCAAAGTAGATATTAAAATATATATTCGGTATAATTTTATATATAATAATTTAAATAGTTATAATATATTTTTACGGAGTTGCTTTTATAGCAGGCTTGTTATTAAAAGTCTTATATTATTTATGGGTCGTATATAATTATTGCCTATTACTTTGTATTCGCACATTATAAATGTTTATAAAATATCTTATCACGATTTTGTATGATATAATAAAATAAACCTATATGTATATATACATACATATATTTTATTATGATTGATAAACCGTTATTATAACTTTTTGTATCTTTATTACTTTTCAGATGATTAGTGTTAAAGTGTACAGAGAAAAATTGTTGAAAATTAAGAAACAAATGCAAAGTATATATCAGCGAACAAAAATATTAAAGGTAAGCAAATTGTTTCGCATGTTAGAAAAGTTACTGCTATCCATACGTAAAACCTTGTTTTATTTGCTCACATTTTTTTGGTTTCGATTTCAAGTCGAAAAGTAGTAATTAGAAAACATAATCACCTCTGTAGTGCAAATAGTGTTAAATTTTTCTTTCCATGAAATTTTGATTTTGCCCGAAGGAGCAATTTCGATTGGGGCATTCCCGTGAAATGTTTCCAGCTTTCAGTTCACAGAGAAGGCAAAAATTATTAAAGGAACATTGGTAAAAATATGAAATCTTAGTTTCTATGAGATTTGGAAATATGAAAAATTTATGAAATATTTTCCCGCAATCAGTTCATAGTGAATATAAGGAAGTAAAAGAAAAAACATTTGTTAAATATTAAAGGAAGAAAGAAATAACTTTTTAAAATTAAAACCAGGCGTAAAATGTTTAGAAAAGAAGCGTTAGTTAGTCGAGTTAGTTATTTTTTGTAATTTTTCTTTATAAATATGAATTATAATTTATAACGATTTGCTGCGGAAAAACTCGTGTTAGGCTAAAAATAGAAAATTTTTCCTGTAAATCGTATTGACTATGGAAACGAATTTTTACTTGAAAAAAAAAAAAATGTTTCAATAGCTTTTAGCTATAGAATTATTCTTCCTCAGGAAGCTTCTTAAAATAATATGTTTTTCTACTGGTACTTACGCTGAAAAACGTCTTAATACCATTCAATTCTAAACAGACTTTAATTTTACTTTATTATATGTTTTTTTTTATTATTTTACTTTAAGTTTTACTGACAAAAGTTTTTTTTTAATTTCAAAAATAAATTTTTTTTTTAGAAAAGGGCAATTAACATACAAACATGCAAAGAAAAGGAGTTGCAGCGTAAATTACATAAACTGCAGCAAGAAGAATCTTTAATTGCTAAACAACCTCGATAATATAAAACAGTATACTTAATATAAAAAGGCCTTAACAACAATTTTTCCTACACAGTTGAATTTTTTTTATCTATTTCGTTAAGAGTCTAATACGCCTTTAGAAGAAAACCTCAAGTAATTCAGTTAAAGATTCTCAAATAGAAAGCTTAACATAATAACTAATCTGCTACGAATATATCAGGAAATTTTCCTAAGTAATATAGCCAAATTACGGTATTTGAAATCGAATAAAATATCAATAGCTTTTAAATGGAAATTGCAATCGATCTTCAATTCTGTAATTTGGTGTTTTTGGCTGGCAACCTGTTTTTAAAATCGCTTTAAAAAAAAATTCGTTAGGGCCTTTCTTTGTTAAAGTAGCAATATATAAAACAGTAATTAAATAATTTAAAATTATTTTTTTTCAACACTTGTAAAAACAATTATAGTCGTATTAATTTATTTTTATGTTTGTATACATTTTAAAAAATCGTTATTCATTTTGTATAAATATATTTGTAAATTTGTGAATTTATCAATAAAACCTTTTGTTAGCAGATCTAAAAAAAATTTACAATCAGCAAACTATTCTATCCGCTTGTTGTAAAATAACTAAATATTTCTGGAAATATAAAATTTAAAGTACTTTTTTTTATACTTTGTACTAACTTTAATTTAATTTATGATCCAGTCATTTACCACAAAGAAATTTCTTAATAGAAAATTTTATTCAAGTAGCTAATTTTATTTATCTCAGAAGTGCCACTTTTTTATTTACAGCAGAACTTTGCTGCGTTTCCTTTATGTATCTTTAAAGGAAAATCTATTTGAAAAATTTGTTTCATGGCAAATAATTTGGTTGGAAAAATTATGTTAGTAAAATGCAGTAAAAAGATCTGCTTCCTTAACCTGATGTAGGATCAAATTGAAAACCAATTTGTACGAAACAATTTACGTATCTACAAATTGATCAAATAAGAATTTTTTTTGTTTACAAAATTAGTTTACGAAATAGCAAATGATTTTTTTTTTGTGTAAGAAGATAACTTTTTACGAAATAATCAATACGGACCCTGGATATGGGAAAAAAAATTATTTTAAGAGAAAGCAATGGAACACTATAAAATTCGGAAAAAAAAGTAATTATCTTCTTTCTTATTTGGAGCAAAATAGGTTACTCTTTATTATTAATTTTTTTAAAAATTTTTTGGAGAATTTAAGATATTTTGTTTTGTGAGAAATCTTAATTGTACAATATTCCCTGAAGAAGCTTAACAAATGTTGGCGAAATATTGCGGAAAAAATTAAATAAAAGGAGAACATTTTTCCCACAATAAAAAAGAAAATAATAATATAAAAATAAAGAATATAAATAAAGTTATTTCGGCAATTATTTTCTTTTTAATTTTTTTTTTGTTATTTATTTATATATCGCAATATTTTGCCAACCTTTCTGAGCAACTTGAGGTAATTATAAATAAATTTAATAAAAAAAATTTAAAAAACAAAAATTTAAAAAAATGGTAATTAATCAGAAAACGTATAAGATTCTACATAATACAGTGTACATAAAATTTAATAAAAATAATATAAATAAAAAAAGTTGTTATTTTAACAATAATAAAAGAAAAATATTGAGAATTATCTTTGCATTGAATTTACCCAAGAAATATAGAAGCAGACCTAGAAGTCATCCCAGCCCACAAAGGCCAACAAGAGTGGCATATAAATATAACAATATTTCTATATTTTTTTTAAATGTGCCACTTACACATGTATTTAGCTTGTATTTCTACGCCAGCGAGAAGGGAACGTTTTAAATTCCCTTTCAAGAACATTGTAATATTCATACATATAAAAATACACATACAGATATACAAATATTTTATTTTATTTTAAACTTTCATTTAAAAAAAAGCTTTGGTCCTTAATACATCAACTCTAACAAAACTAAGCACTAACCTGTATAAATAAAAATATGCAATAGAAACAAAATTATGGAAGGAAATGGAAAGGCATTTTGTTACAACAATTACGAACTACACATGCAATATTTTTAAGGCTCTCTTACACGATACCAATATGCAAGCACCATCCGTTTGAGCTCTGATGCGATTGCGCATGTGTACGCGTGATAGCAAAATGATTTATATATATATATGTATTCTTTTTTTGTTGGTGCTATTATTTTCATATTTCTAAAAAGCAAATTGTGTGGAAAAATTACAGTTACAGCACGTCAGATTGTTGTTGACGCCAATAACAATGACTATTGCTTGCGTGGGGGTGTACTGCGAGCCATTTATTACAATAACGTGTTAGTGCTTGTACACTGGTATCCTGTAAGGGTCTTTTTAGTGTAAAGCAATGAAAACATTTTCACTTATTCAAAATAAGTGTAAGTAAATAATTCAACATGCTTAACATAAAATGATTAATTTCTAAAATAATTATTTTAAAACATAAACTTTAAAACAAACTTATTTAAATATGTATTTTATTTTATTTTTTAAATATTAAATACATGCTTCTTCTGTTGTTGTTCTTCTTTAGGAATAATTAAAGTACAATTAATGCTTGTTTTCAATAAATTAAGATAAAAAATTTTTTAAATACTTATAGGAATTATAAAATTTGTTTAATACAATTACAATACACATACAAATTATTAAATTAATACTAAATACCCACACAACTGAACATTAAGAAAAATTTATATAAATTAATAATTAAATAACACAGTCCATCTACGTTAAAATATATTCATATTCATTAAGCATATGCATGGCATCTGTAGGCGCTAAATATTTAACTGTTCCTAAAAATCAATTAGTTAAAGGAAAAAAGAAAAATAAAATATTAATTAAATGTTTGTTAGTTACATCGAAAGCAGAATAAAGTAAATTACATAAAAAATAGTATTAAATAAATAAATTAAAAACAAAAATTAGAAACAAAAAAAAAAAACATTCTAGGAAAATGCTATTCAAATAATTGTAATAATCAAACTATTTACATACTCGTATATGAAATTTTTTCTACATGTTTGTAAATTTTAAAAGAGTCTTGCACAGCATTTACTTTTCATTTTTCTTGGTTTTGAAGAGAAAAATGCTGCTCTACTGTCATGCGATTCTGTAATTTTTTAAAATTGAAAGAAATTAATACTAGAATTAAAAAAATTATTGTTAGCCTACAAAACTTAAGGGGAATTATTATTTTTTTAATTTACTCGTACACCATCTTCGCTGCCCAAAAATGAGTTTTCGTTCGTTTCTGCAACTCGCCAACACAAACTTAACCGCATAATTCCGGCTATCAGAAATAAGAAATGATATCGAGCAAACATATCGTATGTATTATATAAGTATGGTCATGAAACACAGAAACGAGAATTGCACGTCTGCCTTGCCATGCAATTAAAATTTACAGTTAAAAGAACTTACTGAACAAGAAAACTAGCAAGACCAAACCACTATTTGTCGCTTTACATACTTGAGATTGTATTGCAGCTAGTTGCGAGTTTAAATGCTAGTTAGTAAAAAGACTAATTATACTTGGAATCACTTCCATGTGATTATGCAAGATTATAACAATTATTTTATCTCAAAAAAACAATTTTTAACACCTAAAATATATACATTTTTAAAGCATTTAATTGCATTTTAATTATTTTTTAGTCGGGCCGTTTACTGGCGAAAGATTTTAAAATAATTTTATACACAGAATTTTAGATGTAAAAAAATTCTATATTTTATTAATTTTTTTTTTTGATCAAATTTAATGACTTTAGAGGAATTAGGTCAAAATGTTGACGAAATGTTGGAAATAAAAAACAAAATCTTAAACACAAATAAAATAAGAAGATCGAAAAAAAACTACTGCAAGAATTCAAAGTAAGTCACTATAACAATTAGAACTTTCAGCTCATGTCGAGTACTACAGAAAATAATTTCTATATTATTTGCATAAGATAAGCGCGATCTAATTTTCGTATATAATATATCTTTTTTTGGTTCTCAGAACAAATTAGAATATTCTGAACTGGTTATAAGTTCATCAACTGCAATTCTCACGTATATTCCTAAAGTGCAGACTTATTAGCAAACAAGTTACATACGAGTAGAAGCACTTGCAGCTTCCTTCGCTGCCTTTCTAGCAGCATTTTATTAGCGTAGTAAAAACATTTAATGATATGCTACACCTTAATAGAAAAGTCTAGTCTTCTCTGCCTCTATTCCAGCTCTTTCTCATAATTCTGTCAAAGTCCATTGTACATGAGTAGGGGCTTTAAACTGAGAGTTGTGAGAAAACAATGTGGCAACATTTGTTGTTCGTAAAATCTACTCCTACTGGTCAAATACAGTTTGTGCAATAACTTTAGATCGAGTTGATGAAAAATGTTGTTGCACATAAAATTTTATAATATTGTAATGTAATAAATTCTTACAGACTTTTTAATCTTCTAATAAATTGGCATAAAAACTTTATTAAATTTCATTACTAAATGCTTATTTTTCTATTATTTATAAAACATTTTATAATTGCTGGCAATTATGTTTATTTTTTTTAATACAATTTTATTACAAACTAAATGTCTCTAAAAATTATAAAGCTTTTGATATGCAATACCATTAATTAATTAATTAATTAATAAATCGTTTGCTTCAACAATTACCTATTTTATAACTTTAAAAATTCTTTTTTTTTAATATTTTTAGATTATTGATAAAAAAAACGCTGCCCAAAAAAGTCACTTTTGTATTAATACCAATTAATGTCTCAATTTGCACGTTTTATTAGATAATCATGGTGGAAATAAAATTTTTTTAAATACAATTTTTTTAATTAAATGCTTTAATTAAAATCGCTTAATAATCTACGAATATATATATTACTTATATATATATATAAGGGATTTTAAAATTATCTAGAATCATTTAAGTACATAATCTGCTAGATATACAAATTTCATGTATTTTATCAACAGTTTATTAGGAAGAATTTGTGATTTTAATATTGCTAACTTGGCACTTCGAGGAACTAAAGATAATAAGAAGAAGATAATAATTTAATTAAAATTGACGATTCTAACAAAGAAATTTAAACCGATACAAATATCCAGAAATAATAATAGAAATTTTTTGCTCTTTTTTTTTTATAAAATTTCATTTCGGATCAAAGCAGCAACTTTTCTTTAGTGGTTGGACTTATTTCATCAAATATTTGCCAATTGTGACCCTAACTTTAGAATTAAAAAAAATGGCAAAAAATATAAACAAAATAATGCTTAGATAAGCCAAAAAATTTTTAAACTTAAAAAAATACGCTGTGCATGCCCATACAAACATTATGATTTGAAATGCTCACAGTTTAAATTTAGTTCGATAATGATTATGTATCTGTTCTGGAGGAGTCGGCAGTATTGTTTGTAAATTGATCGTGCTCATTTAAGTTACTTACGTCTATAGATTCATTTGTACTTTGTGGAAGCGTTTCCTTACCATTGTCACTGTCACTGCCAGAGTGACGACGTTGCAAAAACATTTGCAAACAAACATGTATAATAAAAGCAATGAAGGCACTAACGCCAAATATTTCAAATGTGTGACCAGGACCCACGGAGGCGAATAATAGACCGCCAATAAAACTGCCTGATGAGACACCAACACCCTCAAAAATAGCACCCACCAGACCCTATAAAATAAAATATTAATTTCTTTTATAATGAAATTTAAATAAATTCTGACCTGCATGGTTGTTTCTGTGCCAGGAGGAGCTACAATGCTGGCATAAGAAGCCATGGTGGCATAAAATAAACCAAATGTGACCCCATTTAATAATTCTATGGGCAAAACATACCACGGATCTTGCAACATTGAATATAATATAAAACGTGTGCCAAAACCAAAAAGCACCACACTCATGGCATTAATGTGCCCTATTTTCTTTAGAATCCAACCGGAGGAAAAGAAAAATGGTAATTCACCCAAAAAGCATTGTATACACATTACAGCTCCTTGTAAAGTTTTCATAGATGTCTCTTCACAGCCAGCCAAGTCTTCTAAATGCCAAAAAAGAAAATTCCAAATGAGCGCAGTGCCGAGACCTATAAAAACGCACCAAATAAAGAAAACAATGCAACGCACCGAAAGGAACATTTGACCAACATCTTTTAGAATGTTTGGGGAAAGATGCGTTTGTGTGTGCTGAAAAATGGAAAATATAAAAATAGTTTGTTAAAATAAAAAATATTTAAAAAAAACTTCATAAATATATTTGTCAAATTCCAAAAATTCCTGGTAGCGAAATATCTGGAATAAAAAAAATTAATAAATAAAAAAAAAGTTAAAAATATAATGAAAACTTCTTTGGACATTGCAGTGAATGTGCTCAACGCGAATACAACCGTGTAAATCTAACAGCTGTTTCTTCATGTTGCTTTAAGTTTTGATAAAATACAATTATTAAAAAAAAAATTAAATATTAGGTGACTTTACTCGTTACTTTACTTTACTTTCATGCAAACACTTTCGAATTGCAGTTTAATTAATATGCAATCGTATCAGAAAATATTTTGCCATATAATACAGAATGAAAATTACCTTTAATTTCATCGATGCGGCCACATCGAAACCAATTATTACCAAAGTCATCCAAAATACAATTGTATAATCCTTATCGACACCCTTGGACATTTGATCGACAAGAGCGCCAGCAAGTATCGAAAAAATGCCCCAACCCACAGAGCCGTACAACCGTTGTTTCCCATATAAATGAGCGCGTTCACCCAAAATACCAAAACAAATGGCATCACCAATACTCACCACTGCCGCCATACCAATCCAAGATATTATTAACATGGAAAAGAACCACCAGAACTGGTATAGGCCTTTAGCAGCTGTATTATTTAATACCGGACTTAGTCCTAATTTATTATCTAAGTATTCATCATCACAGTGCAAGCTACAGGAAGCATTAAAATAATCTTTGTCCTTAGGACAATACATGCTAACATTGTGCCCATTTATTTCACCCTTTGCATGAGGTATCATAAAAAACATACACGATTTCTCCACACTCATATGATCCATATTCATCACTGTGTTTATATTCATCGTGGCTGTAGTGTTCGGTACACAATTTGTCGAATTTAACCAATTGTCACATATTATGTCCCACATAAAAGGTTTTGCTTCACATTGAAGTGTGCATGTCAAGTTCTGACTGCCATAGTGTTGCTTTAAGGCGTTGTCTATACATTTATCTAATTCGGAACAGTAACGCAAATCGGCAATACCGCCGTGACAATGCAATTCTACAGCAATGGGTTCTTTGGGTAGGGCAGGTGTAAACATGATGAGGAAGAACGCGATGGCGGTAAGAAATTCGAATATGATGAATAACATTCGATGACACTGATAACTGTAATGACAGCCATTTATTAGTCTTTAATGCTATTAAAAATATATGTATGTATGTTTGTATATTTGTGTGTCTGTGTTTTAGTATATATGGCTGTATGTATAAATGCATACGCGTGTGCTTGCACTTTCAAGCTTTTTAACCAGCAAAATTAACTATTCAATTAAATCGGGAAAATAAAATTTAAAAGTGTGTTTATTTTAATGTTAGAAATACATTTTTCTCTAAATATGTAAGCTATAATAAAGAAAATCCCTAACTGGTGCTTCTCTTACTTTAAATGCCAAAAAATTATTACTAAAATTGAAATTGTCTTTATATTTTTTGTTTGGTGATCATATTTGGAAATGCGGGAATTTTTTAAATATTAAAAAATGTTTTTTAATTGCTGTAAAAAAATAAAGTTATTACAACAAGTACAAATTGAATAGTTCCACAGAATATAAAAGTGGTAACAAAATATGTGATATGTGAAAAAAGTGATTTTTTTTATATTTATAAAAAGAAAGTTCTTATCTCAATCATATAAAATCTCATTCACATGAGCTGATTATATTTTAAAATCAATTTGTCATATTCACATAAGAAAAAATTTAAAAACTTAATCCGCCGACGGGTTAAAACATAAAGATTTGAGCTCTTGTATTCAATATCAAATAAAATTTTTAAAAAAATTTATAAAAATATACAGAGCAAAATGCAGAAACCTCTGGAGTGAAACTCCCTTGAGAAGGTGCGCAACATGAAATAAAGCAATATTTATAAAACGCTTCTGTATAGTTTAGAATACAAGATTACAAAATTATTACTTAGAAAAATGTTATTTGTTAATGCTTTATAAAAAGCCAAAAGAAAAAAAATAAGTAAACTCACAAACACAAACTAAGACTGTTTAGATTGCAATAAAAACGAAACAATATTATATTATATTATATTATATTATATTATATTATATAAACGTGTACGATTACAATAAGTAAATTTTTCAAATAAAAGTCAACAAAATTCTAGAACGTTCTGGTGCTGCCGTTTGTCACTTACCGATCTGCTATAAAACCAAATACTGGCTTAGCTACCATGCCCACTATAGGCAATATTGTATACATGGTGCCCACAATGACACTGGAATATCCCAACTGTTTAGCCAGTGTGGGCATAAATGGTACAACAGGGGCAGTACCTAAAACAAAAAAGTAAAAATAAATAAAAAACATGCATAAAGTGAACAAGAAATAAAATTAACATTTGAAATTTTAGACATGCTTTGTACGAGTAAGGAACATCCCACCATAATTGTAACATTCATCAGCAAGAAAATTGTATAGTCTTTACAGAAAGTTATTGCGTAAATATGCGGATTTGATTTATTAGGATTTTTCAGCTGTTTGCACATACATACATACATATCTCAATAAAATCCGAATTGTTGCTCTCAAGTAGAAATCTACTAACTCATA
The DNA here is from genome assembly GCA_963402855.1 of Ormia ochracea. NCBI lineage: Eukaryota > Metazoa > Arthropoda > Insecta > Diptera > Tachinidae > Ormia > Ormia ochracea. Next base: position 56,796,894 of record OY727106.1, on the reverse strand, counting down.
AAATTAAATCAAAAAAATGGTACTTAGGCTCTTTCTACTTGAGACGAACGATATGTGAGATTATGTACACAAATCCATACATTAATACGAAAAAAAATTTTTACAAAACTTGGCGAATTTAACAAATTTTATCACTTAATATTTATATTCGTTTAAATTCCGACATAGTGTTGCCAGCCAGTATAATTTTCGGCAATTTACCTACACATGTTAAAAACTTTCGCCTTTTTATCTACACGCTGAAAATATGGCTTCTACAAACACCCCTACAACCCTAAGCAGTTTCGTCATTAAAATAAGATAAAAACTATTAGTTATAAACAAAACAATTTATTTCAATGTTTATTAAAGTTTTGATAAAAAATAAATAAAACAGCTGTAAGATAAAATAATAAAATATATTTATTTTTAATGCAACTCAATTAAAACCATAAAACTTTTTTTAAAATTGAATATGTGTAGTTCTCCTAAAAAAAAAATGTTTAAATTACAAATTCAATTTTGTTCCAAAAAAAAAAGATTTTTTAAATCAATATATGTAATTGCCATTCAACTAAATAAAATATGAAAACTTTCATTTATAAAATGTATAAAATTAATTAATTTTAAAATCAATATTTGTAGTTCTTTTGAACTAAATCTTTATATCTTATCTTCATTTATTTTAAATTTTTAGTCCATTTCAGGGAAAACAATTTTTTTTAACCATTTCGAATATTAATGTATTGCCAAATACGAATCTTCTATACCTTCCCCACAGCTTACCTTGCCATAGCTATTTTTGGATACTATAATTATACTGTATTGAAGTAAACTTCAATGTTGGAATATTCTTTTCATTACTAGGAAATATTAAAAATCTTAATAATAAAAATTTAATTAAATGCTCTCATAAAGGCAAGTTCGATTGGAAGGCGAAATCCTGGCGAGGTAATACCAGCGTTCGGGGTTTGATACTGTTGATATTTGTGGCTTATTTTTGCATTTTCAATTATTTTATTTTTTCCCTATATCTCTTTTTTTTATTACCCGTTTCTTTTTTCTTTCATACTGGCCAATTTTGAGAAGTGTGAATTTAAGCAAAATTTAATCTCAATTTGCACTGCGCCAAAAATACCGAGGACAGACTAACAAACAGATAGACGGATAAAGCTAATAATGTATCCAGTACATACATATATACTTTATAGAGTCGCAAAGAAATATTGCAGAAATTATCATTTCCAAATCAAACTATAAATTCCATCCCTTCCATTCGTTTTGATGGAGAAGCTTATAAAAATATCTACTTCTGGCAACACTGTTCCGAGTTGAAATTTACACGTTCGTATGCAAAAAAAAAAAAATGCAGTTGATTTATTGTTTGTAATTAATGCAGCTAATATAAAAAACATGAACTATTTCATTTTTTTTTAAGTCCATAAAAGTTCTACAGTGAGAGATTTAAGATTGTGTAATTCTATAAACTTAAATATTTTTGCCAAAAAATAATAGACTTTCTTTTTGTATTTTTCTGTATTATGAGTATATTGCGATGTTACTTAATGTAAGCTTTCCTTACTAAATAAACTTCACTAAGTTTCATAATTAATGAATTATTATAAACGTTGATTTGAATGATTAATTACTCAGTCGTATCAGTCTTTTGTTTAACAAAAACTAATAAAATACTAAACAGATTAATATAAATATTTAACTATTTAATAAAAAGTGGAGCAAACAAAGAAAATAGTTTTTTAATATTATATTAGAAAATTGAAAATGGAAAACAAATAATTTATGAATTATTTACTAATTTTTGGTGTTGGCTTTATTATTGGAACACAAAATTGAAACGTTTATTATTATTACTTATGAAATCAAATACAATTTCCGATTACCAATATATAATTATAGTCATGAGTGGATAGAAAAGCAGCCCGCTCTTATCTGCATCTAAATTGGTTCGTATTATTCTTGTGTAATGATAAATTTATAAATTTAAAAGCATTGGCACATAATACTAAGCAAAAAGTGTTCTTCCAGCTTATATTATATTATTAAAACTAAATTGATAACAAATCGTATTCCTACACTACATTCCATACATGATGCTTAAAACCAGTGCATTTGCTGTATCCTACAGAAACCTGAGTTAAATTGTACTGTGCTGAGACGAACTTGCACCATTTTAAAATGAAACATATTTACTCGTACAATCTTATTAAAAGCTTATACTTTCATCTTTTAAATATTAGATTTCTAAATTTTTTTTTACACTAAATTTTTTATAGATAAAAAGTTTATATTAAATTTTATCTATTTTTTTTTTTTTTTTTTTTTGGAATATTTAAGTTTATTTTTATGGTTTTTAGTAGTTGTGTAATACAATATTAAATACATTTTTTTATCGGCATTTTTGGTGTTTTCCACTAAATTTTCCATTTCATTCTCCTTAAAGATATTTTTTTAGTCACAGTAAAGATTATTTTCAGTTTGTAATTATTCTAGGAATTTTCGCAGGTTTCTGGTTTTTTCAACGTATTTTCTTCTAACAAATCAATTCCTTCCAACTAAAACAAATTCCGCTCGAAGAAAATCCAAGCAATTAATACTAACAAATAACAACTACGATCTCTCTTCACAATAAAGACACAGAATCTAGGAAACCTCGGAAAAAGAATAATAAAAACCATGAAGTCCAAATTAGCTAAAAGAAATTTATCAGTTATTGAATTGCAAATCAATTTGATTGCCAAATAATTCTTGTTGCCCAAAGATAAGATTTTGTATATCTTATTAAGTAATAGATTAAAGAAAAAATTCTCAATATTTGTGTGTTAAACGTCGTACTTAGTTTAAACATTAATGAGGATGCATAAAGCATTTCAATACAATTTAAATATGCAGCTGGCTGGCAGAAAAATAGTAAAGGAACTATTAAAATTTTACACAAATCCATATATGTATGTATGTATGGATGTGTGGATAGATACATATGAGTATCTGTCTCATAATCTAAACACATTCATAAATATTTGTATTAGCATACATAAGTGCACTTCTTATCAAGCTTTAGCTATTTTCCTCTTCTGATTGCTCTTCAAATCATTTATCGCCACAAAAAGCAACGACGAATATTAAAACCAAAGATGGAAGCAATTTTGTTACACTTAACTAATAAAAATAAAGCAAATCGCTTCCGATAGTTTAATGTAAAATTTTAAAAGAAAACAAAATTTTACTTGACTTAAAAAAAAAAAAAAAAAAAAAAAATACGATATTTGTATGATCGGCAAAAAATAAATACAGCCTGTGTTATAGATCTGTGAATAATGTGTGCAAAGGTATTAACGCCGTAACGCCAACTAGGATTAAATACGTTTTTAATAAATATCGCATGCGATATTTTGTTTCTCTAAATATATTGTAAAAAATTTGTATAGAGTTTCTAACGACTTCTAAAAGCTGCTACACTAATTCAAAAAAATGGAACAATGGATTCGCACAGCAAAGAAAAATAAATTGATTTGCGCGTACCACACCATTTTTATGCGATTTTTTAAAATAGGGTGGCATTTCATGAGTTTTCGTCTGAATGAATCATACGATTATTAAGGCAAGCTTTACAAAATTAACCCGCTGAATTCAATAAAATCAAATTTACAACTAGAAACATATAAATTAAATTCTCAAATGCCATCGTTTTCTTATCCCTTAATGTATTGCCTGATTTGTCGTCAAGATAACATTTTTTATAATTTTTATATCTGTCAACGCTGGCCATCAGGAAATTCATGTGACTAATAAAACTTTCGTTTACCTCATACCAAAAACAAAAAAAAAATTTTTTTTATCGATTTAAATCAATTAATTTATTTTGGGAAAGAATTATTAAATTGTTATATAAGTATAAAAAAACTGAGTTTGCTTAATTGGTGATTTCCAAAAGGCAAATTAAGCATTGAGAAATGCAAAGCAAAATAACTGACATGGTGTAATACCACATTACCCTAAAGCGACTCACACCAGCAGCAAGTTGTTGTAGAAACAGTTGCAAATCAGATTGTTACGTGGGCATGCACACATTTAACCCTATGGAAATTGTTTTTTTAAGTTTAATTTTTTTAAATTGAATTGCTTTAGTTATATATTGAGATTTTGTGATATCGCAACATTCGAATTACTTTTTTAATTTGTACGTTTTTCTTCTCCGAATTCCACGCATACATTAAAGTTGACCTCTTTTATATTATAAATTTGAAGTTGAAAAATGCAAATTGCTGGTCTCAAGTTGAAAGGCCCTAACTTTTATTTTTCCCCAATAGCTTTTTTTAGATGTGTGTGAAGTTAAATTTCGAAATGTATCACCCCGGACACAAACCATATGACTTAAAAGACTTCTGTTAACGCAATAACATAGCTCTGCTAAACATGTAATTCAGGGAGTGCACATTCTAAATGGTATTCTGGCCATATTTATTTATGGAATAAATACAATTAATGGTGGAACAATTGGGCGACTCCAAGAAGTTTGTAAAAACACCAGAAGCCATTAGAAACACGGAATGCTCTACTTAAGTTTTTTTATATTTAGAAGTTACGTAAAACCTTAGGGAAGTACTCCAAATATCAGAAGAACGGAAAGAGTTGGACGGCAAAAAATCACTAAGGTAGCTACCTTACAAAAATCGCAATTTTTTGTCTTTTCTAATTACTGGCAAATATATAAGAAATATACTCGTATTTTACGACAAAAAAATGACTTGAAAAAGTAATATAAATGCCAGTCCAGCCAAAAAAAAATTTGGAATTTCATTTAAGGATGCCTTCCAGAAGAAGGGAATCATCGAATTACGCATCTTTTTTTATTTTTAGTTAAGTTTTTGCCATTTTATTATATTTTCACGTTTGGAATTCAACTTAAGGAGTAATTCAATGAGAAAGGAAAGAGTTGGACGGCAAAAAATCACTAAGGTAGCTACCTTACAAAAATCGCAATTTTTTGTCTTTTCTAATTACTGGCAAATATATAAGAAATATACTCGTATTTTACGACAAAAAAATGACTTGAAAAAGTAATATAAATGCCAGTCCAGCCAAAAAAAAATTTGGAATTTCATTTAAGGATGCCTTCCAGAAGAAGGGAATCATCGAATTACGCATCTTTTTTTATTTTTAGTTAAGTTTTTGCCATTTTATTATATTTTCACGTTTGGAATTCAACTTAAGGAGTAATTCAATGAGAAAGGAAAGAGTTGGACGGCAAAAAATCACTAAGGTAGCTACCTTACAAAAATCGCAATTTTTTGTCTTTTCTAATTACTGGCAAATATATAAGAAATATACTCGTATTTTACGACAAAAAAATGACTTGAAAAAGTAATATAAATGCCAGTCCAGCCAAAAAAAAATTTGGAATTTCATTTAAGGATGCCTTCCAGAAGAAGGGAATCATCGAATTACGCATCTTTTTTTATTTTTAATTAAGTTTTTGCCATTTTATTATATTTTCACGTTTGGAATTCAACTTAAGGAGTAATTCAATGAGAAAGGAAAGAGTTGGACGGCAAAAAATCACTAAGGTAGCTACCTTACAAAAATCGCAATTTTTTGTCTTTTCTAATTACTGGCAAATATATAAGAAATATACTCGTATTTTACGACAAAAAAATGACTTGAAAAAGTAATATAAATGCCAGTCCAGCCAAAAAAAAAATTTGGAATTTCATTTAAGGATGCCTTCCAGAAGAAGGGAATCATCGAATTACGCATCTTTTTTTATTTTTAGTTAAGTTTTTGCCATTTTATTATATTTTCACGTTTGGAATTCAACTTAAGGAGTAATTCAATGAGAAAGGAAAGAGTTGGACGGCAAAAAATCACTAAGGTAGCTACCTTACAAAAATCGCAATTTTTTGTCTTTTCTAATTACTGGCAAATATATAAGAAATATACCCGTATTTTACGACAAAAAAATGACTTGAAAAAGTAATATAAATGCCAGTCCAGCCAAAAAAAAATTTGGAATTTCATTTAAGGATGCCTTCCAGAAGAAGGGAATCATCGAATTACGCATCTTTTTTTATTTTTAGTTAAGTTTTTGCCATTTTATTATATTTTCACGTTTGGAATTCAACTTAAGGAGTAATTCAATGAGAAAGGAAAGAGTTGGACGGCAAAAAATCACTAAGGTAGCTACCTTACAAAAATCGCAATTTTTTGTCTTTTCTAATTACTGGCAAATATATAAGAAATATACTCGTATTTTACGACAAAAAAATGACTTGAAAAAGTAATATAAATGCCAGTCCAGCCAAAAAAAAATTTGGAATTTCATTTAAGGATGCCTTCCAGAAGAAGGGAATCATCGAATTACGCATCTTTTTTTATTTTTAGTTAAGTTTTTGCCATTTTATTATATTTTCACGTTTGGAATTCAACTTAAGGAGTAATTCAATGAGAAAGGAAAGAGTTGGACGGCAAAAAATCACTAAGGTAGCTACCTTACAAAAATCGCAGTTTTTTGTCTTTTCTAATTACTAGCAAATATATAAGAAATATACTCGTATTTTACGACAAAAAAATGACTTGAAAAAGTAATATAAAAGCCAGTCCAGCCAAAAAAAAAATTGGAATTTCATTTAAGGATGCCTTCCAGAAGAAGGGAATCATCGAATTATGCATCTTTTTTTATTTTTAGTTAAGTTTTTGCCATTTTATTATATTTTCACGTTTGGAATTCAACTAAAGGAGTAATTCAATGAGAAAGGAAAGAATTGGACGGCTAAAAATCAAAAATTTGGAATTTCATTAAAGGATGAATTTCAGAAGAACGGAAGAAGGTGGGCGGCTAATGTGTTGTGGTGTTTTTACAAACTAGTTGGAGTTGGTAACTTGTTCTAGCATTAATTTTTTTATTCCGTAAAGAAATGTAGCCAGCATTCTGTTTAGAATGTGTAACCGAGCTATGTTATTATAACACAAGTCTGTTAAATCATATGGTTCGTGTCCAGTGTGATAAATTTGGAAATTTATTAAATTATGCACACATTTTTTACTGGTTTCAATGAAGAATTTAAATATAGTGAATACAAAAAGAAAATGGTAGTTAGGGCCTCTCTACTTGAAACCAGCAAAATTGTAAGTGAAGAGAATTACATACATAGCACGTGACATTGAATACTACATACCGTGTAAAAGTGGTTTCCCAATAACATATTTTAACATGCATATGGATTTGTATATAGTGCATTAAATATAAATATTTACGTATATATTTACATAAAAGCAAAACTAATCTGAAATGATGTCCAAGGGATTTGCATGCATGCACACATGTACTTATATATGTATTTTGTACGCCCCACTAATTGCTTTTAATGAACTTTGTAAACCATAAATACACATTTGTAGCTACGTACATACATATGTATTGGGTAGAGTAATCTTTCCTATGGAGAGTGCCCCTTGCCTGATCAAACAGGGGACAAAGTCGGAAAAGAAAGTGGTGTAATATAATTATCTTTAAGTGCGGTCAAGTCCACACACTTACATAATTATGTTTCTTGTTTATTTTCGAGTTTTGCGTCTCGCTTGGCATTGTTGATTAATTTAACTAAATTAAGAATATGAATTTATGGTATTATGTAACTATAGAAAAATTAAGCATATTAGAACATTGCTATTAACATCGGGCGCAATCTCTCCCTTTTGGAGCCATTTTTGTTAAAATTCCTTTTTTTCTAATAATTACTAGTTTAGTATATTTTAATAGTTTCTTCAGAAAAACCCATTTTATTTTTTCTTATATTTAATTGTCACCATTCTAAAAAATTACCCTAAGGTGGATAATTTCATTCCTTGCTAATAATGCTGATCATCAGGTTACTTTGTATGGTACGTGCTCTTTCCACTTTTTATTAATTAACAAATCATGATTTGTTTGAAAGGGTGACTTTTTGTACTTACCTGCATTAAATAAAAAATAATGCGCCTTCATAGGCAACAAATCCTTGTCGATTTTTGGTCTCATATTGAAGTCCTAATTTATTTATTTTTTAATTTAAAGAGAATTTAGTAGTTAGCCGTTATTTATATTAAAATGCTAATATTGACTTAGGCATATAACATGTGTATGTGTATATAAACGCAGAAGCAAAACTTGTATGGGAGTATGTTTGTATAACAGAAATGTCAGCACAAAGGGCTCAGCCGCTAGTGGCTGCAATAGTTATAATTCTAAAGGCAACAACAAACGTATAAAGCAGTACAATTTTAATAATTATAGCACCGATTTTAGATGTACAACAGCGGCAGAAATTTTTAGCAATTATGACTTAGCACGCCACAACAAATAAAAAAAAACACACTTATAAATCACGTCAATTTTTTAGGGAAGATTTTTTTTCAATCATTCAAGTGCACGTTTATTTTATATTGTTCATGAACTTTTTTTAATTTCAACTACAATTTTTATTTTGTGTTTGCACTAAATTTTTGTATTGTATAAAAAGCTATTAGTAATTGTTTGTCTTACTTTAATATTCCAGTTTTTCGTAAATGTTTGTATTACTTTAACACATCGTACTCGTTTCGATTCTCTAAAATAGTTAATAAAACTAAACACTTTTTGTGTGTTATTAACAAAACAGCACACGGTTTTTTGACAAGCTGTTGAGAAATTCACCAAATATGTTGCGAGCAAAATGCAATCAGAAGAGAGGAATAATGTGTGTTACCAGATTAAAAAAGCACTAATATGGGATTATTTTTGGCGGTCAGCACTTTTTCTTACATAATACAAGCAGTGGGAAAATATTTATGCCTAAGGCAATAATTGATATTAGCATTTTAATATAAATAACGGTTAACTACTATATAGTCTTTAAATTAAGAAAAGAATAAATACACCTTATATACAAATTTGCAGTGAATACTTTTTAATGCTCAGCAAATGTGTAAAAATTAATTTGTTGTCAAATTTATAAATATAAAATTTATATATAGTGCTTATTGGTTTGCAGTATTTTTAGTTGCATGCATATAATCCTGTCATGTTTATAAAGGAAGCTCAAGGAAAAAAACTGGGAAGCGTTATCCAATTAAGAATCTATTTATTATAAACATTAAAATTACATTTATATATAGTTACTTTTTTGCTTTTTAATACATAATTAACTAGTAAGAAACAGAAACATTGTGAGAAGTTGTTAATCATATATATGACTATAATGTTGCTGATAAACGTGAATATAATTTTCTTTTTCTTGTTGTGACATTTGTGCAATCACGTCATCATTAATTTGATTTATTGGATAGAGACAGCCAGATACTGAAATAGAAGGAACATCATTGTCGACATCATCTTCAGAGTCGGATTTGATTAAATTGTCATAATCACTTTTAGCTAAAAAGAAATTAATTTTTATATGTTTAAAAAATAAATATATAAAATTTTATTGCACTTAATTTTTGCGATAATAAATATATTCTATGGGCCAAAAGATATAGTTTAGAACTTACGTATTTTCACGTTATCTAAGTCATTATCATCGTCACTAGAGTCACTTGAATTTGCATTCGATTTAAGGCCTTTCATTTGAGTTTCTTTTTGTCCGGGTTGCTTTTCATGTTGCAGTAAAAATGTCATAATATCCTCTTGTTCCTTTTTTCGATTACTGTTCGATGTGGAGGTAGATGAGCCATAAACTCCAGCTTGTTGGGAATTTAAAGCTGCTTCGTTTAGAATATCATCCGCATTATAACCATTATCTTCACTAATTACTGTACTCTCGGTCATCCATATAGGCCGTGCTTTACGTTCAGTTAAAGTTTCAGGCATGTCATCGCCTCCTATATTAATATCCACACGTGTTTCCTCTACCGCAAACCCTTGATTTCGAGTAGCTTCACCAGACCACATTTGACCTTCTCCTCTTTGATTCGCGGGCTTGTTAAGACTAGTAGAGAAAAATGTACAAATAAAATTTTTTTTTTAAGAATAAACAATTTTTAAATTACCCTCTAATAGTATCAATATCTACTGGTTCTGGTTCTAAAATATCCGGAGCTAATTTAATACCTTCTACCTCTCTTAAAAGATCATATAATGGTTGTAATTGTTCATTAAAACGTGCCAACATTAATCGGGAATCTTTTTTTGGCATTGCGGAGCTGTCTTCTTCTACTGTACTAGCACAATAGGTACATCGAAACTCTTGTGTGGAAAAATCAAATAGTTGATCTGCCTCTAAGTCGGTAAATGTTTTATTGCAATTCATGCATTTAAAACTAGCTCTACTTGTAGCATCACGTTCTTCAGTTTCCATGCGTTTTCGCATTAAATCCAATTTATACTTTACAACATTTACAAATGTTTTATAGTTGATAAAATAATAATTAACTTTTTGTGCTTTGCCATCAGGTCCCGTTTCCATTTTTAAACGTATTTGAATGAACTTATCATTACGCAGGGTAGATATTCGAGCACGCATTTGTTTCTTTTCAAAGCGTAATAGTTCAGCGATATCATCTTCTTTCATACAAGGGTTTCGAACGAGCATGTCAATAATTAAAGCATCTTCAATTGTATAAAAGCCACGCACTACTAAACGGGCTAGTTGTTTCAAGCTGCTAGGCACTTCGGTTACATATTTGACTTCACCACTTAGCGTAGGGGCAGGTGTAGACGACATAATTATATAATTTCGTAAATGAAAACCAAAGCAATATATCTGTAAAAAATGTGGGTGTATATTTTAGTTATTTAATTAATAATATTAAAATTTGAGAAATGCAGTATATGAGAAAACATAAAACTGAATTGTTTTAGGTTCTCCTAGTTTTAGGAATTATTAACCTCTCTAATATATTATCAATTTTTAAAGGCCCACCAAATTAACAAAATAAAGTTTCGCAGTTTGGTAACACCTCATTAATAATATAAAAATGAATACATGTTGAATCAACATTGTATACACATTTTTACTAAACTCAACTCTTTCGCATTTGTCAAACACGTACCATCTCATATGACATTTATGCTCAGTCAAATTTACTTTTTTAATTTCTTACCTCGCCTAGTGTTGTGTTGTTACTGTAGCTGTGCTATCTCGGTGCCGTTCGTTGATTGTGTGTAGATTCTTGGAAAAAAATTTTTTTTATCAATTTTGTGTTTAAGCACTTTTCACATTGATTAGCAAGAAATCTTCATATAACTGGACATTGGATTAGGTTGCAGAAAATTTGTATGCAGTTTTTACAAGGATTTGTTAACTCTATTAAGTAGAATAATTAATTTTTTTGCAGACGTATAAAAGCACACTGACCGCAAAAATATTGCGATTAGCGAGACAGGGTGGTTGTGCGTAGAAATGGCTAGAATGAAAAAATGTTGAATTCGGCAAACAGCTGTTCGTTAAAAGTATAGCAATAATTATTTCTGAAACAGGGTGTAAAATAATGATAACTTTGAAATAGTGTTGTATACAATGAAATCCACTATTGCGGGCATTATAATGCTTGAATTAAATTTAAAAACGCTGAGGAAATATAAGCGGACTTTACTATATGGGAAGAGCGTTTATCGTTGCAGGTAGAATTTTGATATATTTTAGTAGTTAGTATCGTAGTTACAAAATCAATATATATATATATATATATATAAATCATTTGAAATTTATTGACATATAAATCATTAGTGTTTGTAAACATTTGAGTTAGATGTTAATTAAGGTTCACATTATTTTTTTGTTATGCTCGTTACAGAATCTAATCTTTTTGCAATTGGATTGAAGCCGACAAAAAATTTGTTTCACAAAAAAAAATTCATGCAGGTTTCTTCTGCATTGCGAAGTGAAAGAAAATTGGTATTCTATAAGCCTTTCGCAATCGCATTCTAATTTGGTTTTAAATCGTGACAATGTCGGTCAATATAACAATGCCGGTTTAAATGAAATAAAATGCGAATAAAAAAGTAAAAAAAAGTACTTTGCGAACATCGCAGCACAAAATAGGGAGTGTTCGCATTAAATCGCAATACAGAATAAGCCTGTTATTTTACTCCCAATAAAGGCATCGCTTCACAATGTTATACAGCCGCACGATTTGACAAATTTAGCATGTGCGATGAAAAAATTGAATAGCATGACATAAAATTGTGAAATTACTGGGGGCTATTCTGCGTTTCGATTTGAATCGAAATTTTTTCCGTATGGCAATTTTGGTATTCTGCGTTTCGATTCCGCTCAGTTTCTTTCGATTGTATGTATTCTGCATTACGATCGGAGCTCCGTTTTTCTCAGTTGTGTTTTTATTAACGGAGGAGTTTTTTTATCTGTGTTTTTTAGTTAAAAACTTTAAAATTGAAAAAATTTAAGTAGAAAATGAAATAAAATGCTCAGAAGCGATTAAAAAACACTTAAAAATATTTTTAATTAATTTATTTAATTAAATTAATATTTAATAATGGTACAGGTCAAAAACAACAACACCAGAGCAGTATGAAGTAAGAAATCATAGAATTTTGCTGCATCTCACGAGAAAAACTGTATATCAACCTTACACCCTACTCTGTTTATCAACAACTTATTTTTATTATGTGTAAATAAACTTTTTGCATTAAATTTAACATTTGTTTATGAAAATGATAACAAACTTACTTATTTTTCTATTTCATTTCAACATTCCACAGTGATGCTATTAATTTTGTAAACATTGTTGTCTTCTTCTTTTTCTTTCGATTCCGTTTTTCTGCAGAATACCAATTTTCAATCGCAACGGAACTGAATGCGGAGACTTAATCGAAACGCAGAATAGGAGTGATTATGACAACCAAAATTTTCATAAAATGAGAGTTTTCTTGCGATCAGAGTTGCTTTTACTTCAAGCAGATGCACGAAAAATTATTCTTTTGTAACGCAAAACAAAAAAAAACCTGAAAAAATTATAATATTATTAAAGTTTTATTTATTGTTTAATTTATTATTATTTATTATGAGCATCATATATGCAGTTATGAAATTCCTATTTTCCAAAAAAAACAATATATATGTAAGGAAAATTAATTCATTTATTTAAACGCCTGTAATAATATTTAAAATACCGCTAAGTTATAATTAGGAACTTTTGTGAAACTAAGTTTTAAAGGATTTAAGTTCAGTAAGGAATTTATAACTGAATAATAAACATTAAATGTCGTTTCGTTACAAACAGAAATTCAATTTTGTTTGTTTATTTATTTTATTCCGCACATTATAAAACACTCATTATATATATATATTAATGTGGAATAAATATTGCTGTCAAAGGATATACAAAGTTTGTTAATATTTTACAATCAGAAAACATCTGGTTTTGTAATTCACTTACATAAATGATTGTCTGTGATTTCTTAAAATACGAGAGTATCACTACCACGTTTTCGTAGGTATGAGTTGTACGATTGTGTACGATAGTGAAATGAAGACTTATACTACACTTTTCTCCGATACAACGCGGATAGGATTGTTGAAAAGCATGTGCTTTAAATAGAATAGATATTACGTATGAATATGAATTAAATAACACACTTTTAATCAATTTTTATATCTATTCTAAATTGATTAAAAGTGTGTTATTTAATTCATATTCATACGTAGCTAGCTTACATACATACATAAATACATAAAAAAATTTGTTACAATGTTTGTGTCACACTTTACATACTTCTTTTTATATAGAGAAGTTATGCTGTGAGTTTGCATTATATTTTATTTATTTTTTTCTTTTTTTTAAATACAACTAAAAACATGTCATAATAAAGTACTGCTTAGACTGAATGACGCCAAAAGGCCCTTTTAAATATATTATTTATTAATATATTTATGCAGAACCTTGTCAAATCTGTAACCTCCATATTGGGAGCATCCAATGAAAGCACACCTTGTATATCCTTTAACAGCAATAGTTATTACACATTTGTATATATACATATATATGTATTTTCAAATTTTAGTGTTATAACTACATATTTTAAAAACGGTTTTAATTTAATATTAAAAATTAAAAGAGTACAATTAATACTAAATATTTATAATATTTAAAAAAACTTTTGCTTTATTTTTTTCAATGTCTTGATATTTCTATTTTATTTATATTTATTCTTATTTAATTATTAAATTAAAAATTTTCCATAGCGGTAACGAAATATTCAAAATAAAAAATACTTTCTTTTTAAATAAAAACAAATGAAAAAGTAAATTAAAGCTATTAAAAGAGGAATGTACAACAGATGCATTTAAGAAAGAAATTAGGTATTTTTTATGTATAAGTAATTATTAATTTAATACCTCTAAACAATGTAAATAAAAGTCAGCATTCGTCATAAAATATCTAATATTTCGCTTGCAGTTGTTTTCTTTTATCTTATTTATTTTATCTTATCTTTTATTATCTAATATTAAGGTTTTATTAGCTTTTCATTGCTAATTCAACAGACAAAAGATTAGTGACTCTTTATGCAGCCTGCATATGAAATTCATCATTTTTTTTAATGTTTTTAAACCAAACTCTTTCGAATTTAGTTTCGTGCAGAAAAAATATATTTTCAAAATGACATAGGCTGATTTTAATAGTTTAGACAAATTTATCAATTAATTAAACCACAGATCGTGTTTTAGTCACGGTAGTAGTTACGTGTTGACAACGAAAATCCATCTAACAAGCAATATGCTAGTGGGAGCGAGATATAAAAAAAATTAGTAATCCAAGCAAGAAAAACCAAGCGTGATTGACCTATTTAAAAAATAATTACAATCATGCGTTTTTAGTTCCATTAGTTTTTTATTTTATTTGTGGGATATACATATATACATAATTGTTTTTTTTTGATTTTTGATACTTTTTGTACAAATTCATTGAAAGTAACTGCTATGCGGTGTTTGCTGCCTCCTATACGACACATACATACATACTATGTATATATATAAACAATTCTAGATTGTAAACCGATTTGGTTTCTATTACAGTTTTACACCCAATATTTGAAGATTGCTTTCCTTTTGTCAATCTTTGGACTGTTATAATTAAAAAAATAACTTTTATGAATCTAAGAATCCGACGGCATCCCTTTAAGTTGTTATATTCCACTAAAAAAATTTTGTAAATTTTGTTCATTGTTTTAATTTAATTCTGCTTTCATTATTAATAATTATTTTTGCAATGTTAATTGTAATAAATTATTATAGTTTATATACAAACCATACTATTTTAATATAGAAATATGTATATGTATGTTGTTACACATATCCATACATACATACGCATAAATGCTGTGTTTGCTTCCAATTGCTTCAATACTTACAGTACCTATGGATATGAATATATAAATATGTATTTATGTTTATGCATAAGTGTTATTTCTGCAAGTCCTCTATAAACAACAACAAGAAAAACCTTTAGAAACGGCATCAACATCATACACAACATAAAACATACCAAACCAAAAATGTTCAACAAACAGTGACTCACACATTCATGTGATGCTGCCAATTAACATTTAGGAAATACTTTTTCTTTGAACTTTCATAGAAAGGACCGAACGTCCATATGGATATGTACATACATACATAGTTCTTAGTGTGTTGTTTTATTTGTCTGCTGTGTTTTGCGCCCACAATTTACTCAATCAATTACTTTTACCGTTACTTCACTTGTTTGGATTGTGTTGCCAGATATTTGAGTTAAGTTACTAATGCTTAGATGTTGTGTGATCATTAAAATCGTATTCTGTGAAATAAAAAATGAGCGAGCTGGATCAGAACCGTTTAGTCTTAATTTTCAAAATGTCTTTTGTGTCTTAACCAATAAAAATGTTATAATTAATACCTAAAAATAAGTCAAAAAATTATATAGTACAATCGTACAATCTGTGAAATATACACCTGTATGACAGATTTTTTGACAAGTCATACTATTTGCGAAAGTTTATGAAAATTTTCATAAAATTACATTTTTCATGGGATCAGAGTAACACGTAGTTCAATCAGCAAAGAAAAAATTGGCTTGCTCTATATTTGTATGATAGTGTGACACTTTCAACCCTATTTTGCAATTTTTTAAAATAAGCTGGAAACACATTAGATTTTCATGTGAATGAATCGAACGACTGTGTAGGATGGTGAAGCATGGGCTTAGCGGCGATTAAATTTTGTTTAAATAAAAAAGAAAACATTGTATCTCAAAAATATTTACTAAACTATCTTTATTATTTTATTAGACTGAAATATTTAGCTTTGGATTCCAATTTTAATGTTAAGAAAAACTTTTATAAAGACAATAGCTGAAGTTTGTCATAAAAAAGCCAACACTAATTCAGTATGTGTGCATTTGCATACATGGATATACAAATATACTAGTATATGTATATATATTACGTATGTTCTTACCCCTAGAAGTATTTCTAAACTTACCTGAATATAACGTATACGTCCATTCATATTCTGATGCGTGCGAGTATTTATAGAAGACATCACCCTAAACTACATACGTTGTTCCGTTTTGTGTAATCTCTCTTATAAAAGAAGTGCTGTTGTTTTAAAGGATTTTCCATTTAAATATTTTTTATTAAAAATTATTTTAAAATCCCTTGCCTTGATACTCTCTGACGTCAGCAGACATAACAACTAATAAAAACATTTCGATGTCTAGAACCAAACAAAGAAAGTTGTATAAGTGAACGTGTTAACAAATAAATGTGTGCAAGGCATCATAATACACTCAGCTGAATGAAAATAAAAAAAATGCATTTACTTAGGAATTATCTAAGAAACGCAAGTAGTATAGTACGTTGCGATGTGTAAGAAATGCGGAGGTGTAGTATGACAGTATATAGAGTTTTTAAACAAATAACGGTCATAGTTACCTGATACAATGCCGACTAGTTCACACCTACGCATACAGACATAAAAAGGGAGATTTAAAGTAAATGTGTTTGAAAGTTCGGTTGTGTTCTCTCTTTGTCTATGCTAAAACACAGTGTTGCCATTGTAGGTTCTTGTTCAACCTTAACGTAGATTTTTTTGTTGGGGCCTTCAAATGAACGATACTAGAAGGGTTTTGAGACAGGTTACAGGTGTAGACACTGCATTCTGCAAAGCCTTTTATTAAGAATTTCTTATTTTGTTTTTCAATTAAATAAATGTTGAGTAAGGCATCAAAATGTAAAGTTTTGAAAATAATGTAAAAATAAGTATGCACATACTTGCATAGATATTAATATATTTTAAAATAAAAATTAATATCCCATCTTATCTTTCTTTGAATTAAATATCTGCTTTTCGGCGTTCTGTTTAAGAGAGCAAGAAAAACACCTCCAGTTCTCTTTAAATTTTGAAAGATTTTATTCTCATTTTGCGCCATTAACCGAAAAAAAAACAGTCAGACATCTGTAGGTTCAGATTCTTTGATTGAAAATTTAAATTAAATTTTAAATTCGGTTTAAAAACTAATTTTCTAAAAAAATATCATCTGAATTTTGTAAATAAAAACAAATTAACGTACATGTATGTATGTAATCCACAAATACATATGTATTCATATGTGCATGTACATCCAAGCCAAAGAAAAAAGTAAGCTAATTAAACTTATACACAGTTTGTATATCTGGCAACATTGATCTTAATATCATATTTTGTGTACTTTTGTTGTTTTTGAATAGTTGCAACCACCACCACACATACGGAAAATTAACAAAACAAAAACATAACAATTGCGCAGAATCTCCCCCTTTATACATTTTTTACTCATTTATACAATTTTTCTTGCTTTTGTTTTTTTACTTCAGTGGTGAAATTGTAAAAGCAGAGGCTAAAAGATTTTAGAGCGATTTTAGTTATTTTGGTCGAATGCAGTTTTGAGTCGTGCGCTGTTATGTTCGGTTACAAAACGGTGGAAGCTAAAATAACTTTGTGTAAAATTTAAAACATATACTAAATGAAAATATTAAGAAAGAATATAACAAGAAAGAAAATTGTGTTTGGAAGTATTGAAACGGAAAAGTTTTGTAAATTTTAATTTAAAAGGCTTACGAAATACGTATGTATGTACGTATTTATGTATATGTACATTTACAAGTATATATAAATATTTATGTACATAAACATATTTTTATTAAATATATTAAAGCCATTGGAACCTTGTGCCTGCTGATCTAAGGATAATATTTAATAAATGAAGGTGAATTTATTTGATTAAAAAACTTTTCATTGTTGTCTGCAAAAAAAAACTCTTACGAAAAACTCTCCCTAAAGGAAGAGAATTACTGCAATAGGCACAAAAAACAACTTCAGAAGTAAAAGTATGTATTATTTGTAAATATGTGCGTACATATGTGGGACGTACATATATACATATGTGTAAAGGGCCTCCTTTGAATAATTAACGTAATTTTTATTCACTAAAGGAAAAGGAAAATTGTTAATGTAACATACTTATGTATGTCTGTACATATATATGTATGTACATATGTATATACTTAGATATATAAATGGGCTGTAGCACGTGATATTTACATTGAAATTGATGAAATATGACAACATAAATATTAAATAACAAATTAAAAAAAAGGCTTTTTCTGAAAAAGAAATTATTATGAATTTTTTTATATGTTTAATTATTTCCTCTTTGGCTAAATTGAATTTCCTGCGGCCATTTCTATTTTCTTTTGTGGTATTATTATAAATTCGTCGTTATGTCTACAACGTTAATTTCCTGTGGGTTTTGTTTTTGTTGTTGTTGATATTATTTATTATTATTGCTCCTGAAAAAGCGTATGTATTTTCAGATTTACTTGCGTGCATATACATATATGTATGTATGTATGCATACTGAGATGGAAATGTATAATTTAATTCAACGTAGATGTGTGCGAGTTTTGGTTTTTTTCATTCAATAAGAAATAAATGTTTGCTTGTGTGATGTCACTCCTGTTTTCATTGTGATCCATTGAGAAAAAATTATATTATAAGTAGATCTGAATGTGTGCTTGTTAGTTGCTGGAGCTCATATTAAAATTTTGTTGCATACTTGCTCTTGTCATACCGTCAATGTCCTGTTAAGCAGAGGCATAAATAGAAGACGTATACATATATGCAAACATACATATTTATTTTTATACTTTTGCTTCTGCTGCATGTGCTACCATTGTTTTCTACACTCTGCTCAAGCTAACCATGTATGTTTAATGAGCACTGATAATTGTGTAAATATAAAGCAAAGACAACTAAACATATAACAAGACAAATAGAAAGCAAAACATGAATTCTCGGGATTTACGAATATGTTCCAAAGGAATTTATTGGACAAGAGTGGGCCTAAAAAGGGATGGCATATCTATTTATGGGAGTGCTAGAATTTGATGTCTGGGATGATGTGTTCTTGCGTAGTAGCATTATGCAATCTATCTTACTCCACGTATAGGTTGTATAAACGATCCCATCAGTCATTCTATTTTCTTTTTTCATTCATGGTTCAATTGAAATTTCTGGTTTTTAATCTATCCCCCTTTAACCGAAAATAATAAGTTATTAGTTTTAGTTTTTTTGCTTTCTTCTTCGTATTCGTGTACTTTTTTCACTATTTGGACTGTGCTAACATAAGTAGTTATTTGGAATGTATCCCATAGATATTTTATAAGTATCTGAATAGTCATTTAATGCAGTCTTATTATTCTTGGTAAATATTTTAATGTTTTCACTATACATTATGTTGTAACTGCAATACAGCAGGTTAAATTTCCACCTACATTTACAATAAAGAGCGGATTCCGATCGATTTGCCCTTTAGGTTTCTTTATTTAACATTTTAACTTAAATTTGAAGATCAATAGGTTTTTGAAAGTTCTCAGTAATCGCCAATTTCATAGCTCTATCTTTTTGGGATCTATATCGAATTTCTTTGATAGTTTTAGCATGGTCTCAAACTGACTCGAGTGAAAGAGAATTTTTTATCAGAATTCAACTGTAGACCTACTTTGTCTTTTGTATAGTATACGCCTGATCAATTAGTGCTCTAAGGATTTGATCTTTCGATAGTCATATTAAGAGAAAAGTTAGCCGTTTTTTTATTAAAAAATTTTTACTTAAATTTGAAGATGAATATCGGTTTCAAAGATTTTTGAAAAAGGAAATTCTGCTGTGCTCTTTATTTGGTGAATTTTGCAAATAATTTATTGCACGACATCTTTATTTCAATAAAAACGCTGAATCTCAATAGTTGCCAGATCGTGTGGTAAGATAACCAATATTTTTAGTGATGATCAGGTTTTTTTTTTAAATTTCAAGTGTTACCGCAACGAAATGTGAATTGGTGCAGTAAATGCAAAAGATATGAAAATTTATTAGAATAATTTAATAAACTTAGATAAATTTTATCTATTGCAAAAGTGTAAAATCGCTGGAAATATATAAAATTGTTTCTTTTTCTTTGTAATGTATCCCCTTTCCTTTCCCTTATCCCGTTTCATTCCAGTACAATAAATAATAAGTTCCTCCCTTAATAACATACAAAATTGGAGAGAATTATATTTGAAAGCAAATGTTGAATAAAGAAACTTAAGTGCATAAAGAGAATTATGACAATTTTATCCTTTTGAGCTTTGAATAAATACAAAGTCACATGCGAGTGCTCATTATTAAATATGTATATACATATGTATGCATACATATATACTTTCAAATTATGCCATCATATTATTGTTAGTGTTTGTTTTCCGCTCTTGTTAAAAGATTCAAAATATATATAATAAAATTAAACCACTCGTAAATTACCATAATTAACTACTTCAAATTATATGATTTACATTTATGCTGTTTGAAATATAAAAGAATAAACATATGGCGAAATACAAAGAGAGTTTTTGACGGATGAGAAACTGAATTAAAAAAAAATTCAACAAAGTGACAGTTTGAAAGCAGCCTAAGTTCTTTTTTTTTATATGACAACTAGAAGTGCAATTTTTCTAAAATTGAGGTCTGACTATAATGTGCATTAAGTGTAAGTAGCTGAGGATGCTGTGAGCCTGCGTTGGCTTTCATCACTTATGCGACTTAAAATGAGTTTAGTCATAGTTGGCAACTCATGTACGTGCCATAAGCTATTTTTCAAGTACTTTTACATTTCCTCTATATAAATTGAATCTTCTTATTTAAATCATTCCCAAAAATTTCCAAAAAATCCAAAATACGGCTTCCAAAAAATCAGCTAATTTCTAATTCGTGATCATCTGGAAACGTTTTATTTTTATTATTTATAAAAAAAGTTGCAAGAATAAATTATTTACTTTATAGGGTTTTTTTTTCTTTTGAGAGCATCATAGTAAGAAAATAAAAAATATTTTGCAACATCTTATAGTTTGTATGCTGGGCTTCTCTAAAGATTTTTACGAGCACTTTTTATTAAAGGTAATGGTACAAACCCCTGTGACTTCTTTTTCCATTTTAATTGATTTTCTTTTTCTGTACATCATACAAAAACAGCAGAATGTGTATTTTATTTGGCACTTTGCTTAAGCAAAAGACGGTTTTTAAAACTTTATGAAAATAATGGCTAAGAATATAAGATAGCTTATGCAGATTGTAATGAGGTTTTAATTTTATAGTATTGAAATTTTTGGCGGGTCACTGGAAAAACGGAACAAATAAGGGCATGACATTTTCATACAAGTTGGAATAATTTTATACAATTTGGCGGGCAAGTCTTTGGGACAAGACGTTTTTTCAGTGAAAAAAAAATCTTAACATCGGCGGGCATAAATTTTCTTTCGTTACTGAATGGTACGTTACGGCATCGGTAATATTGTTTTCAATGTCTGTTAAGTATCTATACTAAAATCAGTAGAAAAATTTCTACTGGAGCCTCACGATATGCCTACTAACAGCGGAGGCAGTACGAAAGTGCTTTCAATCTATATATACTGTACGTCCCAGTGCATTGGAAGCTTTCAACACTGTGTCTAGTCATTCCCTCTCAAAGTAAAAAAGAATCTATCAGAACGGTCGTTACAAATTTGCTCGTGGAAATACATGTCACTCTACAAAAGTAAAATTGGGGGAAAGGCAATACCACTAGCGTTTTCTATTGTCATATAATACGAGACATTTACCACGTGATCTATTTGGTTTAAATTCTTATTTCGCAAACATCTGGTTTCTACTATCGCCTATAATTAAATATGGATAGTAAACAGGAAACTACCAATGTTACACTAATACCACTAATACTAATACTAATAATGTCTACTAATGTCTAGACAAGCAACAGTCAACGATCGGACAAAGATATTTTAATTTCAGTTATAAATTAAGTATTAGAATTTAAAGTCTAGTATTTCACACAGAAATGGTGTTTGTATTTCACACAAATGAAAAAGTATTGAAAATAAATGTCGTCAATATCATGTCACATATAATTAAAGCCGTCAAATAAAGTGTGCAGTCTTTTCTTGTATGCCATTAATTATTAAAACAATATTGCTTTTGAGTTAATGAACATAAGGATTTCCAAGGACACCTTTGACTGCAAAATAAAAAAAATATATTAAATTTTGTTGGAAATTTTAGACTGCAAAAATATTCGACATGCAGTTTTAAATAGTTTACAATCATTATTATTATTATTATTATTTTGTTCTAATACTAGATCTCCCCTGTGAATTAAATGGATGACACATTTAAAACTTTCATATTAAAGTCGATTACTTTATTGGATTTGTTTAAAACTTGAATTCCTCTTTTTGCGCCACCTTACACACACTCTTCCTCCACACATGATTGAAAGTTTACGTAACTTCCTTTCATTCTCACAGTAGTTTAATAGACTACCAGTGCCAGTATGGGTATGTGTTACAGTTACATATCCACGGAGAACTCAGCGAGTATCTGTGCATGCATTCATGTACGTGAGTCATAGACAGTGTTGCCAATTTTTGTTTTCTAAGCCCACTTTGTCCTTGAAATTATTTTACATATAAAAACGAAATTCTGGACGGTTTTAAATAATTGTTAACTCATAATAATGAATGAGTTCAGTAAGAGACGAGTAATGACTTTTTTTTATGATAATCTTATCGTTAAAATAATTATAACGAAAAGTTATCGAGTTTTGTTATTGTGAAAAATATTTAACGATATTCGCTTTTGTCGGGTAAACGGAAACTCTGTAAAGAACTTCTAATTACACATTTCTTTCCTGTGAATTTAAATAAAACATATTTATTTGTTTATATATGTTTTTAAAATTTCTCTATTCTCTATAACAAAAGAATATTAACTTTTATAATAATTTTATTAATTTTTTTTTTATAAATTACAAATTTTTGTGGATGTATCTTAGTTAAAGTTAATTCAACCTTTTTTGCTTCTTATGATATATTTTTTTTTGGGTTTTTCTGGTATTTGTTACATTTTTCCTGCAAACGAGTAAATTTTGTAGGCAAATACTACTGTTTACTAAAAGCTATAAGTTACTGAATATCAGTACAGATCTCTTTACTTTTCGTTATAACAGAGATTTCGAGACAGAATTTATAAAAAAGATACGAAATTGTGAGCTAAAATTTCTTAAAGTTTTTTATTTATTTTTATTTCAAGCTATTTATTTTTATTCGAAGAAAAAACATATTATTTTTTATTGTGGAATTTTTAAATTTACATATTTGCTTTTTAAATTGCATAAGGTTGCCTGATGATCTGCATTAATAAACCACAATCATGGCCTAGCCTATTAATTTTCATTTTTGAACTAAAAATAAATAATGTATACTTTGAATTGTTGTGCCTTATGGGTTTCTAAATAAATTATTATATTTATGGTTCATTGTGAGGTTAAAAAAGGAAAATTAAAAAAAATCGTTAAAAAAGGCAGTTGTTATTCTTCTATTGAAATAGAAAAATATTTTTTATATTCTATAAAAATATTCTATTATATTCTTAAAATATTCTATTCATAATCAGCTGCTCTGAGTATGTTCAGTGCATACATAATATTTAGTGAAAAATTCATGTAATTAATTACTGAAATCGTTTTATTACACACTTAATTAAGGGCTTGACGTAGACTTTTATATATTGGATTTTCTTGTTGGATAATATATTCCACTGGTTTTGCTATATTTGACGAAATTGTATATATTTATTATGTCATTGGTGTTATTTTCTTCAATTTGTGATGCTAAGAAATAACAGAAAACTCCAGGCCTTTGTTTTTTTTTTGAAGGTTATTAACTTTTTTAAATTACTGTAAAAGTTCTTTGGATACATTTCCAGCACAAATTGCTTTTCTGGATTGTGAACACATTATTTAAATCAGTTCTTGGGAATTTGTACTTAAAACTTATTAAATATTTATAGTATAATTGAATAATTGTGTACTGATTGTGGATTTGTTCCGGAAAATCTTTACACAGGAGAATTTTATGGGTATTCTTAATGAAACTTTTGCGGATAAGCACTCAGCAGCCCTCGTTATAGCATATAGATATTGCTTCAGTTCATTACATAGTCAGTGCGATTGTGTATGTGTCTATACTTTCCATTTGCCAGACGCCATTGTTTGAAAATTGAGAACTTCTTTGAATCGTATACATAGAAAACCAAATTGCGGGGCAATAAAACAAGTTAAAAAAATCTATAACAAATTTCATGGCTGTGTAAGTTGCAGTTAAGCGAAGTTTAATATTTCAGTATTATCATAGAAGGATAAAATGAACAATGACTATGTAAAACCCTTGTGTGTTCCCATAAAATGGCACTATTTTTTTTTAGAACAAAGTTTCTCTGCAGGAACATAAGTTTCCATAAGTATTAAGCTTAGTGGTTGAATACATTAAAATGTTCACCAGATTTTTGTTTTTTTGAGAATTAAGTTTAAGTCTTTATTAAAGTTTTGATAGAAATTAATACCTGAAAAGAGTCATGGGGAGTTTTAAATGTTTTGGCCCATAAGTTTTCTAATTCCAGTTACTTCCGTCCAGATAAGTATTTATTTTATCATCTGATAGATGATCAACTTCAGGGAAACAATTTTATTTGTTTTTTAAATATCTACAGTAGGCGTCAACATGTTGTGTAAAGGGCCCACTTTGAGCCCGATATTAGCACTCACTGTATTCTCGATATAAGTTCTACCCATTAGTCAAGTTTCCTAAGTATTAAGTATATTGCGTCAAACCATTATTTTTTTTTTGTCAAGAGATTAGAACCCGAAAATTACATGTTAATTGCCTTCGCATACTTTTACGCTATTTAATTTGACTCGAATTATTTTATTTGAATATCCGAAAAGGTTTAATTTAAATGATTTTACTTCAAATCATTTTTTTTAATAACATCTAATTTCTTAATTTATATTTAACTATTTTTATTCGAATACATTTTGCTTAAGTATTGTTTTACTAGTTAATTTTTTTCGAATAATTATTCGATTAATTGTACAATGAATAATTTTAAAGTATATAAATTTGTATCGTAAATTTTGGCATTTTTTTGTGAATATTGTATAACAGAATACATTGTATTGTATTGTATATATATTGTATAACAGAATGTATTTTTCAAATTTTATGAAGAGAAGAATTTTTTTTAATAAAATAATTTTAATAACTTTTATTTAAATACTCAGTGTTTCAAAGTATTTTAATAATTTTGAAATGTTAGTGTGATTTCTTAAATGCAATTTTTTAGTATACGCAAAATATATGAAATTCTGTATTTTAATCATTTTCCAATTACATTCCCATAATACATTCCACTTTACTCAAGAAGATTTTCGTACACTCGTTTAAAGTGAATCCGTAGCGAGTATGATTATTATTAATTATCAATTAAACAAATCCAATATCAATCATACGTCACATATGACAAGTATTATGATAAAACCAGCCGGTAAAAGAATATTTACAGTGTGGGCTACAAAATATGCGCTGGAACCGAATATATTTCGATATGTGTTAAAGGTCAAACCTGGTTGGATTATTTGTTTCATGTTATAAAAAATCTGTCTATACCATTTTTGTGTCAATATTAATAAAATCTGCCGTCTGATATACAATATTAATCGGTTTTTCCATAATTTGATACCCGCTCCAAAGTTTAATGTCATCTATGAGATCAATATTGTTTTACAAATTGTTATAGAAAGGGAACGAAACATAAACTTTTTAAAGCGTGATTTCCATGCTTAATTTAGCCGAGCAACTTAAAGCTTATGCGAATTAATTTTAATGTGTTATAAAGACTGCAATTGAGGCCCCAAAATTAATGTAAGTTTTAAATTTATCACTATTTGTTCCTCTAAAGGAAATTCTGTTTTCTTTAATTGCGGAAAACTTAAAAAAAATTATCACGTGGAAAAATTCTTAGTATTTCATTTCAAAAATTCAAAAATTCAAAAATTTTATTCTTTATAAATTTTTAGTTATTCCGCCTTCAGTTCATTGATAATTCATTGAATTGATAATTTTTATTTTTTGATATATTTTTCTAAAAAAATTTAAATGACAATTTCTTTAAAATATTTGAAAATTCTTGTGCATGTGCAAACCTTTTACATGATTGAGAACGTATACAAACACACTGTCATTCATGCCGGTGGATTTTCCATAATTTGTTTTTTAAAAATTTATTTTAAGGAAAACGCAAATCCTTTAAGATTGGAAATTCTAATAAGTTCTTCATTATTAGCAATGAAGAGCAAACCGGATTTTTTTTTATTGCTCAGAAATACATTTTAGAATTTTCAGGTATTCAACACCATCTTCCGCCTGCTTTAATCACGATTTTGTTTTTTTATATAAATTCTACAAATATTGGCGTTTTAAATTAAGTAAAAAAAATGTGTCGTTAATTTTCGGAAAAATCTTGCTTTATTTTCGGGGGCACGCTATAGTTGAAGGCTGCTTCATTGAAATATCCATCTTTTTTTGTAATAACGCACAGCAGTGCATCAGCTGTTTATAATGTTGTTCTAAGTTTTAAAAGAAAAAAGTATCTGACTATAAGCCGATAATTATCAGTTAGTCAGTTGATATTGAAATTACACGGAATTCCCTAAAAGTGATATTCAGCAGAATATTTTGTACTATCAGCTGGTTCCCATAAGCAGTTCAGCGCCTACTGGAACGGACCTTTAGGCAGGCCTTATTTTAACTGCCGCCAAACACATTTGTGGCCATGTTTGCGTGTTGCTTCCTGCTCTCTTCACATTTAATACGTAAAGTTTTGTTTCATGTTTTACAAACTTTAATTTCATAAAGAAGAAACAAAATGTAGTTGCAAGCCCTGCCCACCATCCCAGAGATTTCTTTCTTACGTAATTCCTTAGGTTTGTATGCGTTATTCGTTTTATGCTTCCTGCCTTAAGCCTAAATAAAATGTTCTGTGTCATGGTTGTTTACCAAGTTCGTTGTTCTTGTTTTTTTTCTGTGTGTGTGTGTGTGTTTTTTTTATATTAAACTTGCGCTTGTATTTGAATGTTTTATTTTTATTGATTTTTCTTTTATGTTGATCCATTATACACAAACACTTACACATGCATACACGCTCATTACTATTAATGATACATTCATATCTCGATACATTTGCCGTTATTGGTGTTCAAGTGCCTTGTACGTAAACAGTGTTGTTTGGGTATGTTGCCTACTCAACGAATAACGTTGTAGTTTTTAATAAAAAAAAAATGTTAGAAAGAAGGTTAAACAGCACAATAAAATGTTACAAAATTAAAGAAGATTAAAACATGTAATATTTTATGCCTTTAAAGGCAAATAGCAAAATGCTTGCATAATATTTTAAAGCATATTTTATTTTATTTTATTTGTTCTCTGCAAGGACTCATTTTAATTCTTTATTGTTGGCTCAAATTATAAACAAAGCATGTCAGAGTAAAGAATTCTTTAGCAACAGTTAAATTCTAAATTATGTATTAAATTACAATAAAAGAGTGCACAGCAGCATTTATTCAATTGAATATCTTACAGAGTTCCAGATATAAATTTTATTATAAGCAATTTGGTTTTTATTGTAATTTCATTTTAAGCGAAACCCTTTCTTTAGCGTCTCTTAAATTCACGAGAATACAATTTTATTTTAAGGGTGACTATTATTTAATTTTTCTAAACTGAAATGTAATTTTCTTTAGCCTTTCATTTTACTGCTCTTCATAAAAATGCTTCTTTCTGGCTTACCGCAGATAGCAGCGTTTGCATTTCAAATGAAAAGTAATTTCTTTTGACAATTTCATTTTTATGAAACAACAAAAAACATTTTTTATGCAGATATTTAAAGGGTTATTTATTTAAAGCCATCAATATTCTTTCACAATTTTTTAGAAAATTATCAACGTGTAGTGTTTTAATTACAAATTTGTTATCATCTTCATATTCGTAAGAGAGCTAAAGAAGGGACTGCAAAAAACCTAATTGGATAAATTTTCAATATTTCATACTTTTATTTGCTTTTGGATCGAACGAAATCTTAGTTGGTAAATTTTATTATTTTAATTTTTTTTCAACGGATTTATTAAACATTTTACAAAATTTTTAATAAATTTCGTTACACTGTGTTTGAAGGCAGCAGTTTTAGAAAAAGGATTTACGCAGCCAGAGCGGGCGCTCTTCCAGCAAAGCTTATGAAAGTTTGGTAAATTATGTGTAGCTACACATTCAACATTTTCCTTAGTTTTAAAGTTATTATCAATTGTCATTAGGAATCGCAATCCAAAAAGAAAATATTTAAAAACAAAACAATATATAAGAAAAATATATATAATTATATATGGGATGGAAATCATATAAACCAACAACCACAGTAATTCATTATTTATGAATTTTTTTTTGTTTTTTTAGTTTTTTTTTCACTAAAATTGCTTTACGATTGTAAACTTTTATTGACTAACAGCGCAATATGCACGCACTCTCAATATTTTTAAATTTATAAAAATCGTTTAATGGCTAATATTTTTTTGTTTTATTTTAATATTTTTTCCCTAAAAGTACTTTTGAATTTAATTCTAAATTCCATGGAATATTTTCAATTAATAGTCATTTTTTTTATTAAAGCGTGAGTGAGTTGATAAATGTTGCTATTTTATATATATATATATTTTAAAATTTGAATGAATTTAATTTATATTTAATTTCTTTAAAATATTTTTGGGCAAGTGCAAACCTTTTAGCTGATTGAAAACGTACACAAACATACAGTAACACACGTTTTTCAAAAAATGCTATCAAATAAATTTAAAACAACCGCAAATCCTCTAAGAATTGAAATTCAAACAAAAAAAGCTGTTGGAAATTGTTGCAGAGTTCGGTCATTACCAACTTTGATATGAAAGAGGGGAATTTTTTTACTCTCAAATATTGTATATATGACCACGCAAGTTGTTAAAGGAAAAAAAACTAACTCCTCCTGCTTTAATTACGATTTTGATTGTTATAAATTTTACTCCTGCTGTTTGCCCACTTTTCATCAGGAATAAGAAGAATCTGTTCTGAGTGTGTTGCCATTTCTTTTTTTAATACACGCTAATATATTATTAAAACAAAGAATAAAAATTTTCGTAAAAGCAGAAGTTCAACGGCCGACAGGCCACAGAGCTAAAATAATAATTCACAAAAGTTTGTTTTACGGCAAATGATTTTATATAAAACATTCATGTGTGTGAGTATATACTGTAAATGGCTGTTTGTGTTATTGCGTTATATACCAAAGTGTAATAAGTATAAATAAAACAATTGTGAACTAGCCGTGAAAACTACAAATACTCATTACATTATATGGAAAAATGTTTTTTTTTCTTTTTAAATGAATTATTAATTATCTAGTGGGCTTAAGAGTTAAAAAATATAAATAATTTCCCTTGAGGGGAATTTTATCGGTATGCATATATTTGGTATATTTTTTTAAACATTTGCATACATATGTTGTGTATCAACCTTCAATTTTTGCTGAAAAAAAATTCCCCTTGAAAGAAATTTCACAGCCAGCAATAAATATTAAATCATTTATTAAATAATTTTTTTTTAATAAAATATTATTTATCTGATGCGTTTAAGAAATATGAAAAAATTTCCCTTGAGAGGAATTTTTTTGATAGGTCTATATTTGGAATATTTTTTTAGATTAATTATCAATTATCTGGTGGACTTAAGAGTTAAGAAATATGAAAAAATTGCCCTTGAGGGAAATTTTATTGATAGGAATATTTTTTTAAATATTTGCATACATACAAAACCTTCAATTTTTGCGAAAAAAAAATCCCTTTCGAGGAATTTTTATTGCCAGCAAAAAGAAATTTGAAATTTTATAGATATGAGTAATTTTGAAATATTTTTTAAATATTAACATATAGTGTCTATTGACTTTTAAATTTTTCCTAATATATATATCTTTTTGAAGGGAATTTTTTGCACACCGTCAAATCTTAAATTAAGGCTCTGATATTAGGAATTTTTGATTAAAGTCTATTCATTTACATTTATAGCAAAATATATTCAAATTTTCAATTGTATGTATTATAAGATTTATGAGATACGAACATGGAAAGTGAAAAAAGCTTTCAAAAAAGGTCTAAAAAGATGGCATCTCTGGTAGGACGGAGTACAAGTAATTTTATGAAAAGTTTACTTATATTATAGTTTTACTGCCATTTTCATTTATCATTTAACTGGGTTAACAATTTTTTTTTACCATAAACTAAAGTTGTGTTATCAGTAATTTTATAGAGAAATAAAAAACTTTTTGAATAATTTATGTTAATTATTGTGTGCAGAATTTCAGAAGGGCCGACTACAGTTCAGTTGTGTTAAAGTTAATAAAAGTAAAATAAATTTAAAACAGCTGCAGCATAATTTTTTTCTAAAGTTTAAGCATCCGGAGAAGAGTCAACTTTGACTGTAAATTATTCACTGCGATATAACTTGAGAAGTCCCTGCTGAAAACGTAAAAAATAATATTTAATAAAAAAATATACAACAACACTGACTATAATTGCATACATTAGATTTTGTGCATACAAACACACACACACGATTTTAAAAATTAATTTAATTAAAAAAATTCCACATCTCGGTAAATTTTTTATAAATAAAATGCTGGTATATAAATTATTTTGCCGCTGCACACATATACTGTTCCTCACATTCAGTGGTCACTTGCATTCCATATCAAAAACCCTGACCTACATGTAGCACGGGGGAAAAATGCTCAACGTGGCCTACATAGAAATTATTACACAAGACGATTTTGCTATTATTGCTATAGAAGAATAAAACAATAAAAATGTATAAAACAAAACGAAAACGATTTCGTTAAAAATAAATTTATATGAATTGAATTAATAGAAGATTTCCTATCGAAAGCAAAATGTGGCAACAAAGTATGGCGGCATTAGAGGCAGCGTAGGAAGTAAATGTGAAAGTATTTTAATCAAAATGAGGAAACTCATATTCTTTTGTGTGCATTAAGCATGTCATATAAAAGAGAAGGCAAACTTACTAATAATAATTATCTAAAACATCTATCTTGCAGCGAAACTTGCTGACATTTAATCCGGTTATAAAAAAAACTCAATAATGGCATTAATTAATCTGGTAAAAGAAATATTTAAAATTAAACAAAAAAAAAATTGTTTAAAATATTTATTTAAAAAAATTGGATTAATTAAAATTTTTTAAATAAAATTTTTATTTAATTAATTTTTTAAATTTTTCTCTGCCTTGTCAGAGAAGCACATTAGGCTTTACAGCAATTCAAGGAAATATTTAAAATTAATTCCTTATAACCCACGAACCATATTTTCATTTATTAAAAACTATTAATTGTTAAATTGAAATAAATAAAATTACATTAAACAAAATTTAAAATTAAATAAAAAACAAAGAAATTAATCAAGTCTATTTGCAAGGATACTACATTAACATTTTAAAAATGAGAAATGTTTTCTAAAAATTAAAGTCAATCAAAATGGACCATCGGAAAATATTTATGACTGTGCAAAAGAGGGGCATTCTCAGATGGACAGCCGGATATAAAGCCGTTCTGACAAAAACGGCGGCTGCTAAGACAAACAAACAAATTATAGGCGGGATTATTTAAAAAAACCGATCATTCTGACACAACCTATAAATAGACGGACAGACGGACAGATAGACATATATTTAAATATGATAAAAATGATCATTTTTAGACCAGAATTCTGAGATGGATAAAAATTTTTTTAAAAAAAAAATATCATTTTGAGAAGGATAGATGGGGCAAAGCAGAAAGTGATGTTGACCAGAAAAGTCATTATAATATAAAATTAGTAGATTTATAGTCGGACAAAAATCTTTCTCGGGGAAAGGTCATTCAAAGGTGAACAAGTGGGTAAATGATCTTTCAGATAAAAAAGAATAAACGAGGAGAGGTGCAAACCATTCCTTGTGACAAAAAATTTTGCTCTAAGACGGAATATGGTTCTAGCAAAAAAGAGAATTTCTAGACTGAAAATATGGACAAAAATTTTATTGTGACAGTGAATAAATGGATTGCATAAGATGCATAATGCATGATGCATAAGAATTTCAGAAAGACGGATAGCTGGATAAGCGGGCATGGCTCAATCTATTTGGCTTCTTATCACGATATTCAAGTTTTTTTCATGACTTTAGAGAAAGTATGGATTTTTTTAATGATCTTTCAATAATAATCATTCGATACATTTATTTATCTTATAATGAATTATGGGGGAAAACACATTTTTCTCGAATATTGTTTTACTTCACTAGTAGCGGACCAAATAAAGATGTGTTTACAACAAATGTGGAAAAGGGAAGGCGCAGGGAACTGTAGAATAAACTAATGACATCTTACAGTTACTTTGTGATCTTTTTAAATTTTAAGATATGAGGGAGCGTTTAAATAGAATGGGCATATGAAACAATTGCCTTACACAACTGGTGGGAGCTCTCGTATGGGCATTTCAACTTGAGCTCTTATGGCAAAATATATTTACGTACATAATTCATGTCCTGAAGAAGTTAAAAAAATTTAAGCGCAATGCCTAATATTTAATAGTTAATTTTTTTTAGTAAAATACAACAGGAGCTTCAATAGACTTTAAAATTAAAAAAAATATATATTAATTATAATTAAAACTTACAATATAATTTTTCTTTATATATTTATTATCTTTCAGGGTTGAGAACAACAAGAGCAACGAACAAGCAGTTCTGGGGAAAGAAAAATTCAATTTATGGGACCTTCATTAATTTTGCTACAAAAGAACTTGAAGCCATAAGAAACGGCACTGACTGTTGTTTTTTGGAGACGAAATCTAAACGGAATAATGGAAAATTTTCAAATAAATTAAAAGAAAAAAAAAAATATACACTGAAACCAAAATTAAATATAACAAGTTCCATCGAGAGCAAAAAATATTGTGTCCAATGAGTCAAAAATAACTGGTGGTAAAAAAAGCTTTAAACAAATAATATTTGGTAGTTCTTCGTAACAGACTGGCTAAAATTGTAAGATTGAGAAAGAAGGAGACATAGTGGGACCGATAACAAGAAGATTTCGATAATAAGGCTTTCCTTTATATGGAAAGAGCGAAAAGACGAAGATTTTTTTTTAAGTTTAAAGATCTTTAATTATCAGAAAGTTTAACAGTTTCAGACATCTTATGAGAATATTAACGTGAAGTGTTCAGGTGAAATTAAAAAAATTAAAATAAAATCCCATCGCCGTTGTTAATAATACAGCGACAAAGTGAATTTATTTCAGCATACCATGTCCTCGATATCGGCGCAAGGCGTGGTCGAACGAGCCTCCGCTGAACTGTCGAAGCGTATTAACGGCCTCGGCTTGCGTTCGAAACATCATCATGGCAATAACAGCAATAGCAACAATAGCAGCTCTAACAATAGCAATAATTCAACAGTTGCTGGCGGCGGTGGAGGAGGCTCGTCATCTTCATCTTCAAACAGTTCCAGCTCTGCGAACTCAACAACTTCTTCTTCTTCATCATCGTCCTCTTCTTCGGGTAAAACCTCTGTAATGGAACGTGTAACGAATGCTTTGTGTGGTGGCAACTCCTCCTCAAACAACTCCAGCTCCAATTCCAATTCATCAAATTCGAATCTTTCCAATAGCAACAATACTACAAGCACAACAACCGCCACTACGCCCGACAAACCCTCAAGGGCTGGTACCCTTGGCAGCATACAAACCACTAGTAGTACCCAACATATGCAACAAACTCTAGTCAGCAATTCCACCACAATACAACAACAGCAGCAGCAACATACTTCAGTGACAGTTTCCAGTTATCAGATGATGCAGAAGAGCCAACAGCAGCAACAGCACCAACAGTATTTAAGTTCGCAAATAGCCAATTCAACACTAATAAATTCGAATCTAATGAATTCGTCGTCATCAAGCCCACCGGCGGTAGCAGGAATTCCAATGGGTGCTCCACCTGCACCCACAGTGACTTCAATTGCCAAGCAAATGAATATCACTATACCAGGATCTCCTCAGTTTACAACCATGGGCATGGCGGCAGCTCAAAAGTCTCAATCTGTCACACCTCTACAGATACGCAAGCAATTACCCAACCCTCATATACATCATTCATATGGTGGTGGAGTGGGCGCCACGACAGCCACACAACTGGCCCAGGCGGTCACTCAGTCATCACTAATACTGCCCAAACTACCGCCTCCCATAACAAACATAGAGGTCCTTATGATGGATGATCGATTCTTAAACAAATTCTTCCTCTATTTTTCCTCCTACGAGCGTCGAACTTTGGCACAAGTGTGTACGAAATGGCGTGATGTTTTATATCGCAGTCCACGTTTTTGGTCTGGCCTATTACCAACATTGCAGTGTCGCGAACTAAGACAAATTACTGCCTCGGATAGGGTGAAATTATTCAACACTTTAATTAGGCGAGGTTTTCACGCCCTGGCTTTGGTAGGTGCCAACGATGATGATGCTTACGATGTGGTCCATTCATTTACACTAGCCTCGAAACACATACATTCACTATCTCTAAGATGCTCTTCAATATCGGATCGAGGTCTGGAAGCATTATTGGATCATTTGCAGGTGAGTGCGGTTTCATTATTCTCAATTATTTTATACACAACATAATTCTTGGAGTTTTATAGCTTTACTTTTATACAAAACATGGTTCTAAGTTTTCATGGTTCCGCTAGATTTATGCTCTTTTTCGCTCTACAAATACAGCTACACTGAGAGAGCTTTACTACCGTATTTATTTATTTTTTTTATAGACTTTTTACTTCGCCGTTTTTGTAGGTTTCTGTATTGTTTTAATTTTAACGATTTCTTTAAAGTTTAGCACATTTTTGAATGAATTGGTTCTGAGAATTATCTCTTCATTATGAAGTTATACATTTCAAAATATATACACATTTTTGGCATTTTTTTTACAAGTTTCTCAATAAAGTATATTTACTTAGATGGCATACTAGTGTAATATTCGAGATGAAAATTAGTTAATAATATTTTTTTTGGTAAGAATG
Organism: Ormia ochracea; assembly: GCA_963402855.1. Classification (NCBI taxonomy): domain Eukaryota; kingdom Metazoa; phylum Arthropoda; class Insecta; order Diptera; family Tachinidae; genus Ormia; species Ormia ochracea. The sequence continues at coordinate 56,761,346 of OY727106.1, read as the reverse complement.
CATTAACATACCTTCAGTCAGTGGTAAAAAGTAAGCGTAAAACTAGTTCACGAAATCTGTAAAAAATATTCTTTTAAATTTTACTATATAATTTTTACCCCATCTTGTCTATGCTTAGAGAACGTATTTGTTTTTAAAAAGGTGCGGTCTTAAAATACGCATTATCAAACTGTGTGAACAAAGTGCGTTAAAAATTTTTGGCCTTCGCTTAATTAAAACATAATTTTTTCCTAAAAGTATGCCGCACAATATTGAAGACACACAGCCTGCATTACATAAAGAGTAAATTTGTTAAACGAATCAAGGTTGTTAAGTTATGTTTAATTTACTCAAATATATACATTTTTGGCTTGTATACTGCGGCTAAATAATTAATATGCATTTAAATTAGCATTTGCTTTTTACTTATTCGTGAAATTTAAATAATATTTCCACAGAAGCATGCTACAGAAAATATATTATTCATATTAATTATATATATGTTTATGGCCAATTCAAGTTTTCAGGTTGAAGTTGTATTTTATTTTGATTTTTGATGAAACTTTATTAACATACTCATAATTAAAGATTCGTTAAATTAAAAATATTATACCCCTAAAAGTATGCAAACAGAATATGATTTAAACGGCATTGCAAAAAATTTATTAAATCAATCAGGGCTGTTAAATTATGTTTCTTTAATTTACATTTAATTATGGCAATAAGTGAAATAATTCTTGCGGTGAAAATAAGATAAATATATTAAATATACGTAGAATATTAAATTGTTAAAAGTGAAGTAAGTAAGTGATTATTTTTATAATTTTTGAATTAGCGTAGTAAAAGGGAAATTCGTTATTTTTAAAATATTTGTGGGATTGGTAGATAATAGAGAAAAGCATTTAGTTTTAAATGTTTTGCCAAACAATTTTCCCATCTGTATTAGCAAGTCATGATCAAGATTGTTCTTTCGAAAATTTAACTTTCTCTAATAATTCGCCCCTTAATTATATTTTTTTTTAAAGAAATGGTTTTACATTGTAAATTAGTTTAAATAGTTCATTGCAAGATTAGATAATTTAGAGCCTTCAGATGTCATGAGGAATGAAATGATACTTTATGGAAAATTATTTTCGAAAAATCTCAAATAATTTCGAAAATTAATTATATTCTCTGATTTTTTTTATTATATCGTTTTGTAATAATCATTAGTTAGTTTCTGGTAAAAAATATTTAATTTTACTTTACTCATACATTTTGTAACATTTATGTCATTTTTTGAGACCATTTCGGTACTTGCAGAATATTTAAAATTTCCAACAAATTTTTTTTTGTGTATTGTAAAATGTTGTTGTAGACAAACTTTTGTTGCGGAATTGGATCTAACTTTATTATAGTTGCTAAAATATTGTTTTAAAATGTTCATTTTCCATCTAAAAAAGTTTGTTTTCAAACACAATTTATGTAGTTTAGAGCAGCTGCTTTTGAAATGCACTAAAATGCTCTCAAATCGTGCCTTAAAGCTCTTTTAATAATGATATATTTCAAAGAAAGCTGACAAAATATATTAAGTTTTATACTACCAACTACACGAATATTTTAACAGGATAGGAAAAAGAGTGTGTGGTGCAGTTTTTTCAACTAATAAAAAGGTGCCTAAAAGTATGCCATATTAATGCAAACAAATCCTTTTCATATTAAAAATGTTTATAGTTTAAAAGAAGTGTGTGAGAGACAAAGAAAATATTTTAATTTCATTTCCCAAAGTAGATTTTAATTTTAATTTGAAAATAAAATGCCTCCAAGGCAAAATACTTTGAAAATAATATTATAATGTGAGATTAGTTTTGTTTGCTGCAAAATGTTTAAAATTTTAACTGACTGACTTATTCTAAGCTTGGATGCCTAAAAGCACCCATCCAAGATTTATCTACATAAACTTTTTTCAAGGCCAATTACAAATTGAAGAGTGTTCAGTTGTACAGCCTTATTATACAACGTATATTTCTTACGTGTACTCGCTTAATAATAAAAAAAAATTGTCTTTGTTCAGGAAAATATTAAAAAGTAGAATTTGCACTGAGGCTGCTCTGAAGAAGGTAAAAACTTTTTAATGATTTTTTTTTATTAAATCTGCATGTTTGTGAGCAAGTAAAGAATAACTTGCACACCACTATTGAAAACGATGAACGTCACTTACTTAATAAAAGTTTTACTCTTTTTTTATTTTTTTTCATAAATTTAACAATAATAATTTTGAATTTAAACTTTTAGTGGAACTGAATAGCTTTTAACAAAAGAATCTGTCTTAAGTTCATTAAATTTTTAATTTAATTTTAAAATTAAATTATGTATTAGACACAAAATAAAAATTTGTTCTAAAATTCGAAATTAATTTTTGTTATCCCTTTGGCCCTAACAAAGGTGATCTGAACTTCGAATTTGATTTTAGAATGCAGTTTTATAACTTTGCGAAATAAATTTGACTTTTATTAACTGTTTTCTAAAATTGTTTAAATTTACTTGAAGGTCTGCAGATTCAATTTTGTGTAAAAAAGAAAAATATAAACAGAATCATATGGTTTTATAAATATATTTATATAAATATGATTAGTTAAATATATATAAGAAATATATTCGAATCACACCGAATGCTGTATATTTTCCTTTTGAAAAGTGGGGTATACCAGCAAATTTTAATGCTCAATTATATTTAATCCTCAAAGGATAATTGTAATGTATGTAAATTCCATAGTAATGAGCGCTGCCCTTGAAATGAATGACAAAAGTTATGTAAACATGACGATTTCAGTTTCAACTGGACTTCGCTATGGATGAGATGCAAAATTTCATATATTCAAGTTTTTCAAATCATTAATTTTAACATTTCGATATTCGATTTAACTTCTCCAAATTTTTTTACCTTTTAAGATTTTAATTGTATTAAAATCGTTTTTAATTATTACAAATTGTTTCGAAGTTTAGTGTATTCAGAATATTCGAAAGCATTTTCAGCCTTTTTATATAAATATTTTTTATATCAATCTTCCATGTCAGTTCACTAATTTTGTACATTTAAATAGTAAAATTTATAAATTTCGGAGTTGCTTCATTACTCTTTTTTTTTTTTTTTTGGTTTTAGGGCAATTTTTAATTGTTAATTTCTATAAAAAGTTGTAATTGTCTAAAAAAGTATTTACGGTTGTATTATATTAGTTTTCTTCGTCTAGAAATTATGTGAGCTAAAATTGATACCTCAATGAAGTCAGTATTCTGTTTTGATAATGAAAACTTTTATGGTAGTAAATTTCCCTTACCATATTCCCAATAATAATTTTACTACAAAAGTGGACTGTTGCCAAAAAAAAGGAAATTTTTTTTAATTATTATTGCCCCAGTTGTAAATAACATGACACAAATGGCTTAAAACCATTGCAATAGCCGTAAAGTATGCTTTTAATGAATTAGAAAAAAAAAATAAATATAAAATACTTTTTTTGAGTATTAAAAAAATGTAAACAATTTAATAATATTGCCTTTTTCTAACAATAACTTTTGAATATGAAATTGAAAGAGATTTAAAATCTTTTTGCGGCTGCAACATATTTAATTCATAGTAAGAAACTTTAAACTTATTAGTAATAAAAAAGGATAAATAATAAAATTTTTTTAAAAAAGGATAAATAATAATATTTTTGACCTTCATTTCTTCTTATTCTGAGTTTATTCTTTTGTTCAGTTGGAGTTTTTTTTAAAAATGCCTTTAAGTATGCTTTTTTTGAGCAACATTTGACTTTTTACATTATTTGAGAATACTCGCTTTAAATTAGGTTACTTAATGCAAATTTAGAAGTTCTCTGTTGTAACAAAAAAAAGTTATCCGATTTGTAGATAAATCCAATTTAGCAAACTCTAAGTTTGTTAAAGTTAATTTTTGATTGAATTGCTTTTATTTTTCTATTCATTTCTATTCTAAATCAATTTAAATGAACTGAAATTATCATTGTATTACCATCCTCTTATTACTTTGATATTAAATGAAAGCAGAAATTGATTTCATAATAAAATTAATTTGAGCTTGTACATTTATAAATTTAATATATATTTATATTAAAAATAAAACTTTCAATACACATACGTGTAGTTATAAAATATTTAACCTTCACAATCAACACAAAACGGTTCTTTAAAACTTTGCTCTTGTGCCATTGTAATATATTTTAATAAATCCTTAAAATAGGCTTTAAGTATTTAATATATTTCCACAAGATATTTTTTACTATGCTATAAAAATGCCATATATGTGCATATTATAAGTTTAATGTGACATAAAATTATAATGTAATACATTGTAAACTGTAGGATACTTTAAGGATACATAAATATCTTACACATTTAAATTTCACTTAAAAAAGATTATATTCTAACTAACTAACTAACTAACTAACTAACTAACTAAGATTATATTCAAAAACAGAAATTTAAGGCATTTTTTTACAGTAAATAGTAATTTTTTTAAATACTAGAACACCTACTAGATTCCTTAAAGATTTATTATGGAATGAATATTATGAAGAATGTTGGATGACGTTTTCCGTAACAGTCTTTTTTCGATATTATAGACGGCTACAGTTCCCTAATCAAGGCCGAAACTTTGACATTCGGAAGTTGCTGTACGGTCTCCATTAAAAAAAACTGTTAAGGTTTATTACTGATAGTAATTATGGTCTACTGTAAAAAAATATCTCTGCTCCCTTCAATAGTAATCAGTATGGTGATCTACTTTGTTTTCGCACTGCCTCACAAAAATCCTTACTCGTATTGTGTTATTGAATATGACATTGACATTTTTCTTGTTGCATTGTGCCGCCTACGCTACGCCCCGTTATCATTTCTATTGGTTTATTAACTACTTAGTATGTTGCCGCCTCATCATTTGTGGTTGTATTGAAAATGATTGAAAATGCACATTCGTTCATATAACGAATTATAAGAGTGATTGCTGTCAATGATGCTGCCTGAATGTATGCAATTATTTTGACAAATTGTTAAATAACATACTTGTTATCGTTCTTCATGTTGGAGAATTGATAGTTGACATTTAAATGTCATATGAAATATATAAATTTATGTTAAGAGTAAGAAATAGCAAAAATGCTACTGGAAGCTTAAAATGGAATGAAGCAAAATAAATTGCAATATAGTTTAGTTTTGGTACAAAATGTAACTAAGTGAAAATTTTAAATTATAATTGTAATTTTTAATTGTAATTTTAGAATTTGTTACAATATGCATTTAAGTTATCTAAAACTTTAAGTACTCTTTCTCAATTAAATGGCGTGACCACAAGACTTTTCCTAAAAAATATTTGCTCGTAACTATTCTGAATTTTAATTTTAATAGGTTATACTAAATATTACTATCAGTTACTAAGGAATTAATTTATAGTAGATTTTTGTTTAATTTATTACGCTTACATAAGTTTTATTAAAAGAAAAACTGCTTTGCTTTGCTTTAAGTACTTACATTCCAGCTTTCTTTATGACGTACAAAATATGAGTATCAAGGAGCAGATTGCAATTCTATTTACTATAAATATTGCTGGCATAATACTCGGATGTAAATAATGTTTGCACAATCTGCACACATAAAACATAATAAATTGGCAATCAAAATACATTTCTCGTGTTTATAGCCCGCCTATAAGTATGCACTATTTTTAAAACGTATAAATTGGTTGGCAATTTGATTGATTGATGGCAGCCATAAGTTCTCGTCAGTGTCACCATTAAAATATTAGATAACTTATAAAGAGGGGTTGGCACAAAACTTTGTGTAAAAAACTTCCATTTAATAAATTGCATATATAAAAAAGGGCTTAAGCTATTCCTCTCTTTCTGTTTTAAGCACTTCTTTTTTTTTCTTTTATAATTTTTATTGCATGTATTTGTTCAGATTTTCATTTAAGCATTTCTTGCATTTTTACCTTATTTTAAAATACTTAACTATTCATAATGTAGCATACCTTAAGGTGGTATTATGCAATTAATATTTAAAAGCATACTTTTAGGTAAATAAAAAAAATACAAAGGTGAGAAACAAGCTGGCCTAGAGCGAACATTTAAGCATTGCTTTGAAAATGCCTTAAAAAGATTTCGTGTTTGTTTACCGCTTTTGCCAAAATAGATTTTCATTGAAAATTCTCTTTTAAGAGAAGCTTTCTTTCGCTGCAACTGCTTTCTGTCTGAATTAAGAAACTGCTGAGAATATCAGGCACGTTTGCAAATTTAAAAAAAATAATAATAAGCAACAACAATAACTGGAACTAAATAGAGAAAAATGAATATATTTTGTGCATACATTGCTTGTTTTTCGAAGCTCCTTGACCCCATTAACTATGCAACTGTTTTCTTTTGTTTTTCAGCACAATTTCACACACACTAAGAATATTTTTTTTGCCTTTATTATTTTCGTAAAATTTTGTGAAAAAAATATGCAAATCAGCAAAAACGTAATATTTGTTATACTTAAAACCCAAAACTTAATGTCTTAGTTAAAAATTGCTTAAGATGAATAATTAAAATCCAAACTGGGAACAGTCACGATTTAATGCAGATTACTTAATAAGTTATTACCAAGTACTGTGGGGTATTCGTATATAAAATTAGAAGAGCAAAATCTTAGTTACAGTTTTATAATTAAATTTAAAAAAAATTTACATAATTTATTTTGTACTAAAACTGAATGCTGAGCAATATAAGATCCATGTTGATTTCTGAGCAATTTCTATTTTTGAGGAAATTATTAATTTTGATCAATGCATCTAAAAATATAGGAGGTTATTAAAATGTTATAGAAAATGAAAATGAATTGTCTTAACTCTTTTTTTAATTTTAACTAAAAATGTATAGTTATATCGTTATGAACACATATTTTGCCGCTCCTTAACATATGCTACTAATTCAAAGTAACTATTTTAAGTAATTGCAATATTGGCTATTTCTGTGGTATACCACTGTCAGCCTTTTAAGCTATGCATAAATAATAGTATTGGACAATGGGTCAGCCTGTTCTCCATTCACAATTATATGGCCCGGCCAACTAAACATATTCGCAAACGATGCTTAAACAAAATTATACAAAAATAGAATAAAAAAGTATTAGAGCATATAAAAATTGTCAAGAAAAATAAAGTTGGCAATAAATTTACAAATTTTGTTTTATCATGCTGACGACTACACATGTATTCTTGAGCATTTGATTAGCCACGGGCATGTGGGTGTGCCTGTGTGTGTGTACGAATGGTATGCCTGTGAAAGTAAATATAATACATACAATTTCTATGATTATAAACAAAAAAATGAAAACAAAGACACAATAAAATAAAATGATGACAAAAACAGCACCAATAAAATTTATAGTATACCGCATTCGCATTCAGTTGCTGACTTTCGCTTGTTCGTTTTATGTTTAAATAAATTTCATTTTTCTTTGACAAGAATACTTAGATTGTGGTCAATGAGCTGTAAATTGTCTCAGAATATTATGAGTATGTGCTTGTGTGTAACAGTGTACTGTAACGAGTATCGAACTTACGGCTTGACCTCTTTATATGTTTTGTTTTTTTATGATGCATGCCAGAGACGGAAAATGTAATATTTTATCGCATCAAAGATTATCTTTCGAATTCATTTTTGCATTTGCAGAATGCATTGCAAATCTTAAAAACACTTTTGTTTTATAAAGAAATGAAATTTTGAAATGAATTTGAAAAGCTTGCCGGCTAACTAAAACAGATGATCACAAAAAGTATGATGTTAACTGTAATTTTTTACCAATTTTACCACTGCTATTGCAAAAATATTTTGTTTACAGCTGTCCTAAACATCTGCATTAGCAACAATGAAATACTTGTAGGTATCAACTGTATATCTCAATAATCAATTTCAAAGTAAGTCTTTTGAAGAGAATCATGAATCCTTTAATTTTGGATTTTTGTTTTTAAATTTATCGATTTTTATTTGTTTGGGTTTCATTAATTTTACTTTTGCGATTTTTTTAATCTCTGATTTTTTAATTGTTTCTACGTTTAAGGTTTATCTAATTTTGGCTCTTCTTTTCTTTCTTTTAATTCAATTAAAACATTACGGTGATTAGCTCGTACAGATATGTTCATACGTTTTTAATATGTACTATAATACGCCCAAATATTTCTCTATAGGCGGACTAAGGAATGAGATTAATTACACGTGCCAGCTGGTATCTTATACGTTTTACAATTGCTAATGGGGAGCTGGGAGGACCGATTTTCTGCTATAAATCTTATCACAGATATTAATTCTGCTACTGATGTAGTTATTAATATAATAGCTATTATATATATTATAAGGTACAATGCTTTATGTGCTTATAAAAAGTATTTATCAACCTTGGAGAGTGGGGAAAAGTCACCTGTTGATCAGCTGTCTTAGTGGGCACATCTAGTATTATATTCCTGTTGGTTTGACTAAACTAGTCTATGGATATAACTTTTACAAAAATTAAACTACTTTTTTTTTACTAATTTTTGATAATTAATCATAAAATATTTTATTTGCCATAAAACTTCTCAACCTCTCTTAACTTATTATATGGTTCTGTTTTGAATTCTCGTATTCCCGTTCAATTTTCCGTTCAATTGCATTTACAAATAATTTCTATACAAGAACCATTTGTATGTTTGTGCCTTCTCACATAATTGAAATACATATGACAGCATGCCATTTGATTTTCTATTTAATTTTTCATCTTCACTTTCTTTGACATTTTTCACACATCAACAAAGTTTTCGAAAGCATTTGAATCATTTTGCACACCATCAGACACCCACGTTCAGTGTCCAAAGAACACTAAATGCCCACTCACTTCCACAGTCCGTCACAATAGAACAAAAAATGAAAACAAAAACAAAAAATAATGAGATGACAAATTTTTTACTATAAATTTCAACATTAAATTATTTTTAAATTTAATGTAAATAAATGGCTTTTTGGTGAAAATTTATAAACGATGGCACACTTTCAGCACATCGTTTCGTTCTCAGCCATTCGTTATTTAACAAATTTAATTTATTTGTGTGCATGACTTTGTTGACACCAGAATCAACCAGCCGAATGGATGAATAGATAACAGATTCATATAACAAACCTTTGCTGACTGTAGAAGGGTGTTTTCTTTTGAGCTGGCAGAAACAATTATTCCACGTTTTACAATGACAATCATCTCACATTCATTATGATGAAAGTTTTGTAATTAAATACCGTGGTAGTGCATATATAGTTTTTCTAAATGAATGATGAGAAATTCTATATAGAATCAGCTGAGAGTTGACATGTTTGGAGTATTCAAGTATATTTAAGGCGAATATAAGGGAACTGATATTCTTGCTTGACGATGTAAAATTGTGTAAGTACACCGTCGTTTGATTTGAAATTCTTCTCCATCGCAATAAAAAATATTGAAGTAAAAAATATTATATTAAATATTATTATTTGTAACAAAAGTGGGGTTCAAATATGGTCCAAGTGTGATCCGCATTAGCTCCTGTCGTAGCTATTAGCTTGCACAAGTCAGTAATCAATAAGGAGGTTTTTTTCTATTTTATTCAATTTCTTTGGAAAAACTTTGAATCCTTCAGTTTTCCTTTCTGATGTAATAAATTTTTTACTATTTTTTAATACTAAAAGTTTTTTAATAAATTTTTATTTTATATATGTAATTCTGAAAATTATCTATTTCGTTACGCTTAATTTTTTTGCCGTTTCTTCAATCAGTTTTTTTTTTGACGATTTTTTTAATTTTCGCATTTGTTGTGCCAACAAGTTGTTTTCATTTTGATAATTTTTTGTGTTGCTTTAATTTGATTGAGTGTTTTAAACTTGGCAATCTGTCCAAAGAGGGTTAAGCAAACGAGGTAAAAATAATTATGGAAAAATCCTTTTCAAAGACAAATCCTAATTCATGGATCAGTTAAGTAAATGAGAAATAAAGCAATTAAATTGCATTGGCAACTAAAAAGCAAACACGATAAAATAATTTAACTGCCAATTGACACGGCAACTTTGAAGTTTACTCTGTTTATTTTATTGTTTTATTAAAATAACTAATTACACACAAACATATTAACATACAAAACAAAGGGAGTTTGTATTTGTAATTTGCTTTGCTTCCGACAGGAAACCAAACAGCCAGACTGGCCGATTTCAAACTTCGGACTTATGTTACTGACCATCGATTATTTTCCTCCGATGCTTTCACTAATTTCTGATAAAATGTATATTTAAGCAGAAAGCCAGAATTAGAACTTAAATAACGGAAATCAAAGTTATTAGGAAATAAAAAAGTAATATTGCCAAAAATAACTAAACGGACAAAATTTAAAAAACTTTTCAAATATCTCCAACATAAGAAGCTAATGGAAATGATTTTGAGTCAGATTATTTTGTACGGTTTTTGAAATACTTTGGGCAATTCTTTAATTTTCTGTAAATTTAAATTTAGTTTCAAAATTTTAGAAACAATTATAATTCTTTTCATATTTTGTAGTTCAGTTTCGTGTGTAAAATAATAAAATTTTTCTTCTAAATTTTTTTCCATGTTATTGATGGAGATTTCATAAATCCTATGAAAAACTATATTATAAATGGATTATTAATGGTGTATTATATTTTAATACTGTAGCCGATGGCTTTAGTATTAATACTAATTATTTATTGTATTGTAATACTTCTAATTTCAACGCTTGTAGCTTTTATTTAGAGATGGTTAGTGGCACATATACGAGCACATGATTGTACTTACTCGTATGTGAAATACATTTCCATATTTTTTTTAATAATTCTGTTAAATTTTCGCTTTTTTCATTATTACATTTTTTTTTTGGCTTGCTCTCTACTACAAAGAATTTTACAATTTACATAAAGCTTAAAATATGAATCGAAATACAAACAAAAATTAATAAACAAAAGCACGAAAAAATAAATGAAAAAAGAATAAACTGAAATGGTAGCAGCATTAACTTTAATGGATTTTATGTAGCATTTTTTATTGCAGACTTCCATGAAGGTAATTGCAATTGCAACGGAAATATTTTTGTAATGAAAGGTTCACTGTTTGTATTCCACAGCTGCAACAGACACGATACATTCTTATATAAAACGAACTATTATTATTGTACAGTGCGTGTTAGAAAAACGGCACACAAACTAATGCCACAATCAAATTATAACTGACATGTAAATGCCAAATTGCTTAAATAGTTGGTAGCCCAAAGTGGTGAATTATGTAAATAACTTTTAAGTAGTAAAATTAAAACCAACAAAAATATGCGTCTAAAGGTGGGTAATACAGTGATTCAAAGTCCACAATTGGGGTATTGTAAAGGAGTATAAGTAAATTTTAATTGGTAAATATTATTTCAAGGCAATTTATTTTTAAGCGGCAAACTAATAATAATAATGGCTATTGGAAATATAAAAATCTTTTTTAAAAATTAAATAGAAATAACAAAACAAAAAAAAACGTGTCAAGAATAAGGGAAGTTTTAGCAAACATACCATTTGGAATTAAACTTTTTTTAGCTCGATTCTTACAGCTGCCAATTTATATTTAATATTTTCCAGCACAACCATTTTCCTAATTAAACAGTTGCAAATTATAATGTCTCCCTCTCCACTTACTGCAGAAAATTAATGAATGAATTACAGCTTTTGTTCCCTTATTTATTTATTTCCTTCATTTTCTCTATATTCTTGCTCTACATTAGCAATTACTTTGATTGCTGAAGCTTTATTTAAGGCAACTTTAGGCGTTATCTAACAATTTTTTTTTTGCTTTTTGTTTTTTTTTTGTTTTTTGATAAATTATTTACCTTTTTGAAACACAGTTTAGTACTGAGTGCTTTAATTAAAAAATAATTGCATTTTATTTCACAATGGCAACACTTTTCTATTGTAGTCACTGCATTATAATTAAATTTTAATTGTATTTTTTCTTTCTCATCTTATTTTAGAGTCTTTTCGAATTGGAATTGGCTGGTTGCAATGAGGTCACCGAAGCTGGCCTTTGGGCATGTTTAACACCACGCATTGTTTCATTATCTCTTGCAGATTGCATAAATATAGCTGATGAGGCTGTGGGCGCGGTGGCTCAATTATTACCCTCTTTGTATGAATTTTCATTACAAGTACGTATTAAGCAGATAAATTTATACCGAAAACAAGACTAGTTGGCAATGTATTGACTTTTCGCTTTGTTGTTTGTTTGCTTTTATTTGTTTTAGGCTTATCATGTTACAGATGCTGCTTTGGGCTATTTTTCACCAAAACAAAGTCATAGTCTAAGTATATTACGCTTACAATCCTGCTGGGAACTAACCAATCATGGTATTGTTAATATTGGTAAGTGAAAACTATAATTTTTATTTGCAATGCAATTTCTGTTGGCATATCAAATCATCTTTATTCCTCAAATTTGATAAAACCGCAAGGCCGTTTTATTTGCCACAATATATTTAAATTCAAATGCACTTCAATATGTAGAAAAAAATATGCTAAAGGGAAGGGAATTTTTGTTTATAAACTATTATAAATTTGCGGGTAGAAAATATACTTTGAAAGTTCACAAGTCGCTATTTAAATAGTGGAAGGCGTTATTTCAATTTTGTTTATTTCAAAGCCAATAAAATAAGTGATGATTGAAAGGCGATTTCGTTTTGTTATGGCAGTAATATTAAAGATATAATTTAATTAATTTTACATTTAGATTTTTCATGTGTATTTCTTTACTGTAATTAAATTTTATTTAAATTAATGCCTTGGAAAGAAAAATCAAAGTCGCATGAATAACGTATGTATGTACGTATACATACTTTTATCGTGCAGGAGTATAAAGTTCAGTTCGAACAAAAAGTTTTTGATGACATTTTCCTTACATTGACACATCTGCATGCACATTCTTTTAAAATATCCATATACAATTAAAATAAACAAATTTCTATTGTATTGCCAAATTTTTTATAGAAAATGCATCTTTGGCCTGCATCCCTAAACCACTTGAATAATAACTTTTAATACAAGAAAAAAATAAAAATCCATATTAATAGAGTCAAATTCCTTTAGCGATATTCGGATGACCCTTAAGTTTTATATGCAATAAAATTTAATTGCATACTTACTCTGCAAAGGTTTTCTGGCGCTTCAACAGAATCTCATGGGCATACACAGACACTCGTACATGCATGCATACATATTTAACAACTTCAATAGCAACTACCCAACTATAAAACTTGTATGGGGAACAAAAACAAAATATCAATAATAAATAACAAATAACAAATATCATTACCTTTAAATAACCTTGTATGTGAAAGGAAATACACAAACAAACAACAAAATAAAGGCAAGAACAGTTATTTTATAAAAATTCATTTTTCAAACTGTTGTCAAAATCATCCCCCCTCCTGCTGTTGATGATGATGATGTTATGTTTGGTTGTTGTTACAGTGTGTCAATGAATTTGTGTTGTGCTGTTTTTGCATTCTTGATACATACATGTATGTAATATATGTATGTTGCCACTTTTTTTACTGCGTTGCCAGTTTGAGATTTAGATGGAAAATGTCTTCGTAATCCCATTTTTTAAGCAATTTTCAATTATCACATTTCATAGAATTTTTGGTTTTTGCCTTAGCCAAATCATAACTTATTACTTGGCTTTTTTAACTACTGCTTTTAAAAGTACATATTGATTGCATTGAACGAAGAAATAATCCCTTTTCTCTGTGAACGTGAACGTTTACATATGTATGTATGCAAGTATGTATATACAAATATATTAAAACCGAACGAAATGGCCTGAGTATGTTTGTATTCATGTATTCATTGAATAAAAATTTGTTGTTGTGCTTATTTACCTTAAGTAAATCAAATAAAAATTTTGATAATATTTAATGAAAAAGAGATGAAGAGATTTTTTTTATACTGTCATCTCTAATTTTCGATAAACCCTCTCTGCGAGCCCTCATATTTTTCAAATCGCTTTAGTACCGCTTTTGAAACATTTTCAATAGTTCTTCTGATACCATTCGCACTAACTTATTCCCACTCTTCTCTCCAGCAGCCACACTCTTTAAATTTTGCTTAATAACTGAAAACAGTGTGGGATGGGTTTCTTTTTGCTTTCTATAATGATTTTGCTTCATTCGTTAATAGAAGATAAAGAATAGTAATGAAAAACACCAATAAATACTAAACAGGTTCGTCAAGTTTCTTTGTCGCTATCGTGGCAGTTGTACCTGGCTGTGTGGGAGGCGTAACAAAGAAGAACCAAAATTATTGTGCTTATGCAAGGTTAAAAGGTGGTTGAGGTTTTTCCTTTATTTTTGAATTGTTGGAAATGCTTTTTTCATTAATTTTCGTACACACTATTCGAACAACAAAAACCATCACACGGTAGTTTAGCCAAGCGAACAAGTACAATAATGAGGAAATCAATTATTAGTGTTAAGAATAGTTAAATAAAAAAATGACAATTAGAAAATAAATGAGAATGGCCTAGATAAAAAATAAGATACATACATATATTACTTAATTCAGGAAGTAGTAATTTGTATGCGAACATATACGTAAATAATGTAATGTGAATTTAAAAACTTCTTCTTTGCCGGAAAGTAAATTTGTTTCTTTAATTGTTTAAAAGCCAACAAATACGTAATTTTACTTTAAAAGGGAAAAATCTAGCCATATGGTATTAAGAAAGAAACAATTATGAAAGGTCACGTACGAGACAAGGTGACACTTTTGCGGGACTTCATGGTTATATAAAAAGGAAATTACGTTATTAATTAAGCTCTTCGTTCAGTTTTTATTTTTTTGTTTGATGTTAACAAACTATAAAAAAAATAATATAAATAAGAAACTTAAGTTTAGAATAAAATTTAAAGTTGTTTCTTAATAAACATTTATGAAATAATTTTACGTCACATGAAATGATGATGTCTGCAGTTTTTATTATGAAATCGAATTCGATTGCATATGAAGCAACTTCTCATATTCAAAAGTAAATTTAAAAAAAAATGAAAACAAAAAAGGGTGCCCACTTGTAGAATCGATAAGTTAAATGCAATCTATAAACTTGTTTAAAATGACATCCTTTAAGCCAACTTTTTAACTTTTTCACGCTTTCATTTTAAAAATGATTGTAAAATTCTATTTTATGCTTAAGGGTGCTGAAAATGTTGCTTTAACAAATTCTTTTGCAGCATACTTGAAAACGCGCCTGACTACAATTTCGTTTAGCATACTTTTAGTCACTCTCAGTTTTTGTTTTTTGTTTGTTTCTCACATCTTGAGTTTTTTCTACTTCCTTTTAATTACAGAAAGAAATGTGTTTTTTCTTTTCGGTTGAGTTTAGCATTTCCTTGCATTTGAAAGGCATCGGTTACGCTGGCATTAAGACTTCACTTCTACTTTGCTGACACTGCTGACAGTCTAAGGAAACAGCGAACGACTTTAACATACTCTTTGACTTTTAAAACAAACGTTAAGGAATTTACGGCAAATTAAGTAAAAGTAAGAGTTTAAAGGATTAAAAAGCTAGAACAATTATTTATGCACATGACTGAATTTCTGCTGGTTTTCAATGATCAGATTGGTCTGTTGATGGCCGGCTATTTTTTTAATTTTTAAATTTTATATATTTTTTTTTATCTCATATCTTAAAAATTGCTATACCGGAAGTCTTATAACCTTTTGTTGGTTGTCGAAAGGCAAAATTAAAATAAATCGTGATTGCCTGCTGTTTACCTAACTCTTACTTATTTCCAATTCCGGACTTTTCGTAGACTTCTCAGACGGACAAAGGAGTTATAAAAGTACCTTTATGTCTTTCTTCTGCTCGTAATTGCAGTGCAATGCATTGCTTGACTTGGCGTTACTCGATGACTGCTGGTTTTAAAAGAACTGATTGACAAAATATTTAAGTGTATTTGACGTACCATTTTAAATAACTTTTTATCAGATCTTATATTTCTCATAATTTTTTCCATACCAGTTGCTTTATATAATATTAAATTTTTTGTTTTGGTTTTTTTCGTATAGAAAAAATTCTCTAGTAAATTATAATCCGGCCAGCTTGCTTAGCAATATTCGGAATTACTTTTATTTTGATTTTTAATCATCTTAGTTTATTGCTACTAGAAAAATTGCTTGAATTTACTAATAATTGTATTTTTATTTCTATTCCGTTTTTATCGGAAAACTTAATGAGATTTCTATTGGCAACAAAGCAAACTAATTTAAATATAAATACGGAAAAAGATTATTGAGATTCCTTGAGGAAAAGAATGCCTTAACGTGTTTTATTGTTTTTATTTTATTGAAAACACGCACATCAATCAATATCAAAATCACAAAAAGAAGGAAAAAGAAGGAAAAAGTAGGAAAAAGAAGGAAAAAGACCAGTTTGCCAGTTTCTTAATTTTATTAGAAATTCTTCTGAAGGCCTTTAAAAGCATTGTGAGATAGTTAAGATAATAAGAATTTTTACTACACGACTCTGTTATTGTATTGATATATTAAAGATAATAAAATTCTGAAATTTCTCTTTGCAGAAGTAATTATTTTGTAAAAATGAACACACTCAGTTTATATAAATTATTTTAAATTCTTGTTTAAACTGAATGTTGGCTTGCATTTGTTAATAAGAAAGAAATTAAATGCATACCAGTATATATTTCTGTCTACCTTCTGCTTTTTTTATAGAAAAACCAATTTAAATAAAGGAAAAAGATTTATTTGAAGTAAGTTATGTCACAGTTTTTCCCCCGTATCACTATCGTTGACGTATGAGTGTTATTTAATTCATCATTAATGATACGCCCAAGTGTTCACTCACTATGAAATTGGCATGATTTTCCTTGTTATAAGTTTCTTATTTAATGACAACAACAAGAACAAAAACTACTATAACAACAAAAAATTTTGTTATTAAATTGCCAAATTACGACAGACGTACAAGCAATACATTTTACATTGAAGCGCAATTGTGTGCTTTACAGGAAATATGAAAGCAGTGCGAAAATTCGCTGGAAGGAAGATTTGATAAAAATAATGAATTTTTTTTTTGTTTTTTTTTTATTTATCTCTTTCTACCTTTGTTGTCACACAATACAAAATTTAATTTCCTCTCTAAAAAGACTATAAGTATGTTTTCGTCAAAACGTAATATTGACAACAACGTAAAAGATGTCAGATTCCATTTTCAATACTTGCGAAAACTATCAGAACCATTCGTTAGAAACTATTGCAAACTTACCATTAACTGGAAGCTTTTTTGCAGTGCTCTTGATAATAAATTAGTTTTACTGTTATTGAGTTGTTTTGTATTTGAAAACTCTTTTATCTTTTTTTTCTTTTACGTTTCTGAATGCATGAAAACAGTAGAAGATAAATATTCCTTTTTGCGCATATCTGAAAGTTTGTTTTTTATTTTATTGTTTATTTTTGTACTTTTTAGACACTGATGATTACTATTGAATTGGTGTAAAATTAATAATTTTTTTTAAAAAAATTTATAATTTTTTCGAATTTTTTACGAATATTTTTACCGACGTTTGATTTTTATTCGTATATTTTCTTCGAATGAGTTTCAGTTAATAAGCTGCTTCCCGAATATTATTAATATCTATTCCTTATTTTTGGTAAAATTAATTTCACGGAAATATGTACTATTAAGGAAATGTATTATTTGCCCTTTTCTTTTTGAATATACATTAATAATGACAAATATATAAAATAAATAAAAAAAAAAGTTTTTATTTATTTATTTATTATTAAATATTACAATTATATGAATATAATTATAATATTGGTAGAAGCACTGGCTGGTGAGGCCATCGGCTAAAATGTTTTTATAAAACAAATCTAAAATGAAAAATAATTTAATCGAATAATTATTTATTCAATTAATTCATATGTTTAATTTTTGCTAAAATAATTTTATTCGAATAATTTTCAATTCATGAGTTGTCATACAAATTGTTCTTATTCATCCTTTTTTATCTTTTATTAGAAATCTAGAAAATAACAATTGTTTTAAATGTCTTATTCGCATTTGCTTGTTCTCTTATTTAAATTTTAGAGATTTTTATACAAGCTTTTTACCGGACCATCTCTGTTTCGATTTCATATTGTTAAAAATTTTAGGTGAAAAAATATATTTCGAATAATGGTTACATTATTTAAAATACTTTTATCGCAATCATTACAACATTAGGAAAATATATATTTCAATAATGATAATATTGCAATATTTTTTTTTACCAAATGCTGTGAATACCAATCATTTTTAGCCATATAATTTGAATTATTTTATTCAAATACTTGTTATTTCCATAATTTTTACATTCATAATTGTGTTCTTTATATTTATGTTATAACATGTATATTTTCTACTTGTTTTAATCATTTTCATGCGAATAAAGTTATTCGAATAATTTTATTTATTGCAATAATTGTTTTTCCATTAACTTAATTTTGTGTTAAACTATTAATTTTGTCGTGCAAGCTTTCAAGAGAAAACATCGGCCACATATTGGCATTTAGAAACCTACTTCTTGAGGTAGATCGGTGTAGAAAGAAAAAGTCAGTCAAAATTTTTTAGAAATTTTTTTCTGTGCCATATTGAGATTTATAAAGATCTTTCTAGACGGCCTTTATTTAGTGTGCTATGATGCGTTTTTTATTTCACATATTGTCGTAATTAGAAACACATTTATTATTGTATTGACAACTTATTCAAAGTTCAAGGTATTTGGGTCTTTATCTTGTGACTGATCGCCATTACGTATCAATTCGTGTTGAAATAAATTTTCAATTGTAAAAAAACCACACACTTATTTATAATAGTGTACAAAATATTGGCAAGCAAAAACGAGTGTTTAAGAAATACATTTTATTTAAACTGTTAATTTAAATATACATTTTTAAAGCGAATTTTTTTTCAGAGAAATCTGTAAACATTTTTTTTTAGTTTTGCGGTGAGGAATAGTTTTTGCTATGCCTCAACTTCAGAAAGTGTCTCTTTTTGTTGTGAAATTATAAAAAAAAATTTTGTTTGTGAATCTATGCTGAAAACCAAAAAAAAAAAAAAAGTTTATTTGCAATTATTGCTGTTATATGAATATAAATACTCATGCGTTGCTTTTTATTCATTTTACATAATAATGCTACATTTCTTAAGTACTCTGCAGTAATTTGTACGTGCATGATCATGCTCATGTTCTATTTAGTGTAGTGTTTATTTTGCTGTTGATTTTTTCCATGCTTATGATTTTGTTCCATTTGGAATGTGTACATTCATTCGCTACTTTTCAAAGCAGGCAATTGAGCTTAATAAACTTGCTCTAGCAAATAAAGCACAGCATGCATAAATTCCCTTATACACACAAACGCACACACACACATGCATATATGCATACACAAAGCTATGGTTATACGTGTATTACCTAAAGGAAACTTAAAAACACAGTTGTGCATTAGATGTTTGCATTATTACTTTTACTTACACTCTTATGTATACAAAACAGCATTCTTATTCATTTTGAATGTTTCTATTTAGGCATTCACACACACGGCCACTGTGTTACATATTGCGTATTACCATACACGTGTATTACAGTTCGCTTTATTGTCTATTTAAAAACTTGCTTTAAATTATAAAAAGAGAATGTTCTCCGTTTTCTCTTTTGTATTACTTTGATGGAGTGATGCTACTTTGTATTCTTTAAACTGCGATGCCATACATGTAAAAGAGGCATTGGGAAAAATGGTGTAATACATATACGAGGAAAATGATGCCACTCTGTTCGCAAAAACATTTAAAGTTGCAAAAATTTATTTGAAATAATTTTTATAGAATTCTGTTCAACGGTAATCGTGTTTATTTTTAAATTTTGTTGTTATTTGTGTGTCACACAAAATAAATAAAATATTAAAATAAAAGCCAGGAAAAAAATTATTGGGAATTATATTAAGTTACTGTTGAAGTTGGTCTTTCCTACATGGCTTGATTCCTGGCTCTATTTTATATTAATTAGTGAAGTATTTTACATGCCTAACTTGTGTAATATTTTTTAGTATTTAAAATACCACCAGTGCCTAAGACTTCACAAATAGCAAACCGTATTAACTTAGCAGTAATTAAGTTAATTTTAATATAATTAATTCCTCTATACTCGTATTCTTGAAATATTTCTTATTCTCTTATTATTTTTTGACTTTTTTACTGCAAATAAGTTTTTAATATATATCAAAAAAATAACATAACAAAATTATTTGCGGTTCAATAAATGTTACGAATTTTTTTAATATAAAACGTTTAATAAAAAGTTTTTGCAAATAATTTCCTACAAATGATTTTTAATCGATTAAGATCTATTGGCAAGAAAGTAGTGTAATATTATATATATTTTTTATTGAATTAGTTTTTATTTCATTAATTTCTATTTCATTAATTTAATGGCACTCTTTTATTGGAAAAATGTTTGTTCTCATAATTATATTTCAATACTTTTTTATGAATTACTTTTTATAACAGAATTGGCTAAATAAATTGCTTAGAGAAATAATTTTTAATCGAATAAACATTACTGTTATCATTATTTGATATTTAAAGCGAAATATAACTTTGAAAACTATATTTAGTAAAATATTATAATTTTAAAACTATTTGTTGTGGATTTTCAGTTTGTCCTATGAGTTATTCACAGCGTGATAATACAAATCTTTACGTAAAATCGTAAGAATTTCGTAACGATTATAAAATTTTTTTAATGAGTGTTCATAGTATGACAATTTCGTTCACAAATCACATAAATAAAATAAATGTTATTCAAATTATTTTCTTTAAATTGTGTTGTTTTGAACAATTTTTTTTGTAAGTTCTTTTAGTTCAGTTTTCTTTTGAACAAGTGCGTGATTTTATAGAAGCTCATCTTCAGCGTAAAATTATTTTTTCCAGTATTTAATTATTATTCTTATTTTTGTATTGGCGCCACTATACCACATCTTTTGTATGCATATATATACTTTAGGCGATAGAAAATAAAGCAATTAATGCGATTAATAATGGTTCTGTTTGATTCATTTAATCAATTTAGAGCCGCTCTTTTCATTAATATCCTCCTCAATCTATTTCTTCCTCCTACGAGTAGGCATAGGCGCTGCTTTTGAAAATACTTTTATCATCACGGCCATACGATCTAGTCATTCAGTAAAAGTACTTACAAGTAAAAAAGTGACAAAATTATATCTCTCGTGAATTTGAGTTTGATACATTTTCAAACCATTTCCATTAGATTTTTAAATTTTAAATTTTCAGTTCAAAGCTCCTCTCATTGTAAAAGTCTCTATAGGCTTCCGACACTTAAGTGTTCATAATTTCTCGCATGCACATTTCCAGAGGCAATTATCTGTTGGATTTATTTCGCCTTTTTAGTTAGTAAGTTCAAGTGTTTCATATTTGTTAATGTGTGTGTTATGCTCGCATATGCACACATTAACATTTTTATAAGCAAAATCCGCATATGTGTTAGTAAAAAGGATTTCTGTTATCATTTCACTCTTTAAATTGAGGTTAAATATGAGAGAAAAGCACTAAAAAACTAAAATTATCTTTTCACAATTTTATGGTTGAAGTGAATGACTAACTAAAATAAATATAAAAGTGTGTCTGCGAGGTGGCAAGAGCATACCAAACAAAGGCAGGACTAAAAATCAACTACTGAAAGTACTTATTAAAGAACTAATAATTATAAAAAAAATGTTTGCAATATTTGTGATAAAAAGGAATAAAAAGAAGAAAATATACAAAAGTAAATTGAAATAAATTTTATTAATTAAGTATGAAATAAGAGAACGAGGGCACGAGTTTATTTAGATAGAAAACTAAAATGATATTTTATACATCACATCTAATTAAAAACTTTGTTTGAAATGATAATTCTTGTCGCAAAAATAATAATTACATTAGATTAGATATTTTTTATAAATTTCTAAGCTAATATATTGTATCAATTTCGTTTATCATTGAAAAGCTCTTGTCATGTCACTTGCCATAAAATTTATTGTAAATGAGCAATAACTTATTTGTAATTATAGTTAAACACCAATACTTATGACCCTGAAAACCGCCCAAAAATAGTGATTTATTACTGATAGATGTATTTGTACATATCCTTTCTCTCCTGCTGTGCTCTTACTTTTTTAAACACTCGTACGGTAAAGTGATGTGTTCTTATTCAGTTGTGACTGGAATAGAGTTATAACTCAAAAATTTCGATTTTGAAGTTAATAATGCAAAATTAATTGTGATACAAACTAAATATGTGACTACTCAACTCCTGAGGGAAGAATAAAATGTATTTTACTTCGCCCTTAAGATACGGATAAATTCAGAACTTTAAACACATTTTCTGCTAAATAACATATCTGAGTTATAATTAAAAAAGTATATAGTATATATAGCTTTTTATAATGATTTTCTCCACAATTTCTCCATTTACACGTGAACATCATATAAATGAAGCTTATCGTTTCAAATATTTTGCAATAATCAAAGCAGAGGTATATTTTTTTAATATGTTTTTTATTTAGGTGATTTTGAATTTCAGCAAACGATACGTACATACAGTTAAATTAGTTATCATAATTATTAAGTATCAGTGAGCACAACAAATTGACGGTATAGTTACAGTAATTGACATCCTTTAGGTGTGCAGACATTTCCACACTTCTTATAATCATTTTACCAAGGACTTTTAGTTTTACATGCAAACGTGCCCATTTAAAAGGGTATGAACCCTTCAAATGGGCACAATATAATAAAGTATTGGCTAAAAGAAAGAATTTAAGAACATGTATGTATGTTTAAGTTTTTTGTGGCCTAAAAATATTTTTATTGCTTTTCAAAATATTAAATTTAATTTCATTAAAGGATATGTTTCTTAAACGAGCACAATTTGCACCTACATCTCTAGATATGAGAAAAAATTTTGTTCTGCAAAATTTTTAAATCTATTTTAAAAGTTTTCTTTTGCTTTAAAAAGAATACAAAACATTTTAATTTCTTGAATCGATTTTTTACCTTTTCAATTATTTTTTGCTTGCCCGTAATAATTGAAAAAAACTTTCAATTTATTTATTTACTGAAAAAAAAAATATTTTTACTAAAAAAAACGTTTACAATGAAATTTTTAACATTGTTGAATGTGAGACCAACAATTTTTTATAAGAAATACACACATTTTTTAACTTGGGCAAATCATGTCATGTTGAGTATGATTGTTAATATTTGAAGCAATTGAATAAATATTAATTATTATACAGTTTTATTAGCAATGACTTAGAAATTGTATTTGACTTTGAGGCAATGAAAACGACTAGATCACTTGAAATGAAAAATTATATAAACAATAAAATCGTTGTGGAAAAATTTCATTGTTAAATCAATTTAAATCGTCTGCACCAAAATGTTGTTTCATAATTCGTAGTTATTATTGCTTTCATCTCCTTTTGATAGAAAGCAGTTAAAACACTTAAAAAAATTTTGTTTCCAAATATGAAAATCTATGTTAGTGTGTAATATTGTTGTTGTTTGATTTCCTATCAATATTTGGCTAAAACTCAATATGGAAGAAAATTTATTTAAATCATATTTATTTTTTATTGCAGTGGAATTCTCTATGTTTGCTTCAATGCTTCGCTTTTCAAAAATTACCTTCTTGTACTGTTTTTACTGGTTTTTTTTGTTTTTTTTATAAGTTTTTTGGCTTTATGCCACCAACAGTTGAATCAACGAAATATTGAAAACTGTGTAAATAGAATTGAAATATGAAGTAAAAGAATACACAAATCGTACACTTTATTAGATTGTGAATGGTGTTTTTATATTGTGCCACATAATTTGGCAGAAAAAAAAGAAAATTCTTTTCCTACCTTTTTAACAATATTTTGTTTGCGGCATTTCGAATTAAAAAGATGAATGAGAATTTTTTTCTTTTCATGAATCAAACCGTCAACATACTAGTTATTAAAAAAGGAATTGCTTTAACGTAAAACGAATACATTTTTCAATTGCTCAAATAAAAACAAAGCAAAGCATACAACAAGAGAATTTAAGTTAAAAATTGATTTTTGCTGGCAACGCTACAAAAATATTAAAGCAAAAAAAACCATACTGGGCAGTAAAAATTTGTCATAATAAAATAAGTGGTGGCGTATGAGTCATGCTATTCAATTTCCATTCAATGCATAACAATCATACGCACCAGGATACACACTTTGTGTGTTTGGGAAATATAATAAATGTGCAGGCAATTAATACTGTCTTATGTAAAAGCTTAAATAATTAGACATTTAACTGAACATTAAATATCCTGAGAAACAAGCACATTAAACGAGCATGGTTAAGGTTAACTGATTTATTAAATGGAAATTAATTTCATAACACAGGGTGTTCATTATACGTGTGTGTATTGAACATAATTGAGTATGGCTGCCTTATCACTTATCTGTAAATTACGCAAATTATACACAAATTATGATAATATGTGATTAAGTACGACATATTTCTGAAATGTGATTACCGTAGTAAATTGAGAGAAAATTAGAAAAAGAGTCGTACACACTAAAACACACTTGGCCACAAATAAAATAAAATCATTTTTCCACGCATTATAATTATAGAAAACTAAACAATTGAATATTTTAAAAAGACCTCATGCCATTCTCACTTAAATTGGTCTTAACATTTATATAACAAAAATATTTGTTGACAGTTTGTTTTAATGACTTGATTAGCCTTAAAATTTGTTGAAGAGCAGATTAATATTTCATTATTAATAATTGTAAAATTTTTAAAAATATGCCATATTCAATTGCACTTAAAAGGTTTAGGGCATTTTTCACATTTATTTTAAGGAATTTATTTTTAGAAATTCCATATTTTTATGATAACATAAAAAAGCTCACATAAAAGAAACAAAATTTTACAAGTCATTTAAAGTGAAAATGTGACGCAATAAAACTTTTTTTATTAAACTCAATAAGGAAAATCAGGCACTCATAAGAAAAATTTAGAGCTGAAATAAAAAAATCTTTATTCTTCCAATCAAGGGATGTATTCTAGCACTTTTTCCCTTTACTTTTAAATGCCTTCAAGGCAACTTTAAAAAGGCTTGAAATAATTTATTATAGGTTTTGTATAAATTTGAGAAAGGCAAAGACGTTACAACTCAAAGAAAAGAAATTATAAATGGAAGATATTAAAAAGTTTGGCTTTAATAATTTAAAATATTACAAAAATAAGAATTTGAGAAACAAAGCTTTGTAGTTTGGCTTATTATTTATAGTAACAAATGGAATCAATAGGGAATTCAATAGAAAATTGGTTAGATATATTTTAAAGCGGATCGTATGTAAGAAATTTATTTACTTTATAATGAGAAGATGTATTATTTAAAGACAAAATTTATTTAGAAAGTAACAAAGTCTCATTGGAAGTACTTCTTTATATTGATGAATTTTCTCATTAATAAAATGTACAATTACATTGCATACATAAAATTCTTTTTTTTATTATTATTATTATCAATTGCAGCAAAAATATTCTGTACAAATAAATGAATTCAAGTGTAAAATATCTTAATAATTTTAGAATATGAAATAATTAAACATTTTAAAATTAACAAAAATGCAAAATGTGTTGCGAAATTTTTAATTCAGAAATGTATTTGAATTCATTTTCCCGCCACACATATCATAATGAAATTTGTGCCATAGAAAGAACTTTTTTAAATTATTGTAATTTTGAAATGGTACAGAGAAAATGGTACTCAATTAATTAACTATATTAGCTATAAAACAATTAGGAAATCATTAGTTTGAATGTAAAAAATTCTTAATTTTGCGATTTTTGAATAATTTCAATTGGTATCCTGAAATAATATTCAATGCTAATGTTGGAATTAAAAGGTTTGGAATAACAAATTAATTGTTATTAAATTATTATGCAGAATGTACAATAAAATTGCATAGGAATAGAATATTTTGCATTGTTAGCCTGCGAAGAAAAATGCAAAGTAGTCACACTTTTACAGTGGGAGCTTTTCAAATAATAATACAATAGAAAACTTATTTTTCTTATTTGTGCAAATGTTTTCAAAGAAACTAGTTGTAATACTCTTTTTTTATATAATACTTATAATAATATAATATAATACTATATAATACATGGCTTTTGGTAATACAAATTTAATTTTTAAAATGAAAACAATTTTTATTATTTAAAAACGTTGAATGTTTGATTCCATTACAAGAGAGCATGAACTTGAAAAATGTGACCCGCAACAGAGAATTGTTTACTTTTGGAGTTAATCTGATTAAAGAAAAATAAAAAGTTAAAACAAAAAGAATTTGCAAAAGCACAGAATAATTTTTCTCTTATTTTATGTTTTGAAATATTTTGTTTTGTATTTTCTTGCAAAAAAGACAAATTATTACACAACTATATGACAATTAGAAACGAAAATTATTTATCTTGTGCACAATTTTCTATATTAAATTCGAAAATTATTTATTTTTGTATATATACATTACAAATTTCATGAATTATTTTATTTTATAAATAGACTTTTGTTTTAATGGTGCCTTTTTTGTTGACAATTTCGTTGCTGTTGACTTTTGTTTAAAGTGATTAACATGTCACTTTCAACAGGGTATTTTGCTAAGTAGTGTTTCTTAGTAAAATGTAATTTTTTACGCCACGCCTAGAAGAAGCACGCAGTATAGATTCGATTATAAAATTAATTTAGAAGTACAAAATGTAGGTATTATCGGTTGAAAAGCCTGGAGCATTTCTATACAAAAAAAAATAAAGGAATAGAAATTTTACAAACAGTTTTTTAATTTCACAATACCTTATGTAAAATTCATTTCCACAAAAAAAGTTCTCGTTAGGAATTGGTAAAATTTATGGCGGGCCTTGGATATAAATTTATTTATTTATATATTTTATTTATATATATTATGCTTCTTTATATATATTATATTTATTTATAAATTTATATTAATATTATATGGTACACAAGTTACCAATAAGAAAAATTTACGTATTAATGGATATATTTTTAATATTAATGAAATCGTGTATTTTAATTGATCTTTAACACCTTTTTTTGTTCAACCTTCTTTAGTTAGTTCAATGTCTCTCTTGTTTGCAAAATATTACAAGAATTTGTTTTAATTTAATTTATTATTATTGTTGCTTTTTACACTATAATTTGCATTTATAAAAGGAAAAGCAAAAATTGTCAAGCATGACAATTTGATAATAATTAAATATGTCATTTAAAGTGACATGCGGTAGTTTTTGCCAACATCAAAATCATTTTCACACGAAAATTTCATACATTTTGTGGTTTATTAATACACATATACTTTCACTATACATATGTGTATGTATGTATAAAGGAAAGAAAACAAAAATTTGGAAAGGTGTTCCCCTTAATGGTTTATGTACAGAAACTCTTCGTTTTTCAATATAATATTAGGAGGGTATTATATGAATACATACGTACACACATCCATACATACGTAAATAGTATATGATGTGTATGTTTAAGTACATATTAAAATTGCACAAACGTATTATGTGGCGTACGTGTGTATAACGGAAAGAAGATGACTTAGGGGATAGAAAAGGATAACTTATTTTAAGGTCTTTATTAATTTCCTTTACCCGTGTTTTTTTTCTTTAAGTAAAAATTACTATTTAACTTCTCCATAGGTCAGAAACATGAGAAGATAAAATGTTTCACTTGGAAATTGCAGTGGTTAATAACCTTAATCATTATAATTAATTTGTATATGATATCGATAAAATGTGTTTATTACACGCAATATCTTGAATAATAATACACAAATTAAGACAGAAATATCTTGAATATAAACAACATGAATTAATTACGTCTTATGACTTTGTTTACTCAGCCTCTCTCAACAACATATTTTTATTTGCTATTTTTGTTTTTAATTTTTTGTGTAAAGGTGAATAAAAATGTTCCTAATATATTTGTCATATTCACCACCTTCTATAACGTGTTGCCAGTTATGTAAGTGTTGTTTGAATTTCTCTAAACATGTTTCTAAACAAATTCGTACCTAAAATTAAGTATAATATTTACTTATAATAACAAAATTGAAACTCCTTAATACTTTAATTATATTTATAACTAATTAGAATAATAACTGATTGTCGGCATTTTCATTGATTAAACGCATCCTTGCAATATTCTACAATGAATTATTTTCAATTTTATTTTAAGGCGCTTTTCCAATTTAAATTCAACAAGAAAATAAACTGTCCTTTGTAATAGAATAAATAATAATTACAAATATTAAATCCGCAAATAACAAATTGCTTTCAAATCCACCTTATTTCAATACTGAGTATCCGTTTTCTGTACACTTTAAATATTTATGTAATTGAATAGTGTTTACAAATATAACAAACTTATTATCAAGGCAATAAATAATACCCCTTCTACGCACCTTTTGGCAAAAGCTGCATAAAATAATATGTGCACAATTTTAAGGATGCCGGTAATATATTCAATTTTAACTTTAGTTTTCATTTAATCTTCAGAATCAATTAATTGTTTTTGTGTATTCCGTTTTCAACCCATTTACGTTTATGGTTCCTATTTGGCTACTATAAATATAGTATAATAATAATTAAAAAATGTAAAACAAAAATCATCTACAGCATTTTTATGTTCTTATAGGACTGTAGTATCAATTTAACTACGCCTATTTTATATTCAAAAAATCCTTTTCTTATGTTTTTGCATTTAAATTTTTTTTTCGTTAGTGTTTGGCTTACAATAAAGAATCTTGTTGAGTCTTGCTGAAGAACATGAAAATGTTGCTGGCAACATTTTATTAAACATGTGAAAATTTTCAATCAACAATTTTTTACGGTTTCTTTATGCTTCACTTAATTAAAACGTAAAACTTTTAATTTTTCTCAAATGAAAGAATCACGTTCGCTCTACTTTAATAAGGATATAGAAAAGTTAATTTTTTCTCAATTTTATGTGTTTCTACTAATCAGCATTACCCAAAAACTTAAAAGATTTAAAAATTAGTAGCAAGCAGTTCTACAAAAAATGTAGAAATAAACTTTTGCAGTATGAGACTGTATTTCTCGTATTTCTCGTATGAAATGTTATTTTCACAAATAAAAAAATCTTCTCTTGACTTCTTTTTAATCCACATAGACATACATATGTATAGATCAAAAGAAGATGATAAAGATAACTTGCATAAAGAATTGGCACCAGTGTACACAATAGGATCATCGGTCGTAAAGATCACAAGGAAAGTAATCCGAAATGGCAGTAATACCGCAATTACTAAGAGTTGCAATTCTTATCAGTAAAAAAGATTTCAAAAATATATCCCCTAGTGTTTCATCAAACACCTACTACTAACCCTTCCAAATAAAGGCAACACATATGTATATACATAATAATATTCGAAACTGTAGTGAAAATTGGTAAAGTATTGAATGTACCATCCCTGTATTTTGCAACAACAAAATATTTTAACTATTAAACATGAAACTGTAGCAGGCTGAAAAGCGTACAATCTCTTTTGGTGGATAATAACGAGAGACAGAGAGTGAGAGAGAGAGAGATAGAGTAAGAGCAGTGGTGATAACACAAACCAGTGTTACTTTACTAATGAAAGAGAATCCCGTATGGAATTCCAGAATTGTTGCTATTGACAATACTAATTGCGCCATTTGGAAAGGTTATGGCAATACCAGTCAGGCTAACGCAAATAATATAAAACGCCTACACGCCGTAATATGAAACAAAGGAATACAATTTAGAAAATTAACAAGCAAAGGATACAAGTAGATAATTATATATAATCAGATAAAGAGAAAAAATCTTTTATATTTGATGTACGGACAGCTTGTTGACTTGTTAGTATTTTATTTCCTTAATAGGTTTGTTGTTTGCTTCTGCAATTCAACTTAATAATTTTTCTTAATTTGTAATTTATTTGCTCATTTTTTTTTTGTTTTTGATCATTTAACGTTGAAAACGTCTTACACATTTTTTAATGTGGCTATAAATGATTATGGATTAATGCAGTTGAGAAGATGCATTTTGCACTGCATAGAAAGTTTAAATGATTTAACTGTATCCCCGTTAAAGGACGTTGATTAAGAGACTTCAATTATACTTTTTATAATTAATTTCTAATTTATTTCGTTTTGAAAGCAGGACACTTGAAGAAGCATTTCTATACGAGATTGCAAAGCGCGTGGAGCCGCTATTGCTTAATTGTTTAGAAGCCTCTTACTTTTTTAAGTATGCCTTTTAGTGCTTAACTTTAACTGAATAATTAATGAATAAAACTAGAAGACGAGAAAGTAAGGATACGAAAATAAAAAATTTAAATCTTATTATGAAATTAAAGGTCGGCTTCTGGGATTACTTGAATGGTGTATATAGACGGCAAGTATGGATCTGCAAATTGCTATCATTCAAAATATTAAGTTCATGTCCAAAACTTGGTTATAAATGGCAAGGATTTCCGATCAAAAACCTCAAATACTTGATGTGCATAGATATATACATACCGTTAGCTAAAAAGCAAAAGGACGATGTCGTCGACTTTGTAAATTACTTGCTTTGGAATGTTTTCTGATAAATTGCTTGTTGCAACTTTCGATTGCTTTATTTAGGTTTCTAAATCAATTTTGCTCCTTAAATATCCTAAAACTAAGATGATGTTCTTGGTATTTAAGTTTGTTAGAATTTTAGTGTTTCTGTCACATCCTTTTAAGAACGTAATTTTTTTCATAGTTTCAAAGAAATTGACTAGTGATGGAATTGGCCATTTTATACAAACCAATTTAAAAGAAAATTTCTTGTTACCATTTCTTATTATCTTTTAACATTTTGATTAAATAGTTCGATTACTTATCTCACTAATTCACAGCTTAAAAATTTAAGAATTGTTCTTTAAAATGGTGGCCAATTGCTTATACTTGAACACTCAATCTGGTTGTTGGTAATTATTACAATTTTGGAATTTGTGATCGCAAAAACGAGTAAAGATCAAACGAAATACAAAAGAAATGATCCAAACTGAAGCAGGATCACTTATTCTTGCCTTTTTTACCCGTTAGTGTCGGTCACAAAATAAAACTGTAACACAATAAATGAATAAAATTTTTTATTTTCTTATTTAAAAAGAAAAAAATTAAACTTTAAGTAACACAGATTAAAAATTAAAAAACAAATTAATAATAACAATAAATAAATAATGAATTTTTTTTCAATACTGGGAATGGAATATTCTTTAGTAAACCGGCCGTTTTGAGTGTTGATAAGAAAATGACTTACAAACTCAATTAAAACGCTCACTAAATATGCGCATTTTGTCGACAATTCAATAATTTTAAATATGAATTGCAACTGTATCAAATGAAATCGATTGTAATCAGAGCATCATCTTTTTTCTTCATGCCTGCTTTTTATATATATATTTTTTTTGTTTGTTTTGTCTCAGATGGTTTTTCTAATGCAAACGCTTTGGCATGAATTAAATATGAGCACAATTAAAACATTAAACTTTGTATTTAAAAGCTGGTGAAGGATGGCCTAACAACGCGCCTCATATTTGTGTAACTAACTAATGAATTTACAAGAATTTTGGCATTGGCCTGTTAGAGCCCACTTGGCCATACAACCATCTATTGTGCCTATTTAATTTGTGTTCTATGTTTTCTTAAAAAATTGCTAGAAAGCGCTAGAAAAATGTTCAATTTTTTCGACTAATTTTTATTACATATCTTTTTTTATTTTAATACCGCGAATGCCGCTGTAACCTAAATATTATTAGAAAAGATCTAAGAAAGAATACTATCCGGGAATTTTTGCACCAATATAGCATGTAGAGCTTCCATATATAACTGATACAGCTTATACCATACCCCTTGCCTTTGGTTCTCGGTTCGATAGTAAAAAGTAATCAAATTTCTAATTTTTGTGATATAAAATACGAAACTTATAACTTAAGTATACTCAAGCCAGTTTCTTATATTCAGAAATGTTGTCATAACGTATACGAGTCGTAATGGATGGTAGTAAGCCTGAAATGGAGGCAGCATTTCAAATTGGTTTTATAGATAGAATATAGAGAAAAATCGAAATGTATTACCTTTGCCTGAAGAAGAAAAAACTTCTGAAGAAAACTTCTGCTTCTACTTATTGAAGAATTTTCAAGAACCGTGTGCCTCTGAATAAATTCAGATTAATAAAATTTTTCTTTTCGTATTTTCATATAAAGGAAAGCTTGAGTGAGTATTTTTTGTAGCATAAAAATAATTAAGACACGTACCAATCAACCAAACTGATTTTCATGAAATATGAAAGATAATTAGATCTGAAAATTTACAGTTTATATATTTGGGCAGAGGATCATTATCAATGATTTGAGATGAAATAAACAATTCAGGATCAGCTATTTTGATATACTTAGCAACCATTCCAAGCCGCCAGCTTCCATGAGGAAGCTCATGGGCTGAAAATAAGTCGTAAATGTTTTTACTTATAATGGAAATGAATTAAAAGTGAAAAGCACTAGATTTGAAACCCCCTAATGAAGGCCGAAATATTTTGAAAATTTTTTATATTCATTTTATTTTGCATAAATTAATTTACTTATTACTGTAAAGTAGATTGCAAATAAAAAATAATTTTTCGATAAATAAAAAATAGCAATTAACTAAATGGAAAAAAATTATTATAAAAAATTTATTTTATTTATGGAACCTATAAACAATTTCAAAGCTTTTTTTTTAGTAATGAATGTATATTCTACTGAATATTAAATTTAGAATTTAATGCCATTTAAATATTACAAAAGGATTGTTTATAGTTATTAGTTATATTTTTATTTGACAGTTAAAACAGGCATAAAGACACATTTCCATAAAATGTATGTGTGGCTGTTGTCCCACCTTCCCCATCGATCTTACGCCAGCCAACTGGTTAAAGAAGTGGTAGTAGTGATTTGCGGTAATTTGTACTAAAATACAGGCGGCGTCTAAAGTACTCACATTGTGTTTTAAGCAGAACTGCACAAAGCCTTCACACAAGCTCCGTTCCAAACTGAGCCACACACACACACACACTATACCACACAAATGTGAGTCATAACAGTATAGACGTTTATTTGTTGTTTTTTTTTATGTGGCGTCATGTAATAGATTAAATGTTTGTTGTAATCAAATAAATAATTGTTAAATAAAACAAAGATTACTATTCTGTAAGTGTGTGTGTAAAAGTTTTTAGGTTATATACATACATGCATACGTGGTTTTCGTGTAAAACGGCTTTTGTCGATTTTTGTAGATTTGAAATCATTGGAAGCAAATTGCTTAATTATTAATCCTTTTTTTTGTGGTTATAAAACTGAATGGAGAAATCAAATGTGATCAAATGAACGTACATATTTACGAATATAAGTCGCCAACTCGACAAACTACATCATGGAGGAGTTTTAAATAGCGTATCCCAGTTAATCAAACTATTATGCCACTTCCAGATATTCAAATGTTTAAAGGAAGAGATTCTTCACATTCTTCAATATACTTTTCAAACGATTTTTTAATTGAATGCATACATTTAACATTTCCTTTGAACATGACTTTGAATATATTCCGCTGAAATATTTAATTCTAGACATATGCGGTTATTCATAAAACGCCCAGAGAAGTTTATGAATGTATAAATGTATATAAATAGGAGTGTTAAGTATGTTTCCTTTGCGGTATTCTCTGCAATGTTTTTTTTTTAATTAAAACAATACAAAAGGGTTTACTAGGTGAGGAGGGCGTTTTGGCGAGAGAGATGGAGAAATATTTAATTACTTAAAACACAAAAACCTTTTTTAAATATTAATAATGTATTTCATTGATAAAGTCCTGTGAATTGCCTAATCCAACAGTTTGCAACTAGAATTTAGCAACTGGAATTTTTGCCATGCAAAAAATATAATTTCTAAATGAGGCCATTAAAATTAAAAATCATATAAAATATATCTTAGAAGCCATGATATGGACTGCGATCACTGCTGAAAAGCATGTCCTTTCGTATTATTCGTAAAGGTATCAAAAAAAGAAAACAAATACTTAAATATTAAAAAAACCAACTGAAAATTCCCATTGAAGTAGAAAGTAGATGAGATCAAGTCTTTATTTGAGAGATACATAATAGCATTGCTAAAAACGAGTACGACACGTTCTTAAAGCTCTTCTTATATCAATTTCATCTTGGCGGAAATTGTACACTTAATGTTGAGGAAGTTCAAGAATAGCGAAATGGTTGGAATATACATAATACTCAAACTGAAGTATTTCTTCTATAAACATAACAGGTATTATATAGCGATTCACCACCCATAGTGCTTGGTTGAGGGAAATATTGATATTTCAATTATTTGTAAACACACATTTTAAGTGGAGTCACTTTTGTATGAGACAGTACTGGAGTGTTCCCTAAGGAGCAGGAATATGCTTTTTGCACTTTATTCCTTTCCCTTAACATGGCTATTGGTTTCTATGATCAATAAACTCCAAAGAGTTAATGCTATCTAGCTGATTTCATTCTTTAAGGTATAAAACAAGGTGATCGTGCGCACGATAGTCCACAACTCAAGTCCATTGCCGGCAGTCAATGAAAGATACTTTCTTTTACATTCAAATTACACCAGAAGGAATATCGATATGTTAGGTGATGGATTTGAACTCCATGCCAAGTTTTGCAATCATTATACACTCTAGCTAAATACATATGTTACATCTCTATTTTGGTTATTTGAAATACTCATATCTAGATACATTGGAGCCTGCTTATTAAGGACATACAAAGGAGTCAAGATGCTCATAATCATACAACTTCGTATAAATGTTTTCTATTTTACTAGATTAATTTTATATAGTACTTTATATTACCAACTTCTTTTCTTTTTCCTCTCCCTCTCTCTCTCTGTCTCTCTCTCTCTAAATTAAGAGAAAAGGACCAGCTTTGTCAAAATATCCTTCAATCTATTGGAAACTTTTTTATTTCACCAACTTTATTAAATGTTATTGAATTTTGCCTTTTACTACTACATGAAAGTGGGATGAAAAGTATGTTGTAGTGCTTTATTATTCATTGAACGCATTGTAATTTAAATCTGTAGTCTGTGGTTTTACTTTAAGATTATTTTATAGTAGTAAATGAATGATCATCTTCTAGTGCTGTATGTATTTGGCCCTGTTTGGCCTGTATTGGGTTTGTTTGGTAAGAAGCCCAACAAAAGTTTCTATTGAACAAAAAAACAAAAAAAAAAAAAAAATAATAAAAAATAAAAAATATAAGAAAATAAAAAAAAAGGCAAAATACACAGTGGCTTTATTTTGATGTGACCTCTTCCTCAGCTGTAAAATCTAAAATAGAAAAAACTTTTTTACATTTTTTTTATTTAAACAAAACTTACACACAGACACACTCGTGCATACACATTTCACATACAAACTGTTTTATATTAAGCAGAAGAAAATGTTGCAAACGAAGCAACACAAAACTTAAATAAAAACTATCTTACGAATATAAAGGGGAAGAAAATGGAAAAAAACGTCGTTTTGTGGCAGTGGTAATTCTGCAAACTGGGGCACTGCAGTTAACCGCACAAGTAAAGCAACACACTATCAAATTTACATACGCACACAAACATACGCATGACAGAAAGTATCTAATCGACTTAGCATAAGCTTCGTAAATGATCAAAGAAATGAAAGTTAATCAATTCCCAACATAATTGCACACATAACACTCGCCTCCCATCATATACACACAACGGCCCTAACGGTAGTACTTTTATGCATACATCTGTATCCCTTTTATGCACATCCTGTATATCCTGCAAGACACTGTACATGTGACTTAAAAATATAAATTGAAAAGGGGCAAACTCAGGGCCATTGGCCAAGTCATGTTGAGTGCTTTCATGGTGCAGCCATGGGCTCAAAGCAAAATATTTCATTTACGAATTTTTATTCGTTTGTAAGATTATTATCGTACAAAAATTTAATTAAAAATATTTATCTCAAGTTGAGGTTTCTAATTTTAGTTTAATATAAAAATAGTGCCATTAATATAATTAAATATATTATTTTCTGTATTTTATTATATAATATAGTATTATTGATATAAAAGAAAATTAAAAACGATGAAACACGTTTATAACGAACACCGGTTTTAACGAACTTTTTTTATAGCGAAGTAGTTTTTGTGAGCCGCACAATGAATTTGCAAAGACATTACAATGTTTATAATAAACTAAGATAAATCCTATTTAACAAAAAATCGCCACAAGGCAACATCTTCAACAGCTGTTTTAGACTATTCAAACAAACAATCCAAACAGATGATTGGTTTTAAGTTCTAAGAATACCAAAAAGTGAAATGTAGATAAAAATAGAAGAAATTCCATTTCGGTTCCAACAAAAATGCAAATAATTATTGAAGTTGAGAAGGGAAACAAAAGTAAACAAAAAATCTGTGAACTATATAAAATTCCAAAATTAACATTATCCACTGTTGTCATTTTGTTTTTGTTCGTCTAAAACGTACTATGTCTATAACGAACTAAAATGTCTGGACCCTTCGAGTTCGTTATAGCCGTGTTCTACTGTAGAACAAAATAGCAACGCATCATAACATTCTGAATAAAATTTCAGGGCAAAGATCTACTATTTGCATTCATCTACTTTTATAGATAAAAGTATTGAAATATTGTATTATTGAGGTAAGTGTAAAGTTTGCTCTTGTCATAAGTCGTAATATATATATGTATGGTTTATGACTATCGGTTCCTAGTGGAATTTTAACGATATATAATATTAGTGAAAATTTAAAGTCACGCTAAAATGTAAAATTCAGATACTATTTCAAATGGTAAAAGGTGTCAATCTTTCTGAGCTCCTCACTTGATATCCTCTCCATGGCTTTATTTGCGAAACACTGAAAGAAAGAATTGTCAAATTAGGTTGGTCATAACACTTACATTATGGACCGGCTTGGACCAGCCTTTACCATATAGAATTCGGAAGTAACAAAATTAGTATTAAGGTAACCAGTATTTCAAAATATAAACATTGAATGTGATATCAGTGATCAGTTGTTTTTGTTTATAAACTTTTCTATACATCTTTCTAAAACAGCTGATTTTTTTTGAAATTTTTGAGCCTGTACACTGTACAAATTATGAAACCTTTGTTTCCGAAACATTAATTTTCTCTTAAGTTCCCATTCATGCAACGTATTGCAACTGTAACAGCTTTTCGTACTTTGCCTCAGGATCCCTCTTCTCATGTTCAATGCTAAAACAGATGAGTGAAGAAAATTCAACAAATGCTTCTTCCTTCATATGCCAATTCAAAACTTTCCTCGCTCTAAGCATTTGACATTTGAAGTAATTTTTTTTTTGTCTTACGTTAAGCGTTACTTTCTGCGGTTTCCAGCCTAACAAATACCTCAAGCTCTTTACAACCCCTTTGAATAATTGATTAATACTTTTGGCCAAAACTAACTCTCTTATCGCATTTCATGCTATTATTTCAAACATAAAAAATAGCATTAAAAGTATTTAATATTATGTGTGAAATTTTAAAAATTCACCAGAAATACTTTTATGCCTTAAGCTTTTTAAATCCTTCTCTTGGTCGTTAACTGAACCTACACCGCACTCTTGCCATAAAAAAAAAATTGAAATATTTTCAAACTACGAAAAAAAAATAAAGCAAACAGCTGAAAATAGAAAAATTTATATAAGCCCTAATAATCCTCGTATAAGCACCTACACATTTTGTCTTTGAAATAATAAACCTTGACTAAAGTTTGAATAAAGTAACATAAAAAGCACTTATAAATAAAAGTATCGCCGGGCCCACAACTAACCAAGCAGCCCTTTAATCCAAATAAATGCAAACAAATGTCTAAGGGCTTCCTGTAGATCCTGGAATACGTATGAATGCAGAAATTCATATTTACATAATTATTGCCGTAACAAACACAAATACAAAACAAATACTGCAACCAATAGATACAGTACTTGCACATTAAGGCGGCTCCTTTTGCTAGCAACATAAGAAACACATATGTAATAGCGGCCCTCTTGGTTTAAATTAAGAAAGAAGCAGGCCAATGCATCCAAAGCTATTGCATAACAACAAATAGATATCTTGACTTTGGAGATGCAAGTGTGGCAGGGGAATAAGGCTACATGAAAAGAAATCAATCCCCAGTGCACAGAGGAAACAAGAGGGTTTCCAAATTAAGCTCAGTTGGTTTAGTTCGAAAACGTATTTGCAAAAATCGAATTAAAAAATAAAAAAAAAAATTTCAAATTCTTCACGAGCGGAGATTGGCTCGTAATATAAGATCCCATGGCAGCGCAATTTTAGTTTTTTATAGAGCAATCATAAATGCAACTCTGATACTGCAACATTGTGGCAATAAAAATGGCAAAACCGTATCTATATTTATTAGACAATACCTTACAGTATTTCCATTTTTATTTATATATATAAGTTATACGTATGAAGTATTATATGTGACTTGGCCTTAAGGGTTAACATGCAGAAAAAGCTTTACGAAAGTTGTTAAGTTTTTTAAATATTTTTCTTTATTATCATCTCTTTCCAAATCCTTTGAGTGCATCAGTATGACTATGGGCCTCGCCTATTCGATATACTTCACTCTAAAAAAATTAAATAAATTTAACAAATTGCACTCTTTTGGCCTCAATTGTTCTTGATTGTCATACGAGACAATAAATTCTGAGCCATACGGTTGACATATAAATTATTAATAAAAATATTTTTGAACGATTGACAATGACTGATCTCAGCTTTTTTTTCAAACCCCATGAGCGTGTAATATCATACATATATATTATAAAGCCATTGAAGGCGTGGCTAATTCTTAATGGACTATCATTTATATGCATAATTGTACAGGATTCCAAATTGTTTTTACTTTACATGCAGACACATGAATTCCTTTTAATTCACACAGGAAACTGGAACCGACAATTTCATATCAATAAAATTAGATTTTTTTTGTACTACTTATAACAAATTTATATTTATATAAAATTTTTATAAGCAGATATTTTTTAGCAAATTGCTGGTGATTTGCTTCGTATTCCATTCTTTAAAGGCCTTTTGCTTGTATCCCTTTCTCCTTTCATCAGCAAACTCTAAAGGTGTGGAGCAAAACTTTGATATTGTGGACTGGGACGTTTTATTCTCAAAATATTTAAAATTAATTTTAATTAAATGAAAAATAAAAAAATAATAATTAATAAATAAATAAATTATAATAATTAATAAAAATGTTAATTTTTTTGTGTGTTATTTTTCACACGAGGTACGAGTTACTATAAAAATAATTATTTACATTTTTGAGTAAAAATCGTCATTCTTTAAAAACGTCCGTTTCTACATTTTTTTAATGAAAAACTTAATTTTTTTTGCTCTTGCATATTTATTTTATGTTTTTAAATGTTTAAAAAATATTTTTGCTGATAATTTTTTAAAATAAACAAAATTTTCTATTTTTGATAAGGGGTACCCTTTGCACTTTTGGCCAAAAATCGTCATTCTTTAAAAACGTCCGTTTTCGTATTTGTGAATGAAAAACTTGATTTTTTTTTGTTCTTGCACATTTATTTTATATTTTCGAATCTTTAAGAAATATTTTTGCTAATAATAGAGGAAAAATAAAATTTTCGATTTTTGCAAAAATTTTCGATTTTTGAAAAAAATCATTTTTGAGCCATTTTTGGCCAAAAATCGTCATTCTTTGAAAACGTCCGTTTTCGTATTTTTGAATGAAAAACTTGATTTTTTTTGTTCTTGCACATTTATTTTATATTTTTGAATCTTTAAGAAATATTTTTGCTAATAATAGAGGAAAAATAAAATTTTCGATTTTTGAAAAAATTTTCGATTTTTGATAAGGGGTACCCTTTGCACTTTTGGCCAAAAATCGTCATTCTTTGAAAACGTCCGTTTTCGTATTTTTGAATGAAAAACTTGATTTTTTTTGTTCTTGCACATTTATTTTATATTTTCGAATCTTTAAGAAATATTTTTGCTAATAATAGAGAAAAAATAAAATTTTCGATTTTTGCAAAAATTTTCGATTTTTGATAAGGGGTTACCCTTTGCACTTTTGGCCAAAAATCGTCATTCTTTAAAAACGTCCGTTTTCGTATTTGTGAATGAAAAACTTGATTTTTTTTTGTTCTTGCATATTTATTTTATGTTTTTAAATGTTTAAAATATATTTTTGCTGATAATTTTTAAAAATAAACAACATTTTCTATTTATGATATTTTGCACTTTTGGCCAAAAATCGTCATTCTTTAAAAACGTCCGTTTTCGTATTTGTGAATGAAAAACTTGATTTTTTTTTTGTTCTTGCATATTTATTTTATGTTTTTAAATGTTTAAAATATATTTTTGCTGATAATTTTTAAAAATAAACAACATTTTCTATTTATGATATTTTGCACTTTTGGCCAAAAATCGTCATTCTTTAAAAACGTCCGTTTTCGTATTTTTGAATGAAAAACTTGATTTTTTTTGTTCTTGCACATTTATTTTATATTTTCGAATCTTTAAGAAATATTTTTGCTAATAATAGAGAAAAAATAAAATTTTCGATTTTTGCAAAAATTTTCGATTTTTGATAAGGGGTTACCCTTTGCACTTTTGGCCAAAAATCGTCATTCTTTAAAAACGTCCGTTTTCGTATTTGTGAATGAAAAACTTGATTTTTTTTTTGTTCTTGCATATTTATTTTATGTTTTTAAATGTTTAAAATATATTTTTGCTGATAATTTTTAAAAATAAACAACATTTTCTATTTATGATATTTTGCACTTTTGGCCAAAAATCGTCATTCTTTAAAAACGTCCGTTTTCGTATTTGTGAATGAAAAACTTGATTTTTTTTTGTTCTTGCACATTTATTTTATATTTTCGAATCTTTAAGAAATATTTTTGCTAATAATAGAGGAAAAATAAAATTTTCGATTTTTGCAAAAATTTTCGATTTTTGAAAAAAATCATT
The DNA here is from genome assembly GCA_963402855.1 of Ormia ochracea. NCBI lineage: Eukaryota > Metazoa > Arthropoda > Insecta > Diptera > Tachinidae > Ormia > Ormia ochracea. Next base: position 56,720,063 of record OY727106.1, on the reverse strand, counting down.
TTTGAGCCATTTTTGGCCAAAAATCGTCATTCTTTGAAAACGTCCGTTTTCGTATTTTTGAATGAAAAACTTGATTTTTTTTGTTCTTGCACATTTATTTTATATTTTCGAATCTTTAAGAAATATTTTTGCTAATAATAGAGGAAAAATAAAATTTCCGATTTTTGCAAAAATTTTCGATTTTTGATAAGGGGTTACCCTTTGCAAATATCGTCATTCTTTAAAAACGTCCGTTTTCGTATTTTTGAATGAAAAACTTGATTTTTTTTGTTCTTGCACATTTATTTTATATTTTCGAATCTTTAAGAAATATTTTTGCTAATAATAGAGAAAAAATAAAATTTTCGATTTTTGCAAAAATTTTCGATTTTTGATAAGGGGTTACCCTTTGCACTTTTGGCCAAAAATCGTCATTCTTTAAAAACGTCCGTTTTCGTATTTGTGAATGAAAAACTTGATTTTTTTTTGTTCTTGCACATTTATTTTATATTTTCGAATCTTTAAGAAATATTTTTGCTAATAATAGAGGAAAAATAAAATTTTCGATTTTTGCAAAAATTTTCGATTTTTGAAAAAAATCATTTTTGAGCCATTTTTGGCCAAAAATCGTCATTCTTTGAAAACGTCCGTTTTCGTATTTTTGAATGAAAAACTTGATTTTTTTTGTTCTTGCACATTTATTTTATATTTTCGAATCTTTAAGAAATATTTTTGCTAATAATAGAGGAAAAATAAAATTTCCGATTTTTGCAAAAATTTTCGATTTTTGATAAGGGGTTACCCTTTGCAAATATCGTCATTCTTTAAAAACGTCCGTTTTCGTATTTTTGAATGAAAAACTTGATTTTTTTTGTTCTTGCACATTTATTTTATATTTTCGAATCTTTAAGAAATATTTTTGCTAATAATAGAGAAAAAATAAAATTTTCGATTTTTGCAAAAATTTTCGATTTTTGATAAGGGGTTACCCTTTGCACTTTTGGCCAAAAATCGTCATTCTTTAAAAACGTCCGTTTTCGTATTTGTGAATGAAAAACTTGATTTTTTTTTGTTCTTGCACATTTATTTTATATTTTCGAATCTTTAAGAAATATTTTTGCTAATAATAGAGGAAAAATAAAATTTTCGATTTTTGCAAAAATTTTCGATTTTTGAAAAAAATCATTTTTGAGCCATTTTTGGCCAAAAATCGTCATTCTTTGAAAACGTCCGTTTTCGTATTTTTGAATGAAAAACTTGATTTTTTTTGTTCTTGCACATTTATTTTATATTTTCGAATCTTTAAGAAATATTTTTGCTAATAATAGAGAAAAAATAAAATTTTCGATTTTTGCAAAAATTTTCGATTTTTGATAAGGGGTTACCCTTTGCACTTTTGGCCAAAAATCGTCATTCTTTAAAAACGTCCGTTTTCGTATTTGTGAATGAAAAACTTGATTTTTTTTTGTTCTTGCACATTTATTTTATATTTTCGAATCTTTAAGAAATATTTTTGCTAATAATAGAGGAAAAATAAAATTTTCGATTTTTGCAAAAATTTTCGATTTTTGATAAGGGGTTACCCTTTGCACTTTTGGCCAAAAATCGTCATTCTTTAAAAACGTCCGTTTTCGTATTTGTGAATGAAAAACTTGATTTTTTTTTGTTCTTGCACATTTATTTTATATTTTCGAATCTTTAAGAAATATTTTTGCTAATAATAGAGAAAAAATAAAATTTTCGATTTTTGCAAAAATTTTCGATTTTTGATAAGGGGTTACCCTTTGCACTTTTGGCCAAAAATCGTCATTCTTTAAAAACGTCCGTTTTCGTATTTTTGAATGAAAAACTTGATATTTTTTGCTCTTGCACATTTATTTTATATTTTCGAATCTTTAAGAAATATTTTTGCTAATAATAGAGGAAAAATAAAACTTTCGATTTTTGCAAAAATTTTCGATTTTTGATAAGGGGTTACCCTTTGCAAATATCGTCATTCTTTAAAAACGTCCGTTTTCGTATTTGTGAATGAAAAACTTGATTTTTTTTTGTTCTTGCATATTTATTTTATGTTTTTAAATGTTTAAAATATATTTTTGCTGATAATTTTTAAAAATAAACAACATTTTCTATTTATGATATTTTGCACTTTTGGCCAAAAATCGTCATTCTTTAAAAACGTCCGTTTTCGTATTTGTGAATGAAAAACTTGATTTTTTTTTGTTCTTGCATATTTATTTTATGTTTTTAAATGTTTAAAATATATTTTTGCTGATAATTTTTAAAAATAAACAACATTTTCTATTTATGATATTTTGCACTTTTGGCCAAAAATCGTCATTCTTTAAAAACGTCCGTTTTCGTATTTTTGAATGAAAAACTTGATTTTTTTTGTTCTTGCACATTTATTTTATATTTTCGAATCTTTAAGAAATATTTTTGCTAATAATAGAGGAAAAATAAAATTTCCGATTTTTGCAAAAATTTTCGATTTTTGATAAGGGGTTACCCTTTGCAAATATCGTCATTCTTTAAAAACGTCCGTTTTCGTATTTTTGAATGAAAAACTTGATTTTTTTTGTTCTTGCACATTTATTTTATATTTTCGAATCTTTAAGAAATATTTTTGCTAATAATAGAGAAAAAATAAAATTTTCGATTTTTGCAAAAATTTTCGATTTTTGATAAGGGGTTACCCTTTGCAAATATCGTCATTCTTTAAAAACGTCCGTTTTCGTATTTTTGAATGAAAAACTTGATATTTTTTGCTCTTGCACATTTATTTTATATTTTCGAATCTTTAAGAAATATTTTTGCTAATAATAGAGGAAAAATAAAACTTTCGATTTTTGCAAAAATTTTCGATTTTTGATAAGGGGTTACCCTTTGCAAATATCGTCATTCTTTAAAAACGTCCGTTTTCGTATTTTTGAATGTAAAACTTTATTTTTTTGGTTCTTGCACATTTATTTTATATTTTCGAATCTTTAAGAAATATTTTTGCTAATAATAGAGAAAAAATAAAATTTTCGATTTTTGCAAAAATTTTCGCTTTTTGATAAGGGGTTACCCTTTGCACTTTTGGCCAAAAATCGTCATTCTTTAAAAACGTCCGTTTTCGTATTTGTGAATGAAAAACTTGATTTTTTTTTGTTCTTGCATATTTATTTTATGTTTTTAAATGTTTAAAATATATTTTTGCTGATAATTTTTAAAAATAAACAACATTTTCTATTTATGATATTTTGCACTTTTGGCCAAAAATCGTCATTCTTTAAAAACGTCCGTTTTCGTATTTTTGAATGAAAAACTTGAGTTTTTTTTGCTCTTGCATATTTATTTTATGTTTTTAAATGTTTAAAAAATATTTTGGCTGATAATAAAGAAAAAAAAAATTTTTAATTTTTGGGAAAATTTTCGATTTTTGATAAGGGGGTATCAATTTTTTGAAAAAATTTTTTTGAAAAAATCATCAAACTCTAAAAACGTCCGTTTCTACATTTTTTTTTATGAAAAACTTGAGTTTTTTTTGCTCTTGCATTTTTATTTTATGCTTTTAAATGTTTAGAATATATTTTTGCTAAAAATAGAGGAAAATTTTTTTTTTGAGATTTGAGGTATATATTTTAATTTTTGATAAGGGGGTACCCTTTGCATTTTTGCGTAAAAATCGTCAAACTTTGAAAACTTTCGTCTCTGTAAATAACTGCATATTTTTGTTGTGGCTCGAACCATTTCATGAGGGAAACCTTAAATATGTTTTGACCGCAAAACTATTTACTTTTAGTAATTAAAAGCAAATAATTTTATTTGTCGTTCGTTTTAATTTTTTTGCAGTGCATTCTCTGCCACATTTGACAGTTTTAAGCCTTTCGGGTTGCAGTAAATTAACAGATGATGGTGTTGAGCTGATAGCGGAGAACTTGCAAAAGTTGCGTGCTCTAGATTTATCATGGTGTCCACGTATAACAGATGCTTCATTAGAATATATTGCCTGTGATTTAAACCAATTAGAAGAATTAACATTGGACAGGTAAGCGAATGCCAGCTCTTTAATATATAATATATGCGAGGGTTATTTCAATGCTTTCTGCTTTGCCATCAACGCATTGGAATTGAACACAATATCGTCAGCATAACATTTAGAGATAAAAATAAATAAAAAAAAAATGTTTAAATAAACTTTATCAAAGCTGACTGAAAAAGCAATTAAATTTTATTTGTTTTTGTTTAGATGCGTTCACATAACCGATATCGGTGTGGGCTACATTTCAACTATGCTGTCGTTGACAGCTCTGTTCCTGCGTTGGTGCTCTCAAGTCAGGGATTTTGGCTTGCAACATTTATGTTCGATGCGCAACTTACAAGTCTTATCTTTAGCTGGCTGTCCACTACTAACTTCATCAGGTTTGTCCAGTCTCATACAGCTGAGACACTTGCAAGAGCTCGAGCTGACGAATTGTCCAGGTGCATCTCAAGAGCTCTTTGAATATTTAAAAGATCACTTGCCACGCTGCTTAATAATAGAATAATTTCCCAAAACCAGTCACTGTTTAACAGAAAAACAACTATCTTTTTTTTTTAATGCCTAGAAATTTAAAAGTTTAATATAATTTATTTAATTAGATGTACTCTAAAGTAGAAGCTTGTAGTTTTTTTTTATATAAATTTTAATTAGATTTTTTTTCGAATTTTATTGTTATTAAAAGAATGTTACAATTGACTACTATTAAATATTAAAACTACTACAACCAATTTCTACTATTTATAATAATTATTTTATAATTAAATTTAGTTCCTCTTGCATAAGTAAATTTCAGTTAAAAATTTTCTTTCTGTGATTTTAGTTTTAAGAAATTTTACTTTTTATATTATAAATTATGGAACATCAGGAAGAAATCAGTAGTAATTTAAAAAAAAATCTTTAAAATGGCATCCACATAGAAAATATTTCTCATATGAAACCAATTGTTGGCACGTCTTCGGAATAGCTTAAAGCAATTGGTTTTATTTGAAGAAGCTTTCGTCAGGATTGTAATGCCTATAGAGGAGAGTATCACATGGTGTGTTCATGTACGACGTTTGAATTCATCTTATCGGGGGAGAAAAAATGGTAATTTTAATTTATTGTAACTTCTATGCAAAATGAGCACACATTAAGTATATAACTCTTCCTTATAAAATACGAGTATACCTCAAGTCCAGCCAGTCCCACGGAAACGATTATTATCAATTTTTACCTTCACATTTCAGCCATGAGATGAGATGAGATTTAAGGTGTATTCTTCCCCTTCTTAACTGAATATAAACTGTAAAACTTATAATTTCCCGATTAGTGGATTAGAGATTCTGCAACACAAAAGAAACCTATTCCTAAACCATTAATTTCAAAGTAGAGGCTTTCCAGATTATTCGAAATTATTCTATAGGATTTAGAGCCTATTCCTGAGTGCTCTACATAGTACAAAGCCATTTTGTATAAACAATATTACTCTTGAGCGAAGCACTAGTAAGAAACTAAATGCAAATTAAAAAAGTTTGAAACCCGACAATGTGCGCAGAAAACTAACAAGAACAATTTCAGAAATTAAACCACTCACCTGTTTGTTAGTGCAACATTCTGAATTTCTTCACTTTATTGAAAAAGTCTAACCTTTGTGATGTACAAAATGTTTATTAGAATGGCAAATTAGTAAACTTATTTCATTTTATAATATTTAGTTGAATTACTTCAGTAAAAAGACATGGTTTTGCGCAGCAAAACATACTTAAGAGAGTTATATTTTGTACAAAATAATTATTTTAAACAAATTTTTTCTTTGATATAACAAAAATTAAACTTCATTTCTACTAAAAATTTAAATGAAAAAAAATTTCTTAAAGTAGCTCCAATTAACTTTTTTTTTTAATAGTTCTAGCAAAGTAAAATCTCTAGAGCAGCAAGTCCACTGTCAAACTTTCTCATCATTGACAACATTGACAACATTGATAAGTTTTCGGAGCAGTTGTTCTTGCAATAATAAGAAAAAACATCTTTTTTAAACAATTAGTTGAACAAAAAGAAATCCACAAATTTTATATGACAAACAAAATATACCAATTAAACAAGCTTAACATATACATACATACAAATAATTAATTTATACTCTTGTTTTTATAAACAATATTTAATACAAATAACAACAACGGAAAAATATCAAGCGCCAACAAGTTTCAAAAAATAAGCTTTAAAAAAAAACAATTAAAATCTATTAAGAAAAGAGATCACCCTTCACGAAATTTAATCACCCTCACAAATTACTCATAATCACTGTTTACACCTTAAAAAACAAGTTATTCAAAATAAAAATACCCGCCCTTTTTCAAAACTGAAATAAATATTACTAAAAAAAATTTAACACAAATATTTCTTATCACAAAAATTAAAAGATATTTTTTAAAGAAGAATATAAAAACTAAAAGAAATGACCAAAAAACAAAAACAAAAACAAAAACAAATTATGAAATAATAATGCTATAATAGTTTTCAAAACTAAATCTGAAAATAGAAAACCTTAACAAAAATTTAAAAAGAAAAATTAACAAATACTTATTAAATGTTATAAAGACTTTTAAACAGATCGCTTAATATTTGCATAATTTTAAGCAACAGGAAAAAAACCAAACTTATTGTAAATGTGAATTATTTAACTATAAAAAATATTGAAAGTTATAAAAATAAATGTGTGGTAAAGAACAAACAAAATAAATCATTATATAAATAAAAATTTTAATTTTTAAACTACAAACATGAAAAGAAATAAAAAAAGATATTTGAGAGGCTAGAAAAAAATAAATAAATATTAATGAAAGAAAAATTTGTTTTATTTACTTACAATTTTCGCGATATGCTCCAATAGTCTTCTCAAAATAGGAACGATCAGAACCAAATGAGAAGTATTGCAGAAAATGTTTGTAATTTTTGAATTGTATGCAAGCTGGCAACAGAGCAACCCAACGGCATCTCCATTTTCTCTCTTCTTTCAACTCTCTCTGTTTTTCTATTTATGATTGTAATTCATTCTAATAAAAGTTATCAAAGAAGCAGGCGGTGTTCTTTTATTTTAGAAGAACTAATAGAAAAGAATCTAAAAGTTAAAGGCAATGCAAAGATACAAATTATGGAACCAAAAAAAGGAGAAGTACATCAAAACGAACAGAAAAACAAGCAAAACGCACAAAAAATGTAAAGTGGTAGATAGAATAATTCCAATTAAATTCATAGTCCAGTTTACTAAATTTTCTTTCTTCAGTGCCACAAAGCACGGCATGAAAACACAATATTGTAAATCATTTCTCATCGCTTCATAATATATAGAAGTCGAGTTGACCCTCAACCAGCTGGTACATATTCCGCAGTAACAAGTCAGTATATCTCTACTAGTCCATCCCAAGATTTCCTCTAAACTCCTCGGAGATTCATAACTTCATTTAACTCCCATAATAAGTATTTATCCGAAACATCATTATATTTACCCTAGTGTTGCCTGTTAGTCGGTTATCAAATTTTATGGTCTTGGCCATTATCTAATGGGAAAATAATATACTTATGATAAAATTCCATAAGTATTACATTAATACAAAAAAGGAATTTAACTTGCATGCCACTGTTACCATTCTGTAAAATTAATGCAGGAAGTTAGTGGACACAGAATAACTGGGCAAAAGAAATTTGATTTTTAGAGCCAATAAATGCGTTTTCAATACTCAAATACATTTATTTTGCATCGGCAATGCATTAGTGGAAAAACACAAAGGAAATAAATTTCAATACAATTTACTTCTCTAATTTTAAATGTTTTTATTCAGAATTGTGCCCTTCTCGGTAACTTGCTTGTTTGTTTATCTGTTTTATTGTATTTATTTACAGTATTTTCTCATCAACATGATCTTAGAGACAAGTTACACTCAGGCAACCCGCACAGTTTACTCTCAATTGATGTTCTCTTTTGCAAAGGTTTATGTCCAAGCATGGTTTATGTCCAAATGCATAAAGTAGTGTAGGTTTTGTGAGGGCAAAACTTGGGAATTTAATAGGGGTTGAGGTGGCTAAAAAGTAAACAACTCCAATAAATAGTATTTGATATAATGTTGTAAAAGCTGAAGAAAAATACCAATCGCGAAATTACTGGGGTACTGTACAACAATATTACTCCATAAAATACTGCCTATGTAGAAACAGCACAACCATTTTTGCCTCTGAAAACACCACTAACAGTTTTCACGTGAGTACACATTTTTCCAACTTTCAAATAAAATTTGACAATTTTGTGTATTCTAAGTATTAAACAGTTCGTTTTATACTTGTACCAAATTGTGACTGTTACAAATTTACTTTTCGCTTTACAACACTGATTTTCACAAGTCAATAATAAAACAAGTTTTCTTTCGTCCAGCTGTTCTAAAAAAATTTTGGCCTCTAAGAAAAGAATAATTTTTTAAATACCGAAAAGAATTAGTAAAGTTAAAGGTAATAGTTAAAAATATATTTTAATAATAGTGATTAACTAGTGGAAAACAATATATATTATAGATTAAAAAAAGGGTGGAGAACAATTTTGTACAAATTAAAAGTTTGTAAAAATAAAATTAAATACCGCAAAGGCAAAAATCAATAAAACTGCAAAATGCGGAATTATTATTTTTCTACTGCCACATGCTAATTTTGATTTGTATGTGTTTATGTGTGCGTACATATTAAATATGGCCAAAAGAAAATAATGCAAAAATTCTTAAATATATCATTATTTTCATTTTCATTATTTACTTCATTTGTTTGCAGTAATTAGGTTGTATTTATTGTTTGGCAAAAAACTAATAAATATTTTGTTAACTTGAAACAACTTAAGCAATTGCAAGTACCTGGTTAAGAATTAAGTCTTAACACAACAGCGGCCAACGTCTCATTGTTGAAGCTGTTACATACAAGTTAAAAAGAATTTTCAACCAACTTTTATTCCGACTACCCACTGAAAAAAAGCCATAAATCGACTTTGTGCATTTCATTGTTATTTCAAAGTACGTCATGTCTATCGCTCCAGTTATTATAGAGGCTACCGCCAAACATACCTCCACGGTAAGTCTAAAAGCTCTCCTTGAAATTGTACACATTTAATAAAATTGTTTGCTCTTGTTACAGCTAATTTTTATGCATGGGCTCGGCGATACTGGGTAAATAGTAAATCTTTATTTAAATTTCTTTACATTTTGTATTGTTCTGTATTATTTTTTGAAGGATTTTGATCAGCACTATCGTTCTTATAAGTTTGACCTTTTTTACACATTGTAAACTAAACAAAAACGTTCCCACTAATTTTTATGATTACCATGAAAACTAAAAACTTAAATGAATTCAAGTGTCTTTCTGTAAATCTGGCGTTGCGGAGTATTGAAAAAGAAAAATGCAGTCATTTCAAGTTCTATATAAAATAATATGGTTGTCTTCGTTTAAAGTTCTTGCAATAAAACTTTGTTTTGCATTATTAAACATTATTTATTAAGACATGGCAAATGTACTCAGTACTGGAAATTTTACGAGATAGAATTTGTTATGCATATGTCATATGGATAGTTTACTTATTTTTAATATTAAGAAAAATGTCTGCAAAATTTGTCAATTATTTAAAATTGTTACATCTTTTATTAACTTTTAGCTATTTGAACTACTATTTTCTTAAAACAAAATATCAGTATACAGACTTGCACTAAACTATAGTTGACAGGACGTTAAGATTTGAAGATGATCCGTTGCTTATGTAGAAAGATATCTATGAAATGCTGGGAAAAGAATTTTAAAATTATAAAATTTTAGTTTCAATTGAATTCTAAATTTAACATAATCTCGTGCTTCAAAACTGATTTTCATTTTGACAAAATTTAATTGCAAACTGTTTATTAAATCGTGTAATTTTAAATAAAGTGACAGCGATTATTCAATTAATCGCATGTACTTACAGATAAAAATATTATTATGAAATTGTTAAAAAACTAAATATTTAATAAAGAATAAAAAAATTGCTCTTTGATAAATTTTTAATACGAATATAAATATTTTCTTTATATTTAGCCATGGCTGGAGCAGTGCTTTGGCGGCCATTAGGCCACCGACCATGAAAGTTGTTTGCCCAACTGCACCAACTCAGCCTGTTACATTAAACGCAGGATTTCGTATGCCTTCATGGTTTGATTTAAAAACTTTAGATATTTCGGGGCCAGAAGATGAAGACGGCATTCATTCGGCATCGCAAAATATACAAACAATGATTAATTCGGAAATTGAGAAAGGTATCCCCTCAAATCGGATTGTAGTGGGAGGATTTTCGCAGGGAGGCGCTTTAGCACTTTATTCAGCGCTTACTTATAACCAGCCTTTGGCCGGTGTAGTGGCTTTATCCTGTTGGTTACCATTGCATAAACAATTTCCTGGCTTAAAAACAAACAGTGACGATATTCCGGTTAGTATAAATTGAATTTAAAGTAACTTTTTTATAGCAAATAATAATTTCAAATATTTTTTTTTAGGTGTTCCAATGTCATGGTGATTTTGATCCTGTGGTTCCTTATAAATTTGGACAACTGAGCGCCAGCTTATTAAAATCGTTCATGAAAAACGTGACCTTTAAAACCTACAACGGCTTGTCACACTCATCATCAGATGAAGAAATGGAAGATATTAAGGTCTGTTTAAATTCTGAGATATTTTGAGTTCTTTAATTAATGATTTTTTTTTTTTTTTGAAATTTAAATTATAATTTCAGGATGCACTGGCCAAATGGGTAAATTAATTTTATGTATTTATTTTTTGTAAATTAATACAGATTTCTTAAATCTAAGAAATATTTTTTTACAAACATATAAAAACAGCCGATAGCATTAAAAATAAAAAATAAGGACTGTTGAAGAAAATAATATTTTTCTGCTACAAATTGAAGCAATTATATTAAAAGTAAATCAGAAATAATTTGAGCCTACAATTTGTAAACTAAAGCGCCATTAAAGAACGCGTTTAAATTGTAGTGATTATTAATATTAAAATTAATAAAAATTAATTATTTATTTAACTAAGTTATTAGTTGCAAGAAACAAAACAATAGCTAACATTTTAAATCAGTATGAAATAACAGAATAACATGTTCATTTTCTTACTCTTTGTGGTATTACAGAACATTTACAACAGCTCGAAATCTAGCAGACTTCAACTGAAAATGTTCTCGAAATCTAGTTTTTTTATACAGATGTATTTTTGTGATAATTTATTTATTTTTCTTTAAAATGATTTACAAATTGGATTTCTATATCGAAATGTCAGAGTATTAAAGAAACTACATTTTGGATAAGCTATTTCAGTCTGGTGTAAATGTATTATTAGATTTTAAAATGAAAATAGCGTTTCTTAAAAGTAAACTTTGGTAATTACATGTTAAATTCATTTATCTGACTTATTGAAATACAAAAAGAAACTAACTAACTAACAACACACGTCCTTTTTAACTCCTTTTTAAAATTATATTGAAATGCAGAACAAGAATATAAATTATATATTAAAAAATTATACTACAAATAAACAATAGTTGAGAAAAAAATAACAGAGATAAATAGAGTATTACAAAAACGAATATTAAATTATCAAACATTATTTTATTTATCACTTATTACTTGGAAAAGCAAACAAAAATATATTTTGGGGCTTTAAAAATTAATTATAAATAAATTACAAAGTGGTAGTTTTGTGCCACTTACAAGGTGATAGTTTTGCGTATGAAGTACATGAGCGGCGTGTTATATTTATGGGTTAATGAAATCTGTTTCTAAGACACGCTAAAAATCTACAGAATAGAGATGGAAAACTATCGAAAGTGTCCCCTTTTAGGCACATTAAATTCTGATTCGTTTTACCATATTTTTTTTGGCACTCCTAAGGTTTGCACGTAATATAATTATGAAAGGACTAAATCGCTAATACCGCTAATCTACTCTAATTGGTTTGTAAAGTAAATGACGTTTTGGAATGCTCAAAAATCACAAAAAATTATTTCAATGAATACAAGGAAGCTATAATATAAATGTAATTAATTGGCGACGGTATCTTCGATTACTGCAGAATATGTGAGAATGAAGAGAAAATTTAAGCCATTGCGTACATACTTTGCCACCGCCTATGCCTCCACGAACGAAAAATGATGTAGTACGCAACTATTTCATTGTTGAGTATATATGGGCACTGTAGGTGGGAAATGAAAAAAAAGTAATATAATTTGAATAAATATCTATGCTTGGAAGAAAATTCATCTTTGGCCGTAAATAACTTTTTTTAATTAGAAGAAAACTCTTTAATTAAAAAAACATCACCATTGATAAATGAAGAAAGGTTCATTAGCATTATTCAGAATGCAATGTCATTGAAATCGATCATTTACATAAATAATTACGTATGCTCATTTATTATATATTATAATTTTTGTATTGTTCTTCATCTCTTCCTATATTTGCAGGCAAACGATAGTAGTAACTTAACAATTAGAAGTTCCTCGGATACGCATTGTTCAAATGTCGTACAGTGTTGTTGTATCTTATAGTTACTGCAGAAATATGACACTAACCATTAAGAAACTCGAAACATTTCACTAAAATTTGAATTGCCTCAATTAATCATAATAGTTAACTATATAAAACTTGATGAACTAGAATTAAAAAAAAAGAGATATTAGAGAATTAAATCGTAACCACATTTCATATAAATTTTAATTCATGTTAATATTTTGATTTTCTTACAACCTTAAAGTGGCCTACGTCATATTCATAATACTGAGTTATCTAACACATTTTCCTCATTACTTAATCATTTTAAATATACCCAATAATTAATAGTTCATATATTAAATATTTGCTAAATATTCTGTTGTTTTATATATACATATTTAGAATTAAATCTTTTGTTATATTTGTAGAATAATAATAAAATGTAAACAGAACTGTACTGAACTAAATGCACATCATATGCAAACAATATTTTCATTAACAAAAACATATTTCACAAAAAGGCATTTTCAAAACTGTAGTGGAATGTTTTGGGTTTAAAGGATTTGCAAAAAAAACAAACAGGAATATCGAATTTTGTACTCTCAATTTCCTACATAACGACAGATGGCGCCGGTGTCAGACCATGTTTGACAGGGTGCTTCAAGATAACGGTTTTAATTTAAAAAGTGTTTAACACTGGTGTAAAAAAGTGACATTTTTGGGCTTTTTCTTCACATTACACAAGTGAAATTGAGCTGGCCTCTGTTTTTTGATTGGCAGTATATATACATAACATATACCCATTTTTTTCTTAGATATTCGTAATCATCATAGTTTTTGCACAATTTTGAGATTACTTGTATACCCACATTCATATACATACGTATAAATATGTATGAATGTATGTGTGATTGTAAGGGGTTGTCACATCCAGTGCCAATGTCGCACCAATCGCTTATATTTCCTTTCGATATCAGAAAAATTTATTTTAATTAACAACTCTTGTTATTATTTTTTGTACTACACAAAAGACATACATATACTTAGATACATACATATATATGTATGTGTGTATGTCTGGACAATCTACAACTGACCAACACGACTTCAGAAGTCTTAAGTTGTTTTGTCCTCGCAACCAGTTCAGTTGTAGGTTTAAAGGTGCAAATTATCATTATGCACAATAGTACTTAACTAAATATACATACATACACACATATGTAAGTCTGCATGGATCATTGCCGGCAAAATTTATTTTTGTATGCATTCATGTACAGTGAACCAATAAACTTTAAGTACACTCAGCACTAATAGGTAAATATTTATTAACGCTTGTGTGTAGTTTTTGTACACTCATAACAGCACGTGTAACCAAAACTATTAAATTATAACAGAAAATTTATGAAAATATAAACAACAATAAATTTTGCAATATCATTAAATCACATAAAAGAGTTTACGGACATTAAAAACATTTTAAAGAAATTAATGTTTTGCATGCACTTTATTTCACAAATTCCTATCTGTAGACATTGAGTCATACTTCTCACCGATCTTACTGTATCACATTCTGTAATTTTACAACATTCTGTTGACAAAGCATTGCCCAGCGGATCCTTAGAAGTGATTTTATGCTTCCGTATCATCTTTTCTAATATATCCCAAATGAGTTGTTTAAAATTATAAAAAAGTCATTCCGAGACCAAATATGACTTAAGTTTTTGCGCCACTATCTTGCTCTCACACCAATTGCAATGTACTTTGCTATATTCTCGACAAGAAAAAGCTTTCTCACACCAGCAGGCGTGCATCCCCGAACCATGCCTTTACAATTTGCATTAAATTTTTTAGGTGCATTGGTTCATTCCCCGTATTTTATTGGCATCGTCCGATCCAGCCATATTATATTTTGATCATCACTAAGTAGAAAATTGCAAGGAAAAGGATCTAGCTTATTCCGGTTCTTTGGCCTACGTTGCTAAGGTTTTGTTGACGAAGAATTGTGGTTGACGTTTGCAATACTTCAAGTCCGTCATATTTTATTTGCTTTTAAAACATAACATTCTTCACGCTTAGAAAGCTCTTTCGTAAATCGCCGAAATTTGTAAATACGATTTAATAATACTTTGTACCCTCGATTGAGTTTTTCCTAAAATATTTCCTACTTCAAGTAAAAATTTATTGTCATTTTGCAACGGCAAAAACGAATTGGAAGTAAAATTTCTTAAAATTCATTTTCTTCTGAAAGCAAAAGTTTAATTTAAATAGATTTAAATATTATTAAGAGTAATATGTTAAATATTATATCAGCTTAAACTTAACTAGTCCACTGTGTCTTTGTGTACTAGAAAATACAACAATTAAAAATAGTGTTATAAAATTATAGTTTTATTTTGGATTATTATAACTTTTAATCATGCAAGAGTGAGTGTAATTAATAAACAATGTTCTTGATTTACATATTGTTTTCTATTGCCTATACATGTATATGTGTAAGTGTTCATGTATGTACATATGAATATCAGCATGCAGTGAGAGGCAAAACTATCATAAAATTAAAAATATGTATGCATATATTTTTATTCATTGTACTACTATATACTATGTATGTAAATGAAAAGCGCTTATTGAAGTTCCTAGTCGAAAAGTATATGCTCCAGATTAAAATATGTAATTTTGGGCCAATAAACTTCATAAGTATGTTTTATATCAAAATGAGCTAAATAAATAAAACATGGTACTTCACCTTTTTCATAAATGGAATATATTATATTCACAAATACACATACCTTATAACATATGAACAATTGCATATGATTCACGTCAAAATACAGAGTACTTTTAAGTGGTTAAAAATTGAACAATTTAGTACTTTCGCCTTTATTGGTAAATTGAATATACATATAAATAGTGCACATATTGCTATTTTTAAGTTCGTAAAAGTAGGGCAATATTAATACTTTGATACTTCTTCTTAATCAATTTGGCATGCATACATATATGTATAAATTTGCATGTACATAATCATAAGCAAGTACTTTGAAACCTTTTTACTTGTGGTACTTTTTCAACTCCCAATTAATTCTTACATGATCTTATAATACTATAGGAAAAACGTATAATGTGTGGAAAACCACTTATCCGCACTGAAGCCTTATACATTCCCAGTTTCCGGATTGAATTTATAATTAGGATAGGCTGACCATATCTACGTACATATATGCGATACAATTTTCGGATATATGTACACATATACGATATTATGCATTATAAAATTTAAAGAGCTTCTGTCAAACAAAAAAGGCACTTAAGAATGCAAATACACTTTAAAAAGACGAAAATATTGAAACTTGTAAACTGTAGGCTTGTTAAAATATAACATTGGAGACCCAACAGTTTTTTAATTTTTTGCTAGGAGAATAGCTTTAAGGGTTTTAAAACTTTCTCTAGAGATTATTCTTCTAAGCCAATTGCTATGGGGCATATATAGCTTTCGCTAACAAGTTTGTGGAAATTTTGTCGTTTGCTGTGTGCTTACAGACACATCCACGTGTAGGCATATAAGTGGACAAATATTTATTGCGTGTTGTGTAAGCATTTTGATAATAATTCATTATATTTTTACACGCCGACTTCACACTTCAGTTTTTGTTACAATGCATACATACTTACAAACATGCATACATATATACATATCAGAGAACTGCTTTGACTTAGTTGTGCATTCTTTAAATAATTTATATACAAATTTGTGGAGAATTTTCTTTTTAATATACGGAAAGTTTCTTTAATATTTTTTAAACTTTGTTCGATGTGCAGCAAAATTGCTGGAAAACGTCAAAGCAAACAACAAGTGCATACATGCAAGTATGCGTTGAACGATGAACAAAGTAACTTTGCAACCACAGAAAGGTATTTACATACATACACACAAATATATATACATACATACATACATACATACATGTATTTCCCTTTAAAATGCGTGGCTAACAAACGACGTGCTAACAAAACCGAACCGCCAGTGCATACATACATATACATACGTATTTGTGCCACTCGGTTTGAATCAAACACTGTTGTAAGCCAATTTAATTGACATTGCGGTTTTCGCCTCAAACACAACTGCAAATACAAGTGTGACATTATTCGTAAACAATACACATAAAAAAATGTTTTCCTTGTAAGCAAATCAGTAAGTCAAATATAACGCTGCAACTGATACTAATCGACATACACATACACGTCTTCAGTTAGTTTCGATTAAGAGCAACAAACGTTGCCACTTCTGCATATTTATATGCATTTTGCAGTTTTCCCAAGCAATGTAGGAGTTTAGAGTATTTTATAAAATAAAATGTTCTCTGACAATTAAAATTAATATTTGTTTTACAAAGCGAATTATTAGGTGGTCGCGATTTGCAGTTCTGTAAAAACACATGTATTTTGTGTGTGTATAATTGGCTATATTGTAAAAAGTTTTTCTTGAGCAGTTTGGAGCCATGCACTATGAAACATAATACAATTTTGACATTTTACTTTGTTAAGAAAATCAGCTATTAAGTTTTAATTGACTTGTTAGGCTTTACTGACAAAGAAAAGTAATTTTAGAAGTTAAAGACAAGCAAAAAAATTTGCTACTAAGAATTGCATAATTTGAACGTGCACCAACTCTTACATACATATATGTAGATATGTATATGGATACATACAAAGTAAATTGTATACTTATATTTGACTTTTAATTTTTTCGGTAATACACGTGGCCGGTCTCTACTAAGAACAATCAAGTTCAAGTTTAAGCGATAATCGTGAACTTTAATACATTTTACTACCTACAGCCTAATATTGATTCCTATCTTATCAACGAAATTTTATTATTCGTAAAATATAAACAGATAACACTAATAAATTTATGGCAACGCTGTTTGTGTACGAACCAGACTGGTCAGGATGGTTGGTTGGTTTGTTTACAATTTTTAATGTTATGTTTTGCTTTAAATTTTTTATGTTTTCCAGTTTTTACACATGTACTTATGTATGTATGCATGTGTGTATACGTATGTATAATTGTTTTTGCCAATAGATACTAATTTTCATACATACATATGTGCATGCATACATGGGAAGGTACGAACGCTTTTATTTATCGGCAAACACTTTGCTGTAGTTACTTTTACAAACAGTCGTTAACGGTACGCGTTTGTGAGTGGAGGTGAAAATTGCTTGTAAGAACAATGTGAAACAGTCTCTATAAATAATAGTTCTATATCTGCACCATACAAACATAATTAAAAAATAATTTCAAATAAACACTAAAATATTTCGGATGTGAATTAAAATCTGTTAAGCTTCTGAGTTTTTGTTTTGTTTGTAGTTAATATACAAAAAAGAATTGTGTTTGAAAGCAATAAGAAGTACTTTAATGATATACATAACTACGTACATATACACAAACATACATACCTAGATTTAACCAAAGTTTTTAACACAGACCCCCTTCTACAATTTTATAAAGGAAATGAAAGAAGGGAAATTTTGTTCAGGTAAGTACATATTGTTAGTTAAATATGTAAGTGGGTATATGCCTTTATATTAAGTATGTATGCATATATGCATATAAATATGTACGTATTTTTTTAAAAGTCATAGGCATCCATTTATACTACAAGTGTCAGTGAGAAGTTCATACAATCATATTCTTACGTTCTTTCGCCGTTGAGATACATATGCATGCATGTACATATACACATACATAGATACTACTTATCTAGCAAACATTCCAAAGTGTAAATACATATGTATGTACATATACGAAAATTATTTATTTATTTTTATTTATGAATATAGTTATAATATGATCAGAAGCACTGGCTTCTGAAGCCATCGGCTATATTTTGTGTGAAATTTTTGTTTCAGATTTTGATATTGAATTTAACGGTATATTTAAAAATTATATTACTACTGTTGTCCGATTTCTGGATTTATATTTAATTTTGGTAGAATTTTATGTATCTTGCTGTTTATCTTTAGATGTTTAATTTAAAACTGAAGAAAAGGAATTTTAAAGAATTTTTTCTTTTGCTCCGGAATGAAATTATATAAGTTTTCTGGTGTTCTACTTTTCTGGAAAAATTGTGAAATTAAACAGGTGCGTTCAAAGACTTAAAAATATATACAACCGGGTAAAATATTAATTCTAAAAAATTATGCCTAATTATGTAAATATTTGCAAAGAAAAAAATTAATAATTAATATAATAATGATAATAATTAATAACAATAATAACACATCGTACTAATTGCTTTCTCATATGCAATGGCCTTAATTACTAGTTTCATATACAGTCTCACTTGATATTTCCATAAAATTAAATGAAATTAAAAGTTATTAGCAGAAATCTGCAATAATTAGTATTAAGTAGTATAAACCACACTGAGAACAATTCCTGCAAGTTTTTTTATGGTTTTATAAATACGCCAGAAACCCATAGTGCAGACAATTTCAAAGTAATGTTTTTTTGTCAAACTCGTAATAGGAAATGTTAAAAAAAAATAGCAACATTTTTTGTTTGAAACATTTTTTGTTTGTTTGTTTTTGTTTTTTGTTTTGTTTGTTAACTTTTTGTTGGCTGGGTAGTCACTTACGCGCTAAAGTTCATTTAAGTTGTGACTTCTTTTCGCATAAATTGTCTTAAAATGTTCTTATAAAATAATAATTTTGCATCCATGTATCCATATTTGATAAATTGTCACCCATATGTAACATACATGGGTGTGTATGTGTGTGTATGTATCCATATATGCATGTGCATATAGCCTTATGCCAGGTATACGCTCATGAATTCTTAAGACAACATGATTTTGTTACTAAATTTTAGATATTTTAAAGAAATGGTTTATCAATTTGTTTCTGCCTCTTCTATTAATTTTTTGTTTTAATGTAAATTTAAAAAAGAGTGATTTTATTTTAATTGGAATGTCTTAATTTTTTTTCATTTCAATAATTATTTTATACAAATAAAAAATCTATTGCAATTAAATGTTTTAAAAAAATTATAGTGTATAATAATATTAATGGCCAATTAATTGCCTTTTTCGGAAATAAAATCTTTTTTTAAACAAGTGTAGTGTGGGTTATATCTGAGTAACTTACATACATACATACATACATACAGGCATATGTAATACAAACGTCTCGTTATTTGAAATCTATGAGTACTAGATGTGTTAGATGTACATATATGCATATAAGTATGTATATGTGTATAGATGTAAAGCTAATGGACTGTAATCAAATTCTGTTAAAAGCAAAGTATAGATGTGTGTATGCATACCGTATTCACGCACATACATATGTAAGGATTCGCCGAGGCGTCCAACCAATAAGTTGCCCGAGCTAAATAGGTCAGTATGTATGTAGGTTTTGAACTCTCCTATCAATTCCTAGTCCTCCTCACCAGTCCACAGCACAACGCATCAGATATGCAGTGCTCTGATCAGCCTATCCTACATCTAACCCACCATATTACTTTTGTACCCCTTGACCTACTTCGGTGCCAGCTTAACTAAACTACATCACCAACTATTTCTTCCCAATGAAGAAGAAGCCTGCTTCGGCCTTTCCGTTAATCAATTACCCATCAGTAAAAATGCTGTTGACGTATCCCGTTCACCCATTCATCCGCTGCGATGGCCGTTTGCAATGGTCCTTCTATAATATGACGCAAAAGCAATATAATTTTGTAACTATTTCAAATTACAAATCGTACAAAGTACGAATACCTCTTCCGCTATTGGTATGGATGCATGTGTGCATGAGTCAGCCGTTTCTTATCGTAAAACGAAATTTCAAGCCTTTTTTTCAAGTCTAGCAATGTTTTCTATGATGATTTATTAACACATTCATGCATCTGCGTAGTATTCGGTACATTCACTATGTCGGAACAAAGGCATTGTTATCAGAGCTTAGAAAACCATTAAACATATTTATAACTATAATAGTTTTTGTTTAGAAAGTTTGATAAATATTCGCTTTGGGATTTTTAAAGGCATTTAGCTTTCTGTGTAGCAAATCAAAAGCAAAATGAAGAGAAATATCTGAATGCCGTATTGGAACATGTATTTCTCGGCCAGTCAGCGTCACCAGCCAAATACAAGTATTTCATAAAATCGATAAAAATTGTATATATTACTAAATGAGTATTTTAAGAAAAAAAATATATCCGCCAGTGTATGCAATTTTTTTTTTGGTTTCCAAAGGTTCGAACCTGCTCAATGCCCAGAAAAAATACAAAGCGCAGTTTGATTTGCACATTTACCAGCGCTGGTACTAGCAGTACTATAACAATTGCAGCATTTGCATCTTAGTGGTGGTATTTCAATTAGCATTCTTTTTCAATTTAATCAATTTATATTTTACTTTGTTTAAAGAAAACACTAAGTCTCTTTTTGTACTTTTTAAAATATTTATAAAGTTCTTCTTTAAAGGCAAATGTGAATAATTTTTTCATTGTATAGTTCGCATTTTGCGCATTTCTTCAAAATTGAATATTTACCTTGCAATTAAGAGAATGTAAAAAAATTGTTGAACTTTTTCTTTATTTCTAAAAAAGGTACTTTAAAAATCGTTTAACTAAATATTTAATCGCTTGTGCTTAAACTTTCGAAAAATGAATTTTATTTTCCATTACAAGCACTATTTTAAAGAAAAGAAAAAACAATTTGTACTTTTATTTAAGTGCCACTGAGAAGAAACCAATCAGTAGCCTAAAGTAATTGGAACAAAGCCGTGCCTTCAAAAAGCCCGCATTAAAAATACGATAAAAAAAATGGAATGTGTCGCAAATAATTTACACATTTTTCGGCCGCACAATTTGTGGTTGGACTTTGATTTACATATATTTTTTGTGACGTAGAAAATATGTAAATTTTATTTTATTTATTGATTTTAGTTCGACTAACTGCAAATGCTTAATTTGCTTAACTTGTTTTTCGAATTTTATGCCCAACGAATAATTATTTGAGTATTTGAGTACACGGCGCGCATTAGAACACACACAACATTTTTCATTGCTCCAAATTATATTTTATAAGACGATTAGAATCTTTAAGAAATATCGCGAATAAAACAAATAAAATATATTTTTCCTTGCCCATGCCGACTGTCTGCATCAAAAAGCATTGCCCGTCTGTCCCCGGTATTTTTGTCGCGCTATATATTGTGAGTAAATCAAAAATTTAACAGAATTTTCTCAAAATTACACAGTATGTGAATTATCTAAATCGGATAACAAGTAAAAGAAATATAGGGAAACCCCTATTTCGTACATTTGTATGTAAAAGAGTAAAACTAAGCCATGCATATCTAGTTTCTGGGAAAGCGCGTTACAAAAGATTCGTTGTTGATGTCAGTTGTGTTTATTGTAACAACGTGATTTATTTAAATGTAAGCGCTTCCCATGGTCACGGCTTATGCATATTACATTGTAATTCCGCTGTTGGAAAAGCCTACACTTTGACGGAGGCAGCTGTGAGTCTTTCAAATGATTAATCAATCAAACGAATTAAAGAATTAAAAAAAGTTTAAAAAGTAATTATTTCTAATAAGTAACATTACAGTTTAAAATTATTTTCTTAATTACCTTTGTGGGTATGTACTGGGCGTATAATATTTAATGTAAAAATAATTCATATTAGACTGTAAGCGAATTAATTATTATATAAAGCTTAATCAATTTTATTTTTCCTTCTATTTTTATTGCAGTTTTAATTACCGCCGGAAAATTTTGAAAATATTTTCAACCGATTTTTTACTTGTAATGAATTATTTCAATGAGCATATAGTATCCGCAGTTGCATAATACAATCACGAAGTTATTAAATAGTTAACTCGGGCGTTACATGCCGCATGTAGTAAATTGAAAAAAAAAAACACCAAAAAAATATATATATATTTTCAATAAACAATAAAAATAATAAAAAACAAACAAATGCAACGTGTTACCAATTAAGCGAAGGCGTGATACATATTAAGAACAAGACGTCCGTTTGAAGTGCAATTTGATATAAACAAGCAACATTTGCTCGGCCACGTTGACAGACAGTAGCCTGTAAATTTCCATCAATCAACATGGAGTTGTCATCGCATACGAAAGAAGCAAAAGATGTCGAGTTCCAAGACGTCTACTACGCCGTCGACATCAGGAAACACATTCGTAAGTGAAAGTATTGTAAACTATTTTTTATATTTTGAGAAAAAAACAAATAAATATGATTATAAATACATTCGCATACTCGTTCATATACACTCACATATGAATAACAAATATAGTAAATATTACAAAATGAACAAATCGCACGTGCTCCAAGAACAGGACTCCAATCCATTTGTATTGCAAGATTTAGATGCAACACAAGACAATCTCGATTTCTCGGCTCCAGTAGCGTTCAAATATTTGACACTTTTTGAAGTTGGATAATGTAATCTTTCTTCTATTAATTAAACTGCGACTACACACACATACATACATATTTCTTCAGGCCTTTCTTCCGCCTGTCTTAAAAACATAATACATCTTCAGAGAATCTACTAATTTTCTTAAAATTAATTTCTAAATTTGTCTATGTATGGTATGTATATGTAGGAGTAGCTGCGCATCACATGTGCCAATTATTTGGTTTTACTTTTCATTATAACTCTCATTCATTTTATGACAATCTTCAGAAAAAATTTAGAAAATTTTTAACTTTTATTCTTAACCACAAATTATTTAAAATATATATTTTTTAAAAAATTCCCAACATTTGGAAATTTCCTACAGCAAAGTATTACCTTTTTTTTATTCATTATAAGGGAAGCTTGCAAGTTATGACAGAGGGCGGCCATTAATATGCAATTAATCGCAAATTAAAAACTTTTATTCTCTTACCTTAATTTATTTATCTTGAGTTGGCTTCGAGTTTAAATTTATTGACATTTAGAGATATAAGTTAACGCCAGTATTCACTCTGCAACAGAGTCGTACGATTACTTTATATGAACATCTGAAGCGAAATCGGTTGAAAGTGATATACTCGTATCTGTTTACCTGCCCGCAAGGCAGCTTCCATTTTATGATAATCTTCTTAAAGACTGGCAAATTATGTAACTTGCCAGGAAATCGATCCGACAGTTGTATTTTTAGTATAGACTAACCTATTCTTCCAGCAAGCATGTCATATTTGAAAAATCGCACGACTGTGTACGATAGTGAATACTGCCATTTGCAAATCAACGAGTAATAGGAAAACAATTCTGCAATAGAAGCTTTCAAATTTGTTTACATTATTTTTGTTTTCTATTTTATGGAGAAACTCTCACTGCGGAAACCAGAAACCAATTTATTATTTTTATTTTTTTTTTGTTTTTGCATATCCGGCAACATGTTGTGGCGAAAATCTTTAACATAAAAAACAAGTTTTTTTTGTCGCATAATTTTTATTCTAAACGAATTTAAATTTATTGCAGTTTCGCTGTTGTAAATGAGCACATCAATATTTCTAACGCAATTGTTTACATATTTCTCTAAGGAAAAAGCATTTAATTGCCATTATAATTTGTTTTTCATGCTGAAATATGCTGACAGCTTGAATGGGACGGACTACTCACGCTTAAAAGTATCTAGATACATTTACAGCAAAATATTATATTATTATGTATTAAAATAGATGTATACATACACATACATACTTAAATTGCCTGTATTTGAATGGCTATTCCTTATAATTCCTTATAAAATTCGTTGTTTGAAAGTCTACTCATAGTTTGGTTTCAGCATCAAAGGAAATGCCGCCATCTTGGCTAGCATTAGCATACAACAAAAATAATAATAAATAAATAATATTCTGTATATTAATTGAATTAAATAATAAACTTCATTAAACGGTTAATATATAACCCTTAAAACCAGCAAACTTAAATACTTTTAATAAATTTAATTTCATTGCAAGTAATTAATCTTTTGTTCTGATATAAAGGGGAATGACTTTTAGGAATATTATGAAAATAATTTATCTCATCGTTAAGATATTTTTATTGCCATTAAAGTACAGAAAATTACATGAAATAATTTTTATGAGATTTGAAGGCACTTGTTTATTGCGAAAACAAGCTACTGAAAGCGTTACATTGGACAGCGCTACCTGCATAACTGCTCTACTTTGTCATTGAAGTGACTCAAACTGACAGCGATAACTGAATTGAAATCATTAAAGATTGTTTCTCCTTCATACAAACGAGAAAAAGTTGTTGACTAAACAACTTGGCGAAGGAAAACTTACGTCCGATTACTCCTTCCGTCCGTCCATTCCTAAATGATATTTGTGTGACACCAAACACAAAAGCAGATTAAAATAGTGAATTCAAGTAAAATAATCGGCTGGCGCGTGTAAAGAAATGCAAATTACGCCCTTTTTGAACCATAGAAATCACCTGCGACTGACTCGGTTAAACCAACACAATACTCGTACGTTGAAGAGAGTGCTTTTTATTCCATTTACTTCGTACTCACGACATGATATTTTTATTTTCGCGATCTATTTAAATGTAAAGTGGAAGGACTTACAAGTATTTTTTTGGCATGATACAAGCCAGACGTATTTTTCATATAGTAGAATCGTTATCAGGTATTGAAAACCATTTACAAACCAATTTTAATAGAAATTTGAATACATATGTGTGTTTCCATAAAAATTTTTTTTTTTTTTTTTGGGTTTTCGCGATCTATTTGCATATTTTTACTTACACTGGAAGTACTTACTAATAATTTTTTGATAGCATAATACAAGCGAGACGTATTTTTCATATAGTAGAATTGTTATCTGGTATTGAAAACCATTTACAAACCAATTTTAATAGAAATTTGAATACATATGTGTGTTTCCATAAAAATTTTTTTTTTTTTTTTTTGGTTTTCGCGATCTATTTGCATATTTTTACTTACACTGGAAGTACTTACTAATATTTTTTTGATAGCATAATACAAGCGAGACCTATTTTTCATATATTGGAGTTGTGCTCTGGTATTAAAAAACCTTTACAAGCTAATTCTAAGAGTAAGTGAAATACATATGGGTGTTTCTATTTAAATATATTTACTTGCACTGGAAGCACTTACTAGTAATTAAGAAACTCAAATGGAAATAAATTTTTTTTTACTGATTGAAGTAAAAGCAACTGCGATCGCATGAAAATTCTCATCTTATGATAATTTTCATAAACTTTTGCTTGTCACTTTCCAATTTTTTCAGCACATATGCCGTATTTGAGAAATCGTATAGCTGTGTAGGAGAGTGTTTAAGGGCCTTTAACCAATTTAGATGGCTGAACAAAAATGTTTTTTAATTCAAGTTTTTAACAAAAAAAAGACAAAGAAAATAAAAAAATTATATTTATTAGGGCGGCCAGTATTGGCTGAAACAATTCTTAAGCGTGAAAATAAAAGTGAAAAGTAAAAATTATTCGCAAAAAAACATTTCAAACACGTATTAAATCCACTCAAATATACACGTGTGCATACATACACCTACATACACCTGCATATCCACATAAATATTTCACACATTTTTTGAAACATAAACATTCATATTTATATAAAAAAATTAATTTCGCAAAATCCAGTTTTAATATCAATAAATATTTAATTAACTGCTGATTTGAACTTTTCAATTTCGGTCTGTTTACATTTGAGTTTACTTACGTTCGAATACAGAGTTCAGTTGAATTTTAGCCAAATCTGTTTTCTACATTAAATAATTAATTCGCGATTGTCTGCTGTTTTACTGACTGGCTTTAACTGCGATTGGGTTAAAAATATTGTAACCGAAAAATCAATTAGACAGATTTAACAGATTGTTAAAGCTGGTCAAGGTCATTTTCATATTAAAATAAGAACTTCCACACAATTATTCGACCATTTCCTGTAAGTCATGTGATCTCAACTCACTTGTGATTTACACATGATCACATAAATAATTTGCCACTGATTTGTTTTGAAAAGCATAAAAGATTTAACTTATCGTTGTGATTTCTAAACACAAGAAAACAGATTTTCTTTTTTTTTTTATTTGGTAACATTTTTTTTGTTTTGAAAACTAGTTATAAGATTACAAGTAAAAGCGCTTTATTGGACTGTGCCGCATCTTATATATCCTTGTCCAAATGTATGTTCGATCTCTGTGTTTCTAATCTACAATTATGCTTCATTAAAATAAACTTTAATTTTGCAATTTTTACTTATAAACGCATAAAATTAAGTCAATTATGGTGACTTTCATTCTTTATAAATTTGAGAAAATTCTCACCAGGTGGGTTTTTCAATTTTTGATTTTAAGCAAACAAAAATAGCATAACAATACTGAAGGCAGTCAGACAGACGGACAAATCTCTTATATAGCAGCAGAATATATATACTATGTAGAGTACCAAACTAATATGGAAGCAATTACCAGCCACATTTTCAAAATAGAAAAAAGGGAAATTTTTTAACATTTCATTAATTTTTTGTAAAAGAATTAATTCATTTACAATGATGAAAAATTGCAAATTTTAAGAAATTATCGAAATGAAAAAATTACATAATTTGAAGAAATTCTCGAGATGAAAAGGCAATTAATTAGTTCAGGTCGTTGAAAACTATAAGGTAGGGGGCTGGGGTGAGGACTACGTACGTACTTTTCAAAAAATAAAATAAAATAGAAAATATTATAAACTAAAGTTTTTTCTTCGTTTATAAATGCTTAATTTATAATATTATGACTTTCCCGCAAATAAGCAAATGTATTTCCCGCTATTTGAGTTGAATGACTGACTCTCTTCCCCTTATTAACGTTAATACTTTATATCGGGTTCACCTGTCGGCCAAGCTTGCTCATAATACCAACAATTTCCTTCATAGAACATAAATTTTTAAACATGTTTCAACTCGAGTTCAAGCGGTGTTGTAGCGAACATGTTGCAAAGACTTGTTTACGTATTTGTATACCAACATTAAAACGAAATGACCCATACAGTTGCATTAAAAACCGAGCAGAACATCTGAATGGTTGTAGCATTTCAAGCTTGATAAGAGTATCTAATTTATGTCAGCTATACAACTTTTTCAACATCATCTAATCGAGTTATCATTGCGTCAATGGTAAAAATATGTATGGTCACAACATCGCGCTTCAAATGGCATGGCTAAGTTTTATAACACCATGGCGCAAACTCAGCCAAGTGGTTTGGCTAAAAACCAGTTTTCTGGTAATAAAGAGTGTGTAAGAGTGTTTGGCAACTAAATAATATTAATAATAATAAAAAAGCTGATGACGATAAACGAGCATTTACCGAAATTATAAATTATGAAATTTGTGTGAAGTTTGTTTAGGGGTATTAAAGAAATGAGGTGTTTTATCAAATTATGAGGAGTTATAGAAAATATATATATTTTTTTTAAAGAAATACGTTGGTATGTGTGTAAAATTGTGAATGCTTTTTATAATAACTTTGGAATTAGGCCTTGGGACTTATTATGGCTGCGAACAACTTTTCAGTACAAGTCTCGAGCGTTATATCGTTACCTTCATGTAAAAAGGTCTTTACTCAATTTATGTATGCCCAACTTAAGTTATTTTTCTTACATATTTCGGGAACCGATTCCATTGGCAGATTATTTATGTACCACAACAAATAAAAATTTCAGAAATACATACAAGAAAGTTCAAACAAAAATATTTATTAGGAATCATCACAATTAGTTAGGGGCATTCTATATGAAAGTAGATGGCTTAGCTGAGATTACGAAAATTTTTAGCGCAATATTAATGCCATGATTTGTTGAATTCTCATTATTCCAGTTCTTGCTTTAAATACATATTTTCCTAGCCTGCTTCGATTCAATATATAATACGCAAAAGTGCTATATTCGACCGTGCCGAATCTTATACACCCTTCTCCAAGAATATGCTCCATTGCTGTTCTTGTGCTCTACTACTAAACTGTACTGAAGTGGTTATACTTTCGTAACTGGCTGTATATTAATGCTAAGCTTTTAATTGCAATATTCTTCGAAACTTGGAATTTTTTCAATTTAGAATTTCTTGCGTTTACTTTATAAATATATATATATATATTATTCCTAATATTCCAGAGCTAATTTCAATTAAAAAAAAGTATTTTTCAAATAGAAAATTACGTAGAAAAATTTATAACATTTAATTAATATTTATAAGTTCATACAAATATTTACTTATAATAGACTATTAAATCCCAATTAAGTTGTAGAATTTCTGCGTTATACGAAATAAGAATTTATTAATATAAATTTGAAATAGATATTGCTTAAGTCGGTTCACACTTCAAAAAACACTACTAATACTTGTCAAAACTCATCTAAAATGGAAATGTGTGCGGGATAGTGTGAAAATAATAAAATTTCTAAAGGTTAAGATTTTTAACTCCAAGTTGCTTGGAATTGAATTAATTACAAATAAAATAATTCGTCTTTTTCAAAAAAAAAAAAAAAAAAAAAAAAAAAATTTTTATCTGATACTTTTGCATATTTACACTGTTGAATTAAAAAAAATTACAATCGATATGCAGAACAAAATTCCTCAAATTCAAAATTCCCTTTTTAGCATAAAAACTAAATGTAGGAAGTGTAGCGATGAAAAAAGCACCAAAGCACTGGAATATTCCATTTTTGACCGGTAAAAGTATTCATATACTTTAGTATTGGGCATATGCTAATGAATGATATAAGTTGTAATTGTATATATGTATATATATATATCAAATATATAATTTATCAAATATTTATCGTACTTATCAAATATATCATATATAAATATATAATTAATCCATAAAGGGAGAAAATAAAAAGGTACTTTCTAGATTTTTCTCCTCTTTAAACAAATTTCCCAATTTTTTCTACTATGCTTTACTTTATTCTGGACCACACAATTTAATCCCAAGCACATAATAGGCTTTCGTGTAGGCTACATGCCTACAATTCGAAACGGAGCCATTTAAGCACTTGCTTTCATTATTTATAATTCGTGAACAAAGAGGGCAAAAAAGGCCGACAGTCAGAGCTAAAACCTAAAGAAAATTGAAAAAAAGCCCAACACATTCACAATACACAACTTGTTATACGCACGTGCAGCTCCACTATGCATTGCTCTCTTATTCTCATTGAAGCTGAAAATAAGCTTAAATTTATTTATATAAAACTAATTGGTAAAAAAAATTTAACATTAAATAAGAAAATGTATTCTGTTGTGTAATTTATTTATTTCTTTTGTAATTATCTTTTTTAAATGCTTTTGTTGTTTATTATTATAAAATATTTAATTAGTAACTTGAGAAGAACAGACATTCTTAGTATATTTATCTATAATTGACCACTGTACATGTATGCATATCTCTACGAATGCCGCTTTATTTATAATTTTAATTAATTCCGGCAATTATTTACATTAATTTTTGAACTTTCAGCACGTTGAACATATTATTGGAATAATTTATTTGCTTAGTATGCCTTCCAAATAGAATACCTAATATAATCGATTTTATAAAATAATTCCTCTCAACCAATTGCTGAAAATGAAGGTATGACATTACAGAAATCGGTTTATTCGTATAATATTTGTATTAAAAATCATATTAAAAACCAGGTTTTCGAGTAGGCCTTGAAATATTTTTATTAAAAAAAGAATAAAATTAAAACCAAAACATAATTTGAATAATCAATTATAGAAACACTAAGTGAATATATTGGTACGATGATTTGCATCATATGTACACTAACGAAATGCGCGGGCTACACGAATACACGACTTCGAATAGCCCGGCTATTATTTTTTTTCACAAACACCCCCTGCAAAGCTTTCGGCTTGTCGGCGGAAAAACACGCAGGATCTGGGCAGGAATCAAACTTAAGACCTCCTGCTTGGTAGGCTGTTCATTATCGAATTGCCTACCGAGGCATACTAAGCTAAAATATTACTTTGAAATAGGCCATCACCGAATATTTCAATTAGGCCACTTTGCAAAATTCGACATTTCCTCGGCTGTACATACAAATGTAAAATATAAATTAATTTTAAAAAATATACTTTCTGCTTTTAAATAAAATAATGTAATGTTCAAATCTTTACTTCAGTTTTTTCATTACGCCGGCAACACTGTTTCTAATCATTGTAGCTTATGAAAATGAAGGTTAGCTTAAATGTCATCCGTAAACAAAAGCGGCAAGAGTTTTTCAGCTGTCATGCCGATACATTTTGTATGGAGCATACCGAAATAACGCAGCGGCAATTGGGGTATCCGGTTTTGACAGCGCGTTTTTTTAGTGAAGTTAGCTGTAGAAGAAAACAGTTATGCACAAAAAACAAGAAATAAATATATTTGAAATTGTTATTATAATATATTTTTATTATAATATATTTTTTGTTTTGTTCTTCCTTGTCAGTTTAGAATATTAACAAAGAAATTATAGAGCTAGTTCATCAGAATCCGTGCTTGTACGACAAAAACCTGTGCTGTTATTCTATGTTTATTTTCGAACAGCAACACTAGTTGTGTTGGTAATGCCGGAAAAGTATGATTCTCATGGCATTTTAATGGTAGACAGCTGCTTACAAAATATATAAGAAGAAAGGAAGCCCGCAAGAAATAAATACCCAGCATTACGTTTAAATATTTGTTACAGTAAAGGGGGTTGTATACACTATGCAGTCAAATAACTTCGGTGGAAAATTTATATGAGAATTGCTTTAAGAATTCAATAGTTTTCGAATAAATGTTGAAATCATCTTTGTATGTTTGCCATATGATAAATAAAATCAACTGAATTATAACTAATGTATTATCTTTCCTCAAAAGAAATTACTTTTAAAAACAATATTCGTGTGCGAAAAGGCGAGTAGCTTATATCTTCGTACAGTGTGAACCAGATCAATGATAATAAAGCTGTATCCGAATATGACAACAGCCTTACCGGAAGCCTATTGAAAATTCGAAATTATTTTCTTGTGAAATTCACAAGCATTCTTTAATCGTATAGGGTGGGGCGTTGCTTTCTAAATATTTTCCATACGAATATATTCCTCGAATATTATTTATTCGCTTTTTCTTGCTCTGGTGCTTACTCACATGAATACGTTTGTAGTGGTGTGCCTTTCGATTTTCAAATTATCATGTGTTCTTTATAACAATTGGAGAAAAAATATTTCCAAAATAATAAGGTCGTAGAACATATGACCCGCTCACCATTCGATACTGGTCCAAGTCACTAAGACTCGTTTTTTAGTGAAGTTGCAGTTTAACATTTTCTATGTGTGTATGGGTTTTATCAATTTTCGAATAAAATGTAGTTGTACTTGCTGGCAGTTAATAATAACGTGTTATTAGAATAACCTGACGATTAATGGCCGTAAAACGATAATGTATGTAATCAATTAGATCAGAGTTTATCAGACAATAATAATATAAATCAAAACGGTTGCATTTTTAATTGCAATTGTGAATGCATGAAAGTGTTTACAATTCTTTGGTAAAGCATTTTTTTATCAATTATACTGATTTTTTGCATTAAGTGATGATATTAAGTTCTCTAAGCAAAATTGTTAATTGTTCCTTTTAAATTAAGTCGCACTGGAGAAATGCTTTTATATGCAGCGTTACTGTTTAACCGATTATTGGCGAAAATGGGAAAGAGGTGAATACTGCTACTTTCTAATGTAATTCAATAATCAATTGCATTTTAACCACGGATGTGGTTTCAACACAATTTATTAACAGGCATGTGCTTAAACCAGTGCCCTACGCAAGAGCTGGAAAAGTCGCTTACAAACCATCGCCACTTCTTCAAACACTATTCGGTGTTGCTACACTACCAACATTTGTTATACGAGAATTACAATTACAACAGAATTAAAGTGGAGTGGAACGTAACGGAAGTAGAAGCATCTGAAGTACTGCATATACTCTTATAGGTTCCTCATCCATTAGAAATTGAAATAAAATACCATACGACATATATTTTATATTCTCTATGATTTCCAAATTTTATATATGACATGTTACATAAAATTTTCTGGAAATATCAGTAAGTAACACAACGTCGACAAATATATCTTGTCAAAAAATGTTTACACAGAGTTAAATTAAGTGTTACATTATTCGTTTGACTGTTTATACTAAGAAAATACGCGGCCTACATATTACGGAATACGATTTGAAGCGAATTTTAATACTCAAATCTAAACATTTTAAAACATACTTGATTTTATTTACAGAAAGATAAAATGCTCACCAAGCCTTTAAAAAAATAATTCAAAAATTAAAAACTAGAATTTTGGCTGAAAAATATTAAAACCAGAGATAGTGCACATTATATTGTTTGCAATTAAAAAAATTATTTTCAGCAAAATATTTTGGGAAATAAGATCTATTTATATACGTCTGATGGATCCAGCCAGACAAAAACATAATATAATATAATATAATATAATATAATATAATTTAATATAATATAATATAATATAATATAATATAATATAATATAATATAATATAATATAATATAATATAATATAATATAATATAATATAATATAATATAATATAATATAATATAATATAATATAATATAAT
Source organism: Ormia ochracea (assembly GCA_963402855.1). NCBI lineage: Eukaryota > Metazoa > Arthropoda > Insecta > Diptera > Tachinidae > Ormia > Ormia ochracea. The sequence continues at coordinate 56,686,852 of OY727106.1, read as the reverse complement.
ATAATATAATATAATATAATATAATATAATATAATATAATATAATATAATATAATATAATATAATATAATATAATATAATATAATATAATATAATATAATATAATATAATATAATATAATATAATATAATATAATATAATATAATATAATATAATATAATATAATATAATATAATATAATATAATATAATATAATATAATATAATATAATATAATATAATATAATATAATATAATATAATATAATATAATATAATATAATATAATATAATATAATATAATATAATATAATATAATATAATATAATATAATATAATATAATATAATATAATATAATATAATATAATATAATATAATATAATATAATATAATATAATATAATATAATATAATATAATATAATATAATATAATATAATATAATATAATATAATATAATATAATATAATATAATATAATATAATATAATATAATATAATATAATATAATATAATATAATATAATATAATATAATATAATATAATATAATATAATATAATATAATATAATATAATATAATATAATATAATATAATATAATATAATATAATATAATATAATATAATATAATATAATATAATATAATATAATATAATATAATATAATATAATATAATATAATATAATATAATATAATATAATATAATATAATATAATATAATATAATATAATATAATATAATATAATATAATATAATATAATATAATATAATATAATATAATATAATATAATATAATATAATATGATATAATATAATATAATATAATATAACTGTTTGTTAACTGTTTGCATTCTACATGGCTGGTGCTACTGTGCAATAGTGACATGTTTTCATTAGAATCTTTTGTGCAGCACTTTCTTATTTCATATTTACATATTTATTTCAAAGTTTGTATTTCAGTTCAATGTCAATGTTCAGTATTTATGATTTTATTTACTCGTACAACTTAAATGATATTTATGCAAATAGCCAGAGGTATTTATTTAAAACATATTTTAATTATAACAGAAGATATTGGAAAAAAATATTTTATACTTCGTGTTGGTAAAAGAAATATTACAGATGATTTTTTAGTAAACCTTTTTTGACAACTGAGTTACGTCAGCTGGTAACAGTGTGCCTAATTTTGCAATGCATGCAGCTGCTACACTGTTGGCTTTCGAAATTAAAAGTTCAAGAACCTTTTGAAATTTATTAATAAAAATGGTCAAAACACTTGTAACGCAATTACGATATTGCGTTACTGTGCTCAAGCTCGCGCCATGCTAATATAATCTAATCTAAATTATATTACCAACAAATATCATAAATAAAATTTTAAATTGGCTATGATTATAATCTAAGCATATATTTATGTGCATAATCGTATATACATACATAAATATTTATAAGCATGCTAAATTTCAGGAAATAATTATCACATGAAATAATTGTATAAACAATTTTTTGTAAATTACTTATTTTTGTGTTTTTATATGCATGTCGAGGGTTCAAAGTACATTTTCCATGTATAAAACAAATATTTAACCAAAGATTAGTGGTTAATGACTCCGCCTTCCACCGTAAAAGCTAACGAAGGAAATATAAAGGATGAATGAAATCTGCACAATGTGGATATAAATATCTGCAAACATATATTTGTAAATATGAAGACATATATATGTATGTACTGTCTAGTGTAAATAGTAAACATTTCAACAAAGACTATTTATAAATGGATACGGTGTATCTTTTAATATAAGAAGCCACTGGGAAATATTTTAACAGATTCCATTGTTTTAATTCCTTATTGTGTAAGAAAAATAAACATGTAACTTATCCGCGCAAGAGTCATTACAATTAAGGCCAAATGACAAAGGAATGGAATCGTTATGATTTTAACAAAGATAAAACACAGCAATTATAAAACAGAGCAGTATAATCCGTATTGTGTATATAGATGTATGTACACGCATACTTCTTTTAATCTTTTACTAAGGTAAAAATTATGTACAGTAAAAGCTCTTTGTAAGGAGCTAACAAAGGTGTACAATAAAAAAAAATATGAAAACAGAAATAGTCATTCATACAATTTTTTCTAGTTGTGAAAACAACTGAGAATGCCGGTATTGTTGGAACAATTTCCTAACATTTGCGAGTGTTTACCTATACATACATACATACATATATTCATATGTACATATGTATATATCTAGATACATGCGGGATTTAGAATTTGCTATGCATGCTACAGACTATTCTGTATTTTGACAAACAAATTTGCAGATAGTGTGGTGCAACACGTCCACATTAGTACCCACATTGATATATTTAAATATACTTTAAAAGAAAAATGTTTTTATATATGTACATATATTAGTTTTTTCTTTAGGGTTTGTGCCTTGAATGTTCAATTAAATAATTATTTTTATATTATTATGCCGAATATTAGGAACACCTTCGCTGCTCTTCTTCAGGAAAAATTTACTTTAAAAGGCTAATAGCCTTATTTAAACAAATTGTATATGTGTGTGTGTATGTATGCACATGAGTACAAGTTGACAAAATATAAGCTGAAAACCTGACTTTTTTTGGATTAATTATTTCTATTTTTTATTGATCACTGAACGTTTTTTTAAGGGTCATGCTGAGAACGCTTTTAATTAGATTTCCCAATTTAAAAGCTTAAAAACTATTTGGTTAAATAATAAACTAATGAAATTTTACTTAACAATTGTTTCTAAACCTTATTTAATTCTTTTTGTATGGCAATGAAATAACAAAAACAATTTTTTCATTCACTGCTGTTGCTCTGTATATACGAATGTGTACATGCATACTAAAATTATTTTTATTTGCATTTACATGCATACATACATACGCAAATCCATACATATATACATACATATGTATATTAACAAAAACAAACGATGCACAAAAACTGAATGCATAATCTTAAGCATCTATATGCATGCCCATATATACATACATATGTACATATAAACATCAAAACTGTCTGTATTTAATAAAGTGAATAAAATTACAGACACTGAACAGAAACAACTTAATTTTAAGCAAGTTAGTAGCAGATCAATGAACTTCACATTTTAAAACAATAAGAGATGAATAAATGTAAATTCGATTGCATGTATGGATGTATGGATGTGTTTTCACGTGCATAAGTAAGTGCAGTCAAAGAAGCAGGTAAAAGTGGTCTGCCAGAACTGTATAAGCTTACACTCCGCGACGCTTGAATTTGAACAACCCTTTGACAAGTATAACAATTTTAAAACTTGTTAACTTTCAATGTCAAATATTTCAAATGAAATATTTTACTAGAAGGTGAGTCGTGCACAATATAAGGCTTTGATTTTCATAGACTTTGTTTAAAGTAGACTGCATACATAACTAGAAGAAATTGAAAATTTCTTATGTGTTCTGCATACGAAACCAATTTTTTTTGGTATTCCCTAAGAGGAATTCGCATATAGAGTTTTACTCATTCTTGACATTATTGAAAAAAAACATATAATTAAATAATTGTCAAATTTTTCGTATTTTGGTCTAAGTATTTTAGTACGGTATTCAAGAAAAATTATTTTTTAAAAATAAGGCCAACTTTTTTCACCATTCGTTGCAATTCGGTAAAATATTCGAAAGTTGCTAAATCGAGCAATTTATAGAAAATCAAAAAACCATTTATTACATTTTAAAAATTTCTCTTTCTTAGAAACAATTTGGCTTACGGAACAGAACACTTCATTTTTGGAAAGCAATTTCAGACCAATTATTCGAAATGGATAATTATATAATGGATATTTCAACATCATCAAATAGATTCACAAGCTGCGAAATGGATTTTTTTATTTGATTAACAAAATTTCGATTTCATTAAAATCTCATACTCAAAAGCCTCAATTTCAATTTCTTAAAACACAGCAAATAAATTGAATGTGAAAATATTTTGTTTCAAAGTTCACTTTATCAATTTAGGAATATATTCGCTTCTCCAAGATATGTGAATGTTAATTAAGGATTTTGGTTTTATGTTATGAAATCAATATACTACATGGTGTGTTCACACTTGCATACTTTTATATTGTATAGATCTGTGCATAAATATACATATGTATATTATCACATACATATATTATTAACACACACACATATATTTATGTAGTTTTAAAATTCGGTAAAATAACCATAAATAGGAAAATAAATATGAAAATTTACCCAGAAGTATGCTATAAAAAATGTTCTATTTTCAATTATTTGATTTTATTTTATTTTATAATAGAAAACGTTTGCATTATGCGTGCTAAGTGTTGTTTATTAATTGCAACAGCTTTATTTAAAAACGTTTTTACGCCAATGTGCAACACTTGTAAAAATGAGTGCGCGCCAACTTGTCTGGCTCTGTTAATAAATAATCGTATTTACAGCTATCTCAATATGTTTCGTTGATGTGTAAATGCAAATCATGCAGCACATCCATCTGCACACATATGTAGCGTGTGCCCACAATGTAAATATTTTGGTTATGTTTACATACAGCCATACACACATGCAAACATGATTTCATATGTATGCACGTTTCACATTTTATTTCGTAACCAATTGTTGATGTTTGCAATATATTTTGTTTTTGTTTGTAGAGATCTTAGCCATTTTTAAACACTACAAATAAAGTTACCAGATGTCGGCAATCAAAATTCTTATTATTTATTTATGAATTATTATGTGGGAATTTGTATGGTAAATATGTAGGAGTATGTGTGTATGTAAAACAATAATTTTAATCAGGTGTTTAGAAAATATGGAAAAAGAAAAAAAGTTTTAAAAAAAAGCCTTGTATGTGTGCTGAAGGTACAGTCGCTGTTATCCTTGCTTGAATTTCTCCTTATCACTCGGTACTCTACTTTTATATATTATATATATATATTATATCTTGCAAATTTAGCTCAATGGTGTCGAGGTGGGAAGACGTAAAACTAACCGTTCGACGAATATTTATAACTGCAAAGCTTCAGTTACTAAGCTTTGGTATGAATATCAGCCTGACCTCCTTCCCGCCATTTTTTATTGGAGTTTTCGTGTGCAATCGTATACGTTAGAAGAGTTTATAAGTTTTTAGATTTCAAAATTTATTTTGTTTATTAATTAAAATATAATTAATATATTTTAATATTAATACATTACAGTTAAAGTTATTGGGCAAAGGAAAATTCTTAAAGGCGTAAGTGGCAGTTTTCGTAACGGGCATTTATCGGCCATTATGGGACCGTCTGGTGCTGGCAAAAGCAGTCTTTTGAATGCAATATCAGGATATTGGTAACTTTTTGTTTCGAAATCTTTAAAACTAAAATTAAACAAAAATTAAAAAATCGTTCCATTTTTTACACTACAACATTAGCACGTCCAACGTTTCCGGTCTCATAAAAATTGATCGTAAAAGTTCTTGCTACATTACGCAAGAAGATCATCATCAAACGCTACTTTCAGTCGAAGAACTTATGCATCTGTCCTGTGATTTAAAACTCAAAAAAGCGCGTCACAATAAAGATAAATTAATTGAAGATATTTTAAAAAACCTCAACTTAAATCATAGACGTAACGTTAAGGCCAACAAATTGAGCGGTGGCGAAAAGAAACGCTTATCTATAGCTCTCGAGTTAGTAGCGAATCCAAAAATATTTTTTTTAGACGAGCCTACCAGTGGTTTGGATGAAGTTACCGCACTGCAATGTATACGTCTGCTGAGTTCATTAGCCAAACAGGGTCACACGGTGGTGTGCACAATACATCAGCCATCTGCAACGGTCTTTAATTATTTCGACAGTGTTTATGTTTTGGCTCAGGGGAAATGTGTGTATCAGGGACCGCCGACAGCGTTAGTGCCCTTTCTAAGGCATGCCCAAAAGGAGTGTCCAAAACATTACAGTCCTTCAGATTATAGTAAGTAGATTTCTTATTACATTTTTCTTTCAATCATTGTCCTTCGTTGCAAACACTTCACACGCACATACACATATATATCTTAACTTTGAACTAACTAACTAACTTCATATAAGCGGTTTTTTTCTGTATGTCGTGTTTTGGATTTTAATCAATTTATTTCATTTCCTGAGCATGTTAAATTGTTAATGGATTATCGAAAATATATATTAACAAACTATATAAAACTATAATTATAAAATGAGCAAATGGTGGCTAATTCCATATAATACTTAACTCTTTGTCACGTTCGTCATAATCTATAATTATGTAAAGTACACAAATTATATATATTTTTTTTGACTCTAGTCTAGAACAAAATTATCTCCACATTTAGTAAAAAAGTAATGTAAAATATAAAAAATAGGAAAGATTATGATTGGAGAAAATGGTTAACTTTACTGAAAAGATGCCAACAGGTCGCGTGAGTGAGTGTAACCATCCATTAAGTTGCTTTTAAGTTCTTAATAAATTTCCTTGTAGATGAGAGGATAGAAAGTTTCTAGTGGTACTGTTTTCCTCTTTTCTTTTAAGAAAATTTTTGAAAGATATATATTCCATATTTTCGTGTTTTTTTCTAAGATTTTAAAATATATTTTTAATTTTTTCTCAGTTATTGAACTGTGTGATTTCGAGGATCCCGATATGATCAAATGCTTAACCAATCTCACTGACAATGGCAAGCTAATATGTACTGTGCAGCATGATGGAAACAAATTTGATAAACACACAAATTCGGATTCTCAAACGCTTGCATTTCGTCATGCAGTCACAACTTTCTTTGCAGATTATAATCCAGCTGCGGGCCTCACTCCTCTTTTCACAAAACCCTCCAATGGGGTTCTAAACTGTTCTCTACTATTCGATCAATCAAAAGCATTTCTAAGGAACTTGGCCAAAAGCAATGAACGTACGTCGGGACTTCGGCAGTTCTGTGTATTAACGCGTGTAATGTTCTTACGAATCCTGAGAGCACGCATACCCATAGCGATACAATTAATACACCACATTATGGTGGGACTATTTTTTGGTGAGTTCGGGACACTGTGAATCTTCAAAAGTTAATTGTATATTTTTATGTCTTGGGACAGGTTTGATATTCTATAATCTTGGCAATCAAGGCTCCCATATGTTTGGCCACCTCAAGTTTTGTATCAGCACCATAATGATGATTGCCTACACTCAAATGACGATACCGGTGCTGACCTGTAAGTAGAAGGGCAAGAAATAAGAATTCTTGTTCTAGCATTTTCATTATTTTTTTTCTTTTTTTTTAAGATCCCAGTGAAGTTAAAATTGTTAAAAAGGAAACTTTCAATAAGTGGTATTCCTTAACGCCGTATTATATGGCTCTGACCATAAGTCGTTTACCGTTGCAGGTAGTTAAAAAGCTTTTATCTCGTTTTGAATACACATGGGCATTTGCACACAACATTAGTCCCGTTCTTTGTAAGCTTTCATTAAAGGATTCTTTTTTAAATTTTAAAATTTTATTTATCCAGTAAAAATAGTACGGAAAAATCTAGTTTAAAAAAGGACTTTTTTTGAAATGCCCATAAACTTTTTTATATATAATTTAAAATTTGTTTACTTATTTGCTTTTTCTTTAGATTTTATACAACGTCCTTTATTTAGCCATAATTTATTGGATGACTGGCTTTCCACCTCAATGGTGGCGATTTTCTTTATTCGTGGCGGTTGGCCTAATGACATCACTTGTAGCTGAAGGTTTGGGTCTATCCATTGGAGCCATTTTTAGTATAACGGTGAGAAATTGTTACACAAAATCATGTCACACACATACAGAAATGTTTGTAAAAATGCTTAATAGCTTTGAAATTGGTGTTTTGTAAAGGTTCCATAATTTAGATAGCTTTGTGAAGCTTTTCCACATAGCTTTTGCTACGGAATACTTTTCGTAATGGGCACTCTGCATTCCTAAAAACCACATCTATCATTAGGGTGTTATCAGTGAAAGTATTTTATTATATGTCGCGTAGACGAAAAAGAATAAAGAAAATAAATATTTAAAACAATTTAATTATAATTTTATAGCAGTGTTGCCAATAAAGTTTTTTTAAGCTACTTCTTGTTTTCCTTTTCCAGAATGGTTCTGTGGTGGGGCCCATGGTAATTGCCGCATTCATGGGTCTGGCTATTTATGGCTTCGATTTTGCTTCCCAAATTCCCGACATCATGAATTTCTCAATGAAAATCAGTTTTATGCGCGATGGTGTAGTAGCTTTGGTCTTAACAATATTCGGTTTTGGTCGTGAAACTTTGGATTGCGATGATATATACTGTCATTTTAGTGACCCACGGGTTCTATTGAAATTTTTGAATTTCGAAAAAGTCACCATAGAACAACAGTTCTCATATTTATTATTTCTGCTCCTACTTTTCCGCTCATTATTGTATATAGCTTTAAAAATACGCTGCAAGACATAAGAAATGCCAAATACAACTTTTAATATTTATTTTTGTACAACATTTAAAAATATATAAAAATTAAATCAAATGAGAAGTAGCCAAGTTTAATATTATAGATTTAAGCAAAACATTTCGTTTGTGGGTAAAACATCTTAGAACTTGATTTCCTAACTTATTTACTTAAACTTATTTTTTTTTTGCAAATGTGTATATATGTTGGCTTTTTTATATGATGTATTTCTTACTTTCATAAAAATGTAACATTAATTGTTAAAACCGATGATAATTTTAATTATTTTTTCTATAGTAGAATTAAGGCTGTCTAACGGCCAAGAAAACAGAGAGAAAGAAACCGTACCTTTTATAACTTAAATATGCTCATAAATATTTTTTAATTGTCGATTGTTCTTTTTTTTATACATACTATGTACAAATGAATATGTATATCATATTTTTATGTACTTACCTATGTGCTTGCACTTACAATGTCTTGCCAAAAGATTTTTAAAACTTTTTTATTCGCCAATCCTCATAGAATAAAGTGTTTTATTTTATCGAGTGTAGAATTCCTTAACAAATTTTAGCCGCGATGAAATATCAAAAACAAAAAGAATTGTTTTATAAATACGTAAATAGATTTTAAACTTTGTTCAATTTACATATATACAATTTAATGAAAACTTTTAAGCCTAAAAATAATACATTTCCAAAATTTTGTAATCATATTATATGTAATAATTTTAAAAACTAAAGGTGATAATGTTGATAGCAATTTTCTAAATAAAATAGTTTTGTATACTTAAAAAACCCAGAGAATTATAATTAAATGTAAATTAAACTGATAAAATAAAATAGTTTTTATTTCTTTGCGATTTGTTTTGTTTTAATATAATAACAATAGCCTTTAAACTGGCCACTGTTATATTTATTAAAAACAATAGTCCAATTTTGTTCTACACAGTTATAATAGTGATATTATTGAACTAAGTTTTCGTAATAATCCTCTTTAGCAAAATTCTCGCAATGTTCATTTTAGGGCGAGGAGAGCCAGTCAGTACTTCGCAGCACCGTTTTCTTTTACATGAATAATTAAAATTTTTTTATTAGCATATACAGCCCAATTCTAAATATTTCTCGGGAATTTTTTTTTATCCCTATCACTTATTCCCGGGAAAGAAATCCCCTCATTCTAATCTGCCCGGGAACAAGAAAAAAGGGTGGGGGGAAATCAGCGTCAGCTGTTTTTGTTTTGACATTTTATTTTGTGCAAACGCTGGTTTACAAATAAAAAAAATTATTTGTTTTTATTAAAAATAATTGCTTTGAAGTTGTGTTTCACTGCTTGTGTTAAAAAAAATGTTTATTGTAACTTTTCGCATCCTTGCTAAAGCCATTCATGATGAGGAGCAAGAAAAAGCAGTCAGCCAAAGGGTTGAAAGGAGAAATATGCGCGATGCTTCTAATCCATTGGATTTACCACAGTCTTTGTAAGTACAATTTAAGCTGGTTTATTTTAGAGCACTAGAAAACACTTTAGAATTTAGTTTACTAAAAACAATATATAAATTTACATACAAAAAAATTTTTGTAACAAAACCATTTTCTGCTTGTCTGCAGGAAACATGCAGGGTCTGCGCGGGAATCAAACCTAAGACCTCCTGCTTAGTTTCGATTTTATTGTAGATGTTCAAAATCTTAAAAACTTCATATTACTTGATGAACTCTTAAGAACTCAAAATTTAAAAGAGTATACAGATTTCATGTTATCTAATCGCGATTACGCTAATCGACAATAATTCAGGGATTTCACACAATCCAAATCGGATTTGCAAACCAAAATTGGTTTCATTTCGTGTAATGAAAACTCCTATTGCTTTCGTCAAGCCGAATTAAGGCTCAACTATAATGGGCATATGCTACCAGAAATCAGCTTTTGCAACCGTGCGAATGCATATAAAACGTATGGGATAAACTATAATGTGCATAAGCAAACTTTTCCTTAAGTTTTATCAGCTGACATTTGCTTAAGGACAGTGCGAAAGGGGTCGTACATTCCGTATGGAATCAGCTGTTTTGGTTTTTGATGTAGAGTAAAAGAGATATTTGTTTCCTTTGCGTTTATTTGTTTCCTTTATCTTTGTAAAATTAGTTTTATTCTTATTTCTCAAAAAAATGGAAAAGGAGGGCGAGCTAAGTTTTGTTCTAAATTTGATTGAAGTAATAGAAAATAAAAAATTTCTCTATGATAAAAGAGATTCGTTTTATTTTAATAAATCGGGAAAGGAGAAGGCATGGAAGGAGGTAGGGGAAAAATGGACTAAAAGTGGTAAGTATATATTTGTTTAAAGTTTTTGTTTGTGTTTTTGTTATTTTAAATTAATTTCAATTATAGGAACGGACTGCAAACACAAGTGGAAGTTGCTGCGAGAACGTCTTTGCAAGTAGGTGAAAAAGATGGACCTTCAGAAAGTGGCATGTGCCACAGGGAAGAGTGTAATATATATAAATCAAAAGTTATAAGTCACAGTAAGGCAATCAATTATTGGGAGAAAATTCAGAATGCTGCCATTCGCTGGAGGTGGAAGAGGCTGCGTAAGTACACATTTGTAGCCTAAAGCGGCAGGCTAATAGATTCTCCGCTACGTTTTTTATTTAAGGAATCTTACTACAATTATAACTAAAGGTATGTTGTAGCCTTGCATCGTTATATGTCCCCTCAATGTTTTTCCATGTGGATTTTTGTTTCCTATTTGCAACTAAAACAAAAAAGTACAAATATTTTAATAAAACATCCATAATTATTGATTATTTTTAGCTCAAAATTGATTTTTAATAAAATTTATATAATGCATATATTTTCCAATATTCCTCATTATCACGAAGAGATTCACATTTGAACACAATAAGGAAATAAAACATTACAAAATATTTAATTGTATTTATAATATGGTTACTACAAATATTTATTGCAATTGCGCGCAACCCTTGAGCTGAATTTGCAAGATGAAGATGATATAGAAGAACGATGCCGAGAATACAAGAAATGTGTAACACTATGAACTTAAAAAGACCCGGCAAACGCGTAAATAACATTCTTGGTTCTGCTATAAGTGAGTTATGAAGAAGCAAGCAATTATTTATATTTTTCCTAATGATGTTCCACAATAGAGCTGGGAAATATTGAAAAAATAAATACAATATATAAATTTTTATTAAAAAAAAAACATTGAGGTGAAAATAATTTGAATTCAAGTTGGCAAAAGTAAACACTAGCAGCAATTTCACACATAATTTTTTTTTAAATACAATTCAAATAGATTTGAATTATTTACGAATACGGCAGTAAATATTGTGGTTAATAAAATATAATTTAATGTTTGCAAATATTAAAGAGCAACAAAAAAATAAACATTGATGCAAATTTTTTTCACTTTACAATATATACCTTACACTTAGCTTATGCAGAGTCTGAAAAAAATTCACCGGAGGTACTTGGCCATGTTTATTTCCAATAACCAAATCAATAATATTGATTTCTCCGTCTAATTCCAGTAAGATTGAAATCTATAACAGCAGATATTTCCAAATTTGAATTTAATTTGTTCAACCTAAATTAAATGGCTTTGAACCGATTTGTAGACTCTACCTGCCCTAATATATGACATAAGGAATTAGTGTACTACTTTAGTTACAAATGAAAAGTTCCTATTATCAGAGATTTGTTTCGCAGTTCAATTACAAAATATAAAAATCTTCGGACAAGACCTCTTGTATAACTTTTTGCGCCCAATAATCTTTTAAAAATCATAGCTTTTACAATAAGCTTCTCTGCCAATAAAGCTGGTTCTGCTAATCTTAAATACTTTTATTAAAGAAAATATTAAAATATAGAGAAGAACCGCTATTATAAATGTGTGCCAAAAGTAATAAATAGATCTTCAGTTTATTTAAAAATAATTGCATTTTTACAAAATTATTTTTACAAATAAATTACATAAGATATAAAAAAAAATTCATGTACATTTTCTTTACGTAAATAATTAAAATTACACAAAATTATTTTTTATTCATGCTGCTAAGTTTTTCTTTGCGTTTTTTAACGTGTTTTTTTACTTTAACCTTACGCTTTTCGGCTTGAGCTTCTTTAACGGCCTTTTTGCGTGCTTTTTTCGTTTCGGGTGATTCATTACGTGGACGCGAAGAATTCTTAAAGTGAGATGTTGTCCCATCATCCTCCTCTGAAGAGCTGTAATCTTCCTCGAGCACTTCATTTTCAACAGCTTCTTTATTTCCTTTTAGCGTCATATTTAATTGTTTTAGGTCCCCAGACAAACCATCTACTTCACTCCCTTCCTCAGTTTTTTGTAAGAGTATTGCCGGCTTCTCTTGGACTTCTAATTGATCATTTAGGCCAGTAATTTTTCCATAAATCAAATTGGATTTTTGACCTTTTTTCACCTTTTCAACATCTCTTTCAAAATAGGGTACCTCATCAAGTCTCTTGGGTATGAAAGTATTTTGCCAGACCCCTTCATCTATTTTATCTTGAGCTGATGTATCTTCAAAAGAACGACCTTCTATTTCTTTGGACATTTTTTCCAAACAACTTTCCATATTTTCGTCCGTAATCGTTTGGTCTGTTATAAAATCAAACAATTCTCTAATGGTCATTGTGGCAACAGCTTTTTTACGAAAAAACTCAGAAATATTAATGCAATCTTTGCGTAAAAAGTCAAATGCACGAGGATGATCATGCTCAACGGATTGCGAAACATCTATTATAACAAGTTGACCATCTTGCACTAAGATATTAAATTCTGAAAGATCTGCATGCACTAAACGACATTTATTGTACATTTTCCACATTAAAATTACACAATCACGATAAAATTGTCTAGCTTTCGAAGTCGTGAGCTCTGTATCTTTCAATTTAGGAGAAGCCCAACCATTTTGGCCACAAAATCTCATTACCAGTACATGAGAGCGCAGTACAATTGGTTCAGGAACCGGCAATCCCTCTTTAAACATTCTTAAGTAATTACGCATTTCCTTTTCAGCCCATGTACGTACCATTTTACGAGGGTTAGATTTACAATAACCATGTCGGAACCTGAATTCTCCACTAACATATTTATCACGATCCTTAAAAACCAATATTGAAGTTTTATAAATTTTGATAGCAAATTCATCTTCTGAATACCGGCCCACAGCGTGATAAACATTGGCCTCTTTGCCGGTGGAAATACAACCATTAATTTCTTGTATCAAACCATTGTTAAGAAATTTATGCAAAATCATTTTGGTTCGGTTATCTATAACCTGTTCAGCAGTAGCTCTATCATGTTTGTCACGTATTTTCACTTTATTATCCTTTTTACAATCAAATGAAATCAACCTATTGGCAGCTTGGGCCGGCATATTTGCACTGGGATCATATTTCTCTATATTTACGCGGGCCGAATAACGACTAAATAGTTTTTCATTGGGTTGATAGCTGCTTAAACGTTGCGAGGTGTGATTACCGCCTCTGGCCGTTGGGGCATTGTCATTTAAATATATCTCGTTGTTTTGTTTTTGGTATCCATTATATTTTTCATCATAATCATATTTGTCCTCATAATAGTGGTCATCGTAATCATCATCTTCCTTACATTCTTCATAGTCAGTAGTCCAATTTGCTTCGCCATTCTCTCTGTAGTCATTTAAAATCTTCACTCTCAAGTCATCTTTTTCAACCAACTTATCATCTAAATCACGAAACATTATATGATCTGAAGTTATTTTTTTAAACCCATTTACTAAATTTTCCTAAAAATGTAAATTTTTAGAAAAATCTATAGAAAAAAAGTTGGCCCTTAATAATCACATACCTTGTACGGTATTGGAGATTCTATGTCTTCCTCAGCGTCACTAAACTGGTGTATGTCGCCCATATTTTATGTGCCGGAATGTGATAATACCGCAATTACAGTACTTTACGCTTTAAATTGCAATTTGATATAGACTACCAATTCTAAGATATTTATAATTTCTTAGCACGTTTTACTGTTATTGTTGCGAACACGGGGTAAACAGTGCAATCACATTCACAGGGTAACCCATTTATAAAATTTCTAAAGACCAGATGGCTATGAACTTGGCAGCATTTCACAATGCAGTGATGGATACAGCATATTTGAAAAAGAGCAATACTCGATATTATTTTTGCATGGTACGTATTAAAAGGTACTTAATGCTCGTGTATTCAATACAATGTGACAGCATAAGAATTGTTTGTTAAATTTTTAGTGTTTTTTTTTGGTATGTCATAAAGAACGTGCAAGTGAATTCAGAAACAGTAAAAAGTATGCTACCACTCAATGTAAATGTATATACATATTTTTTTACGTATTTGTTATTAATATGGACATAAAAAAATTATTTCGGTCCCAGTATCACTTGTTTTGAATCACCCTGTTGTAGTTAGTACCAAATTCTTTTGTTAATGCTTCCATCTTCGCCAATTGTGCATTTGTCTTATTTCACATTGTTTCAAATATAATATCAACACGGATTGATGTAATTTTATTCTGCTTTCACATGTGAACGATTTTTTTCACGGACAGCATATTCTTATTGAATTATCCGGTTTATAATTTTGTGATGTAAACTTGGAGAGTCTAGAGCTAAAATATAATACATGTCTTTGCTGGTGTTAAATAAATTGCGTCATTTTTCACCTAGATTCCATTATTTAAATTGGATAAGAATAGTACAATATCAAGCATTTGCCAGCGCAGCAGCGGTAGGAACAGAAAACACAAAAATAAAATTTCAAGTAAGTGGTGAAATTACACAGAGTTCTTTTTCATTTGCAAAAGCAAGCAACCGCTATTACAGTGCCCAGGCTTCTGTTAAGTGGGGCAGTAATAAAACTAAGAGGAACATTAGACTGCAACTGAAAGGCATGACCACCCCAGCAATGGAAGAGAAATTAGCTCCATTGAGAGCTTTGGTTTTGGAGCAGGGTAATTTGGTACGTGAATTAAAAGCGAATGGAGCATCTGAAATAGACATTAAGAGAGCAGTGGCGGAATTAAAATTGCGTAAAAAGGTTTTAGAAGATAAGGAATTGGAATTGACCCCTAATGTTGTTAACTTCGATAGATCAAAAATGGAAGACTTGTTAAAACGTAGATTTTTTTATGATCAAAGTTTTGCCATTTATGGCGGTATTACTGGTCAATATGATTTTGGCCCTATGGGATGTGCCCTTAAATCTAACATTTTATCTCTATGGAGACAATTTTTCAGCTTGGAAGAACAAATGTTGGAAGTAGATTGTTCAATTCTAACACCCGAGCCAGTATTGAAGGCCTCCGGTCATGTAGATCGTTTCGCCGATTTGATGGTGAAGGATACAAAAACTGGTGAATGCTTCCGTCTAGATCATTTAATAAAAAATGCTTTGGAAAAACTAGCGAAAGAGAAAAATGCCACTTCCGAACTTAAAGCTGAATGTGAAGATATTGTTATAAAATTAGATGGCATGAATAAACAAGAAATGGCAAATATATTGGAAAAATTTAAAATTAAATCTCCTTTAACTGGCAACGATTTAACGGAACCCATTGAATTTAATCTGATGTTTTCAACACAAATTGGACCTACTGGTTTAGTAAAGGGGTTTCTTCGCCCTGAAACTGCACAGGGTATTTTTGTTAATTTCAAGCGATTATTAGAATTCAATCAAGGAAAACTTCCTTTTGCTGTAGCTCAAATAGGAAATTCATTTCGCAATGAAATATCGCCTCGTTCCGGGTTAATTCGTGTAAGAGAGTTCACGATGGCAGAAATTGAACATTTCTGTGATCCCTCTCAAAAGGACCATCCCAAATTCGAATTTGTTGCTAATACTGTGATGACGCTCTACTCAGCCTGCAATCAAATGGATGGCAAATCAGCTCAAAAATTAGCCATCGGAGATGCTGTTAAAAATGGCTTAGTGGCTAATGAAACCTTAGGCTACTACATGGCTAGAATCCATCAATTTTTGTTAACTATTGGTATTAAATCCGAATGTTTGCGTTTCCGTCAACATATGGGTAATGAAATGGCCCACTATGCATGCGACTGTTGGGATGCTGAGTGTTTAACCAGCTACGGATGGGTTGAATGCGTTGGATGCGCTGATCGCTCAGCATATGATTTAAGTCAACATATGCAGGCTACTGGCGTGCGGTTAGTGGCTGAAAAACGTTTGCCTGCTCCTAAAACACTGGAAGTTTCTGAAATTGTGCCCAATAAGCAAACATTTGGCAAAACATTTAAAAAGGATGCTAAAGCTATCTCCGACGCTCTAGCCAAACTTTCTTTCGATGATGTGAGGTCTGTTGAGCAACAACTAAATGATGATAATGAATATACTCTTAAAGTTTCGGATGGTTCCTCATTTAAGCTTACAGCGGATACCATTTCCTTTAAACATGCAACAAAAACTGTGCACGTAGAAGAAATTGTACCAAGTGTTGTTGAGCCCTCTTTTGGAATAGGCCGCATAATGTATGCTTTATTGGAACAAAATTTCCAGTGCCGTGATGGTGATGAACAGCGCTGTTACTTTACCTTACCTTCGGTAATAGCTCCTTTGAAATGCTCCATATTGCCTTTATCCAATAACGCCGAATTCCAACCCTTTACACGGCAACTTTCGCAAGCGCTTACTAAAGCTGAGCTTTCACATAAAGTGGATGATTCCAGTAGTTCCATTGGACGACGTTATGCTCGTACTGATGAAATTGCTATACCTTATGGTATAACAATTGATTTCGATACCCTTCAAGAACCGCACACAGTTACTTTAAGAGATCGCGACAGCATGAAGCAGGTGCGTGTAGATGCTCATGAAGTCGTTAATATAGTTAAAGACTTATCGATTGGCAAACTTCAGTGGGCTGAAGTTGTAGATAAATACCCTTTGTTTGAACAACAAGAAGCTTCAAAATAAATACTTTTTTTAATTGTTTAAATTAAAAAAAAAAATTAATTTGCTTCAATCCAGCATTTACATTTATAAACAATAAAAATTGTTTGTCATACGTACATATTTATAAATGGCTTAAAAAAATAGTTTTTATTGACTTGCATAAATTCGAGTATAAATATGGGGATACAAATTTATTTAATAAATTAATGGGGTAATTATGTGGTAAATTAATTTAATTTTTAAAATGTATAGCACATCTCGCAATTAAATATTCACTCTTGCTTGTACTTTCACTAAACTAACATAATAAATTGTAAGCAAATTAGTATTTTGAAGCCAATTTGCGGAATTTTTTTTACTTCAAGTTCCTTTACGAAATTGGTCGGTTTTAGCAATATATAAAAAGGTTTCATGAGCCATCCCAATTGAAACTTCTTTTTGCGATCATCAAAATTGACTATCTATCAAATCCAATTTATGATTTATTGGAAAAGGGATTTTTTAAAGGACAAAACATCACTGTTCTGGATTTTTGAATTTTTGTACTTCACACACTGCATTAATTAAGAAAAATAAAATTATATAATAAGTAATCATAATTGAATAGAAATTGAAAATCCACATTAAATTTGAATTGCAATTGATAATGAGCGATCCTACTGCCAATTAAGCGATTTTCATGTTTTTAATACTTTTTAGTACTTGAAACAGGTGGCAACACACTTGACTAAAGAAACATGTGCAAACTGACAGCAGAGGTGGTGTGGTGCTCAGATATTTTGTACTGCTTAGTTCATTTAAATGTTTTTGCAAGAAGGTTTTTAAAGTACGCGCAAACTAATAAATAATATAACAATTATTGTCAATTAAACATATAGAGTAAGAAAAATAAAAACACTTGACAACAAGCATTAAAATATCAAAGAACTAAAAAAATAAAATACAAGCAACGTAAAAGAAAGAACAACAAAACGTAGAAACAAAGCAGGAAAATTCAATAATTTCTAGACAAGCCAAAAAAATGCTTATGCCAACGTTCTAGAAATAATAAAAGTTAAAAAAGAAACTAGTAATTAAATTCCTAAAGTGAAAAAATATTAAGTTTTTTTTTTCATATTAATTGTTTCCAAAAAGATAGTCAAGTCGGCATCGAGTATACACGCACACATATATTGGTAAACCGCGTGTTTTTTACTGCTTGCGACTGTTCTTCCCTGTTTTATCAATAACCCGCCAAGCGAGCTGTTTCTTGTTTTTATTATTACTAATTTGTTGAAACGTTTGCAAAATTTGTAAGAAAAAAAAGTTGGCAAAAACGAAAAGCTATTAAGTTATATATAAGTGTAAAGTTATTAATTCTTTGGTTGTAATAATAAGTTAAAAGTTTTAAGAAAATGAAATACATTTTGGTAAGCGGTGGTGTGATAAGTGGTGTCGGCAAAGGTGTTATTGCATCCTCATTTGGTACACTGTTGAAGTCATGTGGCTTGGATGTTACTTCTATTAAAATCGATCCCTACATTAATATAGATGCCGGTACATTTTCACCTTACGAACATGGTAAGTTTTTGCATCATCAAATTTGTATTTTAATATAGTTTGTATATTTTTCTCAAGCAAAAAGGCCCTAAATGCTTTTTATTAGTAGCAAAAGAAAATCTGTGCAAAAAAAATTAGTTAATGGCAATGGCATATAAGTATGTACCGGTGTGTGCACGTGCACCAACCATGTGCATAGTTTACGCACCCTCCCACAAAATGTTTTTTTAAGAATGTGTGCGATAAAAAAGTATAATAAAGAAACCACCTTATTTACCGATTTGAATTGAAGTATGTAAAACGTATAAGAAGATACACACAACTATTCATATAAATTGTTAGATTGCATACAGTGAAATAATTTTATTCCAATTTTATATACAATATTATAGGCGAATAAGATCAGAATGTTATATTATCCAATCAGAATGTAATATTATTACTTCTTATTCATTGAAGGGAAATACATATATAAACAGAAAATAGAGTCAATGCTTACACGGACTCTTTGAACAGCTTAAACTTTTTCTAATATTTTATTTGTAAGATTTATGAATAAAAACTTTGTTTTTTACATATAAAATTCACTAAAACTCATTAACTAGTATTCAGTAGAATATACATTTTTTACTTATTAGTAATTTGAAATTTATATGTGTTGTGCTAAGTAGATCCGCTGAGCATTTCACATACGAGAGTAGATACGAGTGAATGCATTCAAACACACACATATGCACATACACACAGTACTAATAAAATTCTGTTTACTTTTTTATTATTTTAATTTTGGATATTATAAAAATATGAAAATATAAAAAGTGAGTGTTTGAGATGATAAATAAGTAGAGCTAAATATCCTTTTAAAAAATATCGCATGCGATACTTTTTTATGTAAATGATAAGATATATATAAAATATATAGGAGCAGTACTTCTGAACTCATTTATTTGTATTTGCAATTTATGATAATTTTTTGGTTTTTATTACACGTGTTTCTATATATATTGCACAATAATGATACTTACTACACTGTATGCATGAATAAATACTATACACACAAGGGTGTGTGCATAAACACACTACCGTTAAAAGTGTGTTATCACTCGCATAGAAAAATGAATGAGTGGAAGGTGAACCCATTGATCTACTCGCATGCATACGTTTATCTGCTACTTATTTTTCTTTTAATTTTTTTTGTAAATATAAAACATGCATAAGCTTGTGAATATATACATATGTATGCATATATAATTACAAATATACATTTATTTATTTTCTTTTGCATACCTGTTATTTTACTTCCTTTTTCCGTCGTAAACATTTACTTTGTGTATTAAGCGACAAGTTCGTTTTTTTTGAATAGTTCTTGAATTATTTGTTTATATGAAAGAGAAGTAAATAAAAATAAATTTGTGGAATAAATTCATACAAGAGAAATTCATGAGAACTGATTTCTAATCTTTTAAAAATTCAACATTGCAAATTTTTCATGCGTATAAATAAAGCTGTAAGAAAATATTCTTTAGCCAATAATAGCAATAATTCTAAGGGTCATTGCTACAATTTGGTAGTAAAGGAGTTACCTTCAGTAAAAGTGAGTAATAACTTGGCAATTAAAATTTTGTTTTCATTACTAAAAGTTTTTTCCACCATTACAATATTGTCATTGAAATTAATCATTTAGTCCATATGTGGTTAGAGCTAAATATTTTAATAGTGGAGTCCCATCTCCTTCAGGCTTGTTTAATTTGTTGCAGCAATAAATTCCTATTTGAGTTTTTTTTTTGAAAATGTTTTACTTTGACTATTCAAGTCGTCAATCTTATTTACTTGGCTTTTATTTAAAAAAAAATCTTTGTTTTCTCTATTCGATTCAATTATGATAGCAGGATCAAATTTCTGTAAATAAATATTATATAAGAGTATTATGTGACCGTTTAAACAAATAATGAATTGGAATATTTCAAAAGCTCATCAGTACTTAGCGGAAGAAGCTTGTGCTTACCATTTAATTTTTCTATTATGGATTTTTAAAAAAATTTACGAATTCGGGGAGGCTACAATTTTTAAAAATAGGTTTGTTAAGAAACTTAGAACATAATCAGTTACAAAGTGCTATAATGCTGTAGAGTGCTTTTTTAAGCAAGTCTTTTTATTAAAAATTGTTCGATTTTCATTTTATACCAAAATTTCTTAGAGAAACATGAGTAGATTGTATAGACATTCTCCAAATATTATGGAACACTCACAGCTTATTCCATTCCTTCTAATGACGTATAGTATAACATTTACAGCTAGAACTGCCCTAATATTTCCCATCCAGATGCTTGTGATTTGTTATTCAATGGGGTTTTGTAAATTGACGTAATTTATTAAACATCCAATTTTTTAATTTTAAAAACTTTTTTTATTTCGTTGTTTTAAATTAATTTAAACTAGTTTGTCAGAAAGTATTTTTGAATGAAAACTTTTTAATATAAATTGTTCTGAAGAACATATCGTCGGCTTGAAACGACACCTTATAGTGTACTGTTTTTATAAATTGTGTTGAAGTTCAGTACAACTTCCATTATAAATTAATTGCAGACCAAAAGTAATTAAAACACGTACACCTATTTATTCG
This sequence comes from Ormia ochracea, assembly GCA_963402855.1. Taxonomy (NCBI): domain Eukaryota; kingdom Metazoa; phylum Arthropoda; class Insecta; order Diptera; family Tachinidae; genus Ormia; species Ormia ochracea. The sequence goes on along the minus strand of OY727106.1, from coordinate 56,665,288 downwards.
ATTGCTTTATTACATTTTCATAAAAAATTATTTAATTTTAAAAATATTAGCTATTAAAATTACATCTTGGTTTAGTTTTTTTAATTTTATGTTATACTTAATTTTATTTTTTTTTAATTCTTACCACTTAATGAAGTATAGTGGGGTGGAAAGCGAGGGTTGTTCTCAAATCTGTTACATTTTGTCGAAAGCTTTTTTTTTATTTTTTTTAAATTATAAAATTTTATTATAATAAAGGGAACTATAAAAATGATTTTTATCAGCCCAGCCAGAGTTGCCAAAACTGAAATTATATTCCCAGCCGCTAAATGGAAACGTAAATATAACTTGTCGAGAGTAGGTTGCTGTAATATTCCTCTATTATGGCAAATATCCGTTTATAAAATATGTGTGTAGTTCCTTGTATTGCAAATCTCATATAATAAATCTTATAATAATTATATTGGACTTTGGGTCAGTCCGGCATTTTACCGGATTTAGTTCAAAATCATATGCCACACTACTTTCACATAAATTTTGTTGACAAAACTTCAATTATGTAATATTGTTTGAACAATTTTTAAACGTCGTAATTAACTAAAAATAAAACATTCATATACATATATACATATTTATATATTCATATAAAAATAAATCCTTATAAAAATTTCAAGAATTATAAAAACATTTAGCGGAAATATTCAAATAAATAAAAATATACTGAAACTCACTAAACGAAAAGAAATAATAAAAGGCATTTTCGTTTTTCTATTTTCTGTCATTATTTGCAATTATATTTATTGTTTATCTTTTTGTTAACTGTTCGTAAATACGAGTACAACGTACTAAACCAAATAAGATTTTAAAATTTTTTTTGGTAATATGCTACAAGTACATTTGTATGTTTTCCTTTAATTTCTTATTTGTGTGTGACGTAAATTGTTCTGTGGGAATTCTTTTCAATTTGTTATCAACAAGTGTTGGTCTTCTCATTGCGCGAATTTTGTTAACATTGAACATATAAATTATTTTCTATATGAAAACACAAACAGTGTGATCTCGAAAAAATTAACGCGGCAAAAAGTAGTCGGTCTGTAGGAAAGATAAATATGAGCTCGCGTCAGCAGTTACGCTAATCAGAGAGATGGCTGTGTTAATATAGGTACGATAATCGCCAAAAAATTGTTGCCCGGCTAAAAAAAAGTATAATTCTTGTCACCTGCATTGAAAAAATTAATATGTATTCCATTCCTGCGCTCCCAAATGACCAATAGTGACTTTAAACTTAAGAGGTGCAATCAATTTCGCCTTTTCTTTTCCATTTTTTCTATTTGTACTTCTAATCGATTCATATTCAGAAAACTTTAATGAAGCAAACGCTTTTTAATGAAATAAACATTTTAAAATTTCTAATAATATTAATTCCCAATTTCGCCCCATATACCAATGTTTGGGCTATTTATTTTTAATAAAATAAAACTTTAAAAATCTTAAATAATATTAATTCGCAATTTAGAACTATCATTCGCCTCATATACCAATGTTTGGGCTATTTATCTAGAGTTTATTGTAAATTTTTTTTTATTTTGTTATTGTTCCCTTTTTTCTTTCTATTTAATTTTTTAGAATACACAAAATTCATATTTTGGGTTGATTTTGTGTTTTATTTTGCATCTGCTTATTTTTAGCAATTTAAATCAATCATAAATAAGAGGGAATGATTGAGGAATGTTCGGTTTAGTTGATCTGCTGGGATCTCATATTCGCTGAAGAATGTTTTAATGATTTTATTTTACTCTTCTGCGCTTTATATTTTTATACATTTAATTTGAGGGACATGAGTTTCTTGAGCCACTTCATGCAACATGGAAAAAATAAAACTGACTATGCAACAAAATATATCATAAATGTACTAAATGTAACTGGCATTATTGGCCTGTATGCACCTAGATTCCGGCTTCATGAAATAAATACCATTTAATTCACATTGACGCCTTATGTGGTGCTGGAGCTTTGAACTTTTTTGTGCAAATAATACAATTTATAAAATATCTAACTAGTTTTGTTTTGTTTTGTTTTATAAATGCTCATGTCCAGAAAATAAAACCTGAAGTACTGAACTATGTTGTATTGAAGGATAATTTTTTTTGAATACAATATTATATTTGAAACCCAAATTCATATGTACGTTTGAGAAGTGCTAAAGACGTGAGGATTTATTTTTTTAGTGGCTAAAAAAATAATGGCAATACTGTCAAAGGGGAAGCAATGAAATGGGCCATGCCACGCATTCTTATCATTTGGGACTTATATCGGAGCTTAATTCTAACCTTTTGTTTTAAGTTAATCAGATTCCATTAACTGGATCCCGTACGGTATTTTGAACTTCTGCTTTTACAGCTTTACTATTTGGGTATTTTTTGTCCGGAAATAGGAATGCAAAGAAGAAGGGGGTTATATCTTATTTTAGGTAAAGTTTATGAATTTCATCACAATTTATGTTTTTCTAATTAATTAAAATAAAATGTTAAAAATATTTTTTTAAGAAAAAGGAATTAAGAATTATTGCTTTGAAACAATGCAGGCCTCTAAACTTTTCTACACGTTATAGCATGTCGGCTATTTTTCGATGAATTGTTAATTTTTAATATAAAACCCATTCCTAAAATGAGTAGGCAGTTCTAAAATTGTTGCTTAAATGTTATTTGTTTGGGATTTTGTAAAATTTTTGGATGCCATTGCAAATTTCCGTTTTCTGAGGAAAATTGCATAATTTGCTGATTGGCCACCAGAGATTACGCGGTGAATGGTCGGTAAGTATTTCTCTCATAAATATGGTGCTTCATTTAATTTCTAATTTAAATAAAAAACTATATGTTTTGATATATATTTCCTCTTTCATTTATATATTAATTTGGTACTTTGATTTCCAAATACGGTGCTTATTTTGAATTTCCCAAACTCAACACCAATTTCTCACTCGTTGTAAGACTGCTAAAATTGACGCTATTTTGACACATTTTAAAAAGTTATGTGTGTTTAGATCAGTAAGCTCAATGCCAAATTACAAACGGAAGGCAAATTTTAGTTAACAAATTTACTTATTTGCCTTACGAGTGCAGTGCTTAATTTAGAATTGTGCTTGCAACATCAGTGGCCCAGTGGCCGCAAGCTAGATTGCAATCATCAGACAGTTTAAATTGTTTTCAGCAATTTTTATTTGTGAAGTGTTATTAGAAATCGTTGTTGCCAGTGGAAACATTTTGACATAATGTCAAGTAAATAAGCAGCAGGCAGCAGGCAGCAGGCAACAGCCATCGACCTGGTTTGCTTGCCTGCCGAACACTCCAATATTGCTGCTCGCTTCTTTCGATAGTTGATTACGAATTTTTATTATAACAATTGCTTTTTATGCTACAACATGTGGTCGTCGTCGCCCAATCCAATGACGTTTTTTCATTTTGTTTTTGGCATCCGAGTAGAGTCAAGCGTAGCAGATATTCTCTACACGAAAGGAAGTAAAATGGTGCGTCATCATCATTATCATATACCATGTATGTCACATGCACACACATGCATATATGTATGTATGTATGTTGATGCACATGTAGCAAGCTATTCATTTGTGAAGAGCATGTGTTGCAGTTAGAGCTTTTCAACAACGGAATTAAGCCATCCAAATGTTGTATAGGAGTGCAAGAAAGTAATCGTATGTACATTTGTTGGATATTATGGAATAGAGCTCTCCAGCCGCCATGTATGCGCACCAGACGGTAATGTCGCCATATTTTCATGAAGCGTCTGTGTGCGTGTGTATGGCGTACTTCTCGTTAAATGACGTTTGAGTTGTTTGCTGGTTATTAGTTTTGCTTTGGCGAAAGGCTAGCAGTATTGAATACGCGTTTTGTTTTATGACTCTTGTTTTAAATAAATATTTTGTTGCTGTTTTATAGCGCTCTGCTCCATGTGTGTTGCGCTGTTATTGAAGCTTGTCTGAGTGACTGTTTGCTTGGTTGATTGCAGTTGTATGTGCATTAGCAAATTCATCATGCTTGTGTTTTAATTCTCCACACACCCATTATTTATCCATCCGTCCTTCTATTCATCCATCCATCCATCCAACTAAGCAACCAACCATTTTGTACTTCTGTTCAAGTAATCTGCAGTTCAGTCATTTTAACGACCCTCCAACGACCAGACCAACCGCCATTAAGTGAGTCACACAATTACAAAACAAACAAGAATATTGAATAAAATACATACAACAGAACAACACAAATTTATTATTTGCCAGTCGAGAAGAAGAATATACAAATGAAAAAAAAAATCCAAATCGTCGTTGTTTGTATTTCCACACTTCAGTTACTATTTCGTTGTCGTTATTCCATTTAGTTCTTTTCTGCTTAATTTTTAGCTCGCTACAGAGCATCATCATCATCGCCATCGACTTTAACAGGAACACCAGCAAAAACAACGACTGCTTTGAATTCTGCTTTGGTAGCCAGCAGGCGGCAATTTGACTCTCTTGTTTCATGTTGCTTTTTCGTCTAATTTTTTTTTTTTTTTTAATTTTATAGGACTTTAAATTTACAAGCTGATGCGTATTAAGTTAAACTAAATAGAAGATGCAGTACGAATATCTTCTTTTCTTGTGCACAGGCAAATGCTTGTTTCGGAACACTCTTTGAATTATAAAAAAGCCTCATTTAGAAGAACAATGTTTTGTGAAGTGATGTTGGCGGTAGGATTGAAGTCTATCTAGTGTAGCTTTACGTGTTCTCTCATGAAATTTCGGGGAGGAGACACCGATTTGTGGTGATTTTGGTATTGATTCGGGGTAGGATTCGAGCCATACCGCGAGTGCAGCGGCATAAAATTTAATTCTTCCTGTTCATAGGTCATGCATAGTCTTCTAAACGTAATATTGCAAAGCTTAAATTGTCCTGCTGAACTTTTCCCCCATTAACCTTTCTCTTTTCTTCAACTCTCTCTTTTCGTCGTCTTTGATACTGATCGTTAAATAAGTTGCTGCATACATGCAAAAATACAGCTTGCAAAAGTAAAACGAGCGAGCGTTGGTAAACGCATTAGCAAGAATTATTAAGTTTCCACATGCTTCGTTCATGATTTTGTTGCCTGTAGTTTACTTTGTAGTACCCTTGAATCATATTAATAACATCAGTCAGTCAATCAGCCAGCCAGCTAGCATGCCAGTAATAACAACGCCATCACCACCACCACCACCATCACCACTACCATCGTCATCTTCAGCAGCAGCGGCATAAAACACACTGATGTAGCAAAACTCTCGGAGCTGTAAAGCTAAATAGCATGTTGTGTTTGTGAGGGGTGAGCGACATGTGTGATTGTTGGAAAAAACGTCTGTACGTGTCTTGATTGCTTTCTTTTTGCTCATGTACTATATACGCAACTGACGGATTGAAGGAGAGACAGACTGACTAACTGAGGTTTTGTCTCGCAGGCTACTCTTGCTTCCATCCCCTACACACTCTAAGTAAAAGTCTATAACAATGTTTTTCAATTCAGCTTCTACTTCAATATGAACTTCATCATCTCTCTACTCATTATCTTTTTCTTCAACAGACAGAACAATAATAACAAAAACTATGGCAACAAATATTTAACCGATAATGTTTCCTTCCTTTGGTTCTTGCTTGAAGTCAAAAAGAAAACAGCAACCGTCACAAACAACATGTGATTCTGCTCGTTCTCTTTGTCGATGATTTCTTTATTTTTTTTTTCCTTTTTTATATTTCTGTGGCAGTGTGTGTGTCCCGTAATTTTAAACGTAATATCTTGTCATGGTGGCATGTGATGTGAAGTGAATTCTCTTATAGATTTCATTGTAGTGAAAAATAGGCCTTCCTTCGAAGCAAAATGGAGGAATTATTACATGATTTTTGTGGAACTCTGCTGATAAGAAAGCTCTATCAAAGAAATCTATCTACTCCGCTTTAAATTCTTCTGGGAATTAAATTTTATGTATATAATGTTTTTGTTTCCCGCAGGTATTGTATTTCATGGAACTTTACAGATCCTTAAACGAGGGCAAGATTTTACATTCAAAATTAGTCATGAGGCAAGCATCGCAGTAAAGCAGGAGTTGATATAGTCCTAAAATTTTTATCTATGCTATGCACTGTAAAAATGGCTCTTTTCTGCAGTCACATTGAAAATATTCGGAAAAGATTATTGAAGGCTTCTTCCGTAGGCGAATGAATAATGCGCATAGCTTTGCAGGTTAAGTATGTTTAAAAAAAAAAGGTGTAAAGATAAGAAATTCTTCTATTATTGCAACTTTCATGCTTTCCTCAATTTTTAATGTGACCATATTATCTAAAGTCTTTCTTCCTTATTTTTTTAAGATCAGTGTTGCCAAAAAGTTAAAAAGCTGTACTCAAAAGCATTAGAAATGCACAACATTAAACACAAAAAGTTGAATCTTCTACATTTTTTTACAGGAATGCAGGGTGCTTGCAACTTTGTTTTTCATAGTTTGGCCAAATTTTTAAAAATATTTCCTTTTTTGGAAATGATTATTCGTGAAAAAATTGTCATCAAATATTCGAAAAACGTCAAAATGGCAACATATAAACTGGATTTAATTAATTCAATTTAAGTAATCAGTAAAAAAATGCTCTGGTACTGAAGCGCTCTGTTAAAGATAATATTTTTTTAGAAGGAATTTTTAACAAAGAACCACTGTGTGGATGGCATGACAAACGTTCTTCTTTTAATGTTAATTGTTTGCTTTGGAGTTTTTTCCCATTTTTTTTTTTTTTTATCAAAAATGTAAAAAATAATATTTTGGTTATATTTTCTTTTATTTATCACCCGATTTCGGCAATTTTCACAGGCAGAAAGTGTGCAAATATTTTAAAAAGATGAGTTTTTAAATTTTGGATTTGAAGCAAAGGAAGTTTCAAACGAAATGGCAAACTTACACATACTTACAGGTATATACCTATCCCTCTCTCCTTTTTGTATAGAGAAATTTAAAAAAAAAATTTTACCGGTGAGCTTTAGTGAAATTGCCTTTACTTGCTGCAAGTTTATCACAAATTTATGTAATATTAAAGGTGATATGATATTCGTCTGTACTATATTTATTAAAATGTTTATGCATGTAAAACAGTTTGTTTAGCTTTTTAATCTTTATTACAAATGTTGAGTTTTCTTTACATTACTAGCAGTTAAAAAGTTTATTGTAAGGAAAACTCATGCTCTTGCCAACAAATGTAGAGCTGTACGTATGTATCAACATGTGTGTGCAAAAATATACATATGTATGTGTGTACAGATATTCATAGGTATGTACTTGCATGCACAGAAGTTAATCTTTCTGAACATTTCTTTTAAAAATTGCGTTTAGGTTTGTAAATGAGCAAGCAGCTTAACGTTTTTGCACCTTCTCTTCCTTTTACATAAATGTGTGCTGGTGTACGTGGGGTTTAGAATTGCGGATCGCTTTTTGTCGTTATTCTGTGTGGCGAGATTAAATTTATATTACAAATATACTCATGCAGACAGTGCATACATATCCACATTCATATTATTTTCAAACGTCATCATCCTACTATTTGACTTGTTTGCTTGCAATATTTCTTCATGTGCTGAAGCGTTCCAGCAGTATTTTTCTGTATTTAGTTAGCTATTGCAATATGTATGCTTGTATTTATGTATGGATGGGTGTTAGCATGCTCGGTTTGCTTGTTTTCTGAATTGACGAGCCATATTTAGATGACTGGCTTAAAAAGAAAACTGGCAAGAAACGTTTATTGTTTTGAAAGAGGAGCTTGCTAGCGCTCGCTCTCCTCTTTCAGCTCCACTAAAGCGTGTATTTCTTACATGACAGCCTATGGCTTGTTCATGTGTGTGTGTGTTTGCATTTGCGGTCGCCTTTCCTGCTGTTGTGTGCTTAAAATGCTGATGGGTCTGATTCTAGTTGTTGCTGTCGTTCTTTTGTAATTTTATTGACTTCGTTTTCCTTTAGCTTGTGTCTTGTTTTTTTTTTTTGCTGTTTATTTTGAATGACTGCTGTTGTTGTCGCTGCTGTCTGTTTAATATTGTTGACGATTTAACAGACTGACTCTCAGTTTGTTTGCCAATACGTCTGTATGTCTGATTGTCTGCTTGTCTTGTCAGCATTTGTAGTTGGGAACTTTTGCTTGTGTCTCAAATGTCCCTGGAATTTGCTTCATTTCATGCTTATTGACACTGCTTCCAAACTATTTCATTTTTTTCTTTTCTTCCTCACCATTTGGCTGTTTGCATGTTTGCTTTCCAGTACGCTACGTTGCGAAGCATTTTAATGTGTTTTAGGTGTTTCAATTGTAAGTTATGTATTTTTCGTGTATGGGTAGAGGAGTTAAATACTATATATATATATATGTATACATATATAGTATATATGTATGCGTGTATGTATGGTATGTTCCATAATTGCATGTAAGTCAATTCAGTGTTGGGCTTAATAGAATGCCCGTTCTATTGCTCAGAGCTGCCATACTGTATAATTTTGTATTTATGAATAATGTATGCGCCTTAGTTGAGGAAGTTTAGAATACCAAGAGTGGGGGAGAATATTTTGCCTAGTATAACAGTTGGGGTAAACTGTTATAAACTGTTATACATATGTATTTCGCTTGATTATAGATTATACTATATATATTAATAATAAATGTGTAAACTAGATTTTGTATGTTTTATGGAAACAATGTAGAATATGTAAAAAAAAAAATTCTCCAATATGTGGAGAATTTCATTTATTGCAAATGATGATATAGCCTCTGTGCTTTCTTAAGAATTTAACATTGAACACATTCACCTGACAGCCAATTTCATTTTGTCAAAGAGGGGATGCATGTGTGTGTACATGAAAATGCGTACTTCAACGGCGCACGGCTAGATGACTATATGGCCATCGTTGTACCGTTGGAGCTGGGCCACATAAGCTGCCTTTTAATATTTAACAGCGGATAACATCGCAAAATTGGTATTATAACGTATTATAGTCCTGAATCATGTTTTCTAAATTTTACAGAAGATAGCTTTTTCTATAGTGGCATCATTAAAATAATCAATATCAACTCTTTAGACAGCGCTGTCTCTTTTCAAGAGTCGTTGCGGCTGGCTACAGGGGAGTTGAAATCGTGTGCCGAATGCGTTTGGTCCTTTAATTAACAAATTCGAAGTTTACCCTTCACTTTGTTAAAGGTACCATCAACTGACATCTGATTTACTGGGAAACTAATAATTCCAAGATATTCATAAATTTTTATTTGTTCAAAAACTACAAAATATCTGGCAGTATAGTTTATTCCATTTTTGCTTGTGGACTTTATGCGTCAATTGGTTGAAATCCATATTTATGTGCGTACGTACTTAAATATATGTCGTGTTATTAGGCTTCGGTTTTTCTGTATCTGTGTGCTTGTGGCTTTATCTCGTTTTACATTTAAATGTATGACTGTAATAATATGTTTGTGTACTAAATAATGCGAAGTGAGTTTGATTAGTAGAGTGTATTTGGCTACGTTAGGCTCTGAAATCACCCTGGCTGGCTGTAGGATAGCGTTTGCAGAGTACGAAATATGTACGAACATGTGAATAGACACAGACACATGCATGCATGTAATGTAGTGCGGTTTGCTTTCGTTTGGTTTGGCTTGGCAAATGCTGATTGCTGCTATTGCTGTGCTGGCTGGCCTGCTTGCTTGTTGGCTCGTTTCAGAATTGGCATGCTGGCTATATGTCATGACAGAAATTATAACTCCAACCAGCTTATAACACAAACCAAGAACTCTCCCTTATATTCTTTATAGTCGTATAGCTGCAAGTATTGTAGTTTATAACCTAATAGCCATTAACTAGCTGAAGTTTAACATGAATGCTGATGAATATAGCAGAGAAACGAGAGTAGCTTTAAAAGTAACTAAGATTAAAATTGAAACCGTTGCAAGAATTGCAATATATATAATTAAAGCAAACAATTTATGTTTATTTAAAACTGTTATACGAGCACATTCACGAATTTCTATTAGTCTACATATTAATATTGTTATAATTTTAAAAAATCCTTTTTTATTATTGTACTGCTAGAAACGGTTCCACGTTACAAAAATGTATTACATTTTATATTTTTCACCATTTTTAGTTGATTTGTTGCATTTTGAATTTGCAACAATTAAGGCGCTCATCTTCGGCCTGTGTTTTGCAACTGTGCTAATGAGTTATTTTTACACTTTTAATAAAAATTGTACCTCTCATTTTTCCACTGAATAAAATGAAAAATGTAACTTATATATTTTTGAACTGATATTCTTATTTTATTATAATGAGAAGGATTTTTTTTAACTTTCCAAAAGCACCTCGTTAAAAAATTGCATGTATGGTCTGTATTTGCCTTACAATCCATATAAGATTGGGTGTCTTGTTTTTTTGTATTGTTACTTGTGTCATGACGACACCATGGCTACATTTCTCCTCTCTTAACGCCAACAAGCATTAAGACTTTATTTTAGGTTTTTCGTTTTCCTTTTACTGCATCCTGTCAGAAGTTCAACATCTCTTCACAAAAAGTAAGGTTTGTGTTTGTTGCTTTTATGGAACACTACTTGCTAAACTGAAGATGATGAAATGCTGTAGATGAATATAATGATGACGTTTAAATATCTAACTGTTTTCAGAGTTTGCATTTCAACAATTATCCTGCAGTTATTGCGAAATGTGTGTTTTTTTCTTGTCAAGCTTTGAGCTCACAACTTTGAAACGTTCCTAATTCTTAAAACTTTTTTTTCCTTTGTTGGCATTATTTGCTATATTTTTCTTGCGTTGTAGAGTCATGCTTTATGTTAATATTCTTTATACTGCTGTTTGTAATTTCTAGGCAGTGTGAGGAGAGTGTTTTATAGTATATTTGCTGGCATTTGGGCAAATGTTGTCGTTTGCAATCTGTGTTTCGGTTTTTGATTGCAAACGTAGCGAAAATATGGTTGTCAGGCAGCCATGCAGCCAGGCTGCCAAGCAGGCACAAAAACATGCTTGCTTTTAGGTTGTTATTTTTACTATTTCATTTCCAGCTCATGTACAATCTCTACACAGTACATGCAGTTTGTAAGCTTTTTTAAAAACTCTTCGTCCCTAGTTTTTGAAATAATGGATTTCTACTTGAGCCTTAATAGCAGCAACAACATCAACTATATCATCATCGCCGTAATTGTTGTAGTACTCATCATCACACTCCTGTTTGAAGAATTGTTATGCTTTGCCAAAGCAAAACTAGCACTAGCAGTGCTTGTGCACACAAATACACACGAACAAATATTCAGTCAATAGCACGAGTTAACGTTTCACAGTCACATCCAATCATCCCTGCCTTTGTATACCTAACAAATGAAACCACCAGACACCATTCCTTGCAGTCAAACCGAACTAAAGCAAACCAAACCATGCCAGCCAGCCAGCCAAGCCTGCCATCCAACTAACAAACCATCCATCCATCTATATTGTACGAAAATACGAGACACACACGTACTCCAGTTTTATAATAAACGAGAACGTTTGAGTTTATGCTGTACGACAGTGGGTCGCAAAAAATATAAGGCCGCATTTGCAATACTCGTAGCAGAGGAAACATTTTGATAAACTAAACGTTGAAAGGAATACATACGAAAAACTTACAAGTGAGGATTCGCAATGGTAAAAGGTATAAAAATATGTTATGGAAGGATGTCGTTAAAAATGAACTTAAAGTGCAGGATTGGTATTTCTCGCAAGCTGGCAAGCTTTGTCACTTAAAATTCTTCGGCCCCCATTTCTTTCCCCTCTTGTCTTTCACATAAAAACTAATAATACTAACTTTGCACTAAACGTCAGTAAAATTGTAAATTCAATTTGTTTTATTTTTATTCCACTGTGCATGTGTTTTGTTGGAAAAAGCATTCATTCGTTCGGTTTTTGCACACAGAAAAAGCCCATGTGCCGCGCGTTTAAAATGTCTGTCTGTCTGCCCACAAGCTGTGGCAGGCACACACACACATATACATACCTACATGCATACATAGATACATTTATACTTTTAAGTAAGGCAACCAAGCGGCAGGCAAGACAATCATTCAGACAAGCAAACAGTCACAGGCAAGACACACATAAACACACATAAGCAAGTCCATATGCAAAAGGCTGGCTGGATGGCTGACAGGAAGGCTGGCTGCCAGGCAGTCAGGCAAAAAGCAAAGCAAAATTATGGCAATAGCAAGGCAGGAGAGCTAACAACAGCTTACACATTCATACAAACGCACATATTCGCCAAACATACTGGCTAGTATGACAACAACAATAACAACAACTAGATGTGTGCTACGCTCTATTCAAGAGCGGAATATGTATGTAAAAATAACAACAAAAGAAAATAAGAACTTTTTTGTTGTTGTGGGCTTTAGTATAGTGGCCAACTCACAACACTCTGTGTGTAAACTTGCCGTTAGCAGCAGCGGCAGAGAACAGTAAAACGCTGTAGCAGTTAAATAAAAAATACACACATTCATCGTATGTCGAGTATAAAGCAAAAAGCGTTTTTAATACGTTCATTTTAGGTCTTTTTTTTTACTTCTGTTGTATGTTTGGTTTTTTTTTATTTTCGTGTGTGTTTTTGAGTTTTTCATCATCATCATCATCATTATCGTCAACTATGTATCACCAGCATTTCTATAGCTTTATGCGCTTCACTTTGCTTTGCTGAATTTTCAATTTCAGTTGTAAGCTGACTGCAATCAGCGTTGGAAGTGAATTCGAATATGTTTTACTAGTGAGCAGTACAAAAATGTTCTACTGAACACGTGTAAAAAATAATAGCCATAAAAAAATTATTTAAAAACAAAGAAGAATATAAAACCACAAAATTGGAGAACGAAACAATGTGTGAATAAAGTGAACTAAGCAAAAATTAAAAACATAATAATGAACCGGGTAAAATTACCATCAAAATAAATAACACAATAAAAACAACAATATTTTGGCATACAATTGCAAAAATTTCAAGTGCTCTTTTTAATTTACTTGCATACTTCTTTAATTCAAGTTACTCTCTTTCGCGCTCTCTTGCTCTTTGTATAAGTTTCCTTTTTTTTTTTTGCCTAATCTTTGACATTGATTGATCAAAATAAAGAAAAATTCACCACGCTAAAGATATAACAGTAACTAACACACATACGAAAATTTATTAACAAAACAATGTTGCATTGATATTCTCAATTCTGTGCCCCCTCACAAGAAGAACAAAAAAAAGGAATTGTCTTTTATTTCCAATATTGATTTTGTATTAGCTTGCTTTATTTTCTATTGGTTTTTTTACATTGTTGTTGGTAGTTTGCACACAAACACACATGCATGTGTGTGGACAAATGTGTTTACCAAGTACTTACATGCGCCCATATGTTTGTACTGTGGTGGTCAAAATTGTCGCTGCGAAAGGCATATAGTCAAGTTTATATGTATGTACATACTTACCTTCATACATAAACTTGTAAACACATTCATATACATATATACATACATATCCATGTGCATACTATGTACTTGCATTTTCACCAAATCGTTCTGCAAGTATAGCAGCTCAACTTTTGAGTTTTAAATGTTTAAATACAATGCAATATAGAAAATTGCGAGTTTCAATTATTGGCTTTCATTTAAGCTTGTTTCAAAATATTTTAAATTTTTATATGAAACCCTAACAACATGTGTTGTAAATATGTACATATTTTGTGCGAATTTTACACTAACTTTACTAAAAACCCAAAAAAAGAATTCTACGGTAAAAACCTATGGAATAATTACTAAAAAAATAATTTTTCCCTTAGAGAGGCTTACCCAAAAAGGGAGCTACATTTTAATATCTATACTATATGCTTCAACAAGTGTAAGAGTAGGAATTCACTAATTTTTCCGTCATTCAAGCTCTTGTCTTTAATCTAGACTATAACCTATGGAAATCGTGAAAAGCAGTTTATGTTTGGCGAACCAATCAGTTACTGAAAACGGATTGCAAGATACAAATGCACAGTTTTGGAAAATTTAATTTCACAAAACATAATTTTAAATAAAATTTTCAGATATTATTGCCACAAAACGGCATACGAGTATGTACAAATGAGCAGAGTGTTTGAATTTTTTTGCTCTTTATTGTGAATTATCGATTTTGAATTTAGTTCACATTCCAGTTCAACTCTGCAATGAAAATGTCATCAAATATAGTGTGAAAAATACATTATGTTTAAATCGTTATGAAGTCAAATTATAATTATTTTTGACAATATGCAGGTGGCTTGATATCTGAAATACACAAAAAGCGGCACATAGAGCTTCTATAAGAAGAAATGCAAGAAGGTTTACATGTGGTTGGCTTGTGTACAGAAATTCATTTTGCTCAAAACTATTAAAATAATTTAAAATTTTATAAAGCAAAGGACAACCAGCAATCAATCAGCTGACCATTGATCAATTGCTTGAAATAAAGGTTTTAGACTTTTGTGTGGCTACAACGTGAAGAAACGCAATTACCTCTTTATTTTATAACTATTTAAGCATTTAACAAAAAAGATAATGAGAAAGGATTATTGTCTTTCGACTTAAGTAGGAATTGAACAAATATAAATTCTTCGAAAGTCAGAAACATTAGATTAATATGTTATTATTACTGCTGTGTAGTCATCTAATTAATCATTTTGAATTAGACTTTGTCGGCATGAACAGTTGACAATGAATATTTAAACGAGCTACTCTCAGAATTTGCTCATATGAAAAATAAAGTTGTTTGCTTAAAGTATTTATATTTGCAGCACCATTTTCCTTCATTGTAGCCAACAAAGATACATGATTATATTTTTGACAGGTTGTAATCGGTAGCATGATGAGGCTGTGAGTTTATAGGTTTTTTTGTGCGTCATCGAAGCTAAAATTATCCAGAATTATTAACGAAAACTTACGGTGGCAAATAAAATTAGGAGTGTTATTTTAATAGTTTTATTATGTTCTGATTGGACTATATGTGGTATTTTGTAGTATGATAATTATTCTTTCGCCTACCGACCATAGTTTATGCGCCCCTGAACAATATTTCTAATTTTCTACAAAAATGAATTGTGCTACGTGCAAATGCAGATCATCAGAGGCACCCATATGCCATAAGCATTGATGCACATAATATTTACGCATATTATACTTATATTATATTGTTGTTAATATTCTATTAAACTTTCTTAGCGCTTTAAATTACTAACGACTTTTAGTTGTTTACATGAAACAAAAAAAAAAAAAAAACTAAAATATCTGATGTATATTTATATGTATGTATTTCACTATAATTTTTGAAGTTTTTGCTTATTCACCTTATAAATTTAATTACTTTAAGTCATTTACAAGTAACTTTTAACTCATAATTTAATTAAAAAGTGTCATTTGAAACACCTCGCATTTTTTTAGTGAAATACTTTGTAAGACTTTCGGTTCCATACTCTCTGGAACTACTTACCACTTCTATAGTCATACTAAAATATCAAAATCGCTTAAAAAACTAATAAAAGAAAGGAACACAAAACGAAGATGTAATTTTTAACAACTCTCTACCCCACTTGATTATTCTATTCGTTGAAAAGAGTAGCACAAACGAACGAACACACCCATATTGTTAAAAAAAAGTCTCCCTCATACAAGCAAAAGCATGAAAAAATCCAGCCTTTTGCAAAATCATCATCATCAACAACGCCATCATATCACTGCTGCCTGGTTTGTATGCCTGCCTGCCTGCCTGCCTGCTTGCTGGCTGGCTGGCAGTTGGCCGATTGCTCTTGCTATCTGCTTAGCTCTCCATTCGATTTCTGTTTTTGTATCAACGTTGTCTGAGAATAATATGAGGTTTTACTGCCATTACAAACTACTGTGTATTTGGTTGAGTGGTATACCACTCAACTTGTGAAATTCCTGGCGCAATTTACAGAAACTAAAAAAAAATTTTTGAAAAAAAAATTAAACAAGAACGGACAGTTAAAGGCATTGGAATAAAAAAGCCCTGCTGCACTCACTGAACACCACATTCTATAGCAAGCATTAAATATACAATACTGCCACACAAACACCCCAAATATACAGTTTGCCGAATAAATGTTTCCAAAGCATAATTAGTTTTAATATTTATTTATAAATAAGAAATTTCAACTGCAAGATTTTTTTAAAATGTTTTTAGAACGTCATATCTAATAGATGACATGTTCAAGTCAGACAATTATCATTACATTTTAAAAGTTTGCAAATTTTCTTAAAGAATATAATAATACGAGTATAAGCAATAATTTCTGACAGTTGATATTGCTGGATATTCATATGCTTAAATAGTTTGCGTCAAGCAAAAGTTCTACAAAGAGAAAATATTGAATTTGTATGATATTGCAAGTAAAGCCATTTGAATAGCGTATATTTTTAAATAAATTTCTGAATCAACACGGGGACTGATTTCTTGTAAGTAGAAATTTTCTCTGAAAAAGAAACTGGATAAAAAAAAACCTGAAGAGATCAAAGTTCAGATAGAATAAACTAATTCTAAGCACTATAATAAAAACTACTTATAGAACTTCAAACTATGTTAATAGAGCGATTAACTATTAATTCAGTTAATTTTGCAAGCTTCTTATTTATTGAGAAATTACGACAAAAATTGAAATATCATGTAGTGTGTTTCAATGTTCTAACAATATTCCCTTGGCAAACTGTACATGCAAGTGTTTGGCGCAAGCACTGACATAATAAAGCTAAACAGAAATGCTGATACAGACGACAAAACGTCAGACGTATTGCTTTGTGCATTGTGTGGAACGTATGCGTTTTTTAGCGTTTGTGAGTTTTTGTATTGTATGGATGCGGTATGTGTGTTTTAAATGCTTGGCGATGATTTGATGTGATGAAGAAAGACTGTGACTCCTCATTCTATGGACGCAACCAAACAACAGTCACACTATTTGCCATAAAAAATATAACAAAAACTAAACGATACGACGAAGTACCACACGCTAATTTTCACCGTTGATTTTTGTATTGTATTGTTTGACATGACATGGATGATAACGACGATGATGCCGATGCTGATGATGATGATGATGGTCGGTCGCCTCGAATAAAGCAAAACCAAACTATAAAAGTAAAATGAAAAAACACTCGTTAATATTTTAAAGCAGTGGGCACATACACACATACAACTCGCACATATTGCAGTTAGTGATTGCCTGGCAACTCGCTTAAATTTTTTTTAATGCATTCACATTTGTACATTCGCAGCTGCTACTCCTCTTTCATTTGGAGTGGAGCTGCTAATGCAATACCCAGAGAATGTGTCTGCTTACAAAAATATTGTCGGCATTGAAAAAAAAAGAATAAATGGAAATTCAAATTAAATAAAATGAATGTAAACTTTTTTCGGATGAACATAAAAATTGGCTAGTAAAATTAAAAACGATTCACTTATGCTGCAAACTGGCATTGCATTAAATGACTTAATAACATTTAAAAACTCAATTCGTGCCTATTTCCTAGAATAGGTATTTTGAGATTATACTTACTATGTTTAATTGCAACTTTAATACATTTTGCTTCTTTTCAATACATTTTGCTAGTAAAGATGATACTCAGCAGACGTTAATTAAATGCCAAAGGAAAAATAACACTATTACTAATTGCGTAATTTAACGTTTTTCTCAATGTAAGCGCAAAGTGTATTTCAATAGATTATACAAAATATAAAATTTGTAAGTGGTTTTAAATTAACCTTCTGAAGATTTGTATAGTGAGCAAAAACCCTTGTACTTCGCATAAAAGTGACGGCTTTTCCTGATTCTTGTCAGAAATCAGAATCAACTACCCCCAAGTTACTCCGCAAATTTTCGTTATAATAACTTGGAGCTCTATGGAAAGCGAAAAAAAAATTAAACTGTAATTTCCCATTGAAAATAAAATTTGAATAAAATATTTCGCGGATACTTATATGACAAACTGTATGTGCATTGAAGAAATATTGCTCCTTTCGGCTCTTCTATCACCGTTTACTTACTTCCATGAGTTGTTTAATATTTTGATGTCCTTATCAAATCAGACAAGTCGCTCTACATCGCAAAAGCAGAAAGCTGTACCTACGAGCAAAAAGATTCCGTAGTAGCATTTTAATGACTGAATGTCAAAGATTTATTTGGTCGGTTTTGTTTTGGTTGGCTGTTTGTCTTAAATGCTGCTGTTACTTTAGCTGCCATTTTGACCACTTTTAGCTGACTAATGGCGATAAACGTAATGATGATGTTGTTTTTACTTTGTCGTATTAAAAAAAATTCTTCTTTGCTTTTGTTATTTGAAACGCTATGATGGCAGCATTAACGCTGACGAATGTACATACATACGTATGCATGTGTGCACATATGTATGTAGATACATTCATACATATTTACTCGTCAGGAAAGTGCTTTCGTTCTTTGCAGAATAAATTTTTTCCTTGTTGTAAGACTCCGTACATTTTCCGTCAAACAAGATTACACCATCAATCACTCTCAATTGTTTGTAAATATTTACAAATACTTCTGCGTTATTTATAAGTTAAATCAAGCCATATATATACATACATATATATTATATTTGTATGCTGGCATGTAAATACATACATATGTATGTATGTACTTACGTAAAAACTTAATACTTGAATGATATATTTAGCCCTACGCAAGCACAAGAAAAATGTCTTACAAGTAGAGTTTTTCTCCCCAGCACTTTTTCATTTCCCGGGATCCAGGGACGGGATTAGTCATTAAAATAGGAACTTAGTTTTTTTACTTTTAGTTTTTAAATTCCTTAAAGGTTTTTTCAACATGGAAAACGTTGATTTTTTTTATATGAAAGTAAAAGGAGCTGTTTTCTAAACGTGAAGTTGCCATTTATTTTTTACATTACTTCCCTGGATCCCGCATAAATAATACCGGAAAGCGGCAAATCCCGGGAGAGAACTTTACTAACAAGACATACCTACTTTTTCAAAGACTATACATACTCTGCTTTAAAATTTCAAGCCAAACACTTCTCGGCCAACTGTTTCATAGATACAACCAGACCTACTGAAACAGAATAAAATTTAAATAGAACGTCGCTCAACTAGAACCAATTGAAGTAATGTTTCCAATTCAATCTTGTTTACTATTTTTGCTATTATTATTGTGCAATATTCCACCATGTATTTTTGTACACTGTAGCGAGTTGGACGGAGAGGCTAGGGCTGTGGCTTGTAGATATTCATGACTTATTTCTTCCTTTTCACCTGTAATTATTACAAGGTTTTTGGTGATTTTCATACTGTATAATTTTGAGAAAATTCTGACCAGATTGGTTTTTAAATGCTTGATTTATACCGTGTCGAAAATAACGAACGCAGGCTGACAGACAGACAATCGGACAAACCTCAATCCATTTTTCTTATAATTTGGATCTAGTATATATTACCCTTATGGGGTTTCAAACTAATATTGTAGAAATTGCCATCCCCATAACCAAACAAACCTGTATCTATTTCATTTCTTCTATCCTTTTTCATGGAGAAGGATGTAAAAACAGAGAAAAACTCAAACTACATAAATTTAGCATTTTTCGCTTTACAGTATATTTTTTGGAAAGTGTATTGCAAAGATTTAAATAAAAAAAAAAAAGTAATAAGTATATTACGCTTCAAACATTTTAGGAATACATATTTGTAAGTATTTATTTATGGACATGATATTCGCTGCGTTCTGATGTTTTGTTATAATTGTCACCATAAAACAGAACTCATGTTTACCGACGTGCAGTAGAAACATGCATTCTTAAAAACCTCTTATGGAGCACTTTATTTAGTAGATTGTCTATAACTTATAAAGGTACTCCGACATTTCGTCAAATAGGATTCAAACTAGGCAATAATTGCATTCGTAGTTATACAAGTGTATGCTGCGATTTCTTCTAACAAAAATTTCTTCCTTATCAGCATCTTTTTTCTTTGCAGTGGACATTGTTTTTCCAACGCATACCACGTTAATGAATTTAATTTAAAAAGCTGTCGATCTCTTTGATGTTACAGAAAAAGCTGTAGCTTATATGGATTCCACACATACATAAATATGTATTTACATATTTACAAGCATTTGTTTACATATTTCTTGGTGTCACAAAAATTACCAATAGACAAGAAACTTTTCACAATAATTACATTAGCCGTAGATTTCGATACTTGCATTCGGGGAAAGATAACGAAGTGTCTCAAATTTGATCACTTTTTCCGATCTATAATATTTTTTCAGTAGTTTGCGATATTAAAAAAATTGTAAAAATTTATTTACACTTTTAATTTATTTTCATAGTTTGCGATCGAATAAACTAAATATATATTATGTTTCGTTTCTCTTTTTAGTCAATTTGAATTTATTGCATAAATGCATTTCTTAAAAAAAGCCTGATAAATTCTGTAATCCTCAAATTTTATTCCATATTTTATCTCTAGTAATGAAATCGTAATTATATTGCCATATAGCGAGATAGGAATTACCAGTTTTTTTTTTTAACTAAATACACTTATGCAAATTCATATTCATTTATTAAAGAATCGTTAGAGAGTGGAGACTTGCTTGTTTCGTTAATTTTTTTTTGTAATTACTGGTATAGTCCGATAACAATTTTCCCCTTTTTCTATGCACAGCAAACATTTGCGTTTCTAATTAGATTGTAATATTTTTCAATATCTCTTATGTATAAATATGTATATTTATCAAAAATTAATGTATTAATATTAAATAAATGTACTTCTTTGTTAATATTTATTTTTTATTTGGAAAGAGTTTTCTGACATACTGTACACGCTTGTTGAAATTTTCATGCATAATCCGTAAACACACAGATACAAACAATGTTCGTATGTGTGTTTGAGCAAAATTTTTTGATCCCTTTTAGCCACTTCACCAATCTCCTTATTTACAACGACAAATACAATACGTTTTAAGCTGTGCTTCGTGGGCATTGTTAGTAGACTTTATTTCTATACGTTTTATACGTTTATTTTACATCATAAGAACTTCAATAGTTCCTTGTTTGTTTATTTACTTGTGTGTACAAATCAGCAATTTTGTGTATGATTGCTTGGTGCCCTGCATGGTCGGAAAAAACCGTAAACCCTAAGTAAGTCGCAGTTCTTAGCTTCTATGGGGTCTTGCTTGGTATATGAACACGGTGAGATGAGAGCGATGACAGACTGCTTTGCTTTCAGACGATCGCACCAAGTATGTCAAACATCACTGCACAAGTAAACACAGAATTGTTAATTTAGCAAATTCCAATAAACTCGATGAAAAATGGAAGCCAGCTTTATTTACTCTTGTCTTAAGAAAACACAAATGAAATTTACACTGCTTCTCCAATATAGTTGTGTAAATTCTTTTTTTTAAGGCAATAAAGAAAACAACTTATAAAATCATCAGCAATTTTGATACAATATTCGTTCCGCCAAAGCGTTAATGGAAAGCCAAAGAGCGGAAGGGACCGCAAGTTGTGGCATTTGTTTGTAAATGGATTAAAATTAATTAGTTGAAAAAATTCCCTAAAAAGAAATTTAATGCTTCATTTGCAAGTCTTCGTAACATAATTACTGCTGAAAATAAAAATTTTGCTTACGTTGTATGAAAATTAAAAAAAAATTTAAAAAAAATAATAAAAATTTACTTGAGAAGGCAGTAATTGCAAAGCTTGCTATTTAGTTCAGCTTAAAAGAATTTGGAATTTGATTTAAGGATGACTTCCAGAAGAACAGCTTCATCAAATTACGCATCTCTTTTACTTTTGGTTAAGTTTTTGCCATTTTATAATATTTTCACGTTTGGAATTCAACTTAGGGAGTAATTCAAGGAGAAAGGAATGAGTTGGCCGGATAAAAATGAATAAGGTAGCTACCTTATAAAAATCGCAATTTTTTGTGTTTTTCAATTACTTGCAAATATCTAAGAAATATACTCGTATTCTGAGATAAAAAATCAGCTAGTAAAAGTAATATAAACCCGAGTTCCACTTAAAAAAATTTGGAATTTCATTTAAGGATGACTTCCAGAAGAACAGCTTCATCAAATTACGCATCTCCTTTACTTTTAGTTAAGTTTTTGCCATTTTATAATATTTTCACGTTTGGAATTCAACTTAGGGAGTAATTCAAGGAGAAAGGAATGAGTTGGCCGGATAAAAATAAAATAATAATAATTATAAAAATCGCAATTTTTGTGTTTTTCAATTACTTGCAAATATCTAAGAAATATACTCGCATTCTGAGATAAAAAATCAGCTAGTAAAAGTAATATAAACCCGAGTTCAGCTTAAAAAAAATATGGAATTTCATTTAAGGATGACTTCCAGAAGAACAGCTTCATCAAATTACGCATCTCTTTTACTTTTGGTTAAGTTTTTGCCATTTTATAATATTTTCACGTTTGGAATTCAACTTAGGGAGTAATTCAAGGAGAAAGGAATGAGTTGGCCGGATAAAAATGAATAAGGTAGCTACCTTATAAAAATCGCAATTTTTTGTGTTTTTCAATTACTTGCAAATATCTAAGAAATATACTCGTATTCTGAGATAAAAAATCAGCTAGTAAAAGTAATATAAACCCGAGTTCAGCTTAAAAAAAATTTGGAATTTCATTTAAGCATGACTTCCAGAAGAACAGCTTCATCAAATTACGCATCTCTTTTACTTTTAGTTAAGTTTTTGCCATTTTATAATATTTTCACGTTTGGAATTCAACTTAGGGAGTAATTCAAGGAGAAAGGAATGAGTTGGGCGGATAAAAATTAATAAGGTAGCTACCTTATAAAAATCGCAATTTTTTGTGTTTTTCAATTACTTGCAAATATCTAAGAAATATACTCGTATTCTGAGATAAAAAATCAGCTAGTAAAAGTAATATAAACCCGAGTTCAGCTTAAAAAAATTTGGAATTTCATTTAAGGATGACTTCCAGAAGAACAGTTTCATCAAATTACGCATCTCTTTTCCTTTTAGTTAAGTTTTTGCCATTTTATAATATTTTCACGTTTGGAATTCAACTTAAGGAGTAATTCAAGGAGAAAGGAATGAGTTGGGCGGATAAAAATTAATAAGGTAGCTACCTTATAAAAATCGCAATTTTTTCTGTTTTTCAATTACTTGCAAATATCTAAGAAATATACTGGTATTCTGAGATAAAAAATCAGCTAGTAAAAGTAATATAAACCCGAGTTCAGCTTAAAAAAATTTGGAATTTCATTTAAGGATGACTTCCAGAAGAACAGTTTCATCAAATTACGCATCTCTTTTACTTTTAGTTAAGTTTTTGCCATTTTATAATATTTTCACGTTTGGAATTCAACTTAAGGAGTAATTCAAGGAGAAAGGAATGAGTTGGGCGGATAAAAATTAATAAGGTAGCTACCTTATAAAAATCGCAATTTTTTCTGTTTTTCAATTACTTGCAAATATCTAAGAAATATACTGGTATTCTGAGATAAAAAATCAGCTAGTAAAAGTAATATAAACCCGAGTTCAGCTTAAAAAAATTTGGAATTTCATTTAAGGATGACTTCCAGAAGAACAGTTTCATCAAATTACGCATCTCTTTTACTTTTAGTTAAGTTTTTGCCATTTTATAATATTTTCACGTTTGGAATTCAACTTAAGGAGTAATTCAAGGAGAAAGGAATGAGTTGGGCGGATAAAAATTAATAAGGTAGCTACCTTATAAAAATCGCAATTTTTTCTGTTTTTCAATTACTTGCAAATATCTAAGAAATATACTGGTATTCTGAGATAAAAAATCAGCTAGTAAAAGTAATATAAACCCGAGTTCAGCTTAAAAAAATTTGGAATTTCATTTAAGGATGACTTCCAGAAGAACAGTTTCATCAAATTACGCATTTCTTTTACTTTTAGTTAAGTTTTTGCCATTTTATAATATTTTCACGTTTGGAATTCAACTTAAGGAGTAATTCAAGGAGAAAGGAATGAGTTGGGCGGATAAAAATTAATAAGGTAGCTACCTTATAAAAATCGCAATTTTTTGTGTTTTTCAATTACTTGCAAATATCTAAGAAATATACTGGTATTCTGAGATAAAAAATCAGCTAGTAAAAGTAATATAAACCCGAGTTCAGCTTAAAAAAATTTGGAATTTCATTTAAGGATGACTTCCAGAAGAACAGTTTCATCAAATTACGCATCTCTTTTACTTTTATTTAAGTTTTTGCCATTTTATAATATTTTCACGTTTGGAATTCAACTTAAGGAGTAATTCAAGGAGAAAGGAATGAGTTGGCCGGATAAAAATTAATAAGGTAGCTACCTTATAAAAATCGCAATTTTTTCTGTTTTTCAATTACTTGCAAATATCTAAGAAATATACTGGTATTCTGAGATAAAAAATCAGCTAGTAAAAGTAATATAAACCCGAGTTCAGCTTAAAAAAATTTGGAATTTCATTTAAGGATGACTTCCAGAAGAACAGTTTCATCAAATTACGCATCTCTTTTACTTTTAGTTAAGTTTTTGCCATTTTATAATATTTTCACGTTTGGAATTCAACTTAAGGAGTAATTCAAGGAGAAAGGAATGAGTTGGGCGGATAAAAATTAATAAGGTAGCTACCTTATAAAAATCGCAATTTTTTGTGTTTTTCAATTACTTGCAAATATCTAAGAAATATACTGGTATTCTGAGATAAAAAATCAGCTAGTAAAAGTAATATAAACCCGAGTTCAGCTTTAAAAAAATTTGGAATTTCATTTAAGCATGACTTCCAGAAGAACAGCTTCATCAAATTACGCATCTCTTTTACTTTTAGTTAAGTTTTTGCCATTTTATAATATTTTCACGTTTGGAATTCAACTTAGGGAGTAATTCAAGGAGAAAGGAATGAGTTGGCCGGATAAAAATGAATAAAAATCGCAATTTTTTGTGTTTTTCAATTACTTGCAAATATCTAAGAAATATACTCGTATTCTGAGATAAAAAATCAGCTAGTAAAAGTAATATAAACCCGAGTTCAGCTTAAAAAAATTTGGAATTTCATTTTAGGGTGACTTCCAGAAGAACAGCTTCATCAAATTACGCATCTCTTTTACTTTTAGTTAAGTTTTTGCCATTTTATAATATTTTCACGTTTGGAATTCAACTTAGGGAGTAATTCAAGGAGAAAGGAATGAGTTGGCCGGATAAAAATTAATAAGGTAGCTACCTTATAAAAATCGCAATTTTTTGTGTTTTTCAATTACTTGCAAATATCTAAGAAATATACTCGTATTCTGAGATAAAAAATCAGCTAGTAAAAGTAATATAAACCCGAGTTCAGCTTAAAAAAATTTGGAATTTCATTTAAGGATGACTTCCAGAAGAACAGTTTCATCAAATTACGCATCTCTTTTACTTTTATTTAAGTTTTTGCCATTTTATAATATTTTCACGTTTGGAATTCAACTTAAGGAGTAATTCAAGGAGAAAGGAATGAGTTGGCCGGATAAAAATTAATAAGGTAGCTACCTTATAAAAATCGCAATTTTTTCTGTTTTTCAATTACTTGCAAATATCTAAGAAATATACTGGTATTCTGAGATAAAAAATCAGCTAGTAAAAGTAATATAAACCCGAGTTCAGCTTAAAAAAATTTGGAATTTCATTTAAGGATGACTTCCAGAAGAACAGTTTCATCAAATTACGCATCTCTTTTACTTTCAGTTAAGTTTTTGCCATTTTATAATATTTTCACGTTTGGAATTCAACTTAGGGAGTAATTCAAGGAGAAAGGAATGAGTTGGCCGGATAAAAATGAATAAAAATCGCAATTTTTTGTGTTTTTCAATTACTTGCAAATATCTAAGAAATATACTCGTATTCTGAGATAAAAAATCAGCTAGTAAAAGTAATATAAACCCGAGTTCAGCTTAAAAAAATTTGGAATTTCATTTTAGGGTGACTTCCAGAAGAACAGCTTCATCAAATTACGCATCTCTTTTACTTTTAGTTAAGTTTTTGCCATTTTATAATATTTTCACGTTTGGAATTCAACTTAGGGAGTAATTCAAGGAGAAAGGAATGAGTTGGCCGGATAAAAATTAATAAGGTAGCTACCTTATAAAAATCGAAATTTTTTGTGTTTTTCAATTACTTGCAAATATCTAAGAAATATACTCGTATTCTGAGATAAAAAATCAGCTAGTAAAAGTAATATAAACCCGAGTTCAGCTTAAAAAAATTTGGAATTTCATTTAAGGATGACTTCCAGAAGAACAGTTTCATCAAATTACGCATCTCTTTTACTTTTATTTAAGTTTTTGCCATTTTATAATATTTTCACGTTTGGAATTCAACTTAAGGAGTAATTCAAGGAGAAAGGAATGAGTTGGCCGGATAAAAATTAATAAGGTAGCTACCTTATAAAAATCGCAATTTTTTCTGTTTTTCAATTACTTGCAAATATCTAAGAAATATACTGGTATTCTGAGATAAAAAATCAGCTAGTAAAAGTAATATAAACCCGAGTTCAGCTTAAAAAAATTTGGAATTTCATTTAAGGATGACTTCCAGAAGAACAGTTTCATCAAATTACGCATCTCTTTTACTTTTAGTTAAGTTTTTGCCATTTTATAATATTTTCACGTTTGGAATTCAACTTAAGGAGTAATTCAAGGAGAAAGGAATGAGTTGGGCGGATAAAAATTAATAAGGTAGCTACCTTATAAAAATCGCAATTTTTTGTGTTTTTCAATTACTTGCAAATATCTAAGAAATATACTGGTATTCTGAGATAAAAAATCAGCTAGTAAAAGTAATATAAACCCGAGTTCAGCTTAAAAAAAATTTGGAATTTCATTTAAGCATGACTTCCAGAAGAACAGTTTCATCAAATTACGCATCTCTTTTACTTTTAGTTAAGTTTTTGCCATTTTATAATATTTTCACGTTTGGAATTCAACTTAGGGAGTAATTCAAGGAGAAAGGAATGAGTTGGCCGGATAAAAATTAATAAGGTAGCTACCTTATAAAAATCGCAATTTTTTGTGTTTTTCAATTACTTGCAAATATCTAAGAAATATACTCGTATTCTGAGATAAAAAATCAGCTAGTAAAAGTAATATAAACCCGAGTTCAGCTTAAAAAAAATTTGGAATTTCATTTAAGCATGACTTCCAGAAGAACAGCTTCATCAAATTACGCATCTCTTTTACTTTTAGTTAAGTTTTTGCCATTTTATAATATTTTCACGTTTGGAATTCAACTTAGGGAGTAATTCAAGGAGAAAGGAATGAGTTGGCCGGATAAAAATTAATAAGGTAGCTACCTTATAAAAATCGCAATTTTTTGTGTTTTTCAATTACTTGCAAATATCTAAGAAATATACTGGTATTCTGAGATAAAAAATCAGCTAGTAAAAGTAATATAAACCCGAGTTCAGCTTAAAAAAATTTGGAATTTCATTTAAGGATGACTTCCAGAAGAACAGTTTCATCAAATTACGCATCTCTTTTACTTTTAGTTAAGTTTTTGCCATTTTATAATATTTTCACGTTTGGAATTCAACTTAAGGAGTAATTCAAGGAGAAAGGAATGAGTTGGGCGGATAAAAATTAATAAGGTAGCTACCTTATAAAAATCGCAATTTTTTGTGTTTTTCAATTACTTGCAAATATCTAAGAAATATACTGGTATTCTGAGATAAAAAATCAGCTAGTAAAAGTAATATAAACCCGAGTTCAGCTTTAAAAAAATTTGGAATTTCATTTAAGCATGACTTCCAGAAGAACAGCTTCATCAAATTACGCATCTCTTTTACTTTTAGTTAAGTTTTTGCCATTTTATAATATTTTCACGTTTGGAATTCAACTTAGGGAGTAATTCAAGGAGAAAGGAATGAGTTGGCCGGATAAAAATGAATAAAAATCGCAATTTTTTGTGTTTTTCAATTACTTGCAAATATCTAAGAAATATACTCGTATTCTGAGATAAAAAATCAGCTAGTAAAAGTAATATAAACCCGAGTTCAGCTTAAAAAAATTTGGAATTTCATTTTAGGGTGACTTCCAGAAGAACAGCTTCATCAAATTACGCATCTCTTTTACTTTTAGTTAAGTTTTTGCCATTTTATAATATTTTCACGTTTGGAATTCAACTTAGGGAGTAATTCAAGGAGAAAGGAATGAGTTGGCCGGATAAAAATTAATAAGGTAGCTACCTTATAAAAATCGCAATTTTTTGTGTTTTTCAATTACTTGCAAATATCTAAGAAATATACTCGTATTCTGAGATAAAAAATCAGCTAGTAAAAGTAATATAAACCCGAGTTCAGCTTAAAAAAATTTGGAATTTCATTTAAGGATGACTTCCAGAAGAACAGTTTCATCAAATTACGCATCTCTTTTACTTTTATTTAAGTTTTTGCCATTTTATAATATTTTCACGTTTGGAATTCAACTTAAGGAGTAATTCAAGGAGAAAGGAATGAGTTGGCCGGATAAAAATTAATAAGGTAGCTACCTTATAAAAATCGCAATTTTTTCTGTTTTTCAATTACTTGCAAATATCTAAGAAATATACTGGTATTCTGAGATAAAAAATCAGCTAGTAAAAGTAATATAAACCCGAGTTCAGCTTAAAAAAATTTGGAATTTCATTTAAGGATGACTTCCAGAAGAACAGTTTCATCAAATTACGCATCTCTTTTACTTTTAGTTAAGTTTTTGCCATTTTATAATATTTTCACGTTTGGAATTCAACTTAGGGAGTAATTCAAGGAGAAAGGAATGAGTTGGCCGGATAAAAATGAATAAAAATCGCAATTTTTTGTGTTTTTCAATTACTTGCAAATATCTAAGAAATATACTCGTATTCTGAGATAAAAAATCAGCTAGTAAAAGTAATATAAACCCGAGTTCAGCTTAAAAAAATTTGGAATTTCATTTTAGGGTGACTTCCAGAAGAACAGCTTCATCAAATTACGCATCTCTTTTACTTTTAGTTAAGTTTTTGCCATTTTATAATATTTTCACGTTTGGAATTCAACTTAGGGAGTAATTCAAGGAGAAAGGAATGAGTTGGCCGGATAAAAATTAATAAGGTAGCTACCTTATAAAAATCGCAATTTTTTCTGTTTTTCAATTACTTGCAAATATCTAAGAAATATACTGGTATTCTGAGATAAAAAATCAGCTAGTAAAAGTAATATAAACCCGAGTTCAGCTTAAAAAAATTTGGAATTTCATTTAAGGATGACTTCCAGAAGAACAGTTTCATCAAATTACGCATCTCTTTTACTTTTAGTTAAGTTTTTGCCATTTTATAATATTTTCACGTTTGGAATTCAACTTAAGGAGTAATTCAAGGAGAAAGGAATGAGTTGGGCGGATAAAAATTAATAAGGTAGCTACCTTATAAAAATCGCAATTTTTTGTGTTTTTCAATTACTTGCAAATATCTAAGAAATATACTCGTATTCTGAGATAAAAAATCAGCTAGTAAAAGTAATATAAACCCGAGTTCAGCTTAAAAAAAATTTGGAATTTCATTTAAGCATGACTTCCAGAAGAACAGCTTCATCAAATTACGCATCTCTTTTACTTTTAGTTAAGTTTTTGCCATTTTATAATATTTTCACGTTTGGAATTCAACTTAGGGAGTAATTCAAGGAGAAAGGAATGAGTTGGCCGGATAAAAATTAATAAGGTAGCTACCTTATAAAAATCGCAATTTTTTGTGTTTTTCAATTACTTGCAAATATCTAAGAAATATACTGGTATTCTGAGATAAAAAATCAGCTAGTAAAAGTAATATAAACCCGAGTTCAGCTTAAAAAAATTTGGAATTTCATTTAAGGATGACTTCCAGAAGAACAGTTTCATCAAATTACGCATCTCTTTTACTTTTAGTTAAGTTTTTGCCATTTTATAATATTTTCACGTTTGGAATTCAACTTAAGGAGTAATTCAAGGAGAAAGGAATGAGTTGGGCGGATAAAAATTAATAAGGTAGCTACCTTATAAAAATCGCAATTTTTTGTGTTTTTCAATTACTTGCAAATATCTAAGAAATATACTGGTATTCTGAGATAAAAAATCAGCTAGTAAAAGTAATATAAACCCGAGTTCAGCTTTAAAAAAATTTGGAATTTCATTTAAGCATGACTTCCAGAAGAACAGCTTCATCAAATTACGCATCTCTTTTACTTTTAGTTAAGTTTTTGCCATTTTATAATATTTTCACGTTTGGAATTCAACTTAGGGAGTAATTCAAGGAGAAAGGAATGAGTTGGCCGGATAAAAATGAATAAAAATCGCAATTTTTTGTGTTTTTCAATTACTTGCAAATATCTAAGAAATATACTCGTATTCTGAGATAAAAAATCAGCTAGTAAAAGTAATATAAACCCGAGTTCAGCTTAAAAAAATTTGGAATTTCATTTAAGCATGACTTCCAGAAGAACAGCTTCATCAAATTACGCATCTCTTTTACTTTTAGTTAAGTTTTTGCCATTTTATAATATTTTCACGTTTGGAATTCAACTTAGGGAGTAATTCAAGGAGAAAGGAATGAGTTGGCCGGATAAAAATGAATAAAAATCGCAATTTTTTGTGTTTTTCAATTACTTGCAAATATCTAAGAAATATACTCGTATTCTGAGATAAAAAATCAGCTAGTAAAAGTAATATAAACCCGAGTTCAGCTTAAAAAAATTTGGAATTTCATTTTAGGGTGACTTCCAGAAGAACAGCTTCATCAAATTACGCATCTCTTTTACTTTTAGTTAAGTTTTTGCCATTTTATAATATTTTCACGTTTGGAATTCAACTTAGGGAGTAATTCAAGGAGAAAGGAATGAGTTGGCCGGATAAAAATTAATAAGGTAGCTACCTTATAAAAATCGCAATTTTTTGTGTTTTTCAATTACTTGCAAATATCTAAGAAATATACTCGTATTCTGAGATAAAAAATCAGCTAGTAAAAGTAATATAAACCCGAGTTCAGCTTAAAAAAATTTGGAATTTCATTTAAGGATGACTTCCAGAAGAACAGTTTCATCAAATTACGCATCTCTTTTACTTTTATTTAAGTTTTTGCCATTTTATAATATTTTCACGTTTGGAATTCAACTTAAGGAGTAATTCAAGGAGAAAGGAATGAGTTGGCCGGATAAAAATTAATAAGGTAGCTACCTTATAAAAATCGCAATTTTTTGTGTTTTTCAATTACTTGCAAATATCTAAGAAATATACTGGTATTCTGAGATAAAAAATCAGCTAGTAAAAGTAATATAAACCCGAGTTCAGCTTAAAAAAAATTTGGAATTTCATTTAAGCATGACTTCCAGAAGAACAGTTTCATCAAATTACGCATCTCTTTTACTTTTAGTTAAGTTTTTGCCATTTTATAATATTTTCACGTTTGGAATTCAACTTAGGGAGTAATTCAAGGAGAAAGGAATGAGTTGGCCGGATAAAAATTAATAAGGTAGCTACCTTATAAAAATCGCAATTTTTTGTGTTTTTCAATTACTTGCAAATATCTAAGAAATATACTCGTATTCTGAGATAAAAAATCAGCTAGTAAAAGTAATATAAACCCGAGTTCAGCTTAAAAAAAATTTGGAATTTCATTTAAGCATGACTTCCAGAAGAACAGCTTCATCAAATTACGCATCTCTTTTACTTTTAGTTAAGTTTTTGCCATTTTATAATATTTTCACGTTTGGAATTCAACTTAGGGAGTAATTCAAGGAGAAAGGAATGAGTTGGCCGGATAAAAATTAATAAGGTAGCTACCTTATAAAAATCGCAATTTTTTGTGTTTTTCAATTACTTGCAAATATCTAAGAAATATACTCGTATTCTGAGATAAAAAATCAGCTAGTAAAAGTAATATAAACCCGAGTTCAGCTTAAAAAAAATTTGGAATTTCATTTAAGCATGACTTCCAGAAGAACAGCTTCATCAAATTACGCATCTCTTTTACTTTTAGTTAAGTTTTTGCCATTTTATAATATTTTCACGTTTGGAATTCAACTTAGGGAGTAATTCAAGGAGAAAGGAATGAGTTGGCCGGATAAAAATTAATAAGGTAGCTACCTTATAAAAATCGCAATTTTTTGTGTTTTTCAATTACTTGCAAATATCTAAGAAATATACTCGTATTCTGAGATAAAAAATCAGCTAGTAAAAGTAATATAAACCCGAGTTCAGCTTAAAAAAAATTTGGAATTTCATTTAAGCATGACTTCCAGAAGAACAGCTTCATCAAATTACGCATCTCTTTTACTTTTAGTTAAGTTTTTGCCATTTTATAATATTTTCACGTTTGGAATTCAACTTAGGGAGTAATTCAAGGAGAAAGGAATGAGTTGGCCGGATAAAAATTAATAAGGTAGCTACCTTATAAAAATCGCAATTTTTTGTGTTTTTCAATTACTTGCAAATATCTAAGAAATATACTGGTATTCTGAGATAAAAAATCAGCAAGTAAAAGTAATATAAACCCGAGTTCAGCTTAAAAAAAATTTGGAATTTCATTTAAGCATGACTTCCAGAAGAACAGTTTCATCAAATTACGCATCTCTTTTACTTTTAGTTAAGTTTTTGCCATTTTATAATATTTTCACGTTTGGAATTCAACTTAGGGAGTAATTCAAGGAGAAAGGAATGAGTTGGCCGGATAAAAATTAATAAGGTAGCTACCTTATAAAAATCGCAATTTTTTGTGTTTTTCAATTACTTGCAAATATCTAAGAAATATACTCGTATTCTGAGATAAAAAATCAGCTAGTAAAAGTAATATAAACCCGAGTTCAGCTTAAAAAAAATTTGGAATTTCATTTAAGCATGACTTCCAGAAGAACAGCTTCATCAAATTACGCATCTCTTTTACTTTTAGTTAAGTTTTTGCCATTTTATAATATTTTCACGTTTGGAATTCAACTTAGGGAGTAATTCAAGGAGAAAGGAATGAGTTGGCCGGATAAAAATGAATAAGGTAGCTACCTTATAAAAATCGCAATTTTTTGTGTTTTTCAATTACTTGCAAATATCTAAGAAATATACTCGTATTCTGAGATAAAAAATCAGCTAGTAAAAGTAATATAAACCCGAGTTCAGCTTAAAAAAATTTGGAATTTCATTTAAGGATGACTTCCAGAAGAACAGCTTCATCAAATTACGCATCTCTTTTACTTTTAGTTAAGTTTTTGCCATTTTATAATATTTTCACGTTTGGAATTCAACTTAGGGAGTAATTCAAGGAGAAAGGAATGAGTTGGCCGGATAAAAATTAATAAGGTAGCTACCTTATAAAAATCGCAATTTTTTGTGTTTTTCAATTACTTGCAAATATCTAAGAAATATACTCGTATTCTGAGATAAAAAATCAGCTAGTAAAAGTAATATAAACCCGAGTTCAGCTTAAAAAAAATTTGGAATTTCATTTAAGGATGACTTTCAGAAGAACAGCTTCATCAAATTACGCATCTCTTTTACTTTTAGTTAAGTTTTTGCCATTTTATAATATTTTCACGTTTGGAATTCAACTTAGGGAGTAATTCAAGGAGAAAGGAATGAGTTGGCCGGATAAAAATTAATAAGGTAGCTACCTTATAAAAATCGCAATTTTTTGTGTTTTTCAATTACTTGCAAATATCTAAGAAATATACTCGTATTCTGAGATAAAAAATCAGCTAGTAAAAGTAATATAAACCCGAGTTCAGCTTAAAAAAATTTGGAATTTCATTTAAGGGTGACTTCCAGAAGAACAGCTTCATCAAATTACGCATCTCTTTTACTTTTAGTTAAGTTTTTGCCATTTTATAATATTTTCACGTTTGGAATTCAACTTAGGGAGTAATTCAAGGAGAAAGGAATGAGTTGGCCGGATAAAAATGAATAAGGTAGCTACCTTATAAAAATCGCAATTTTTTGTGTTTTTCAATTACTTGCAAATATCTAAGAAATATACTCGTATTCTGAGATAAAAAATCAGCTAGTAAAAGTAATATAAACCCGAGTTCAGCTTAAAAAAATTTGGAATTTCATTTAAGGGTGACTTCCAGAAGAACAGCTTCATCAAATTACGCATCTCTTTTACTTTTAGTTAAGTTTTTGCCATTTTATAATATTTTCACGTTTGGAATTCAACTTAGGGAGTAATTCAAGGAGAAAGGAATGAGTTGGCCGGATAAAAATGAATAAAAATCGCAATTTTTTGTGTTTTTCAATTACTTGCAAATATCTAAGAAATATACTCGTATTCTGAGATAAAAAATCAGCTAGTAAAAGTAATATAAACCCGAGTTCAGCTTAAAAAAATTTGGAATTTCATTTAAGGGTGACTTCCAGAAGAACAGCTTCATCAAATTACGCATCTCTTTTACTTTTAGTTAAGTTTTTGCCATTTTATAATATTTTCACGTTTGGAATTCAACTTAGGGAGTAATTCAAGGAGAAAGGAATGAGTTGGCCGGATAAAAATGAATAAGGTAGCTACCTTATAAAAATCGCAATTTTTTGTGTTTTTCAATTACTTGCAAATATCTAAGAAATATACTCGTATTCTGAGATAAAAAATCAGCTAGTAAAAGTAATATAAACCCGAGTTCAGCTTAAAAAAATTTGGAATTTCATTTAAGGGTGACTTCCAGAAGAACAGCTTCATCAAATTACGCATCTCTTTTACTTTTAGTTAAGTTTTTGCCATTTTATAATATTTTCACGTTTGGAATTCAACTTAGGGAGTAATTCAAGGAGAAAGGAATGAGTTGGCCGGATAAAAATGAATAAAAATCGCAATTTTTTGTGTTTTTCAATTACTTGCAAATATCTAAGAAATATACTCGTATTCTGAGATAAAAAATCAGCTAGTAAAAGTAATATAAACCCGAGTTCAGCTTAAAAAAATTTGGAATTTCATTTAAGGGTGACTTCCAGAAGAACAGCTTCATCAAATTACGCATCTCTTTTACTTTTAGTTAAGTTTTTGCCATTTTATAATATTTTCACGTTTGGAATTCAACTTAGGGAGTAATTCAAGGAGAAAGGAATGAGTTGGCCGGATAAAAATGAATAAAAATCGCAATTTTTTGTGTTTTTCAATTACTTGCAAATATCTAAGAAATATACTCGTATTCTGAGATAAAAAATCAGCTAGTAAAAGTAATATAAACCCGAGTTCAGCTTAAAAAAATTTGGAATTTCATTTAAGGGTGACTTCCAGAAGAACAGCTTCATCAAATTACGCATCTCTTTTACTTTTAGTTAAGTTTTTGCCATTTTATAATATTTTCACGTTTGGAATTCAACTTAGGGAGTAATTCAAGGAGAAAGGAATGAGTTGGCCAGATAAAAATGAATAAGGTAGCTACCTTATAAAAATCGCAATTTTTTGTGTTTTTCAATTACTTGCAAATATCTAAGAAATATACTCGTATTCTGAGATAAAAAATCAGCTAGTAAAAGTAATATAAACCCGAGTTCAGCTTAAAAAAATTTGGAATTTCATTTAAGGGTGACTTCCAGAAGAACAGCTTCATCAAATTACGCATCTCTTTTACTTTTAGTTAAGTTTTTGCCATTTTATAATATTTTCACGTTTGGAATTCAACTTAGGGAGTAATTCAAGGAGAAAGGAATGAGTTGGCCGGATAAAAATGAATAAAAATCGCAATTTTTTGTGTTTTTCAATTACTTGCAAATATCTAAGAAATATACTCGTATTCTGAGATAAAAAATCAGCTAGTAAAAGTAATATAAACCCGAGTTCAGCTTAAAAAAATTTGGAATTTCATTTAAGGGTGACTTCCAGAAGAACAGCTTCATCAAATTACGCATCTCTTTTACTTTTAGTTAAGTTTTTGCCATTTTATAATATTTTCACGTTTGGAATTCAACTTAGGGAGTAATTCAAGGAGAAAGGAATGAGTTGGCCGGATAAAAATGAATAAGGTAGCTACCTTATAAAAATCGCAATTTTTTGTGTTTTTCAATTACTTGCAAATATCTAAGAAATATACTCGTATTCTGAGATAAAAAATCAGCTAGTAAAAGTAATATAAACCCGAGTTCAGCTTAAAAAAATTTGGAATTTCATTTAAGGGTGACTTCCAGAAGAACAGCTTCATCAAATTACGCATCTCTTTTACTTTTAGTTAAGTTTTTGCCATTTTATAATATTTTCACGTTTGGAATTCAACTTAGGGAGTAATTCAAGGAGAAAGGAATGAGTTGGCCGGATAAAAATGAATAAAAATCGCAATTTTTTGTGTTTTTCAATTACTTGCAAATATCTAAGAAATATACTCGTATTCTGAGATAAAAAATCAGCTAGTAAAAGTAATATAAACCCGAGTTCAGCTTAAAAAAATTTGGAATTTCATTTAAGGGTGACTTCCAGAAGAACAGCTTCATCAAATTACGCATCTCTTTTACTTTTAGTTAAGTTTTTGCCATTTTATAATATTTTCACGTTTGGAATTCAACTTAGGGAGTAATTCAAGGAGAAAGGAATGAGTTGGCCGGATAAAAATGAATAAGGTAGCTACCTTATAAAAATCGCAATTTTTTGTGTTTTTCAATTACTTGCAAATATCTAAGAAATATACTCGTATTCTGAGATAAAAAATCAGCTAGTAAAAGTAATATAAACCCGAGTTCAGCTTAAAAAAATTTGGAATTTCATTTAAGGGTGACTTCCAGAAGAACAGCTTCATCAAATTACGCATCTCTTTTACTTTTAGTTAAGTTTTTGCCATTTTATAATATTTTCACGTTTGGAATTCAACTTAGGGAGTAATTCAAGGAGAAAGGAATGAGTTGGCCGGATAAAAATGAATAAAAATCGCAATTTTTTGTGTTTTTCAATTACTTGCAAATATCTAAGAAATATACTCGTATTCTGAGATAAAAAATCAGCTAGTAAAAGTAATATAAACCCGAGTTCAGCTTAAAAAAATTTGGAATTTCATTTAAGGGTGACTTCCAGAAGAACAGCTTCATCAAATTACGCATCTCTTTTACTTTTAGTTAAGTTTTTGCCATTTTATAATATTTTCACGTTTGGAATTCAACTTAGGGAGTAATTCAAGGAGAAAGGAATGAGTTGGCCGCATAAAAATTAATAAGGTAGCTACCTTATAAAAATCGCAATTTTTTGTGTTTTTCAATTACTTGCAAATATCTAAGAAATATACTCGTATTCTGAGATAAAAAATCAGCTAGTAAAAGTAATATAAACCCGAGTTCAGCTTAAAAAAATTTGGAATTTCATTTAAGGGTGACTTCCAGAAGAACAGCTTCATCAAATTACGCATCTCTTTTACTTTTAGTTAAGTTTTTGCCATTTTATAATATTTTCACGTTTGGAATTCAACTTAGGGAGTAATTCAAGGAGAAAGGAATGAGTTGGCCGGATAAAAATTAATAAGGTAGCTACCTTATAAAAATCGCAATTTTTTGTGTTTTTCAATTACTTGCAAATATCTAAGAAATATACTCGTATTCTGAGATAAAAAATCAGCTAGTAAAAGTAATATAAACCCGAGTTCAGCTTAAAAAAATTTGGAATTTCATTTAAGGGTGACTTCCAGAAGAACAGCTTCATCAAATTACGCATCTCTTTTACTTTTAGTTAAGTTTTTGCCATTTTATAATATTTTCACGTTTGGAATTCAACTTAGGGAGTAATTCAAGGAGAAAGGAATGAGTTGGCCGGATAAAAATGAATAAAAATCGCAATTTTTTGTGTTTTTCAATTACTTGCAAATATCTAAGAAATATACTCGTATTCTGAGATAAAAAATCAGCTAGTAAAAGTAATATAAACCCGAGTTCAGCTTAAAAAAATTTGGAATTTCATTTAAGGGTGACTTCCAGAAGAACAGCTTCATCAAATTACGCATCTCTTTTACTTTTAGTTAAGTTTTTGCCATTTTATAATATTTTCACGTTTGGAATTCAACTTAGGGAGTAATTCAAGGAGAAAGGAATGAGTTGGCCGGATAAAAATTAATAAGGTAGCTACCTTATAAAAATCGCAATTTTTTGTGTTTTTCAATTACTTGCAAATATCTAAGAAATATACTCGTATTCTGAGATAAAAAATCAGCTAGTAAAAGTAATATAAACCCGAGTTCAGCTTAAAAAAATTTGGAATTTCATTTAAGGGTGACTTCCAGAAGAACAGCTTCATCAAATTACGCATCTCTTTTACTTTTAGTTAAGTTTTTGCCATTTTATAATATTTTCACGTTTGGAATTCAACTTAGGGAGTAATTCAAGGAGAAAGGAATGAGTTGGCCGGATAAAAATGAATAAAAATCGCAATTTTTTGTGTTTTTCAATTACTTGCAAATATCTAAGAAATATACTCGTATTCTGAGATAAAAAATCAGCTAGTAAAAGTAATATAAACCCGAGTTCAGCTTAAAAAAATTTGGAATTTCATTTAAGGGTGACTTCCAGAAGAACAGCTTCATCAAATTACGCATCTCTTTTACTTTTAGTTAAGTTTTTGCCATTTTATAATATTTTCACGTTTGGAATTCAACTTAGGGAGTAATTCAAGGAGAAAGGAATGAGTTGGCCGGATAAAAATTAATAAGGTAGCTACCTTATAAAAATCGCAATTTTTTGTGTTTTTCAATTACTTGCAAATATCTAAGAAATATACTCGTATTCTGAGATAAAAAATCAGCTAGTAAAAGTAATATAAACCCGAGTTCAGCTTAAAAAAATTTGGAATTTCATTTAAGGGTGACTTCCAGAAGAACAGCTTCATCAAATTACGCATCTCTTTTAATTTTAGTTAAGTTTTTGCCATTTTATAATATTTTCACGTTTGGAATTCAACTTAGGGAGTAATTCAAGGAGAAAGGAATGAGTTGGCCGGATAAAAATTAATAAGGTAGCTACCTTATAAAAATCGCAATTTTTTGTGTTTTTCAATTACTTGCAAATATCTAAGAAATATACTCGTATTCTGAGATAAAAAATCAGCTAGTGAAAGTAATATAAACCCGAGTTCAGCTTAAAAAAAATTGGAATTTCATTTAAGCATGACTTCCAGAAGAACAGCTTCATCAAATTACGCATCTCTTTTACTTTTAGTTAAGTTTTTGCCATTTTATAATATTTTCACGTTTGGAATTCAACTTAGGGAGTAATTCAAGGAGAAAGGAATGAGTTGGCCGGATAAAAATTTATAAAAATCGCAATTTTTTGTGTTTTTCAATTACTTGCAAATATCTAAGAAATATACTCGTATTCTGAGATTAAAAAATCAGCTAGTAAAAGTAATATAAACCCGAGTTCAGCTTAAAAAACATTTGGAATTTCATTTAAGCATGACTTCCAGAAGAACAGCTTCATCAAATTACGCATCTCTTTTACTTTTAGTTAAGTTTTTGCCATTTTATAATATTTTCACGTTTGGAATTCAACTTAGGGAGTAATTCAAGGAGAAAGGAATGAGTTGGCCGGATAAAAATGAATAAGGTAGCTACCTTATAAAAATCGCAATTTTTTGTGTTTTTCAATTACTTGCAAATATCTAAGAAATATACTCGTATTCTGAGATAAAAAATCAGCTAGTAAAAGTAATATAAACCCGAGTTCAGCTTAAAAAAATTTGGAATTTCATTAAAGGATGAATTTCAGGAGAACGAAAGGAGGTGGGCGGCAAAAAATTGTTGTATTTTTTTTTTTTATTTGATACCCAATCTTCAATTTAATTATTATTTTTCCTCTTAATCAAGTTGTTTGTATTTTAGTGAGTTTTCAACATTGGAATTCTACTAAAGGAAGAATTCCAGGAGAAAAAATAGAGTTGTACGTCTAAAAATTACCAAAATTTCAATTTTTTTATAATGCAATCAGCTTAGTGATTTTTCGCTGTCCACCCCTTTCCGTTCTCCTGGAATTTATGTTTTAGTGGAATTCCAAATTTTAAAATTCAATAAAATGTAAAAAATCTTGATTAAAACGGAAAATGTTAGATATTTTCCTGTTATTTGGACTTCTTCCCTAAAGATTTGTATAACTTCTAAATGTAAAAAAAACTTAAGTGACAGTCCGTGTTTCTAATGGCTTTTGGAGTTTTTACAAACTGCTTGGAGTCGTCAACTTGTTCCATCATTAATTTTTTTATTCCATAAATAAATGTAGCCAGAATTCCATTTAGAATGTACAATACCTGAATTACAAGTCTAACAGAGCTATGTTATTACGTCTGTTAAATCATATGGTTTGTGTCCGTGGTGATAAATTTCGAAATTTAACTTGACACACATCAGAAATTAATTAATAAAAATCAGGTCATTGCGTTCAAATTGAATGCAATCTTTTGATCACGTGCGCTACATAAAAATATATAATAAAAAATGTTTGCATAAATGGAAAAGAAACTCTTTTTCATTCACACATTTCTATGTTTATGTATGGATTAGTATTACACGTAATGTCCGCAAGAAGCCCTTTGTTCGTATTTACATAATCATGTTGGGAATCACTGGTTTGGAACGTAAATTTTGCATTTAACAAAGTTTAGTATTGTCCTTATCTTCTGGCAATTGCAAGTATGATGCTGTTTCATTTCTTGCCCACAAAGATTATCCTTTGTATCTCTTTTTATTATATTTACCAAAATTCGCCACATGTTCAGTCGCATGTGTAGGTGTATCGAAAGCGCTGGTAAGGCAAAGTCCTTAAATAATTTCCTATCATGAATATATTGATGTTTCTCCTGCTTCTTTTGATGTTTATGATGCTGCCGGAAGGCTGACTAAATTAAGGACTCTAAAAGCACACACATATTCATATGCACATACACACATAAACATATACATACATTGGCATTGTTTCCAAGTTGAAATCTGTCCAATTTTTACGTCTCGGAATGTGAACGACAAATTTTATTATTTTCATATGTTTCTACAGTCGACAGAAAAATTATTCGTAAGGTATCAACATTCGCAATTTGCTTTTAACATTTATGACAATTTTAAAAATGGAAATGCAAATCATACATTTCAACATTTTTTTTATATGTGTCCTATTAATGGATATTGGTTATAATTATTTTTGCTTGGGCAAGTGCCGTAAGTCCACTGTATTGAACCTTATGGGTAATACGTATTTATATTTTTATTTCTAAAAGGCTTTCTTACCAACTATGTTTTTTGAATTTTGCTTACCACGTGTTTAGTAATTTCCTCCAACAGTTGCTTCTTTCGTCGTCCATAAAACTTCAGCTGGTACAATACATGCCATCCTTATTTTTCTCAAATATGTTCCTTGCAGATGCGGCTGAAATTGGAGGGGCAATTAGATTGGTAGGAACTACTTGTAATGTGGTGAAGATGTG
This sequence comes from Ormia ochracea, assembly GCA_963402855.1. Classification (NCBI taxonomy): domain Eukaryota; kingdom Metazoa; phylum Arthropoda; class Insecta; order Diptera; family Tachinidae; genus Ormia; species Ormia ochracea. Next base: position 56,623,848 of record OY727106.1, on the reverse strand, counting down.
TTGAAATTCGGATCGATTTCGTTGCTCTCAAAAGCGCTGAAAACAACTCATTGTGCAGACTTCTCAGGATGCAGCAAATTTCATACTAAAAAATATTACGGTTGTAATTTTCTAGTTATTGCCGATTATGTTTAAAGTTACTGAGTTACATTTGGCGAAGGCAATAATGCTCTAGAAATCTTGCTCTTAGACGCTAACGATGAGAATTACTATGATGAACATGAGTTCGTTGAGTTTCTTGGTTTTATGCGTGTTTTATTTTCAATATTTTTTTATGATTTGTGTGTAGGGATTTGTCGCATGCTGTTTTTAACACGTCGGACTAATTTTTTACATTGAAATACGTTTGTGGAGATGTGTGTGCATACATACATGGGGATGTGTATACTGTACAATAGAGGAGTATACCGGAAAAATTGTTCCTTAATTTTTTTTTTGTAGAAAATAATAAAAAAAAATAAGGATTTCAATATAAATCGGTTAGAGAAAGAAGTAAAAAAAAATATTTTTTAATTTGCAATAGAGGAGTCTTTAGGGTGTCAATCAATTGTTAGTAAAAGTTTCAATTTATATAATGTAAAGTAAAGGAAATTCAGTCGTATTGCAATCTATATGTAACTTATTGATTACGTTGCTGGCAATATGTATAATAATCTACCTCTTTACTTGAGATCTACTCGACGAATATCTATGTCTATATCAATATGTAAAGAATATATTGGTGGCTTACCGTCATTCAGATATAATTTGGTCCATATGCCAAATTTTGGATATTGCAACAAATAATATTACTAGTAGAATGTGCGTACATACATATATTCCCTCTATGTGTGTATGTGTGTACATAAGCCTTCGAAATTAGCAGACGTTGCAGTTCATTTCAATTGAAAATGAGAATTTCGAAAATCTTAAAAAATTATAGCAGAAGTCTTCTGTCAGATGAGGTGTTTTTTACCTCATATGATGATTCAATTATTTGCACGCACTGTGCTTTGTTTACAATTGTGTGCTGGTGCTTGCAGCTCTCAGCTGCCAGTTGATGAAGACCAATCAAATATACGAAAAACAAAACCACGCCACAACGATTGAAAATTCATCTAGTATTGCCTTTTTTCGATTTGCTTGGTTTTGCCTCTTCCCCCATTGCGAATTCTATTTCGGTAAACAAAGCTAGCAAATGCTGATTGAGTTCTTGATAATGATGTTATAATGATAATACTTTTGATGAGGTTTGTCATTTTTATATTTACATTTTCTTTTGTTTTACATTAATATTTGCCTACTGAGACACTGTTACAATAATGTTGTTGCTGTGATATACAAATGTTGCATACTTGATCTTGATAGTTTGTAGTTTCTATATACCTACATACATATTTATTCTGTTCGTTGGTCATCTATCGTTGTGACAAACAAAATACGAGCTACCTTATTAAGGCTTTGGAGTGAAGATTTGGCTTTTTTAGATAACATTTTCATTTGTTTTACATTAATATTTGCCTACTGAGACACTGTTACAATAATGTTGTTGCTGTGATATACAAATGTTGCATACTTGATCTTGATAGTTTGTAGTTTCTATATACCTACATACATATTTATTCTGTTCGTTGGTCTGTCTGTTGGCTGTGACAAACAAAATACGCGCTACCTTATTAAGGCTTTGGAGTGAAGATTTGACTCTTTTAGATAACATTTTCATTTGTAGGTATATAAAATTTTTAATTGAAAAGAATTAAGAATTGAAATTTGAAAGCATACTTCAGGGATGGTGCAAAAAATTTTGTTTCGTTATTGGCTAACAGTAAAAAACTGCTTCCGGCCAAATGCGTCCACATTCGTTTTATATAGCATTGCTAATTTGTTTTGAAAATCAAACGCTTTGATTTTTTTTACCAAAATAAAATTTTGTGAGGAATTGATTTTCTTTTTTTATGTTATGTTTATGTATTATGCTTGTAGTGTTGGAGTAATTAAATATTAAGCTGAGAAGTGCGTATACTTTGAATCCACAAAGCGTGTTTACGATATATTTTAGTTTAAGATCAGACTTCAAATGGTGAAGATATATACAGTAAATCATTATATTTGGAGCCGTTTTCCAGTAATCTTTATTGCTACAAACTGGTTGATTATTTTTTTTTTTTGTACTTAGCTTAAATACCTTAATAAACATCATTTTATAATATGTCAATTTGGTTTGATTAGGTAAATTTTACTTTCTACAAAAATACAGCTCAAATGTAAAATGCTTTTTTTTTTACTTTTTTTCAATTTCAACGCATTGACAGACGGTGTCTATATGTTTTTTTATATATTAATAACATTTTTGTTGATTTCGTCTATACATTCGTACATAACAACAGATATAAAAATTTCTGAAGCGTTTTCTTCGTATATATTTAGCAAACTCTTTTGTGAAATGATTTTGTTGTTTGTTCTTAAATACACCTTTTTATTTTCTGTTACACTTTTCCGGTCTCCCCCTTGGTATGTTTTTATTCAATGTCGCTTTTGTTTCCATGCCGACACATATAGCAATTCTCACGATTTTAGCTAGCAGCTTCATCTCAATCATCATTCAGAAATCTTTCATCCTATTTGTTGTATATGGTTCAATTGGATTTTGTGCTCAGCAGAACTTTTTAATAAGTTTTTATTTTATTTTGAAACGCTCAATGTACGAGTAGCAGTTGCTTTAGGTGATTTAGTTAAAAAGATTTATGTATATTAAATTGAATCTATATTAATTTCATGACCAACTCTAATGATGGGAAATTCTACCCGAAACTAACATTTTTAAAGTAAATTTATAAAAGAAATGTGAAAAATCCTTAAATCGATTAAACATTATTTAAGAATTCGTCTGGCATTGTTGGTGAATTTAAAGTAGTACAAGAAGTGAATTAAAAAGAGCACAAAACTCGGAAAAGATTAACAGAAACGGTAACATTTTCTCTTCCCGAAATTCAATAGGCAAATCGTTAGTCCAGTAAAAAAACAAACAATAACCTGCAAAGAAAATGTTATTTTTCAAAAGAAATACAATGACGAATCAAAAATTGAAAATGTACACAAATTAGAAAAAAAATTACGACTCTGATTTTAAAATACGGAATAAAACATAACGAAAGCTGTTACAAATCTAATATTTTTATATTAATATTATACCATGGCCCCGAAAAAATCCACTATTGTTTTAAATGTGGAACAATTTATTCGTGATGTTGAGCAACGTCCAGCAATATGGAATCGTAATTTTCATTGCAATAAAGCATTTTTAGAACAAATGTGGGATGAATTATCGGCCGAGCATAAGTTGCCCAGTGAGTACGATTAATTTATTAAACAAAAATTTTTTTTTTTTAAAAAAATCTAATCGTTTTACAGAAGTAGTTTTAAAAGCCAAGTGGAAAGGACTACGGGATAATTTTCGTGTGGAATATAAACGTATACCACGTTCAGATGCAGGCGATTTTTTAGTAGAACCCGCCACATTTGAATCGAAATGGATACACTACTATGCTCTGTTGTTTTTGAGTAAGTGTTGCGAACGATTTTGATAAAATATTTTCTTAATGTACGAATTTTTAAAATTGATGCATTTGTTTGTAGCCGAGCACATGCGACATCGTGTGCCGAAAAACGAACAAGATCAGGCATTTTTTTTTGCTCAACAAAGTCAGGATTGTGAAAAAACAGTGGTGGAACCAGACCTAACAAATGGTCTTATACGTCGCATTCAAGATAGTGACGAGGAGTTTGATGAAGATGATGTAGAGGAGGATGACGATGAAGTAACAGAAAACACACCACCTGCAGCTCATTCACAGCCATTGTCTACCATAGGCAATCTGCCCGGTGCTATTATAAAAACTGAAGACACACGTAACTTGCTTAAAAATATAGATAAAGAAGTGCAAGATCTATCCAAAAAGACTTTAGACAATAATGCTCAACCTTTAGAAACAACCACTCCACCATTACAATTGCAGACGCCGATGCAGCTATTACAGCAAGCAACAACAATATCTTCGACTACAGCAGGCGGCGGCTTGTGCTTAGTAACGAATCCTCCTACCACAACGGTTACAACTGTCGGAATAACAGGAAACTCTCTATCCTCCTCAGCTTCTTCTGTATCAAGTACAACCTCATCAAATTCATCGTCTTGCATTTCTACACTGAATGTATTCCAAACATCTCCACCTTTAGCACATACTACTGCATTAGCTGTAGCAGCCACTTTAGCCTCAATGAATGGCGTTTCAGCTGCCACTGCGGCGGCTGCCACAGCCCTAAATCATCCTATAGCCACAACATTGCCCAGCGCAATGGTATTACCAAATACTTGCATTTCTGCAGCAGCACAACAAAAAATACGTTCCGTTTCACCACCTCCACTTTACAATAAAGCACATCATCCGCCACCTACCGCTAACGGTGCCATAAGCAAGGAACGCTCAGATGATTTTCCTCTAAATGTTAGCAGTTGCTTACACGGCAGTCATGAACATTTAAATTTTACCAAACACTCGTATACAAATGGTTTAATACCAGCTTTAAAACTAAAGCGACCACGCCTATCAGAAGATAGTAACTTTAATGGCTCCTCAACTATGGATACCTCAACGCCTACAACTCTAGTACCCGAAGACGATGATTATCATTATCTGCTGTCACTGCATCCCTATATGAAACAATTGACGGCTGCTCAAAAGTTGCGCATACGCACGAAAATACAAAAATTAATATTCAAAGAGCTCTACAAGGAGGACTTGGAAGAGTCCAAATAAACCAAAGTCATTATTATTATAATTAAACAGTATATTTTTATATTTTATCCAGCAAAAATTGTCCCTATCGGTTAACGAAATTCATGTATAAAAATTGATTGAGAAGTACAAAAACGAAGGTGTTTATGGCTCTCGTAGTTTTTTGAGGCATTCCTGGAATTCATTATCAAGATGTGGAAATAATTTTCTTAATATTTTTTTCTTCTTCCGAAATGTTGTTTTTTTTCTTTTGCGAGAAATTTTTTTTAGCATGAACTGTGAAGCTTTTAAATGTAATTTGAAATGAACTAGTTTAATAACTGCTACTCAATAACTATAATCAATTGAATAAGTACTTCTTAAAGTTTTTTTGCTGGGCAAATCATAACAACCGAGAAAATGTAAAATTATAAAATGTAATTGTAATCTTTTTATACAAATTTTATTGTCTATTATATATATAATTAATTTTTAGGTTTTTATTTTAATTTGTTTGTAAATATTTAGAGTTTTCGCAGCATTGATTTAATTTATTTTCTGCTAGTTTTTAATTTGACTACACTTACATTAATTTTGTTTGTTTATCAAGGTATAAATATAAATAAAAAGAAAATGTTTAATCGAATGGAAGAAATCGTTAAAGCAAATTAAGATTAATTAAATAAAACTGCAGAAATTATTAATTGATTTATGTTGTAAAAGATAAGTGGAAGTTTTATTTTAAAATTATTAGAATTGTGTGTACCCAAAAGTGTTAAAAGATACATTCTTTTAAAGTGTTTAAAAAAAATTCTCACCCTTCGGCCATATATATACAGATTTGAATTTTGAAAATTGTATAATATTGTGGCTATGCTATATTTTTCTTCAGAAGAGATAAATGGTGGTATTTCGTTCTCCGAAATTGTCAATAGCTTCAAAGAGCTTAAACCCAACATTAATATTCCAAACATTTTGATATTTTTAAATTTTGAGAGCAATTTCGAAAATTTCAAGTAACATTATATTCTTCAAATCGGACCGAAATCCCGTTTATTTTTGAATTCAAATGTACTGAATTAAAAATTTATTTTTTTTTAATTTATAATTTTCTTTTAGGCGAAGTTTATGTTTTGGATGATGGTAGCGAAGTTGATTTGGATTTGGGTAATTATGAACGATTTCTCGATATCACTTTACACCGTGACAACAACATAACCACTGGTAAAATCTACCAATTGGTAATAGAAAAAGAACGCAAGGGTGAATATTTGGGTAAAACTGTGCAAGGTATGTAATATAATAATTTTATAATTATGTAAAAATGTATGTAACTATTTTTTTTTTTATTTACAAACGCATTTCCTTAGTTGTACCTCATATAACCGATGCTATTCAGGAATGGGTGGAGCGGGTTGCTAAGACTCCTGTACGTGGGGATGCTGTGCCGCAAGTTTGTATTGTTGAGTTAGGTGGCACTATTGGCGACATAGAAGGAATGCCTTTTGTAGAGGCTTTTCGTCAATTTCAATTTCGGGCAAAACGTGAAAACTTTTGCTTGGCCCATGTTTCTTTAGTACCTTCACCTACTTCCACAGGTGAACCCAAAACTAAGCCTACACAAAGTTCAGTGCGCGAGTTAAGAGGCTTTGGCTTAAGTCCCGATTTGGTAGTATGCCGCTCTGAGAAACCCATTGGCTTGGATGTTAAAGAGAAAATTAGTAACTTTTGTCATGTTGCTCCCGATCACGTAATTTGTATACACGACTTGAGTTCAATCTATCATGTGCCCTTGTTAATGGAGCAGAATGGTGTTATAGAATTTCTTAACGAACGTTTGCAGTTAAATATTGAGCAGGACAAAAGGGAAAAGTTAGTTTACTTTTTAAATTTCGAAATAAATCTTTTTTTTTATTAATTCTCACATAATTTATAAATTTAATATTTAGGTGTTTGCGACAATGGCGAGATTTAGCCCGACGTTCGGAAACTTTGCGTAGAAATGTTACCATTGCTTTGGTAGGCAAATATACTAAGTTTAAAGATTCCTATGTTTCCGTGGTGAAAGCTCTACAACATGCTTCGTTGGAAGCTGGTTATAATTTAAATTTGAATTACATAGACTCCTCTTTGTTGGAGAATCAAACTTTGCAAGAAGCGCCCTCGAAATATCATAAAGAATGGCAATCGTTGTGTGAAAGCGATGGTGTTTTGGTGCCTGGAGGATTTGGTTCTAGAGGCATCGAGGGTAAGATAAAGGCTTGCCAGTGGTGCCGGGAAAACCGCAAACCGTTTTTGGGTATTTGTTTGGGTTTACAAGCAGCTGTTATAGAATTTGCCCGTAATGTGCTCAACCTTAAAGATGCTCATACCACTGAAATAGAGCCCAACACTGCTAATCCTGTAGTAATAGATATGCCCGAACATCATACAGGCCAAATGGGTGGCACCATGCGCTTAGGAAAACGTACTACAATCTTTAGTGATGAGCCGAGCACTATAAAGCAGCTGTATGGGAATCCCAAAACTGTTGACGAACGTCACAGGCATCGCTATGAAGTCAATCCTAAATATGTGCCACAATTGGAAGAGCATGGCTTGAGGTTTGTAGGTAGCGATGATACAAATACACGAATGGAGGTAATCGAAATTAAAAATCATCCCTATTATGTTGCCACTCAATATCATCCAGAATATTTATCGAGACCTTTAAAACCCTCGCCACCGTTCTTAGGCTTAATTTTAGCATCGGTGAACAAGTTACAAAATTACATAGCGCGAGGTTGCCGTTTATCGCCTCGCCAGCAGTCTGATGTATCGTCAGATGAAGAGGATATCTTGATAGCAAAGAAACATTTGAAATTAAATGGCACTAGTGGACTCTTCTTAAATGGCAACGACAGTATCTCCGATTTAGAAAAAACCGTTACAACATCTAACGGTCAAACTCAGAGAAACTGTCTATGAATTGCATATGTATAATTATACATTAGCGTGTCTGCATATATACATATATGCATATGTATGAATTTTTTAATACCGAACCTTACAGTCTTCTTACTTTCAAAATCTTATTTTCTAAGCATCAATGTTTGTTTGTCTATTCAGTAAGTTAAAAAATTGTCCGACATTTTTGGAATTTAGGTTAAAAATATAATTAAAGATAAAGCTAGATGACATAGATAATTGTATATAAAAATAACCAACGTTCAAGAATCTAATAAGCAACTACTTTTACATTTACCGCCTTATTCATAAAACATATTTTTAATTTTAGTAATTGTTATACACAATCTATTTCGTAAACAGTTTTATAAACTCAAGATATATGTTATAAATAGTACAGTTATAGTTTACATACATATGTAATTGCTATTTTGCCTTCAGTTTGATAAACGCATGTGTATATCACAGCAACTATAAGTTTTAAATACTTGCGATAACTTATTTTGTTTTTGTAGTACTTTCATTTTGTACAAATTCGTCGTCGTATGCACATGCATTGTAAAAATATTCATTTTGTGAATAAAAACTTTAGAGAAGCTATATTTTGTTTAATTTTCAATTACCCAATTATTTTATGTCAACTTTTTTGTGTACGTTTATAACTTACGTTGTTGTTTATAAATTTAATAATTTTACGAAACAAACATTCAGGAAATTACATATTCATTTTGTGAATAAAAACTTTAGGGAAGCTATATTTTGTTTAATTTTCAATTACCCAATTATTTTATGTCAACTTTTTTGTGTACGTTTATAACTTCTTAGAATATTAAGTTGTGAAATTAAAGATTTTAACTTTAATCTAAATTTTATTTTGATGTGAATAATCTAAATATTTAAAGGCATCAGAAATGAAGGAGATAAAGTTTATTAAATGCAAAGTTATCTGTGTACGTTCGTCACTATACATGCAAAACGAGTCTTATTGATATTCTTATATTAGTTTTAGGCAGGATAAATAAGAAAAAATAAAGCGACTACCAGCTGACGCATTCCTATTCGTTATAATTAATTAAATTTGTATGTATGCTTTTATTTTATCATACCTACATTGTAAGAATTGGAACTCAACTTTGAAGCTGAAATCACGCATGTCTTCTAAACTTTTGTACGTTATATATATATATTTTTGTTTTTTTTTTAATATGCTATTTATTTGCTTATTTAACTTTATTGACTATTTAGTGATGTTAATCTCTCTGCATTTAATATGACACTTCATTCGAATTACTTTTCACTGTACATTGTTCACAATTGTCTTAACAAAATTCGTGCTTTTCTATTTCTATCTTCTTCAGTCGTAGGAAAATAACGTTAAAATTACCTTAGATTACAATTACTTCATAAACTTGGCATTACTATTATTGACCATCTGTGTTTGCAATTTTTCATCTAATTAGAAAATATTTCTGGCAGCCTTGTTGCAAAAAAGTTTGGCATCTTCAACCAGTGTGAAAACAACAAGAAAGTTCGCAAGCAACAAAATTTGTAAATTGATAAATAAATAGAAAAGTCAGAGGCAAATAAATAAAGTAGTATGGATAAGTTAACTACTATTAGTGCCACTTTATTTATGGCCGCCGATGTGTTTGCAATAGTCAGTTTAGCAATGCCTGATTGGATTGTTACCGATGAGGCTGGTAAGTCGTATAATTTAGTTTTAAGTGTTCGTCAGCAATTGTTAATTTTTTTTTATCATCTTAAATATGTTTAGGTGATATTCGCCTTGGTCTCATGTGGACTTGTATGACCCTTTATAATCGTCCTCAAGTTTGTTACACTCCAGAATTGCAGCTGGAATGGTTGGTCGCTCTTATTTGCATTTTCTTTGGCTGTATCTGCATAACTACTACTGTCATATTGTTGGCATCTAGTACTTGGGATCGCAATGTAATACCCTATGCCAGATGGGTGGGGTTTACGGCAATGGTTTTGTTTTGTTTGGCGGCTGTGGTATTTCCGCTAGGTTTTCACATTGAAGAGATTGGTGGGCAGGCATATCAATTGCCCAACACTTATAAGATTGGCATATCGTATATACTGTTTGTGCTGGCCTTATGGATTACCGTAGTTTCGGAATTATTTGCAGGGAAAGTTTGTTTGCCACATTTTTAAGAGGAAAGGGTAAACCTTATATAATTATTGTTCTTTGACTTTAAGTCACATTCTAGAGTGGAACGAAAACCTTTTGCAGTGGTCTCAAATGCTTTTCTTGTGTTGTACGAATTTAATTTTTTTTTAGTTTCAGTTTTATATGTTTAGTTTAACTAACTACTTACGCATGTTCAATGTAGACAAATTCATGCTAATTATGTTTAGTCGAATTTTCGTCTACCCTGAATTCGGAAAATATTTTATTTTAAATATTATTGTGGACTTGCTTTTGCTGCTTTATATGTAATGCGTTTTCGTACACCTATCTTTCAAAACAATAATATTTTAATAGTATTTTAATAATATTTTTTAATAATTTTCTTATAGTGATTCTCTAGCTGAAACAGCTTACCAAAGCCTTCTGAGAACAAATTGTTACTATTTTCTTTCTTTAATTTACACCATTTTTTAAAAATTGTAAATTATTTTTTGTTAATGTTTTTTTCTTTAGTAATTTTAAGGTTGTATTATTATGAAAGTCTGTTTATTGAAATAAACATAATCCGTTTTTTATATGCCGTTCTTGGCATTTTTCAACTCCAAGAATCAATTTTGGTTTTCAATAAGTTCTAAATAATATCCATTCTCTTCCTTATTTATTAAAGTTATGATAGATAAAGATTGTTTATAACAAATCATCTGCAACAAATGTTTTCCATACAAGAATATATGTATGTAAAAGTCAAATTTAATGTGCTATAGTTAATCTGGCGGCTAAGGAACATATAGATTAACTGTAGTTCACATAGCAGAATCAGCAGGCGTGAGGAGGAATTTTACTACTATTGTGGGTTACTACTATACGCAGTCTTCTGAGGACTGATGAGATTTTTAACTCAATCGTTAATAGGCTCCTGAGCGAAATGTGGCTACTTACAACAAGGATCGTTCTTTAGGGCTCAATGACACATTGATGCCGGCGACCATATTCATTTCTACGGACAGAAAAAAGGGGGTTGGGCCTTAAAAAGTTGAAAGGTTAAATCCAGAACAGTATAGAAGTGGAAAGAGGTGAACAATAATGACTGTCAGTGTAATTTGACATGAGCGTCCTAATTGTACGGAAACCGGAACTAGGAAATTGCCTGTAGTGAATTGCGCTAAGCTCTTGTTCGTACTTGTGTTAATTAATAATCTTAATGATTCTAACAAAATAAAAATGAATATAAAATATGAAAAAATCTGTAAAATTATACAATATAAAATTTATTTTGCTCTCCGGTACTGGAAGAAAAAGATTAGATTATATAGCTGTAGTCATCTGATACGTCTGTGTAGTTTGTGCTTGCGCAGGTGCAAATTGTCGACTGGATAAGGGAATATTGCAATCCAGTGTGGGAAAAAGAAGCAGTCGATAGGTTACACAAAATCCATAGAGCAATATGCTCATATGGATGGGTTTGGCAAAGTGCATTTAATATTTCACAGATCCTAGTACTTTCTGGCTGAAACCGTTGAGGGAGTGATTAGAAAAAGCTGACGAATTACACTACGGTAACCAAATTCCATTGTTTTAATTCAATTTTTTCGGTTATTGTCGGGCGAATCCCCTTCCCTTTCAATGCAATTGAATAGTTTGCCATTTTCAGGAAAAGGAAATTAAATAATGCACCAATAAAAATTTCTTTTAATATATGTTTGTAATTTTATTTTGTTTGTTATCTTAATTTTAAATTTTTTGCTGTCTTAAATAAATTAAATGCTTATGATAATTGAAATGGCTTTTTTGTTGTGTTTAATATTACCGTGATAAAGATGATAAAATTAATTCGATTCTTTATGTAGAACTTCTAAGTATGCTTTTTAATGTCTAATAAATCCAAAGTATTTGTATTTAATAATTATTGCCATGAATTATTATTTCATGGCGTTGTTCACAATATGTAGATGTCTAAGCCAATTATATTATTTTTATATGCATACTTATTTATGTATGTGTGTAAATATTTGAATGTGACTATTTTGTTTCCTTAAGCTTAAAATTATTATAATTTTCCATCAAATGGTGTCTTTACAAAATAAGTGACTAGATTTCCTTTGCCTTTAACATAAGTTAAGCCGCGACATTCGCATTCATAACCGGCAGCCATTAAAATTTGCGCCGTATGTTCGGTTGTCTGAAATAAAAAGAAATAAGAACACAAATTAGCATAAGAAGACTAAAATATAACGTAAGGAAATTGAGTTAAAGTGTATTGAATAATATTTTTGTATACCTGCAGCCTGCCCATGACACCACATGAATCCATGCGAGAGGCGACATTGACTGTGTTACTCCAAATGTCATATTGCGGCTTTTGGGCTCCGATAACACCAGCTATGACAGGTCCATGATTTAGACCAATACGTAAACGAAATCTTTGAAATGATTCACGGTTGATTGAATCTAAAATTGACATTAATGCAATGGCAAATTCCACTAAAATCACAACATTATGCTCCTCTGTTCTCTTCTCATCCTGTCGTTTCATATATTTTTCATTATTGTTTTTAATATAACATGAGATCGCATTAACATTATTATTATGTGCCAGAAGCAACGCGAACATTGAAAGTGGAAAAATTCATTATTGATATTGCCAACATGTGTACATCATGGAATCCATTGATTTAAGACAGGGCCGCAATTGTGGCGTTATTTTTTATTTCGTTTTTTTTTTTTTTGCAAAGAAATTAAAGAATAGAAAATATTGACTGTTACTAATCGAAAAAATAAATACTTATAAAATATTTACATTTATAAATATATAATATTTATAAATATTTCTTATTCGGTTAATTTTCTACTGAATATGCGGCAACATTAGCGTTGTGCCATCTTAATCGGCGTTAACAGCAGTGTAATTGCAAGTCACACTTGAGACGAATCAAGTAATGAAGCGTTGTGTACCGCTGATCGCGACGATTTATTTTATAAAAAAAGAATCAAAATCACATAAAGCTCAAATAGACACATTGGGCATTTGTCACTAGCAAATCTTACGGTATGTAATCTCACGCGTAGATAATATGAACTGATCGTCTAGGCCGCGCTGATTTGAATATGTTTGAAGTAGAATTTTTTTTTTTACTAAAGTGCTCTCCACGTTAAGTATAGGAGCATTTAATTAACTTTTTTTTATATATTTTTTTTGAAGCTTAAGAGGCATTTCCGATAATTGTTTTATGCTTTCGATTGAATTACTTACCGCAGAATTAAGCATTAGCTGCATGGTTTTTTAAAGTATGTAATTTGTTTTATTTAGAAAGAAAGAAAATAATTTAAAAATAGCATAAATACTTTAAGGTAATAAACCACTATTATTTAAAAGCAAAATCTAATTATTTCTATTACTGCATAACTACTAAATGAAACCATTTTGAAAGCTTTGTAGGTAGAGAGAAAATAACTTACGGTAGCACCCTCTTCCTTGCCCGGCCTTAGCCCGGATGCACACATATAAGTGCTGGCTATTGTTTTAATTTTTTCGATGCCACTGAATTTAGGTTTTAAAAGCAACTAAAAAATGGATTAAAATTGAGCACTGTGGATATGTGGACATCAAATGTGGGAAAAGTAGGAGAATTTACCTTATCGAAGTCGCATATAATTTCATTGAGTAGTCTCAAACACTCTAAACCCTGTTTATTCACATCCGTTTCATCATAAAACTCTTTATAATTCGGTATAGAGGCAAACATTACAGCCACACACGAATAACTTTCATGATACAATTCTGTGGAGCGTTCCTGATAAAGAAAATGTGTGGCCACATGGGCTGGTAGAATATTTTCCAAGAGAATCTAAACAAAAAAAGGAAGACTTTCAATCGTTGCGATTATAATTAGTACACTCTTGTGCACAAGATATCTCAAATAGTAACTTTTGGGCATTTATTTTGTTTTTAATTGTGTTGAAAGCAGATGCATAAGTACATACATACATCTGCAGATGCTTCTGTAATATGCTTGCTGAAGCTTGTTAAATGTCGAAAAATCTCTGTTGAAAGAATGCCCGTAAAGATATCTTGTGTATTAGAATAATATAAGCTTACCTTATTGATGCCCCTCATAGTCTCAACCTCCTCCTGTTCTACTTTCAATTTGGCCTTCCATAAAAAATCCGTTCTCGCCACATATTCACCCTGGCGATCTAAAGTGTGCAATACGGCTATAACTAAGAGCAGCAATAGAAATCCCTTGATTTCTAAATTCAAACTGAAATAATGGATAATAATTTACTCTTTTATATATATATATATATATATAATGTATAGTTCTTGATCTTACCAATTTTCTCTCAGCTCTGCATTATACCTCTCGTACAAGTCATTGAAATGTAGCACTAAAATTTGACACACTAAAGCCACAAACATGCTAAAAAGCTTCAAAATAAACCCTGATCTCAGGAAAGCCGATATAGCAGCTAGGCTAATGGCACAACAGAATAAAAATATGGGCGCTATATTTAAATCGGCATATAATATCATAGATGGCACTATATCTGCTATAGACGTGTCATTGAAGGAATCATTTAAAAACGTCAGATTTGTTGTTGCAACAAAATCTGGATCGTTTGTAAAATTTATCTACCGAGAAAATATCAAATTATCGTTAGTAATTCAATTAAAGTTCTTAAATTTACAAATTTACCACACTAAAAACGGAACAAGTCGATATTAATATATTTGCTATAATAAATATGGCCAAACGTAGATAACGACTGCTGGCTACCACTTGCCCCGGTCCATTTCTATCCGCGCTCGAAGTATCTATATCCGGCACATGCATATTGCTTAGATATAAAAATAACCCCAACGATATAAAGGTGGCAGCCAAGGAACCCAATAAAGCAAAATTGCTAAATTTAAGAGAATAACAATGTTTATAAACATTTGCTTAGCAACATTGAATGCACAAACATCATCCTTCACTTGTTTTATACTCACATTTCAATTGCAATTACTTGCACCAAAGCAATTGACAGGAAGAGTAAAAAAGCACAGATTAAATCGTAACGAAAATGTGTATCTGGCCGGGCACGATACATGGCCTCACGCGGCGTATTCCGATACCACATGGTGAATGGCTTCAATTCGGTGGGTGGTCCAAAGCAATTATAATTAAAGCATTTGCGCTCCGGCGGTAATAAATTTGATTCAATCATGGCAATGCTCTGGATAAAATTAAATAAAGGAAAAAAAATTATTTTATAAAGCCATTCAGGTGAAACAGGGGAAGGTATGAAACTACACTTTTTCGAATAAGAAAAGTTTTCTAGAAAATATTAAAAAAGAAATTCCTTTCGATATTAAAATTTTTAAATTATTTTTTATTTTTTCCAATCCTAATAAGATTCTTTATGAAAATTATTTTTATTTTTAAAGTCTTGTTTTAGTTTATTTAATCTTTTTTTATATAGTTATCTATCTATCTATAGTTTTATTATTTAAAAAAATATTTTTTATTTTCAATATCTCGTTGCCATTTTTTTTGTTTTTTTTTAATTAGTGATTATAGTAAAATAAAAAATAAATGTATATATATGTATATTTACTTTGCGCAAAATCGTCTGTAGTCGATCTTCAGGGATTTCAAATAAATAAAATAATTTCTGAAGAAAGTTCTCACATTGAAGATAAAAAACTAGTTTTTATAAAAAAAAATATCTTAAACTCAATTTAATAAAAAAGAAATAAAATTAAAAAATCGTTAAGCAGGAAAATAAAATATCTAAAGCTTGAAAAAAATATAATATAATTTATTAAAATCGTTTGTAATCTAATTGGTAAAAAGTTTTAATAAGATATTCTCAAAAAATATTTCATTTTTTATTTCTCCTTGAAGAAATTTAATGAAAGTTTCCCCAATATTGAATTGTGTATAAGGTATCGAAGTAAAAAGGAATTAGAGAATTCAGTATGAAATAAAGCACAGCTTTGATGAAAAATTGTCATAAATATTCAATTGAAAAATTGAAATTGAATTCGATTCCAATGCAGTGGAAGTATTGCATACAATCTTGTTTGAAACCCTGCAACAATTTTATGAGTGATAAAAAACTTGAAACATCTCCTTTCGATGTTTAAACACCAACAAATTAATAATAAAATTAAAGTAATCTTTGTTTTCATATAATTTAAACCAGAAACTGATCAAATCATAAAATTCGTCCTTATTTATTTGCCACCAGCTTTTGTTTTACGGCTACAGTAGAAACTCGAAAAGTGGAACGAAATGATGGAGTAGCATTACAAATTTTTCCAAAAAGGTTAGAAATTAAAATAAAAAATAACGAACATTAATATTTTGGAAATAGCATATTGAAGTTGTGGTTTATTATTACAAGAAACCAAACTAGAATAAAAATGGCTTTCTATAGAATATGAAAAATACAGAAGATCTATAACAAGTATTTTAAATATTGCCCAGCCCCGCGCTTTCATGCACATTTCCTATCCAGATATTTACATAATTCTAGCACTTCAATTATCCTTTTAAAGTTGCCACGCATTTAATTAACTTTAAAATCCTTTTAGCTTTACACATCTGTATCATATTGCTTGCGGCCTTTATTATCCTTTAACTTTTACTCTCTATTAAATTAGTGAAGAAGGAAGATTTTAACATTTTGCTGCTTCTGTCTTTCTATTACAATGTAAGACCTTTGAATCCCAATTGTCTGAAGAAGTTTAGGAAATGTTTTAAATATGTATGTATATTTTAAATTTGTTTTATTTAGTAAAACGGAAGCTTCTACGCGTAGAGATAAAGTATAGGAAATAAATGAAAAATTGTAATTTTTCTTGGCACAGTACACACAGGTTTTGTAGTTACGGAATTGTACTTCGCATGAATATATCCTACTGAAAGGAACAGAGCCTTAGGCTCAACTTCAATGGCTTACAGTAAGACAATTTAAAAAAAGTTATAAATAAAAGGAAAAGAGAATTTTCAGCGAAAAATATAAATTATTAAAGCAATATTAACAAATATGTGAAAAATATATTTTTATGAATAAAATATTAAATTAAATTTTCCTCATTTTATTTATGGCTTTTATAGACCAAAATTATCTTTATTTATTTTTAAATCGCACTAAAAGCCAAAATTAATATTGAGTAGGGAAATTAACATTTCACTGCAAAAAATATTGCAATTGATTGCTTGAAATATTTGATTGGCAACACCGCTTTGAAATTATAACTGTTATTTTTTCTTACTCCATTTCGCCCCTTTTCAACAAATCAGCCAATATCGAAATTATTGTTCGCATTTCTTATGACAACTTAATTTTATCGAAACTTACTTTTTTACTACGAATGGGAAATTGCTTAAATTCCCAGATCTGCATTAGCGTACAGTGCAATAAGCATAGGCGCTACCTTATATATTTTTCAGTAAAAATTATATTCCACTGAATATTAATTATGTAAATAAAATATTAGTTTTTCTTTTAAAATAATTATAAAAATAGTTTTTCCCTAGTAAAACATTACGTTCCGTTTACGCCAATATTTTTCACTCATTTGACATAAAATATTGTTCCAAAAAAGAAAAATTTGGGACAAGAAATATATCCCAAATATACAAAACTTGAACTAACTTTTCTGGCTATGAAATATATAGCTCAAATGGTTTTCTGCCACAAAATTTTTTCCCAAAGTAAATAATATTTTTGACAAAAATTTTGTCATAAAAACATAACTTTAGAAAAATATGTTTTATACAGAAAAGTAATCGAAACAAACGACTTTCTTAGAAGAGAAATATTTATTGGCGCAGTCTTTCTTAAGGAATATATTTTCGTGTATGGGACATTTTTAGGTAATTTTTAAAACTTTTATTCTGAGAGATAGAAAAACTATTTTGTACAAAAAGAGATTTAGGACAACTTTCTTACAAAATTTTAGGCTGAATAGAAAAATATTTATATAATTTTATATAAAGAAAAACATTTTGGGGCAAAAACAAATGCTTTCTATACATATGAATGTATGTAAAAATATTAATTAATTATGCTAACAGATAGAAAATATATTCTTTTGTAAATATAAAAATAAGTATATATTTGTCATAAATAACTGTACCACAATGTCTTATATATACCATACATGTATATTTCATGTGTGACAAAATATTTATATTATATATAAATATTTCATGTGTGACTACATGATTTTCACGTAAAACTCTTCTCTAAAGTTTTACTGCATATTATTGAAATGCGCTTGCGATTAATGTTTTCCATTTGTCCCAAAATTGTACAAAATCAAGTGTATATAATCAAATGAAGTAAAATTTCTTGTCCCAAAGGACAAGCGTATAAAAACGTAGTGAATCTTGAAGTAGCAAAAATCTTGGTAAAAAAGTTCGAAAGTTTTTTTTTTTTGTCATGACTTCTGTGCCTCCTGGCAAACATTTCATTAAATTCATTTTTAAGAAATTAATTTTTCAAGAAATGTATTTAAATAATAAATTGGATATATAAATGTATTATATTTGTATGTATTGCTGTAAATAATGCAATCGTTCGCGCTTTTAATATATATACTTTTAACTTTTTCCAATCTTGGCCCATACAAGTTTGAGAAAATTGGCATTTCATACGCATACACACTCATGTGGGCATGCATATGTATGCATGTGTGGGTGAGTGTTTGCTTACTTACTGCTAATCCAATATTCTTCACCAACTTCGATTCAGCAATATTCGCAAATGGCCTATCAGCTCCCCAACATTCAACATACTTGGTCATCTTAGATGATGGCCGATTGCGGGTAACATGACCTTTACGGGAAAAAGTTAAAGTTAAAATTAAAGTTTAGATAAATTTTTAATAAATAAATCAATTTATTGCTATGCTACTGTGAAGGAAACTTTGTCGTCATTCAATATATTTTATGCTGTACAAATATTTGTACGTGTGAGCGAGTGAATGTGTTTTTAAGGAAACTGTTTCGTTGTTTTCTCTAGAGAGTTTCTGCTTTTTTAAGCTTTTCTGCATGCTGTGAGTCCTTCCGTCTGTCCGGCTTTGTATCTTACCTCCATGGCTGCGAAAACTTTCATTGGTGTGCATGGACATTTTACGTTCCATAAATGCGCCTGATGAACGTCTTCTGTCGGCAAACGACATTAAACCTAAAAAATGTAGCAGGAGAAAGAAGTATATCCTTGTAATTAAATCAAGCAGAAAGTTTTTATGAAAAACAACTTAGAACGAGATTCGAATAGATATTTTTTTATTTAAAACTTTTTTTTTAAATAACACTTTCGTTCTTAATAAAATACAATATTCCGTACAAATAAATAAAAATTGTTGAAATATTTTGAAAAGTTTAAATTTTTAAGAATGACGATGGAAGTGAAGGAATCATTTATTTCCCAGGAAAGTTTCTAATATGCAGATGACATTTGCCAAAAAGCAAGTGGCCAGCCAAGAGATAATTTTCATTTGTGGTAACTAAGGCCACATTGGATTGTCGAGTAATACAGAGCAACTGCTTTTTGTTCTGCCTGAAGAAAATATCCAAAAGCTTGAGAGGAATGACTCAAGAGACCTACTCGGAGGATGTAATACAGTTTGAGCTTTTTAGGGATATGCATAATAAAATAATTAATTTAGTTTATGTGTATTATTAAGCATTTGACCATGTTAACAACTAACTAATCCCGCGGTGGAAATCACTAACTTTTTTTCCATAATCGTATCGTTAAAAGAAACATGGCGAAAATTTGTCGTATTTGCTATTCAATAAATTTTTAACGATTTTCGCAATACCGCTTCAATCAGCTGTTTCAATTTCCTTTTTTTTCTTTTATCGGCCGCCAAGCGACAATAATTTCGATATGGTTGTTTTTAACGATCGAATATTTTAAATTCTAAACTCTTGTTTTTCAAAAATACTTCTTTACGAAAACATTTTTAAGAAATTCTAACAAAATATTTCCTCCTGGCAAAACACATTTCTTTATAACTACATACGAGTACATGAACTACATAATTTATGTGAATTTACTTCACGATACTTTCACGTCTTGCCTCCACAGCAGCATTTATCGACGCTCTAAAAGTTCTCATTTAAATTTTCCTTGATTTTTTTCTATACGAAATAATACAATTTTTTTTTTTTATATATTTTTCACATATTTGGAAAAGGATAACTTATAAGGGAGAATTATAACGATGTTAATACCAACAAAAATCGTTAATGCCAACGAATGAAATGTTCGGTAAATTTTACTTTTTACAAATTGTTATACAAGTCAGATGGTGGATCGCACAGTTGATGTCGCATCTAAAACAACGACGAAGTGAAAGTATCAAAATTTAACTCAACGAAATGAAAATTAACAAGAAAAAAATTGTTATGAGGAGATTTTTGAAAATAATTAATGTTTCTTCTCAGAACAGTTTCTATCACAAGACAAATCATATGGAGGCATCGTCGCCTGAGTGCTGATCCAAGATAAAAATTTCATTGCCGACAATAAAAGCAAAAGTATTTGTTACAAACTCGTTAACTGTCTTATATTCTGCTTTCTGCTCACGTTGGTGTGTAGGGTGGTTAGAAAAAATGTAACTCACCTTGTACGGATAGTTTTCTACGACTTTTACCCTCCGGAATATCAGTTACCAACAAATTGTTGCTGGTATTAGCATGATGTAATATTGTGTTTGTTGTTATCGCCGTTGTTGGTGTTGTAGCGTTCGCTGTGGTTGCTGTAGTTGCTGTAGTTGCTGTAGTTGCTGTAGTTGCTGCATTTGTTATTGGCAGGGCATCATTTGTTGTTGTTGTTACTGCTATTGTTGATGTCTGCAGTGATTGTGATGATTCACAATTTCCGATGGGATTTTCTATATTTGTTCCAACAGCAACCTCAGCATCTGTCCCAGTGCCGCCACCACCACCACCAGTGCCAGAGCCACAAATTGAATTGACTTCTTCACTGCCGCTGGCACTAAGGGCATCATCATTGGCTAAAGTTAATGAGGACTTGGGTGTTAGTGAAGCATGAGCATTTCCTGTAATTGCATTTGCAACATCAACGGCTTCACTTAAACGTTGCAACAACTGTGGTCCGACATCAGTTGGGGTTAGTGTGTTGCTATTATGAGCTTCCTGTTGCACTGAATTCCTGTCAGTATTTCTTGCCGGTGGTGGAGGTATGATTGTTGTTGTATCATTTCTTAATTCCACTATGTCTTCATCCTCTTCCTCTTGAATGGACATGGATGTGTTCGATGATAATTGTGTCAATTTGTGCTCAGGACTATTTGCGCCAGCTGCCGTTGGCGAAAGTTTAGTGTTGTTATTTGTTATTTCTGTTGTCTCCGATGCCTTGAAATTCACTACTGTCACTGGCAAAAGTTTTTCCGTTGCATCACCCTCTGTATTGTTGATGTAGCTGTGATAATGATTGTTGGCCTGGACATTATCTTCAAGCATGTTAACATCATTTTGCGAAGAGTTAATTTCTTTGATACATGGCACAATATGGCTGATGTAGGTGGGTTTCTAGAAGACAAGATGGAACATATTTTAAAATACTAACACAACTGAGCTGTAACAATATTTTCATAAATTGTAGTGGCGACTTTTATGGCTTCCAGGTTTACTCTTCTTTTTTCGAAAGTAATTTTAAACAGCAACAGATGCTGAAATATTGCGATTAAAAGGATTTAAAAAGTATCTTTTTTTTTATACAAGCAAAATGTAAAAAGATATGATGGAGTGGATATTTTTTCTTGTCAATAAAATTGTGGCTTTAATTAAAGTATTAAATATATTTATTATACTCGCATAGAAGTCTTTGAAGCGCTTCTTTGTGGAATTTTCCACAGTGCATTGAAGTATGCACATTTTAATACGCATATAGTTCTACCTACTGCTTCCCCAAGTAGAATTCCATTCTGTGATTCATTTTAACGACTTGTTATTGCTTTTATTTCCCCTCAACTGATTTGTTGTTTTCATAAATTTTATTTAAAAATAAATCAAGAAATAGGTGAGACTCACCTTTGGTGGTACAATTAAATACGTTTCAATTTTATGATCGGCCAAGTACGAGTCCCGACTGCCACCATTTCCATCTTCTACTTCAAATTTCTCATTTAAAAATTGCAATGTTTGTTTCGTGATGTGCACCCGCCTAGAACAAATAAATTGTGACAAAATATTAAACAGAAAACACACACAATATTTATAAATTTATTACAACGAATTGTAGACGAACACCCTACACAAATTTATTTCCAATTCAATGAATTTGTATCGGTTGTTATTGTGTTTGTGTTCTAAATTTTTTATTGGTTTCTCTTCAACATTCAATTTTATTAGTTTTATTCCAAACAGCTTTCCGCCATAGAACAACAGCAAAAATGTGATATGAGTTTCAAATTGAAACTGTTGCATTTTAAAAGATATTTCATTTTGATATGAAATATATTTAAGAAACATTTTTTCACAGTAGAAAATTTGAAATGACACCATAATAGAGATGAGCACAGATTTTATCAGCGTATCGATGACTTGCCAGCGAACCCCTACTCTGCTGCAATCACATGCAAATTCCAATTAAAGTTAATTAAATAGTGTTGTGATCAGCATGAGGCTACTCCCACTCCCACAACTATAAACTATTTTGATTAATGGAAAGTAATTGTATTAATAAATAATCTTTTGCAATTATATAGAGAGCTTATCTGCGAGACTTAACACCTCGAATTTTATCGTTAACTTTCATTATTAACAGGAATTATTGCTACGCCACTGGCAATGCATCATTATTACAGATATGTGTTTGTATTTCTTAATTCTATGCTGCTTGTTGTTGTTGTTGTTCTTTTAGTCATGCCATGCATTACAAACACTATGATGTTTAGTTGCTGTTATTCTTTATAGTGTTTGTGTAGTTGTAATTTCATTGTTATTATTGTATGGCCTTTACACTGTATTAATGCAGCATTGCCAGATGTAAATTCTTTTGTATAGCTTTGTTGTTTTAATGAAATTTAAATTAATATGCATCGGAAATTTCTCGAATGCCTTCGGTGCATTCAAAAAGCAAAATTATGCGAGTTTTGTGAAGTAGTATAGCTATTTCAAGTAGTGATAAGTCAACAATAGTGTAGAACATAAAGTAATTAAGTTATATGTAATAAGTTTATCTCTAACTGGATGTTGGATAAACGTATCGTTTTCTAAGAAGCATTTGCGTAAAAGTTCACTGAAGAAAATGCGGAGAAATGTTTATAGGAAATGGATGATATCAAACAATGCATTTTAATTCAGAGCAATTTGAATAATAACTGTCGAGTTTGTGAATACGAAACTCTTAATCCATTGAAATCAACTAATACGAGCCGATATATACGTTAAAGCCATATCCTTCGCTGTCTTGCAAATTTTATTTGTTTAATAAACTATTTTTATAATGTTTTTTCTTTTTTTTTTAACTAACTTAACCTGCAGGAATCGAAAGCTCGATGTTCAGTTCAGTAGGCTGCGCAATATTCATTCGCCTACGATAGAACCCTTCACCCTTCTATTTATATAATAATAATAATTGCTTATTAGGCCGTGTTATAAATCCAATCATCTTCTTAAAAATTGTGCATATGCAATTGCATATAATTCTCTTGATATATAATTTAGGATCGGGAGACTGCAAAGAAGAAGCAATTTTTCGAATTCCAAGATTTTTCCAAAAAAATTATGAAAGCAGTATTTTTCGTATTTATTAATTTTTATTTATTAATCGTATGGCACATGAAATACCACTTTTAAAGCGACTTTTTGTAGCAGCTTTATCGAGCATGTTATCGTACCATTATGTAGGTTAGTGTATCAAAGTCTTAAAAATTCCGGTTGTAATCATAAATGAAAGTGAAATGGGATATTAAAGAGAGTTTGTCAAAGAAAATTTAGTATTAAAACATTGCGAAAAATCTTGTTAGAGATTTAATGAATTTTATAAAAGAGCGAATTAATTAAATTAAATTTATGAGAAATATTTAAAATTCTTGAGAAAGATAAAAATAAGGAAGTCCTTTTCAATTTTATTAATTAAAATTGAATGTAACGAATTTTGAAAAGAAGCGAGTTAATTAAATTTAAGTTATGAGAAAATTTTTTAATGCAGGACGAAGATAAAAATAAGGAATCCCTTTTTAATTTTATTAATTAAAATTCTTGTACTCTCCTTCGTGCAATACTCAACGGGGTTGTGTACGTAAAAAGCTAGTACGTACTAGCTATGTATTAGAACCTTTCAACTGTGTGTTTCTTTCTACTCTTCATAAAGCCAATATGTTCTTAAGAATATTTAACGAACAATTTCCTGTATTTAAATTCAGACAAATTGCCTTAACACTTAATAGCTTATGATCCTATCAAATGTTTAAAAATAAATAATAAGAGGAGAACAATTATATTATATGTAAAGGACTCACCCAGCCACACCGCCACTCTCCATATGGTTAGCCAAAGTCACATCATCACTCCAGACATCAAATTGCCACTTACGCAAGCCCAAAACACCACACAGCACATTGCCCGTATGGATGCCAATACGCATATCAACATTTATGCCAGTCGCCTCACGTACATGTCTAAAAACAGGACCGAATACGGAACAGATTAAGGCGACAAAAACAATCAGGCCGTTTGTACACAAAGAAAAAAGAAACACAAAAAAATACAAAATAATATTTTATGCAAATTTAAAGCAGAAAAAATGTTTATTTTGTACGGAAAAGGAAAATGTGTGAGGAAATTAAGTGCTCGCTGACTTGGCTGGCGTGAAATAGAAATACTCAAACGCGCTGGTTTAATAAAAAAGGTTTAATGACAGCAAAACATTAAATTTAATGACAGGATATTTAAATAATTTGTTCTGAATTGAACTGTTGCCTTTCCCTTCCTTCATTTTAAATCCTTTTTTATTTTCTTCCTTTCTGATTGGAATTAAACAAATTATGAAATTTTATTTCGATGAATTAAAATTATAACAGAGATAAAATTAAGAAATTTAAAACAGGCTAATTCCTCAACATAAGAAAACAATAAAGGATTTCCTGTCACGAAGTATAAACTCGTAAATATAAAAAACTATACGGTGATCGGAATTGTAGAAAACTTTTTCTAGGCCTGATATTGGTTTTCAGTAAATCAATTAATTGCTCAACCATTTCTTTGCTTGGGGTGCATTTGCTCCCCTCTTGTCATGAAAATACTGTAAAAAGTGCTCTTGGCAGGGATTTTTGGAAAACTGCTTCTCTGTTTTTACATTCTTAGCTCCTGCCATGTATTTGATTAAGTTTTTATGTTTAGCATTTCTAAAACTTTGTAAAATAATAGTTTTTTAAACAAATTTGTTGCAACCTTTTGTCGATATCCTTTTGACCGTAATCCTTAGGGCAAATAAAAATCACCACAAACAAGCAGTGGCCCCTTTTCCTTTTTTTTTTTAAAGAAAATTAACTTTTCAAATAAACATATCACAGCTTTTTAGCCTTTATTTCTTCTTCTTGTTCAAGAATCTCATTATCTAGCTTATCTGAGTTCTTTAGAAACCTCATTATGACGATGCGGTCTACGAAAGGGCACTAACGAAATGCGTTTCAATTTAAAGCTCTGAAGTAATTTAAGGGATTCAGCTGAAATTTTTCTTGAAATACATTTTACGAAGTCCATTGTTAAGGAATGGGATGGTCCAGCAGGCTAAACATAAAGCTGCAAACTACGCGTATGATATTACGAAACGAGATGACGTTGTATTATAATGTGGCTGCGCCAGGGTTCACAACAGTATAAGGGGATGAACTAGCCAAGCGTGCTGGCAGCTGACAGTACAAGACACTGAATGGCTACTTGGTATGTTGCAAAATATAAATGCTGTACCACCTAATGGGGTAAGCAGACTTGTGTCTAGTGCTATACATTGTTATTCCCGACACGATTTCTGCTTGTGTAGTTTATGTTTACAAAGGGCTACAAATCTTTGCAATTTCTCCTGTTGGCTACAGTCTTATCTCACAAGGTCAGAACGTATACTGGAACTCTACCCTAAACATTCATGAGGATAACAACTCAGTGCCATCTCATTTGTGGCCTTACCGGCTCCGTCTCTAGAATAGGGCGATTTGCTTCATAAACCAGCCAAATCTTTTTAAGGCTTCATAAGAACAACAAATGTCACAATTCTACTGCTTTTTTTCATAGCTCTAGCCTGTTCCACTTAACCTAAAATAATCTTCTGATGCTTCTCTTGTCATCTCTAATCATCTCAAGACTTATTTGCTTGCGATTTTCTATCCCTTGTCTATATGGAAATTATTGATTTAACTATAACACGGCTACACGGCTACATGACTCCCCTTGTACTTTTGTAGCTGTGGCCAACTGAGGCTAATTCCTACTTTTTTCCAGTGTTTGACAAGCACAACCATGGAGGGAGACGTACAGAATTAAGCGGGGCATTAAAATTAAAAGGCATTTCATCACTTTTCTATGTTAGCATAGGCGACTAAATGTGCCCCCAATAGGGAAAAATGCTGTAAGTTTCTGTAGGGAATACATAAATATCTGTGTTGTGCAGGAAACATTGTAGTTAGGAATATTGTGACAGTAGAACCATCAAGTTCAAAAGATTGGAATTTACACGCTTGTCATGTTGCATTGACGCAAGAACTGACACAGAAGGGAATTGATCACAGAGATCATCGGTTATACCTGAGAGTTTTCGAAAACATGGATCATCAGATTGAGATATTTAGCGTATTCAGCCGATATTTTGTTTCATACATAATTCTCTTAGATCCTTCTATAATAATCGGAATTATTAATTTTCAATTCTCTAAAAACTTTCTGTCTTATTCACAATAAGCATCGTAGGTATTGTTTGGGCCAACCTTTTTTTTGCAAGTATATTTAAAATAAATAATTTTATTTGCTTAAATAAATTCTATATATTAAATGTCAGCTGTTTAAAATTCTTCGGATTTTGGCAAAATCGCTAAGTGGCTGGCTACAAGGCGACAATTTAGCTGGCGACATTTGTAGTGTGCATTCGTGTAGTTTGTTTAACGGTATACCTTTAACACTTTGCTGGAGCTTTAATTGCTGTTTATGTTTCTGTCATTGTAATGGCTCTAAGCAAATGTCTTTGCCTCCCCCTCCCATTACCACATTACCACATTGCCACATCAAATGACATGTTGTTAAACAAAAAATAAAATGTTTTAGTTTGTAACAGAACACTCCACGTTAACAGGATTTCAAATAGTGTAAACATTGACACTCGCCCAACAGCTCACTTAATCAACAAGCCATCTACAGATGTGTAATCCATACACATGCTCATACACAGTCACACTTGTGGAGAGCCCCAATAGGCATGGGTGTGTGTATGGGTGTGTATCGTGTGATATGCATGCGTCTACTTGATTTTAGCATTGTGAGATTTGTTAGTGAGTATGTAATTTCACTTACTTGATGGCATCAATCATTTGCAAACCCATATTGACACAATTTGCAGCGTGTTGCGGCCTAGAGATTGGCAGTCCAGATACACAATAATAGCAATCTCCCAGGATTTTAATGCGTAAGCAATGATTTTCCTTAAAAAACACAGAAAACAAATCATACAAAGAGGAAGAAATAGAATAATATTATTTCGTAATGAATAATTTATTATTATTCATTTTAAAGTGAAATCTGTTTACACTTTCCTTTCAAATTTCATATCCTTAAGTAATTGCATATGTAGATGTTTTTCAAAGCTCTATTAATAATAAAACAGAAATGTAAAAAAAATTTATTTCAAATTAAAAATTCGATTTTTTTGTTTTAGAGGGGGGAATTTTATAAAATTTCGGCTGTTATTTTCTGAAGCCACCTAAAAAATTCACGGCATGAAATATTTTAAAAAGCGTAAAATGTTTCTGTCAGCACAATTCGCTTCTGTAGAATAATACGCAGCCTACTAAACCGGAGGTCGCGGCTTCGATTCCTGCCTAGACTGTGGCTGCTTACCTGAGGATAAGCTGAAAGCTTTGCAGCTGGAGTTGATTAAAAAAAACAAAAAAAGAAAAAATAACATTAATAACATTAATGATACGAACTTTGAACACGAAATAAGGAATTCTGCTGGGCAGTTTTCGCAAATGAGGGCAGAGTACTTTATTAACACATCCTTCACTATTTACTATTATCCCAGGCTACTGTGGAACATGCAACCGATGGTCGGGTGAAACAGTTTTTTTCAGCACTGTGAAAATGGGAAATCACAATGTTTAGACTTCCAGATAATACGGATTGTAGAGGTCTGGTAAGCTCGTCCAGAGGGATACTTCTTTGATAACCATCACAGCTCATTAAGCTTTTCAATAAATAAAAGATGTACACAAGCAATGGGCCACGGCCAAGCACTATTAAGGGAAGAGTTAATTTCGCCACCGAAATAATTCTTATTTCCCAGATCTGTTTTGAAAAAAAGTTTTCCAAAATTAAATTCTAGTTTTATTTTTCTTTAACAGCGTTGCCATTTCAATTATAATTTAACTTCATTTCCTGAAACTCTGCCTGTAATTCATATATTGAGCTATTGCGGGGACACCAATCTAAGACTTTAAGAAGGATAACGAAAGCTCCTTGGCGAGAGTTAAGACTTTATGTTTTAGACTGGCCCTTTAGAACAAATAATCTTACAATTTGTAAATATTGGAATTTTACTTTTAAGTAATATAAAATATAAGAATCCATGATCTTACTGGAGATTAAAACAACTTAGTAACGGAAAGATAAAATTGGCCTAAACTCACCTGGGCTATTTGATCAAAACGCCCAAATAAATCATTTAAAGTCTTAACCAAATCACTTGCTGTCAGCTGCTCCGATAGCGGTGTAAAATTAACAATATCTGCATATAAGATGGAAACGTTATTGTGCCGCTGGACATGCAATTCATGAAACCGTGTAGCCGATGAGTTTGTTTGACCACCAGCCCGTTGGCAGGCATCCGCCATTTTCAGCATGATGCTACGCTTCACCTACGCAAAACACGAGAAACAAAGGAAAACCACACCACAAAAAGATATTAAAAAAATAAAATAAAATAAAAAAAAACATTAAAATCTGATTATATTATTGTTTATGTGTGCAGATTTATTTCAATTGCTGTCCAGCAAGTGGCATTCGCCTCCCCTCGATTTGGAAAACTAACCTCAGCTGCAATGTAAGCTGGTATAACACTTAATAGCAATTGCTCCTGTTGTTCGCGTTCACACTCCAACTTTACGCGCTGCTCGATGCCGGTACGGGTGCCATCAACTGTGCGAGTGTGGGCCGCATCTGACATAATCCGATAATATAAGCCGGATACGGATGCACTGGCCAACATTACAATCTCCCCAAATAACTGTAAAAGAGAGAGAAGAAATCAAATTTATTTTATATGAACGTACTCACGTAGAACCGTTTGCGTTTCAGCATTGCGATTTAATATAAATTAAAAAAAAATAATTCTAAAAGACTTTCGAATGAAAAAAAATATAAAAAAATAAAAGATTTTCAAAATTAAAAATTTTCTGCATAAAATAAAGTCTTGAAAATTAAAGAGATCAGTTTTGTATTTAAAAATGTATACACAGGCTTCTTCCAGGGCTGAACGCATTTTCTGCTTTTGAATATATTATTTTATATAATCTTGCTGGTATTAAAGCAAAAGACAAATTGCCGATTTTTTCCAAATTATTTTTTTCGTGAAAATGAGTTCAGCCCTCAATGAAGTGCTTTTGATTCAATTAATTAATTAATCATCTTGAAAAACCACGTTGTTAGAAAGAAAACATTTTATTTAGCAAAATCAAAGAAAACTATTATTATGTATGTACATATCTCGAAATCGGTTTGACGAATTTAAATAAAAAAGCCGTTTAATTAAAAGATGTGTTGTTACTCCCGAACAAATAAACTCAACTTTAAGAACAAACAAGAAGAGGGTGGGGAGGTTGTTTTATTTTTCTGTCTTTTCCCATTTCGAAATCATGTTGGAGGATCTCCTCATGAGATCTCGCTTATTAGAAGAGTGGGCGTGGCAAAATTTCTTTAGTGAATTTTGTTCTCCAACATGGATTCTGCCCGTCCACAAAATTTCATGCAGTTATCTCGAAAAACAACGGAGTTATAAAGCAAAACATAAAAAACTAGTTTGTGATGCAAAAAAAAAAAATCTGCTTGAAAATGCACATTTTAATTCCTTCTAAAATACCAGATGAACAGAAATCAGCAGAAGGTGGCTTTTTTTTAGAATTTATTGCGTGCCAGTGCTACCATACTTTTTATTCTTCTTTATATGATACCACGAACATATTTTTGTAGCATACTTTTTTGGGCATTATGGATATTCGGCGTTCAATTCAAGAACAAAAAGCAAACGAAGTACCAGGATCTCACAAAAAAAGGAAGGGGTAACAAATAATCTATAATTTATGAACTGGGCACACAAAACTTCATACATACACGAAATGTAGAGATGCTACCGATGATATTCACCTGCATTTTAGTTTTGCGAATTTAAGTATATTGCATGATTTTTGAATTAATTCCTAAAAAATAAATTCCTCATTTTCCAATTTTTTCCCTAAAAATTTTATAACCTGCAGAATCAACTTGTCGTATGTTATAAATTAATTCCATTCCTACTTTGACAGATCAGTTATAACAAATAGCCAATTTGTATGACAGTAAATGCCGCAGATCTGCTGCAATGTCGTTCTTACGGTCAAGCCAGTTCAATAAAACCTGTCAAAATACTTCTCGAGTGGATACATGTTTATTAGTGAGAAAGTAATTTGTTATGAGAACGTCAAATAATAATAATACGGGAAGAAATTTGACACTTCACAACATTAATTCTCAATTTCAGAAAATTTTTTAAACCATCAAATTTTTATGTTTATAAGAAAATAGGGAAAGTAGATGTTGATCTAGGAAACCATCGTATTTTTTTCTGTTTTTAAGGTACGATGGTGCACACAGAAAATGTAATGCATGATAAAACATAAATGTTTGGGATTTTGGGTATTACGAGGATACATGTTTTATTGAAGAGATCATAGTGGTAATATTTTTTGAGAAAGATTGTCTCTTCTCAGATATATTTTTATATACATATCAATGCATTCCAATAAATATGTTTTCAAAAAATTGGTGTATGTATGTATATGTATGCATGTGTGTAGGTAACAACTAAAAAAGTTACATTTATCACCCATTACTTTATATATACGTATGTATGCAGTGTGAATCTTTTGCTTTGTAAAGAATTACAAAATACAGGCAGACCACGCTTTACAAGACAAAGTCTTAAATAAAATCCTATAATAGCCCTCGTTGCGTTTCTCTTTAACAATTTTAGCTCTACAGATGTAGAGCAACAACAATGTTGATGTCCAAAATACCCAACGATCAGAAATAAGAAGCAGAAGCATTACATTTTAATCCCTTCAATATAAGATACAGTGCGAGCTCGATATTAAGGACTAAAATAAAAAAAAATTATGATAACCTTATTGAGATTCGTTCCTAAAGTAGTTGCAGTTATAAAGATGGTAATGTAAAAATAAGATAAAAAGGATGTGTGTGAAAATCAGTATTCCTGCCCCTTTTACGGTGGTACTATTTTTAAATATTTTCTATCCTGCTGGAGGTGAGTAGGCAATTAAGATATTCCATGAGACCGTCTACATGATATTCTCAAAAACGTATGCAGTATAAAAGTATTATGCAATGCGGGGTCTACCTGTAGTTGGCAATTTTTTGCAATGTCTTGCTTTTAGTTATTGCAAACATACATAAACATTTTTATGAAAACAGATTTATTGGAATGCATTGAAATGTATATAAAAATGTATCACTGAATACAAGGCCTATAGCAAATAATATTATCACTGCTTTCTTTTCATTCAAACGTGGTTTCTCATAATACCCAAAATCCCAAACATTTTTTTCTTATCATTCATTATATTTTCTGTTTGCAACATCGTACCTTGAGAAGAGAAAATAAGGTGGGCTCGTTTCCTGGACCAACATCTGCTTTTCCTATTTTCTTATTTTGCAGTTTCTAATAATCAGCATGGCTGGAATAAAAAATTTTATTGTTAAAACAATTTTCTGAAATTGAAACACACATGTATACTTTTGAAAAATATTTTAACAGGTTTTATTGAACTGACTTGACCGTAAGAACGTCATTGTAACTGATCTGTAGTATTTACTGTTGCACAAATCCGCTAATTGCTATAATTGATCTCTGTCAAAATAAGAATGGAATTAATTTATAACATCTAACAAATTAATTCCGCATGTCATACAATTTCTAGTGAAAGAATTGGAAAATGGGGAATTTCCTTTTAAAAATTAATAAAAAAAGAACTATAATACAGGTGAATATCATCGGTGGCATCTCTACATTTCGTGTATGTATGAAGTTTTGTGTGCCTAGTTCATAAATTATAGATTATTTGTTACCCCTTCCTTTTTTTGTGAGATCCTGGTACTTCGTTTGCTTTTTGTTCTTGAATTGAACGCCGAATATCCATAACGCCCAAAAAAGTATGCTACAAAAATATGTTCGTGGTATCTTATAAAGAAGAATAAAAAGTATGGCATCTCTCGCACATAATAAAATCTAAATAAAGACATCATCTGCTGATTTCTGTTCATCTGGTATTTTAGAAGGAATTAAAATGTGCATTTTCAAGCAGATTTTTTTTTTTGCATCACAAACTAGTTTTTTATGTTTTGCTTTATAACTCCGTTGTTTTTCGAGATAATTGCATGAAATTTTGTGGACGGCCAGAATCCATGTTGGAGAACAAAATTCAATCAAGAAATTTTGCCACGCCCACTCTTCTAGTAAGCGAGATCTAATGAGGAGATAGATCCTTCAACATGATTTCGAAATGGGAAAAGACAAAAAAATAAAACAACCTCCCCACCCTCTTCTTGTTTGTTCTTAAAGTTGAGTTTATTAGTTCGGGAGTAACAACACATCTTTTAATTAAACGGCTTTTTTATTTAAATTCGTCAAACAGTTTTCGAGATATGTACATACATAATAATAGTTTTCTTTGATTTTGCTAAATAAAATGTTTTCTTTCTAACAACGTGGTTTTTCAAGATGATTAATTAATTAATTGAATCAAAAGCACTTCATTGAGGCCTGAACTCATTTTCACGAAAAAAAATAATTAAGATATTTTTTTTTTTGCTTTACTATAAATAAATATAAGTATATAAAAAATATATTCAAATTCGCAATATCGCAAACTCTGGACCCAAAAATGATCTGAGCTCATTTTCAGAAAAACAAAGTAAACCCCGTAGCGGTTATCTTTGCTTTATTATTGACAAGTACGAGTACGCGAAAAATTTATTTGAAAATAATAATAAAATAGAGAAAAAGAGAAAAATTTTCTATAAAAATATCTTACAAATTGAGATTTATTTATAAAGTCATTCAGAATTACAGGGCAGCAAATCAATGGATTTACAAAACGAAAGAGTATTTACTGTGATAATACGAGTATTGCTGGAAAGTGCATGAATACCGTCGTTGTTGTGCTTGACTTATTTTAGCCGATCATGGACAACAACTTTTGAATTTTAAAATTAATGTGAAAAATAAAGTTGTGACTGGTAATAAATTTTATATCAATTTTAACAACTCCTTGACAATTTTCCAGTGGAGACTTTTCGTATGCCAGAACTGTATGAAAACGATTTTCTCGTAAAATTTTTTTATTTATTTTTTTTTGTCGGATATATGTATAATAATTTTTAATTATTTTTTTTTTCTTTTTAATATACCAGCAATAATTTTCCCGCTGACCTTCGCTGTGTCAGATGTAATCAGTTGCGAGTGAGTTTACAACCTGGTTAACGTTCGGCATTGACCTCTGCCGTACGAAGCTCGCTTTGGCAAATCATTGTTAGAACTCGAGTATTAATAGAAACATTTTTCTACTATTTTTTGAAATAGTGTGTATTTTAGCGCACTCTTTCCCTTCCGCTGGTAGCTCTGTGTTACTTATTATTTGTCTAACGAGTATGCTCAATGTTTTATTTAAAAAGCAATTAAAACAAAAACTCGCTCACAAAAATACACCGGGGTATAAATGGCTTGCAATGAATGGCTGCTCCGTACTGTGGTGCATCAGCCAGTTCTTGTCGTTATTTTTAAATTATAAACATGAGTTTATGTGCAGCTGGCAATGGGTGTGCCTGTCGTGTGTGTGTGTGGGTGCTTCTATGAGTTATGTGACAGGATATATAAATGCTACTGCCCCTCTGTGTGCGTGGGTGGGGGTGTGTGCGGGTACTTACCACGGGTAAATTAGGCGCATAGTCAGGACTCACGCCAATGCGGTAGACAATGTGTATGGCAGTCATGAATACAGCTAAAACCACTGACACTGGCCATGATATGGGCAGCATTGTGTGAATCCCCTAGAGTTGAATAAATAAAGAAACAATTGGTATTAAAAAATAATCAAATAAAGTTGCATAATTAAAATTGTGTTGAACACAGTTATCCACTTAAGCACTTGTGTAGCAATTACTGTGCAGCTCTTTTGTGTAGGCTGGTGAATGGAGTCACATTCACCAGCCCAATTTAATTTGACATTCCCTTATTTCAATGTTAGAAACATTTTAACCTTGAGATTGTTAAAGACTTTTACGAAAATGGTCGTTGAAATCAAAACTCACTTCGTTGCTTTAATCGCGGAATGTCTATAAAATCGTGCGAACTGTTTGGAAGTTTCTGTTGGAAATTGAAAAACTTCAGTGCCGGCTCGCGATAGAGTGGCAGAAGAGTCCTGTGAGGCTAGACTCGTTTTCGTGGCGAATAATTGAACATCTCACGGACATAATTCAAATGTATTCTCAACAAAGATTTGAACTTAAAAGCTTACAAGGTCCAGTTGACACAAGAACTGTAATCTACTAATCATTTTAGGTCTCGTCAATACGGGGAATCACCTGTTTGTTTGAACAGAAGTGAAAGGTGAGTTCACACTAATCTTCTATTACGTCTCAGAGTGTTTAAAAAGATGGACCAGCGCATAGAATGGTAGCTTGGCGAGCATTTGGCCGATATTGTGTTACACACTCTCAAAACTTTTGTTTCATTTGCAATCATTTTGCACCGTGCATTTCGCTTGGACCAGCCAATTTTTTTTGTTTTTTTTGTTAATTATGAGATTTTAATTTTTAATTCTTTTTAGGAAATTATTTCTTTTTTATTAGTGTTTATTTAGTATATAAAATGTTGTTGAGAAGAATCATAACATTTTGTTGCCATTAAGTTTAATTAAAGTTTAAATGCTGCCATTTAAAGCTGTGCGGTCAGCATTAGTGACAGTTTGATGAATTTTATCTGCGTTACTCAACCGGAAGGAAATCGTGATTGTTGCTTTTAGATTATCGGCCATTTAAAATGACACCAAAGCCTTGAAACAATAATTTAATATAAAATAATTTATTTTTAAGAGTTGAAAATAAAAAAAAAATTATTCATGTCATTTAAAAAGTTACAAAATTTTATTTTATACATCATCATTTTATACATCATCATTTTATACATAATCTGGTTTGGGGAAAGAAATGACGAAATGTAATTGGTTTGCATTTTTTGTGTCATTGAAGCTTGAATGGTAATTAATTCTTCCTCGTTCTCTCTCCGCACAAATATTTCAAGGACATTAATATCATCATCTAGAGTTACCCTATTGCGTGTTTTTAATTTGTATACTCTCTGAGGTTTCTCATACAACTTCGTTTTTAGCTGAGTTTAAACAAATTTGAAATAAATTGAGGATGGATCTCGTAACAGG
This sequence comes from Ormia ochracea, assembly GCA_963402855.1. NCBI lineage: Eukaryota > Metazoa > Arthropoda > Insecta > Diptera > Tachinidae > Ormia > Ormia ochracea. Next base: position 56,588,051 of record OY727106.1, on the reverse strand, counting down.
CTCAATGGAAGATCGATCACCTTCGTGAGTCTGGTGTTCTATTTTCCACAGTGAAGCCTTCAAGGACAGAAATTTTCCCTTAAGAAGTGAAGTGGAAGAGGAAAGGTTATCGCAGTTTTTTTTTTTTTTGGAAAAGCAACTTCACCAAAAAGTAAATAAAAGAATATAAGTAAAAAGTATTGGCACGGGCGTGCAAAGAGCTTTTTAGGATGGATTTATTTGTATAACTGAAAAGCACTTGTTAAAATCCCGTTTTAAATTCAGTAAATTCAAAGGAAAAAGTTTTTCAATATTACTAGAAGGGAAAAGATGCGCTTAACGACCTTCTCGTACTGCACTTCTTTCTTGGAAGCTCTCACTGCGACGCATGTTACTGCCATTTAAAAAAGTCAGTAAAAAGCACTTTTAAACAATTTTTGTTAGCACAACTACAAACTGTTGCTTAAGTAAAAGAGCTTTCAAGTTAAAAGCAAAAATATCTAAAATGGCAAATTGCTTTTTAAGTGTTTAATAAATTAAATTGTAGATGAAATCTCAGAAACACTCTCCAACAATTTGCCCTCGTAAAGTGCTACAATCAAGAACTTACCATCATCATCAAAAAGCTCATTTACTTTAAAAGCTAAAATTGGCATCTGAGAATAAGCCAAAAACCGAACACGGGACAATACATCAGGCATTAAGTGGTTCAGGAAATAATTCCAGAGCCATTACGTAGCACTCACTAGACAACGAAACATAAATAAATTTATTTATGGACCAAAACACTATACGAGTGTAGTAAACATTAAATCCAGCCACGTACAAAATGAACGAAACAAAGTATGTGTAAATATGCATGTGTGTAAATGCACTTTATGGCATCATATCCTGTCTACATACTTCCTTCCGCTGGTTCAGTTAAAATTGCACGTAGAAGAGACCACACCTGAGATACAGTGGCTGCTATTGCAACGCATCAGTAGTCAATAAATAATTAACAGAGAGTTACAAATACGTTTCCCAAAATCCTTTCAGTAACTGTGCCAGTGTCCTGACCTTAAACGTGTGCACGTGTACACCTGTGTAAGAGTGCATGCATTTTGCCAAGGGCTCTCAGTTTAATACACTGTGCTCTACACACATACACAGATGCCACTATTAGTGTCATTTATACTCACCAGAAACACAGCAAATAACGGCAATGGCGCCAATTCTTCACCTGTAATTGCTGCAATCGTTCCCAGTGAAAAGGTTGTTGCAATGGCAAAGGCCAAAGCGGCCGCCGGTGAATTCAGTACAGCAGGAAACTGTAGAGCTGTTAGTATACTGGCCGATATTAATGCAGCCAATGCCAATAATAGAGTTTGCAATAATTGCTGTAATTGAGTAGAGAATGTTAAAAAGACACACACACACACAAACATACATTTGCATTTAGTTGCAAAAGCAATTCCTAAATGTTGGCGATGGGGAGGAGGGAAGAGTGCACATGTAACTAATAATTTCCTATTCTGATAAGGTATCAACTGTCAAAGCTGGTGCAAAGCTAAAAGATGGCAGGCAACCAGAGGAAAGGATTTCATTTAATTTGTATGCAAAATGGTACCCGTTGCCTAAAAGTACTTTTTTATATACATAAATAAAATCATTATCTTTTATAAAAATTTATATAAAAAGTACTTTTTATAATAAAATATCATCTTTCGAGAGTCTGCAAACATAATCTGCCACTTACACTTTTGCATTCTACTACAGCTGACAATTGGACCCAAAAAGGGTTACATATATACTGGTATGTATATATACTTCTATGTCTCTCAAAATTAAAAACAATTTTTATATATTTTGAAAATAAATAGTAGACGAAAGCCTGAAGAAGTAGACAAATAATCTAGGAATCTTGGGAGGAAACATAATAAATATGCCTTTAATGAAAATAAATCAGCCTTTTATTGGCTTACGTCAGTACCTTTTCTTAAAAAAGTACTTGTTTAAAAAAACTATGTCTTGATACATTTTATCGTTTTACTTTTATATTGAAAGCTAATTTCTATGCAAAATGGTGGCCATTGTATAAAAGTACTTTTTTACATGAGAATATTTTTTAAGCAAAATTTTATAAAAAGTACATTTTTATAAGAAAGTACTTTGTTGTGAATATGTGTCGATCTATACATCACTACATTTATTAAAGAAAGTTTTTTTTTTAAATTTTAGTATGCATTTAATGTTTTTTTTAAAATACCTATTTATATGGTACCTGTTACATAAAAGTACTATTTTATATGAAAATAGTTTTAAGGGGCATTTTTTATAAACATTAGCTTTTCCTGGCGAAAATATCGTCTTATAAGAACATCCCCTATAATATTTTTTTATAAGCTAGTAGAGAAATTTTTTTTGTACAAACACTAAAAATAGTATTTGAAAAGAAATATTTTTATATAAATATGCCTTTAATAAAAATTATAGTACCAAAAAATACTTTTGTACAGAAACAAATTTCGTAAAAAGAGATAGTTTAATACAAAAAAGCTTTTATAAAACGTGGGATTTGGTATAAAAGTTTATATTTCTTTAAGGAAGTAATATTTTGATATAAAAGTGCATTTTTCCATACATAAAAAGGTACTTTTTATAAAAAAATATTTTTCATAATAAATATTTTTGAATAAAAATTACAGTTTATAAAACCTACTCTTTTTTAAATGTCAAATACTCTTTTTAGTATAAAAAAAATTTGTTTAATGTAAAAATTTTGAATTTGAAAAAAATAGTACTTTTATGTATAAAAAGTATCAAAAGGCAAATGGCATAAAAATTTACTTTTATATAAAAAGAAGATTTTTTAATAAAATGTTATTTAGTACAAGCAAAATAATTTTAATAAGTAATAATTCTTTTTAAGACGTTAACTTTTATATGAAAATATCACAAAGAGGCCTCAGTGTAAACAGTTATATATATATATAGGTATATTTATTCTTTGCATAAAAGAGCACAAGTGAGACTTTTTTAACAGCTATTTTGTGAAGAGAAATCAGTTTTTTTGAAAAGTACTATTTTATATAGTACATTTTAGTTAGAAGTTACTTTTTTGTGAAAACGTACTTTTCCTTTTAAGGGGTTTTAATTTTTTATAAAAATGTACTTTTTTTTAAAAAACTTACAATGGTTGCTTTTTTGATAAAAATGTGCATTTAAAAAAAAATAAGAAATATTATTTTAGAATTACTTTTATTATATAAATTGACTTTTTTCTATGAAATATTTCTTAGATAACAATCTAATTGATCTTTTAGATAAATTGTTTATTATCTGTGAGAAGATGTTAAGAAATTTTCAAATATATATTGAGGAAATAATAAAACTGATTTAAAGAAAATATCGAATAATTAAATACATTTAAAAGTTATTTTGATATAAAAACCATTTAAAAGGATATCTTTTTTTATACGTTGACACCCCTTTAACTTATTTACCCCATAGAATCGCTTATAATCGTTACTAAACACTTTTATAAGTTTCTTTTTCTGTCAAAGAGCAACTACTTCCAAAGTCTCGCCTTTTGTGTGTAAGTTTGAACAATGGAAAAGTTTAATGTAACTTGCCTGCTGATAAATGACGCCAATTATAATGGAGCACACGCATGCTATCAGCGATATTAGTAAGCCAGAACGAAACAATGATTTACGTAAACGCTGCCGATATCTGGTGTACAGGTCATCCAAGTGAATGTCCTCCGCTGCAAAGAAATCACAAAACAAATTATTTAGTTAGCAAATAGTGACACAATAACTCTTCTTCTTTCTTCAGCCTTAACTTTCCTCTTTCCGAAATTCAAGAATATGAGATATCCATTAATTAGCTGAATTTGTTGACCGTGGCATATTGTATATAAATTAGAAATAAGAAATAATCCTTATTGCTCAAAGAAAGTTTTGCCAGTTAAGTTCGTTTATGGCTCCAAGTATTAGAGAGAAGAATTAGTAAAGAGTTTCGTTAGCGCGGAATTAAAGTTGATGGAAGGATTTTCTTTTTCATAACTTGTTAGATATCTAAATATGACTGCGTGGTTGTTCGCAAAGTGCGAATGTATCAACTGTAAGTCAAATAATGGATACACTTTGAACTTTTAGTGACTTTACAACAATATATAACTTAAGTTTTATGTACGCAATGTAACCTGAACACAGTAGAAATGCGCCAAAAGTGTATTATTTATTAGTATCCAGTTAGATCTACAACCTTCAACAAGCACTAATTTGCTTAAAACATATAAATAGAATATAAATGTATAATAATACAGTATGATGTTTGAAATGCAAAAAAAATTTAATATCTCTGAGTATCCAGTTGGATCTACAACCTTCGGTAAGCAGTAATTCATTTAAATAATGCAAATACAAAAGTATACAGTAGGATCTTCAAAATGCAATAAAATCGTATTGTTTATAAGATTCTAGTTGGATCTACAAGCCTCGATAAGCACTAATTTGTTTAAAAAATATAAATAGAATATTATAAATGTACAACCATAGAGTATTAGGTTTCAAATGCAAAAAAAATCTAATATCTCTGAGTATCCAGTTGGATCTACAACCTTCAGTAAGCAGTAAATCGTTTAAATAATGCAAATACAATATTTCAAATACAAAAGTATACAGTAGGATCTTCAAAATGCAATAAAATCGTACTGTTTGTAAAAATCTAGTTGGATCTACAAACTTCTACAGTCGCAAATTTCGCTGTGAGTGGAAACACTTCAGCCAATACTTCCAGTGGCTTACTTGTGTGTAAGTGACTTGCTAGTGGGCAGCCAGCTTAAGATATAGATTCCTCTCGAGAACAGCAGAATAGTCATTGCCGATAACGTGGCATAGGCCGTATTAAAATTTTTCTTATGAAATGCAAATTGTGGAAGACCCTGTCCAATTTAATGACATCACTTCTTACACCACACTTTGATTTCTATTGTCTCGAATGAAATCAAATAAATATTGACTACAAAAGGCAAATGATAAATGTAACAGATTTCTAAAAGTATTTTATGATTGATCCTTTCTATTGTTATAACTTGTCGACACTTTTTTTTTCTCTAGGAAGAACACTTTTCTTTATCAATATATTCTTGCTAGTCGTGTTATAAATGAACACAAAATATACAAATTGTTGCCTGTTGGCCTCCTTTCATAGCGATAGATGAAAGAAAATGCACACAATGAAAAACCTGTTGCTTGAGGGTTGGCTTTTCAGACAGCAGCGCAGCAGCAAAACTTTAGATTTGGGTAGGGCTGGGTAGGGCAGGGCTTTTAAAACAAATAATGAAATGGCAGTGTAACATGAGACATTAATAATTATTCTTCTTTGTCATGACATCCTCTCTAAAGGTGGTTACAAGTCTAAGAGCGTCTATCAAACCTCAATTAACAGTGTCAGCCAACAATGTGATGGTGTTCTTGATGATGTTTTAAAAAGAAACATATCGAATTGCAAAAAAAAATTAAAAGGCCACCAACACCAGCAAGGCTTCTTCAGTGTGTAAAAACGTAAACACATTTTGTGCGCCATAATACCACACTGTGTGTGCTAGAGAGAGAGAGAGAGAGAGAGAGAGGAAGAAAGAGCATAGTGGTAAAAGAAAAGCAAAACTTAAATATTAAATTTTGTTGGTGCAACAGAGCGTATGCTTAATACGAATTCAATATTTAATTCATAATGAAAATTCATCATACGCCCACGAAGCTTTTACGCCTCATTAATATAAACCTGTTAGGATTTGTAGTACTGCCGCCGCAAGCTGTTTCCAATGCGAGCAACAGTAGACAGCGAAAAAAAGCATAATAAATTTTCATTTAAGTAAGAAAAGCACATTTTATAGAGTTTAAATGAATGGCTTAAAGAGTGGCTGAAAAGAACTAAGTATTTGACAATATAATTCCTTAAAGCCGAAGCAAACCAAGGGAGAGAAAAAAGTGAAAACTAAAATATTCACTTTCACATTTTGCTAATCTCTTCTTTGCTTTTGTTTTTATGATGTTCCCGAAATTTAAAAAAAAATTTAAACAAAACTTTTAATTGAATTTTTTTTTTTTTTCAATTAACCTCTTTGTTAGTAAAGCAATTTGTTTTTATTTTATTTTTTCGTTTTTTAGTTTCACTTAACAATTAACAGGATTAACAATAAGGATTTTAACAAATATATGAAATATTTTTAAAAATTCTCTTAAGCCATTTAAATAAAATAACTGCTTAAATTTTATAATTTGTAACATACATGAAAGGAAGAATTGTAAATAAAAACAAAAAGTGATTAAAATAATACGATAACATGTAAAAAAATTTTTTTAATTTATTTATGTTTTTTATTTCCGCAAAACCTTCAGCTTTCAAGTGTACAAGTAACACCACAATAGTTGATTATTATTTATTATTTAATTTGTAATATATTGACTTCCGTCAGCTTAAGAGGGCTTATACAAACTTAAAATTTTTTACTCTTCCGTTTATATATTTACACCTGATCCTGGATGAACACCATTTATTATACAATAATAATAATTATTTACCCAATAAGTACATGGTACGTATCTGTTACATCTGCTTCCTCAACTCTTTCAAAACACACAGGTTTAGTTCTCAATTTAGCTTTTACTTAATTATCACACTGAAATCATAAGAGCAACTCCGTCAAGACTTGCATTGGGAATTTTATTAAATTTATGAAAAAACCCAATTACTTTTTATGTTTTTAATTACAACATACATGAACATGGTATGAAATTCAATAAATCCCATAAAATTATAACAACAATAACCATAAATAATTCTTTTTTCTTTCAAAAATAATTTGATTATTATTATTTCTTGCTATCAGCTGTTTGCATTTCACTACGTACTCATCATATTATCTGGTTAGCCTAATTTCTTAATTTTTATAGATTTTTCTAACTGCGATTGTATTTTTGAAACCAAAATTAATATTCTGCTGAGGATTTATTTTTTATTGAAATTCTAATAATTTTGTTTATTAAAAGTCCGCATTGATTACTATCATGACTTAGCAATACCGCCAATTAGATTAGTCGAACGTTGTGGAATAAACTAGGAGGTACATATTAATTTTGCTTAAGTATAAAAGTAATTGCTTTTGTGATAAATGAATGGGAATCTGAATCTTTAGCTTTAAACTTCTTTACTTCTGTTTTACTATTTTATTTCTAATGTTTCAGCAAACCTTTAGGAACTAAAATTGTGCATACACATCCCTAATTGTATTAAAAATTCTTAGTCCTTCTTACATTTTAATATATAAAAAGCATTAAGGGAGCTTATTAGGATATTTGCTTACTTAAGTCAGCATTAAACTAAATAATTGGAAAAGCCAGTTGGGGGTTCTTTCAGGAAAGCACGATATCATGAAGACTTCGGTTTGTCTGCAGAAAACAGTTCGAATCCAGCGGGAAATCGAAACTTTGAGCACTTGAGTTATGGTACGAAGCGTATAAATTATTTGTAAAATTTTTAAAATTTAGTATATAAAGTGTAAAAGTGTAGCACCTCAGAAATATATCTATCAACGATCTTGCTTTGACCTTCGGTGATAGGAAATGGGCAAGGATTAGTATAGCGAGCTAGACTGCCAAAAGCTTTTGACAAACACCCGAAGACACCAGTGCAGCCCACAACATTGGCGATGCCCTTCATTTTCTTATACACCATTTATTATAACTCAAACAAATTATCGCTTTGTTTTCTTTTCCAAAGTCTTAAGTAAGTTTGATAAATATTTTTTTTATTTAACAAGCGAATTCACAAGTTCAAACGTACAGTTGTGTTTTTTTTTTAAAAAAAAGGTTGGAAAGGGAACAGCTGCAATAATAATAAAGATATTTCTTTATTTATTCTTGCTGTTTCATCTCTTCCCTTTTTTTGACCCCTCATTGTTCCAACAAAAACCTGAATAATGAAAAAATACTTCCACAATGTACAACAACAAACAAAAGCAATTGAACAAAAGAAGAAAAAAATGAACAAGGCAAAAAACGGAACCGGGTGTTTTCTATGTCAACAGGCCGATAATACGAAATGTGAAACAAGACTTTGTATCATGCATATGCAGGTATGTTGTGCATGTGCATGTGAGGTTTTTTTTACTTGTGAACTTTAGAAACGGACAAATAAACATGAATTAACTTGACACACACACACACACACGCGCAAACATATATCCACGTACGTGTATGTACATATATGTAAAACCGCACAAGTTGTTATTAACAATCAAGCTCACAGACAAGTGAGTAACACACACGTCCATACGTATCCATTTCCTTAGAAAAATGTAAATAAATAATGTGCTTGTTCTTTCTCTTCTTATCGATTCTGTCTATTTGAAATTGCATTTTAGAGAAATGAAAGGGAAATGAAACATATTAAGAAACATATATTAAGGGAAACACTTTAAGATTTTAAAAATCGGATTGCCACAGCAGCAGCATTAAAAGTTTTTAAAGCTGTACGTTGATATGTAGCAACAGTCGTTAGCTTTTAACGCTCACCTTATTATGACCTTGAGTATTGATCCATACTCGTAAATCCTTGTAAATGAAAATTGTTTCTAAACAGGAACGTTTTCAATACTGTCTAGATCTTTTCATTAGAAATTCTCGCTCAGAAATTTATATACATATATATAAATTTCATAGCTTTCCTAATCTTTATTATCTTTAAAGAATTAATTTATTTAATAATTATAGGTAAACAAATTATAAATAAATATAAATATTAATAGAAATAATATAATTTTAATTCAATATCTTAGCCGATGGCCTCAGCAGCCAGTGTTTCTACTGACAATATAATTATAGTCATATAATTGTAATATTAAGTAAATAAATAATTTAATATTTTGTGGCCACCAGCTGCAAATTTTTCCAGAATTATAAAATACTTTGTATTTGCTTTAGAGAATTAATTTTTTTTAGTGGCAAGGAAATATTTAATAAAAAACAATTTTATTTTTATTTATTTTAATGGGGTTTTTTGTGCAATTTAATTATCAAATGAATTCAATAACTCCTAAAAGCAAAAACAAACTAAATATTTTTATTGAAGGAAAATCATTGGCAGTTTAAATAATTATCATTTTCCCCCTCTTTCAGATAATTGAAAAATATTTATTTTTTTAATAAGGCCACTAGCCAAGCAATGCTTTGTAGCGGATAAAAAGGATAATGCGAAAAGGCGACAATATTACAGATATAGAGTCGTTTCTTGGCAGCGAACTGAACCCTCTAAAGACTCTGAAATAGCCCTACAAAAGTACGCTGTAAATGCTCAATTGTATATTACCAGCTAAGTAAATTGTTTGCTTGTATACGTCAAGTAAGCCGTGACTATACCTTCGCCAGAATTAACCGAAGAGATATTCAAGACCTTGAAAAAAATTCATTAGAATTGTGTTATCCTTAATAAAGTTTCGCATCTAATGATTGTTTCCTTTTTCCAAAAAAAGAAAAGTCTCTACTCTTTTTGCCAGTCTGACACAAGGTCGGCGAATTTGATTATATTTTTTTTCTTGTTTTCCACTCTTTCCACCTCTCTCTGTTTAAGTTACATGTTTTTTTTAATGTCCATAGAATGTAGTTAAACTACTTGAAACTGTTTGCTATTGACTGTCTAGCAGCCATGAAATATTTATACTTTTTCACTTTTTTATATAAATTTGTTGAAGGTCCTTTGCGATATATATTTTTTTTTGTTTATTTGTATGTTTTTTGGAATTCTATTAAATTCGTATTAAATGGATTTTATAAGGATTACAGGAAACTTTAAAGTGGAAAATACAAATGGGCAATTCAGCAATCAATAGGTGATGCTTCTCTAGACAAGTACGTCTAGCGATGTGGTCCGGAAGCACATGTTCCATACAACCGCTAATAGAGGGCTGAAACTGTGTTAGTGTTGGTGAGCTCCCATTTTGGTGTCGCGCAGTTAATGGTCGTGATAATGCCAATCGTCTGGCCGTCCCTGTTAATAAGATGCTACTGTTTATGTTGTTGGTGTTTAGCACATAACGTTGGGGTCAGTTGGATGGTTTCTTGGAGGCTGAAGCCCTCAATCTCAGCTAATGTGATTGTTAATGCCATTTGCAGCGGAAGGCATTCTTGTCACAGTCTCCAACGTTCAGGTAAAGTGCTTACTTCAAAAGTGAAGCTTTTTTGACCCGTACAGTTGGGTCGCATGAGCATATCCCCGCGATAATCTTGAACACACATATTGCACAATAATATTGCATTATCCAATAAATGGGGAAATGGCTGGAAATAAAATATAACCCAGTTTTTCTACAAACCAAACATTTGGAAAATACAGAACAGTGTTGCCAACGCTTTGCAATCCAATAAAAATCAGAATTCTTCTCTCATTGTTATACCCTCGAATATGAAAAACGTATTGCTAATACTATTATACAATGCAAAAAATTGCACAGATTTTTCATGATAAAAAAGTTTTAAACTTTTAATTGTTTTAAATAAACCAAATACGTAAGATTTGAAATTTTATTCTTCAGTTTAATAAAAACAAGGTCCCCTTTTTTTTGGCAAAATAATATTTTTAAGCCGCATCTGTATGAGTTTGAAAATATTGAAACTTTATGACAATTTGACAATTTATGAGTCCTTGTGAATTACCCACTTTTCGCATACATACTTTACATACATCAGTTTAATTTTTAAAAATAAACATGTATTTTGCCTTGGCTCAACACAATTGTCACAATATATTATGAATGCCAATTGTTTTATTTACATTTGTTTTGCTCTCTAATACATTATTCATGCGAAAGCCAGAGGAGGAAAATACGGCGAAAATCCCAACAGGGAAAAAAAACTTATAAAAATGAAACCAGCATCATCATGCTTAAATATTTGTACAAGTAAGAAGTAAAGCGCTTTATCTACTTGATACTTGCCTGTAGTGCCTGTAGGGGTAGAAGGAAAAAGCAAAAAGGGAATGGTTGGGCTGCAACGTCTTAAATTTATTTATTATTGTAACACAAATACAAGTTAAGATTTTTATTAAAAAGAAAATTCCTTTGAAAATTGGATTATTGCTAAAATCGTATAGAAATCAAATTGAATCAACCACAAAATGCATATTAGAAACACGAGAAAACCATCTCAGAAACCATTTAAAGAACCCGAGCAATGCAAAGGAAAGAAAGAAATTGTTATATAATTTAAATAATAGACACTCAAATTGAAAATCTAAGTTAATGCGGGATTTAAAAAATATAATACAATTCAAAAATAAGAAAGGATAAGAAAACCCCTTTCCTAAATATACAGCTAAAATTGTTGTATCATTTGCTGCAAAAGTATTTTAAAAATGTTCAATTTAAACTGTGAAAAACTTACTGGGTAACTGTGCACACACACAGTTCCTATCGCAATTGTCAAATGTGCTCTCCCAAATGTCAAATTTGTTTACAAAAATATCACAGAAATATTTTCAATTACTAGAAGACTACTTAAAGCAAAGTAATCGCTTCAAAGTTTATTTTCAAAATTATTTAAATAATTTCCTGTACGTTTGCCACTTATTGGTTTGACTTTGACGGAGATTGAAAGAAAGTTGACATTTAATGAAAATGTGTAGTACATGTTCGAGCAATAGATATGATGCACTGATTCGGCATAGCCTGCTACATCAATAAAATACTTGAAATCCAGTTGTCTACTACTGCAGTCCTATAATAAGCTTTATAATTATTTTGAAGGAGACAGCGATAGTACAAATAGGTATCATTTAATAATATAAGTTTACTATTTCATATCCGGTTACTTCCTATTTTTTATTATAATGTCAAAAATATTACTGTATTATGACTCACAATAATAACTGTAACATAACAATAATAACATTGGCCTCAGCTGCAATGGTGGTTGTGTAGCCCAACAGCCACATTGTGGTGAAAATAAACATTTTCATACACACAAACGTATGCAATTACTGAGTGGTTAAATTCAGCAGACTGCTGTTTCCAATGTTTTAAGCACATTGAAGAAGACAGGCTACAAACTACAAAACGACAAGAATAATATTTACAATTTTATACAAAAAAATAATTTAGGAACGACATTAGCCACCACTGTAGCTGTCGCCAATTTAAAACTGCTTTTACTTTCATAACTGAAAATGAATAAAAATAGTGTTGCCAGTGTAATAATAAATGCAGAGTCACACTTAATATATTATCTCACTTAATTAATTTAGTTAATATTAATTACATTTATTTTCGAAAGAGTGAAATATTTTTGTATTCATATTTTTAATAAATGTTTTTAAAAGAAGTAAATAAATATGAAACATTTAAAGAGGATTCAATGCCATCTGTTTATAATGTTTTAAACGCTTTCAAAATCGCGAAGTGGCAGACTACAAGGCGACAACTGCGCTTAGCGACATTTTTAGTCCTCTAGACGTCTATAGTGTAGCCGCTATCGCCCAAATTCTGCCCCTCTCATTCTCAATATAATTAAGCCAGTAACTGAATATGTTTGTGTTAGTGCATCTACTGTTATTTACACTCGCAATGTTAATCCACCAATCAGGAAACGTTAAGCTGTTATTAAATAAATTTCAACTTGTTGTTGCTTTTGTTGGCTTGATATAATGCCAGACCTTCTATCAAATTTTTCTTTTGCACTCATAAAATAAGAAAACAAAAACATCTCGCAAATAAATAAATAGAAAAATACTCGTAGTACTATTGAAAAAAATTATTACAAGTAATAAAATAAATAAATAATTTCAAGGAAAATTAATTTAAGCCAGCATACTAATTTGTATGTGTATTAGAAAAAGTAACTTTGTGCACGATTACAGATCTCGAAGGATTCAAGAATTGTGTATGGAAATATGTATCTGAGAAAGTGTATAGTATTTAAATTTATTATTCGTAGTACGCTGGCGTTTCTATTCACATTATTTGCGAAAGCACAAACAATTAAGGGCAGCAACTATTTTTTAAAAATAATGAAAATAGTTCTCGCAGGAAAGAGTAAGAAGAACTTAGTAGTTTATTATAGACTAGTGAATGAGAACTATAATTAGCAACCGTAAGTTAAGCACTATTTGTTGTTATGAAATATAGACTGGTGAACTTGGCAATATAATTTATGGCAAACTTTAATTATACAATTTATGGCAGCACACAACACTTTTTTTTGTAAATCGCACAAGCAAGTTTTGTTTCCGAAAATACCTATTTAGCATGAAGAAATATAATTCTGAAGAAGTTATACATTTCTAGCAATAATTTAATTTCTTTCTGGGAGAATAAATAGTTTAATTTATGTACTCTATTACTAATAAATTTGTTCCATAATTACAGTCGGCTTAGAAAGTATTCACTTTAGCAAACTATATTCTTTAACAAAAATTTATTTAATTTCCTTTGAGATTTGAGCACGTCATTTTAATACTTTATAGGGCGCATTAAATCATTATGCAATTAGTCGTGGTTCACACTATGAAAGTTTTCTTATAGCAAAATTTTTTTTTATATAATAATTTATCTTCTTGGACAATTTTTTTAAATATTAGTATTTACAGTATATTAATCAGACAGTCAAACGAAGTGTTGGATAATACTAGTAATTATCATTAAGTTTTTGTATAATAAATATATTTTTTCTTGTTTCGTTTTTGTATTTAATAAATTAGAAAAAATCCCATGAAGAAGTGGCCAAAAAATCTACGCAACGTCGGGATACAATATATAATAAAAATTGTTTTATTGACATAAATGGTTTTGTTTATTAGGCCTCATAAGCTAAGTTTTTATATATAAAAAAAAAATCTCATATTAAAAATTTTTTTTTTATTAATTCAAATCATTACAGGATTTAATTTACAAGAATTTATATTTGTTACATTAACATTTTTTTGTTATTGTGGCCGATTTCAGTGATAATAAACCATAACACAATCGTGAGAGCAGCCTTATAAGGAAACTTTCAGAATACATGGCAGTATGTAAAGCATCTCACACTATACTCCCCTCTCGCCTATGAGGCCAGACACACGGAAATAAAAATTTCTTGGTGTGAAGCGAGACTTCTTAAAAAAAAGGACAATAACCAGCTGATCAAACACGTTCACTCTACTTAATAAAATAAGTTATAAATAGTAATGCAAAAATAGAAAAAAAAAACAAAATGAAAATAAAGCATCATCATCAGTATAGTTGAAATAGCTTTTGCAACCGGAAGCGTAGAAAAGCTCAACAAAGCATTCGCAAATGGTAATGAATGAACATGAATAATGAGTTCTCCTTTCTTGGCCGGAAAGTTACATCAATTTTTATTGTGACAACACAAAGAGAAAAAGTGCTGAATAGAAATGGAAATAATAACCTCGAATAATTTTGGTCTCTATTCCAGTAATTGCATCTACGCATTGGCTTTACGAGTATTTCAAGAAAATTTTTCTATTTTTGTTATTATTATTTCGTTTTTCCTTTTTATATTCAAAGGACCAATATTTTATAATATTTATTATTTTAATTTTATTTCTTAAGATTTTATCTTATTACGTTGATTATTCGTAATACCAAAATAGTTTTAAATGGTTTTTTCATATCCGGTTTTCATTCATTCAAATTTATGCGTTGAATAAAAAACTGAAGCAGACGAAAACAAGCGACAAACGTTATGGAAAAAGATTTTTTAAACGCACTTAACTTAACTAAAGCGGATATGGAGTTTTTATGGAAATATATTACAAAGATTTGTTATTAATTTTAAGAGGCCACTGCCTAGGAGAATTAGCTCAAATTTGCTTAAGATTTTGCATTTTGCGCAAACTTTAATTAAAATTTGTATACACTTTTTTGAAAAGATTTTCATAAATTTAATAAAAGGTTTATTTCAGTAGAGTTAGAAAAATTCAAATAAATTTAACTAAATTTGCATACAAAAATTAGACACAAATTTTTATCAAATTCTTTTTTGATAAAAAAAAATTAAAAATAAAATAAAAAAAAAAATAAAATAATTAAAATAATAATTCATAATAATAATAATAATAATTCATAATAATAATAATAATAATAATTAATAAATAATAATTAAAATAATTCCTTAAATAATAATAATAATAATTCATAATAATAATAATTCATAATAATAATAACAATAATTAATAAATAATAATTAAAATAATTCTTTAAATTTATGAAATGAACCCCAAAATTTCTTAATTATTTTTTAAAAAATTTAAAATAATTTACCAAAAATTTTTGTCAAAATATTTCTTAAAAATTTAAAAATATGAATTAAAATTTTCCAGTTTAGTAAATGAGCTTAACAGTTTAGTGAACGTATTTAAATAAATTTAATTTATTCAAAATTTGGCAAAACTTTTGTCAAAATTCTTTTGAACAACTAAAATAATTGTACCTAAAATTTTTTAAAATTTTTTTTGTTAAGTTTAAACTTAAGCCGATTTTAGTAAAACATTCCTTTAACCAATTTTTTAATATGTAAGTCAACAATTTTTATGTTCCCAAAAGTTTTGAATTTTTCAAGAATTACAATATCGGAATAAACTATTTAATAGACTTGAATTCAGATGGTGTTTTTTTTTTTTGCAACTTCATTAAAAATCAATTTTAATTTGTAATTCAATTATTTTCCATTTCATTTTGTTGGATTTTTTCCATTTCAATTTAAATGTATTCAATGCAAATGCAATATTTAGTGGCAGGAAGGATAAAGATGCTGTTTTCGATTACTGATGATTTTTTTCTGTTCGTGGTTTTGTAGATGCTGGAGAGCAGCGTTTACTGGTGATGACGATGCCAGTGCTGATGTTGACATATTTGGCAAATTGTGTCATTGAAAATGAAATGAATTTGTTTGCATATCTATTTGTATATTGTGGACACTCAATCAGACACTCGCTGCCACCTTACCATCTCTGTACATGTGTGAGTGTGTGTATATGTATATATTTTTTTTTCTTAAAACGTCGATTGAATAAAACCCCCTTTGCAACAAACAATAAAACTTTTCAAGCGGAAATCAATGTTTTGCAATGCAACTGAGTAAAAATGATTCCCAGTTACTTTTAATAAAATTCTAATTAAATCCAACCGAAAATGTTTAAAAATACTTTTAATATTTACAGAAAAGTATCACAAGAGAAAACTTTTAATTTTGCAAAATATCCTTTGAAATTCAAAGGATTTTGTTAAAAAATATAAACAAGTAATATAAAATTTTACTTACATCATTTTTGAATAGAAAATTTGGTAACAATACTGTCAATTTTTAGTGACACATACTTATGCAAATTTGCGCATACGTTGAAAAGACTTCCTCCGCATAAATAGCATAATAGTTTTAATTAATTATTTTATTTAAAAATAATTTTACTCATTTAAGTATTAGTTTGCACAAATTTGCGCAAATTTTTTATTTCTTTAAAGAAATTTTTCCAACAAGAATAACCACGTTCAATTACAAATAAAGTGCAATTAGAGAAAACCTGCACAAATTTGCACAAACTCTTTTCAATTTAAAATATCATAAATAAATATCATAATTATATAAGATATTATATAAGTTAAATATCAAAAGTAAATGTCATAATTATATAAGATATGTATGTAAATAAGTATTTCACTTTAAAATAATAAATTGCGCTAATTTGAAAGCGGTTATTGAATTGGTGGTGTAGGTATGACTAACCAAAAAGGAATTTGGGCAAGAATTTGTGCATTATTTTAGGCATTTCTGGGCACAGATGTCATAAAGAACTCAACTAATTACATAAAATAATTTAACAATTAGTTTGCGCAAATTAACTATTATCAAAAATAACTGCCGAATTTGGGCAAAATTTGTAAACAAACTTGTGCAAAATACAAAGTTGTAGTATTGCTGAAAAATATAAAGCAATAAGCACTACCTTCAATTCAAGGTGAAGTTGATTTCATTTTGGTGACAAACAAATTTAATTTATTGTAGAATTAAAATAAATGATCAAGACATTACCAAAGCCGGCCTTCTCCTGCTCCTCAACAACAATTTCTATGTTCTTGCTTAATTAAAAGAGCGATAATTTCATTTTTATATACCATTTTTATTACTGCGCTCTACGCGCTTTGTTAACGATAACCCCTCAAATCTTAAAGAACCTCATAAAAATAAAAATATAATAGAAAGCTGAATGCATAAAGTGAATTCATTTTCATTCCTTCTGACATCGGTATTTTTATTTGTGATGTCACGTTTCTTCCTTTTTCGTTTTACCTATCAGACCTTGAAGACAACGCCTCTTCTGTAAGGCACGCATTTTTACGGTTTTTCTCACACCTCGCTGCACTTGACATTGAAGGATAATCAAGAAAAATAAATGTTAAAAACAATTGATATCATTTTATACACGAGTGCTATAAAAGTTTTTATATCAAATAAAGGACAAACTCTTTATGCGGGTTAGTGGTGGCAGGAAGGTAAGCAGAAATTAAATTTTAAAAAATTAATTTTAGAATTTGTTATAGAAATTTATTATTCTACAGAAAATGTTTAAGATCGCATTTTTTCGGTACAAATTGTTGGATCAATTGAAGTGACATTTTTAAGGAGACATTTCTCGTAAAAATTCTAAGAACTCGCCCAGTTTCAGGAAATAGTATTGCTTCAATTTATAGATACATTTTCATTTTGATAGTTGCCATCTATTTAATAGAAAGCAAAGTTCGGGGGGAAATTTTGAGTATACAGTTTTCAAAAATATTTTTGCTTCACTTTACTAAAGTACAGGGTGGCACACTAAACCAAATTCGGTACACACAAACTGCGTTCAAAGTGTGGACAAATTTTTATCGAATTCTTCTTTAAAATTTCTAAATAAAATAAAAAAATGTCTAAATTTTCTTTTTGAAAAAAAATAACTTTTTATTTATCTACCCCCCTTTTTTTGGTTTGTTTAGAAAATTTAATTTTATTTTAGCAATTGAAAACGATACTCATATGCGGCACCTAATCAGATTTATGTCTCTATGAGCTGCTGCTATCCAGCCAAATGCATTGGTTTATCTTCTACACTTAGGCCTGGACATAACACCATTCAAGACTTTTGCTAAAGTCAGGGCAGGACACCTTAGGCCCCGGGGAAAGAATAGTTTCTCGATATTATTATATCTGGAAATGTTCGTTGAAGCTCCACCATAAACGGTTTATACATCTTGCTAGAAGCAAATGTTTAGAGAAGACTTTGCTTTGAAGTTAGACTCCATCACAATGCCTGAATTAGTGTCTCCTTTCCCTCTCTAACTTTTTCTAGCAGCAACTTCCAACTAAATTAAAAGCTAATTTTATAACTGCATAGTAAAAGTTTTCCGCTCAAAGTTTTCGATAATTAATAGCCAGACATATTTGCAGGTGAAGTTTTTTCAGAAAAGTTATTCCACCCTTTAGGTGGATATTACGTTTTCACTAGAGAGCCAAACGTTTTAATGCAATAAAAAATCATTTTTATTGCGATTGAAATTGAAGCGACATTGTAAAGCGTATGAGACCTTTTACGAACTGGTGGGAAAAAGATATCAAAGACACCTGAAATAAAAAGCGAATGTACAGACAATAAAGACCATGCTAGTACTTCATGTACTAGCATGAAGAATTTCAGACTTTCAATTTCCTTTTGTTCAGGATTACAAAACAAAACAAGCCATCAGTGACTTCAACGTCTGACATTCGTTTTGTTCATTTTGTATATCCCATGGGGAGTAATCATTGTTATAACCAGCAATTATTTTTATTCAGCCAAAATGCGCTTTAAAGTGCTAACGAAGTGGAGATGAAAAAAATGTTAATTTTTTGAATTAACCCATTACTGTCCACGGCGCTCATATAAGGACACTTATTCAAATGATGGCAATGCCAAAAGAGCCTTTATATCTTTTAATATAAATACAATAGCCCTGGTAAAATTTAAGAAATCTTATAGCAAAGCTTAGAAAGTGCATTAGGATTGCGCACTATTATAAAAATTATATTTTTGATATCGGGCTGGATATTGTGATTATAAAAAAAATACTAAGCAATTATTACCTACAGAGTGTATAAAAGATTTTGAAATCATTTACTGAAAGAAATTTTTTTTCCATTTCCTATAATTTTTCATTTGGTACTATGCCCCCAATTGGTACCGTATGGGCCCTTTTATATACAATGTATATACAATGCTACCGAAACATGATTATGGTGACTTGAACAAGCCTTAGTTTCAATAAGGCGCATTACTTTTTTGAGAATATAGAAAAGTTCGCCAACGAAAAATTCTCCAAAAATTCGACTACTGAAATATTTAGTTTGGGGTTATTTGCAATCAAATTGACAGAAATCCCTGTCAGTGTAGCAACTCTTATTAGCTGAATCCTTGATTAAAAAAATAATCAAAATAGAACAAACAAAGCATGTAAGACGGCTATATTCCACTGTTCCGGATCTTATTAAATTACAAATCTCTATGAATATGTTCCAAAGCTTGTTCTTTACTACAATTACACGGAATTAAAGTAAATTTTAGTTTTGCAATTTTTACCCGTAAATGTATAGAATAATTTTTTGACCGCATTTTTTTTTATTTCTTTACTAACCGATTTTAATATTACTTGACAATTTTCCGAAAGGCCTCGGATGATGAGTTTTTAAACTTTCGATATTAAGCAAAATTTAAACTCACTTTACACCGCAACAAAAATGCCAAATAAATATGACGGACAGACGGACAAAGCTTAATCAACTTCCCTTATTATATAACTCCAGAATATATATATTTTATAAGGTCGCAAACTAATATTGTACAAGTTATCATCCCCATATATGTGTGTATATATTCCATACCTTCCATTCTACTGGTTGGGTGCAAATTATTTAGCTACTAGATTTGCCGTAACGCTGCGCGGTAATATCTTTTGCCATGAAGATCAAAAATATGACTTCGACGACAGATTGGTTCTTTAGAAAATATATCAACAGATCGTATTTGCAATCCAAAATTCCTAAAATGTAGAATTGTTTGTTGGCTGGCACTGTAAGTATCGAAGGAATACCTGTGAAGGTACGAACTATGCATATAAATACTTTATATAGAGCTCAACTTCATTGCTAAAACGTCCATTGAGACCAATTTTTCTCATTTCAACTTTAAACAATAAAAAAAAATATTAAAACTATAAATGATGTTAAAAAAAAAAACGCTGCTTAACCCAAATATTTGTTCTTGGGCGTTAATGGGTCAAGACAAATTTACTTCACACACAACTTTTATTTGAATTTCAATTTGTTTAATGTGAAAAAAATGACCTACGATTGTTTTATTATTTTTTAAAGAAAAATTACTTGCAATGAAAATTTGGTGATAATATATATATATTTATATATATTTATATATCGATATAAAAGTTTTTTGTGGTTTCTGAAGAAGAGCGCCGAAGACGTTGGATATATTGAAAATACGAGTATTATTATAATAAAAAAAATTAATTAAACATTTATTGATTGATCCCAAAAAAAATGATCTATATAAAAAAAAATTTAAGGTGGAAGTAATTAATAATTACTTTTTAAAAGAATAAGAATAAAAAAGTTAATGTTTTTTTTTTTTTTTCTTAAAAATATTTATTTATTTATTTTATTTTAAAATTTTCAATATATTACAAACAAATTTTTTTTTGCAAATTTGCAAAATTGTCCAAGAATTTTTTTCTTCTCGTCGAAATTATTTCAAATTTTACAAATATATCTCTGTAATTTTGCGGAAATTTTTGCAAATGTTTAATTTTTGAAAATTCATTCTTCATGTAAAACTATTTTAAAATTTGCCTCAATTGTATTACTATTTGCTTAAGATTTGTGCAAATATTTTTTTTGAAAATTTGAAGAATTTATAAAAATTTTCATTCCATTATTCAACTTTTACTTTAAAGATATTTTTCTAATAAAAGATTTTAGTTGAAGATTTTAATAATTTTTAATTTTATTAAAGTTTTTACTAACGTTTCCTGAAAGTTTATTACGAGCAGCATTTGCAAGGCAAATATTTTTCTTATAAAACATTTCATTTGGAAATTTTAATAAAGCTTTACTAACGTTTCCTTTCTAGATTAAAAATATTTGCTACACCAAGAATAATTTGCACAAATTCTGTAATAAAAACTTATTCGCTTTTGAGTATAATTTTTTATAGAAAATTTGCATTGTAAGTCGCATAATAAATGAAATTTTCTGAGTCGTTGCAAACTTTGTCAGCATTCATGGCGTCACATGCACAATAGCGTTTTCACGCAATAAAGCTTTTAATCTTTTCTATAACAGAACTCTTTTAGTTTTATGTCCTCTACACTCATTTGTCTATTGTCTAGTTTAAGCGAAACTAGTTTGCAAAGCGATTGTTGCATTTTGTTTTCCTATTGTTATAAAACGGAGGCGAAATTACGCTCCTTTTATAAATGTTACTTGCAATTGCTGCATTTGCAAGTACTGTCAGGGCCATGCCTGGAAGGTACGAAATGCACTACAATTATGGCCAAGCTTTTTACTTTTCGCCTCTTGAGAATGTTTCTAAAAGCCAGTAAAAGAACGATATTTGACGAAACAAGGACACTGCAAGTGTTTTTCTAGCTTTTTCTCACAATGCCTGCTAATGGCATGCATGCAACATTTTCAGCTACTTGTGTTGTTGCTTCTGCAATGGATTCTTTTAAAGTGCAACAGATGCGTTTCTCTAAAAGAAATGGTTTTAAAGGACTCTATTGTTGGAAAAGAGATACATTTGAAAGAAGCAAAAACAATTGAGCTCAAGTTAGGCTTGAGGTATACAAAAAGCTTGAGAATATACTAACAGATTGCGGCAACTTAATTTTTTTTTTCTTTTAGTTGAAAATGAAATAATAAAATATTTTTTGAGGGGGCGAATGTAATTTAATAACGCAAAAGGGGAGACAGGCCAAAGAAATGTTGCGACATTGGCATATTGCAATTATTTCTTTTCCCTTCACAGCTTATTTATACTCCAATCAGGATAAAAACAGCATTAATTTTATGTAAGCCATTCTCTTTACCCCGCATAGTATCTCTATTCTTCAACTAAGCAGCCTGGTCGAAGGTTGTAGAATGAAATAGGCAGTCAATTTTTATTTTAAAAGTTTCAAACAAATTTATAAATTAAAATAAAATTCATATAAAAATAAAAAAAACAAATTAATAATGAAAATATAAAAAATATATATTTTTTAAGTAATAAATTTGACAAATCATTTTAAACAATTTTTTTTATATATTAAAATATTTTAGTTTAAGTAATTTTGCTTTATTCGCCACATTTACTAAAGTTGCCATACTTTAAAATTTGTTTTATGGGGGGAAATTTAAAGAAATGTGGAAAGTAGATCAGGTTTCATATGTAGTTCTGGCAATAAATGATTTCCTCTTTAATAAAAAATAATTAATGGCAAACTTGTAGGTGATTTTTATGAATTTAAAACAAAAACTTGCAGGCGCCTTTTAAAAAAAATTGAAAGCAGTGACGCGGTAAGCTTATGTATTAAGATTTTGAAATTTTTCTTGTAATCAAATACAAAAAGTGAATTTCGAAGCACAAATGTTTGCTCAATTTATACAAATTTATAAAAATATATTTTTTTTGAGCCACATATCTTAAAAAAATTAATTTTTTCAATTTTTAGTAAAAATTGTATTATTTTTTATTTATTCCTATTTTGATTTCTTAGGATAATTTTTTATTAGCAAAATGCTGCCGGCATTTAAATACTTTATAACAAACAGCTGTACTGTTTTCATATGTAATTTTAACCATCAGCTGATCAAATAAAAAATCATCTACAAAACTGTTTGCAAGCCGATAACAAGTTTAGACTTAAAAGCAGAAAATTGGTTATTATCAGTGAATAAAATTTTTTTTTTTTTTAATTTTTTAGATGATACAAATGGTTCTCGTAGAAGTTTATTTAAATGTGCCGGTCACATTTTAACCAGTTGGCTCGAAAGAAGATCCATTTTATTGAAAATCTGATTATGAATGAAGAAGCTTTGTTAATAAACACAACTGAGAATAAAACTGAAACTTCTTTAGCTGTTCAGTAATGGTGAGGCATTAAATTCCGGTTTTATTACTTCGTATAAATAATTTCCATTTTCTTAAACAGAAAAAAGCAAGAAAAAATATATATAAGCAAAAAAATTATTAAATTTTTAAGCCCACCGCACAGCAATTTTTTTGCCACCACTGTATTGTAATGGCGATGCTGCCAACGCCCTTTTTAATCGTTTAAGCAATCCTTAACAGCTCTCGCATTGCATACTATATAATATAGATTACTTAATAACAAAGAAATATTTAATGTGTATCGCTCACTTTTAAGCAGGCAACACTAAAGTGCTTCTAACATAAAATCGCAAAGTTAAAAAAAATCGTTAAATAATAAATTTAGTTTGACTAACACGGCACCTCTAATGCATCTTCTTACTGCACTAATAAGAACAAACGTTGAGATAAGAGAAATTTATGAAAATTTTGTGAATAAGATAAGGATGGAAACTTTTAAGCTTAGAAGTAACTTTTCTTCGAAATTCCATTTAATTGCAAGTGGCTGTTGCTTATGTTGGCGGCTTGTCATATCAATTTACACTCGTGAATGAATTCGTTCAAGTATTTGTTGGAATGATTCTTAAATAGATCTTCTTACTATTTTAGGGCACAAGTATGGCAATAACTGTGTGTGTGTGGGTGTGTGTGCGCAGACATTGAAAATTGAAAAGTTATTTATTAAGCAGACTTAAATGCTGGCATGCTAGTGAAAAGATATTTATAATAAAAATATTTTTACTATATAAAATGCGGATAAAGAATCTCTAAATGTTTGTGCGCATGTGCTTTCTATTGTAGTAAGAATAAAATAATATCACTATCCAATCGGGGTGTCAACTACTTTTACAATTTTCCCTCTTTATATCCTTCAAAGGAAAACTCTAAAGCTGATATTAAATTACTTCTTCTTTTCTTAGGATACACACATCTTTTGGCATTTATTAAAGTGGAATTCTTATAGTGAGCAGCACGTTGCTATTAATGCTCATAAAAACTTAGATTTAATCGGGGATTTACTTAAGTACATGATATACCGATATAAAGGATGTGGAAAGAATTAATGCAAGATTGCTGGAGGAGCTTGATATCGTGACATGATAAGACAGTTTTGTTAATAAATAACAAATGGAAATCCTGCTGAAATGGAGTGATGTTGATGTGGTTCTATGAGGTTCTACACGCCGTTTACTGCATGACATTTACTCTCTAATTTTGGACCTTAAAATTTCTCTGTATGGGATTAGTTGAAATCCCATGCCTGTGCCCACAACCCCACAACATACACGTGTATTAAAGAAGGAGATTCAAGGCTGTCAATGAAATTTAAGATCATTTAAGCAAACTGGGCACGTAAAATTCCGACGAAGTAGTATGTATATAGATGCAAATCCCTGCAGACCCTGTGACCAACATGTTGTGCCACTAATAACCCCACTTTATGTACAAAGCTTGCATTAATTTTGGGGCATCCTTTAAAGAATAGAAATATTCAACAAAATTTATTTTTATTACACGAACTAAAAAGTTTAAAATTTTATACACTGGAAACAATTTTTTAAAATAGTTTTCATAGTCCCAGTTGTTAATTTAGTAGTTTATACAACACTTTCATGTACATTCCGAAATAAATGATTGATTAGTTCCTCTGAATATAATCTGCTCGTATAAGTTATTTTAGTGCAGGAATAATTAACAAAATCATATATTGTAAAATATATTATATGAGGATCAACTACAAATGAAATGAAAATTTTGCGATTCCCATCTCTGGCAGTCATAAAAAATGTTCGTGATATTTTCCCAAAGTGTTTTAAAAGTGCATGTAGTATTTGTGGCAGGATTAACATTTACAACCAAAAAATTTACAACGATGGTCATGTACATCTATTTGCGCATATACAGTCCGCTATATAAGGTCTTCTACAACAGTAATTCTTTGGCGGGGTATGCGGTATTTATAAAATACAACTAGAAAAGACATTAATTGCGACTAGTTCGACACCAGAGACTTGTACTAATACTACAACTTATTTTCCATTAGCATATCTTTACAAGGCATTGCATTATCAGGGGATTTCCCCTAAGTGCTGGTCCTACAAAAGAAGCGTTATTTAGATGCAAACTTTCTCACAAATTGGATCAATGATCGGTGACCAAACAGGTGCTACCAGCTTGAATAATACTTTCCGAAATAATGCAGAGAGTATTTCAGAGATGCTGTGCAACAGAAAGAGTAAATGGCGAGCTTTACTGGAAAATCCTCACTGAAAAAAAAGAATCCTTTTTAATGCTCTTAATAAGGGATTTACAAAAGAAGTGTTATTTAGATGCAAACTTTTTCACAAATTGGATCAATGATCGGTGACCAAACAGGTGCTACCAGCTTGAATAATACTTTCCGAAATAATGCAGAGAGTATTTCAGAGATGCTGTGCAACAGGAAGAGTAAATGGCGAGCTTTACTGGAAAATCCTCACTGAAAAAAAAGAATCCTTTTTAATGCTCTTAATAAGGGATTTACAAAAGAAGTGTTATTTAGATGCAAACTTTTTCACAAATTGGATCAATGATCGGTAACCAAACAAGTGCTACCAATTTGAATAATACTTTCCGAAATAATGCAGAGAGTATTTCAGAGATGATGTGCAACAGAAAGAGTAAATGGCGAGCTTTACTGGAAAATCCTCACTGAAAAAAAAAATTCTTTTTAATGCTCTTAATATGGGATTTAAGCCTTAAGTCCTTGAATCCTGCATTTCTAATTTTAAATTTTCTAATTTTACATGTCTAGAAATTGAATTACAAATCAATGATGTTTAAAGTAAGATTGCCACGTTATGAAATGTGATCCGTATAATTTTCTATTGCAACTTTTCTTCCCACATTTCGTTTATCAGGACGAATTTTTTTTTTTATTATTTTCAAGTAAAGCACAAAAATGAATGATGAAGCAGACAATGTTCTTGGCATTATTGTACTTAAGAAAGTTCTAGAATGAAAGATATCAAACTGCTCATTTCTTATCTTGCTTATGTTTTCCTCAAGTCTCATTTTGTGTTTTTTTCTTAACATATTTTTCAATTTGTAAACTTTTAATAAATTTTTTTTTTCAACACTAATGAAAAATTTATCGGCATCATCGTAAACATTAATATAAATGAAGGAGATTCAACGATGCGATAGTAAAAGGAAAAAATATAAGAATTGTAACTGAGCCAAAAGGAGAAGAGCCTTACAGTTGGAAATAGTTCTTCGTTGTCAGATATCGAACGTTTGGAGCAAAATAAGAAACGAATATTTAAAAAATACGAGTATATAATGCACTTGCATGCATACATAAGCATGTATGTACGTGGCACTAATAAGTTTTCTAGTCTTTAACGCACTATAGCTTAAGGCTCACTAAAAGATAAACCAACCACATTATATTTTATACGTGCTTTTATCAGTCTAAACAGCCTTTTTCCATTAACAGAACCCATTATGGACTTGTTAATTAAATGAAATCTTCATTAGAAGCTGTAAACGCAACATATTGTTGGTAAGATGCTGCAAGAAAATGTTTCCGTAAAAGCCCATAAATCTGTGTACATTTGCGTGTGTGTGTATGCATATGTGTGTGTGTGTGTTGACTATGGTTATGACAGGTTTAACGAACAGATTTAATGGCATTTTTCTCAAATTTTTACTTCGTCTTCTTATTAACATTTCAGCTTATATTTATTCATTCATTTCAAGCAGCTATCGGAAGTGAGAAACTTTCACTGACGCAACAGCAGCAAGTTAAGTGATGTGATTAAAGCAACAGTATGTGATAACGATGATTGGCGTTAATTATGAGATTGTGGAAATGAAGGTGACAAGCAATTCAACATTAATGTACTGAAAATATTAATTTAAAAAAAATGTACTTCATTCATGATATCTTTTGTTAGGCTCGAGTTTATTGCAGGTGAGAAAATAGTTTAGAAAATATGAGAAAATAATTTTTAATTAATTTCTGACGATATCTTTTGAGCATATAATTCCCGTATGACTGAAAAAATTGAGTGAAAATTTTGAGAAAAAACGAACACAGATTTCTGAAGCAAATGCAAATCAGTAGAAAACAATCATTAAAAGTTCCTCGCATGCAACGTAAGGCAGGAAGTAATCACTGAAAATCCTGCTTCTTTTCAAACACATAATAAAACATAACAAAGTAATTCTCTGAAAACCTTTTACTATATTTACAATTAACATTGTGCGTTTTGGTTGGCCAACCCTGCATAAGCACATAAATTGTTGTTTATTTTTTTTAATTTGAGGCCTAACGAAATTTTTTTTTGTAATTATAATTTAAATAAATCTTTATAGCTTTAAATAAAAGGGGAAACTTCATGTAAAAAAATACATATTTAAAAAGTTATTTTTGACCATCTCTCGTCATTTTTAATATTTTCGTTTGCTTTATAAAATCAGCGATGTAAATAAAATTAAGGCAAATCCTTAAAGACTTGATCACAGATAAATACTGATTTTCTTTAATCTCAATAAAGTCAAGAACTTCAATTATGCATAAAGCGAACAAAACTTTTTTAACTGTCTGCAGAAATAACAAAAGACTTTGAGTGAACTGATTATCGTTCTTTTACTTTGTCTATGTATTTGTGTATGTGAACTGGTAATAAATTAAAAGTTTATGAAAAGTGAAAACTTTTCCTTTCAAAATCACAAGTCAAGAGAAAAAGCAACTAAACATTCAATATACAGCCGCACAAGTAATAACAATAAAGTTCAAATGTAATAATATAAAATATGGTTGGTCCACCTCTTGACAGATCACAACAAAAACACCGCAAAAACATAACTGAGCTATAAGCCAAACAGTGTTACCAGGAATAAAAATTTCAAATTGTAAGCTGCACCTGACGTCCCAAATAATAATAATTTCTTTAAATGCTTAATTTTATATTTTATATTTCTTTTTCGTTTAGCAAATACTTTTATTGTTAACCAAAGCAGGGCTTAATTCTATACAATTTATAGGAAAAATAAATTAACTTCATATCAAATAAAATTTGCTTGTTGTGTGGATTTTAAAAAAATGTTCAAGCCTTGCTAGGATTACGTTTTTGAAATTCTAAACTGATTTTAGGTAAGGTGTGCATAAGATAATAACAGGTCTACTGAAGACTTTTTCAGAATCAACGAATTGTAGGAATACAAATCAGCTGACACTCACAAAAAAAAAAAATTATTAATTAAAATAAAATAAAAGAAAATATAATAAACTTCTTTGACTTTACAAATATACAAAGTGCACTTTCTTACATTACAATTCCGCTTGTAATATTCTCCGTACTTAAAAATAGGAATAATATACTGCTCAAAAAAAATTAAATTTCCACACTAAGTAAATAACAGAAGGTTGAAGAAAATTGAAAAAGTTGTAAATGTTTCTGTGAAATGTTTTAAATTTGCGGTGAAAAAATAAAAAAAAAATTAAAAATATTAAATATAAAGTATAAACAAATATATGTATATACATATATTTTTGAAAGAAAGTGCATTAAGAGTATGAACAACGGCAACACTGATTACAATTACATAATGTACTCTCAAAGTAACTCCCTGTCCACATTGCAATTTTGTTGCAGCAATTTTTGCTTGTTTTTGGTGAGAGGGGTGAGACGCTTCAGGAGGGGTACAGAGTATCGTACCGCTCTCATCTAAAACAACCAAATATTGCAAGTGTGGACTGGGAGTAATTAAACCATTAATTGAGAGTGTTTGTGTGAGTGCAATTCTGCTCGTAAAGTATTAACACCCCGCACTGTTATTTATACTCGCAATGTTAGCCAACCAATCAACAAACATT
This sequence comes from Ormia ochracea, assembly GCA_963402855.1. Taxonomy (NCBI): domain Eukaryota; kingdom Metazoa; phylum Arthropoda; class Insecta; order Diptera; family Tachinidae; genus Ormia; species Ormia ochracea. Next base: position 56,559,016 of record OY727106.1, on the reverse strand, counting down.
CTCCTGTTATTATTAATAATTGTTCCGTTATTATAGTGTGGTTGCCTCTTAACTAATTTTTCTTTCAAAACTCGAAAAATAAAAGACGGAGAAATAAATTAATAAAAAAAAATACTCGCAGAACTACTAAAGATATAAAAATGTTACGAATAGTAAAAATAAAAATAATACAAAGAAATATTAATTTAAATCAGCTAATTTAGGTTGGATTGCAAATCTTGAAGGCTACTAAGAAACTTTCAATACAGTATCACATTTTTACGAAAACAATTTAAGTGTGTTATAGATCTTAAGATTAATATAATGGGAATTTTACTTACACGAAACTCACAGACGAGTCAGTGAAACTAGTACTAATGAATGGCAAGTGGATAAGAAACAATAAACTAAACATTTTTCATTATATAGAAGTAAAGAACAGAAGGTTCGAGAAAATTGTTATTTACCAAAAAAAAAGGGGTGAACGCCCTAAGGTCAAACAAGAAGTTTTTCAATTGACATCAACGTATTTACGTATTGACCTCTGACGGAGTACTCTTCGCAAGTGAAAATTTATTCAACTTTGACGTCGACTTACAGATTAAAATCAAGCTGATAAGAATACGTGTATGTTAACTTACGTGTCAGTTGAAAACCTTAGATCGGACTCTATATGAGTCGTTCAGTGCATAAATCGATTAACTCCATAAAAAGTCAAGAAATGCTATGAAATAATATACAGATTGTTTTTTCTTTTTAAAATTGCTTCGATACATTGCAAAGCTACTGGCAAAGAATTTTTATTATGGGCTGGTGTTTCTGAAGTGTATACTCGTAGTGTTTTCTTAAAAACACTATACTGCTAATTATTTTTTATTTGTGTTTCTTAAGAATTTATGGTAATTGTTATAAAGCTTATTAACAGTGTTAAGTGATTAAAGTCTGTGTAATAAGTTGGATTTATAAAGTGTCAACTTTGCAAAAAGTAAATAGTTGTCTCTGATTTTATTGCAATTAATGATCCCAGCAAATAAAAACGTTTAAGCAAAGCTTATAAATATAATAATATAAACACAAAACGATCTATTATGCAAAGCTCTAATACAGATACAGTCGTTCATCTGCATATAAAATTATATGTATTTAAATTTATATAAAGTGATAAAAAATGCTATAAAATGAATAAGAAAGAAAATCATAAAAAATTGGTCCGTAATCTTATAAATTTATGTAACGTGCGATAAAATATCATTTAAAATTATTTAAATTTTTAAGAACTTTAGTACAGAAATAGTTGTTACATATTTTTAATTTAGTTTTCCTATAAAAATATATGCTAATAGTTCTGCTATAAGATATTATTTGAAATTAATTCATCACCAATATAAATAATGTCCTCTTCATCGTTTGTGTATGAGGACCCTTTAATTGGATTTGTTAAAGGAATAAATTTTTGGCAGAACCATCATGTTTCTCCTTTTCCCCCTATTTTTTATAATAACACAAACTCAGAGTATGTTTGATAGTAAAGTTGAAAAGGCCAAAAAAATGTAGGCCGAGTAACATTGGCAAAGTAGACCATTTACAGTTTAGTCTTAAGAACTATTCATTTGCCTTCGTAGGTTTTTTATCCTGAAGTGTAATGTCACACTATGACTGACTGATTAATTTGCTTTGACATACAAAGAGTACGGGTTCACAGAGCAAGATTATCGAACTCATTTCTCATTGTATATTTTGAAATGTTTTATCGTAAAAATTTACTTTAAAATATGGAGTTAATCAAAATGACTTCTAAAAAAATTACTTACTGTGATCAGTGATCAAAAAACCGAGCCGTTTAGTGTTAAACTCCTTCATGCATAAAAACCCCATTCTAAATATAAAAAGTAATAACCATCTCAAGTGCTTTGAGACTTAAATTTAAAATATCAAAAAATGGAAATAATCGTTTTGCGCACTAAACGGCTCTAAGTTGTGTATTTTAGTTAATTCAGTAAAGGAAAACAAACGCATGTTTATTCAATTTTATAAGTAAATAAAAGTTTGTTAAAATTAATTCGAGTATTCCATTTGAAAATAACAAAATCAATTTTATGAGAAGATCTCTAAACCTAAAAGTATTTTATTTTGTCGTTTTACGCCAAAAGCTAATGAAGCGTAAAACTTATATATATATTTATATTTACTGCTTTAAGCAAATTCCCTACCAAAAAGGGATTTAAGTCAAACATATTTTGACAGAACAATCAAATTAATATTGAATAATCTAGAGAAAATTGAATTTCCTTCGCACATATTTTGTTTTTTATTGAAAAGCTGTCAATCAAGCAGCTCTCAGGCCCTGCATGAAAATTATTTTGAATATGTCATCCAATTATTTAATATAAATAATAATTATTACTTCACTTAGCACACGAGCAAGGTGACAGATACACGTGCGGCTGCCTTAACCACCCACAATTGTGTATGTTTGCTTAAGACAGATTACAGTTAATTTAAAACACACAATGGCAAGATTCAGTTGCCGGTGTGAATGAATGTCGGCCAGTAATTGGATACCCAGACGCCTCAGTAACCTGTAATTTTTTTAATGTTTTCATAACGTTCTTTATTGTCTGCTGATGCGTTCTAATGATAGAAATGTGTGCAGAAAAATAAAAAAACTTTTTAGTATTCGGGACAACGTAAATGGATCTGCTATTACCTTCATTATCAAAATCTTTTTCAATTTATACTATTATATTATATAAAAACATAAGAGGCGAAAAGGGCATGTAATATATGTAAATGCCAAATACTTTAAGATTCGCTGGCAAATACAATACAACATTAATTATACATACACTAAAAATTTCATATTTCATATTAAATTTCATATACACATTAAAAGTTTTAAATGCATGCGAGTATGGCAAATTTGACAAATCATACGACTGTGTGGTGAAACGAGGCCTTTAAATACACTGTAAAAATTGCAAGCAGCACATGAGCGAAATCATTCTTGTGTTTTGCAAAAACTTTAATTTTATAATAAAAATAAAAAAAAAGGATTTCGTGAAATAATCCTCCGGAAATAATACAAATGCTGTACTCCGTTAGTAATTTCCCATATTTTTATTACTTCGAATTGGAAAGTTGATTTAATACAGACGCAGGACAAATACTTAAAAAAAATGGGCCAACAAGAGAAAAAATTAAGCTATTTTACAAAAAGAGATGACAAATTTAAAAAAATTAAAATTCCCCAAAAACAAAAAATTAGCCCCAAAAGAAATTTAAAAAAAAACATAAAATTTAAAAATAAAAAATTATTTTTAGAAGAAAATTTTGCACAAACAATATAAATGGAAACAGCAAAAGAGTGGAAAAATCAAAATTAAAATGCAGCTTAAAGTTAAAAAATAAAAACGTTTAAAATCTACAAAAAAATTAAATAAGCCTCTAAAATGCAAGTTAGAGTGAGATAGAGAGATAGTATAGAGATATGTATTGCTGGCCTGTTACAAGAAAAGAAATGTTCGGCTGTTTAATGAATACGGTTGTGAATAAAACGTTTTGCATAAAATCAAACACAAATATTCATTGCATTCTTTCAAGTAGCTGACTTGCATAAGTTTTTGTTTTCCTTTTTTTGTTTTTCATTTAGTTTTTCTCGTGTAAATGTTTTAATCGTTAAATTGGCCGTGACTTTGAGTAACTTGTTGCATGCTGACATCAAAAATAAATTGTAGCAGCCACACCACTCTTAAATGGGGATGAATTTTTTGAACTTGTTGGTTTAATATGACGTAACTTTGGCTATTAAGCAAAACAAAAATAAATATGTATGTATGCTGAAAAACAATTTAAAATAAAATGGAAAAAACAATTGCACAGATGTACAGATGATGATGGTGTTATTACTGAATAATTTAATTTTATTTTACTTTTTATATAAAAAATTCTCTATTAGTGCTTTGATTCTTTTGATTCTTTCTTGGATACATTGCTTGCTAATTTTTTTTTTATTAATAAAAAAATATTATTTCATATAAAAAATAAAAATATTTTATAGCATACTCATACCTAATATTTTTTTAGAAATTATTTTTTTCATAGTGGATCTTTAAAACTGACCTTTTTTGAGAGCAAGAGGCAATAATATTTTTTTGTTTTTAGAATTTATATTTTTTCTATAATTTTATATGAAAAATAGTATTCCCAATTTAATGAAATTGTAAGTCCAAGGCATTTTTTATAACTCTTTAAAAAGTATATAATATTTTACATACAAAGAAATTTAAAAAATGAAAAATATATATAAAATAAATAAGACTGTACGAAACTAAGCAAAACATAAAAACCTAATTGTATAATTTATTATAGTATTATTGCCACTAAAAAAATCCGCTAAAACTCCTTTACATTTAATAGTAACGGCAGGATTTTGTAAAAAATAAAATCCTGCATAACTTGTTCTCATCAGAACAAGTTATGCTTACTAACAGGGTTTTGTAAAATAGTTCTAGAGGAAGAATTAATATGAATTTAATAAATATGTTGATATGAATTATAATAAATATTGGGAATTTTAATATAACAAACATTAATTAATAAACTGAAATTGAGTTCTACGTATTCAGACCATTGTTCGCAGTCCATTGTAAGCAATGAGGGGGGCAATTACCTCTTTCAAGCACGATACATGGCAAATAATATCATAACAATGGTATGGTTTATGGTAATGACAAAAAATCGAATTTAATTTCTCTTTTATTATGTTAATATATACAATTAACCAATTTTATTTCCAAATATAAATGAACAAACCGAAAACTGAATGTTATATCAAATTACGTTACAACAAATAATTGATGCATGAAAAATTAAATGTCATTTACACACACCGTACCCACACAAATCTAGCATTTAATTAACTCAATAAACTTGACCCATTTTGTTTATATTGTTTTAAGGCACTCCAAATTACTTTTGCTTTAAATATTCTTTTATTTGTAAAACAATGTGTGTTACACACTCATGCATAAATATAGTCAGAAGAAATCAAAATGGTCCTAAAGTTAAAAAAATTTTGAAATGTTGCGTTCTGGTGAATTGTTTGAGACTGCCTCAAAATTTTAAGTTTTTCATTAATAATAAAATTATTAAAAATAAAATATGTGCAAGAAAAAATTTACTCTCAATATAGACACAAGTGAAATGGACCAAATAAACAGTGCGATTTGTTTAGAGTGCATTCAAGAAAAATATTGGTGAAACTAATTTAAATACCGCCTTACATTCTTACGGGCACAGCATTTGTTTAACAAACCGCTTGAAGCTTTGCATCCCAGCTTACATGTCTTTAACTTTACTTTACAAAAACAGTGATGATTTTCAAGACTTAATATTGTACTAAAATCAGCATGTAACTTTAAAAAAGAAGTGAAAAAATATAGAAAAATTGTTATTTGAGTAGCCTTAAAGGCCTATCCTAGGCAGTCGTACGATTCATTCACACAACCTGTTAGAGATTCTCTCCTATTTTAAGAAATCGTATCAAAATGGCATTGTTGGTGACATATTCTGATGCAATGCTGATCGCATGAAGATTATAATTTTAGGAAAATTTTCATTTACTTTCGCTTGTCAGAAATCAAACATTTTTATGCTACACTATTAAATTTTTTAGCGGAGAATACCATACGAGACAAATCGTACGCATATCTTGGATAGTGAAACAAGGCCTTATTATATACATATGTATGTATTTTACGTTGTAAGGTGTATTATCTCAAATTCATTAAAATAGAGAGAAGCACCAGAACACTTATTTTAGTTCATTTTTGCTCACTCAAGAGCAGCATCTATAGTCAGCTCCCATATTATATATGAAAGTTTAATAAACATGGTATACATTTGTAACTTGATTTCCGTCTCGCTCTTGCAGAGAATTCTTATACTCATAGTGCAAGTTTTACAGGTCCCTAAACAATCAAATATTGTAAATTTTTCTTCAAATACCAATTCTATTTATAATAAAAATTAAGTTTTAGTTGAAAAAAGAAATACGGTTTTTTTTATATTCTTTAAAAGCAAATAAATTATATTCCCTCTTCTACACAATTGCTTAAATGCGAGTTTAGGGATTTTTTGATTTTGTATCACCATATATACGAGCATACCCGTATATATACGTACTTTTAGTGTTCCGTTTTGCATTCAATTATGACTAACAAAATATAATAAAGCGTAATAAACTCACCCGTTGTGCCATTTTCTCGTCCATTAGCATCCGCATTACGATTTCCGTTTTCCGCAACCAAGGCACTTGCCAAGCCTGCTGTTGGTTTTCCTGTGCCATTTTCAGTTTTAACAATTTCAACATTGTATTTTACCATTTTCTGTTACTGTTGCTGGAACTGTTGCTGTACTTGAGTCTCTTTAGTGAGAGGGAGAACGCGAGAGGTTTAGTTGAGATTAAATTTTTTTTTAGAATTTTTTTTGTTTTGTTTACAATGCTGGTATACCGTTAGACGCTTTCATTGCGTGTTTGCTTTGTTTTTTTTATTGTTTTTTTGGTTTTTTTTTTGTTTTTGTTTTTGGGCAGATGATTTTGTTTTGGGTTTTTGTTGTAATTATTTTATGTTAGTGCGTAACCAACTCTTAATTACAGTTTATGACAAAATATTAAACTGAAAAGAGAAATAATGAAAAGCACTTTAGTTGTAATACGAATAATTAAATTGATTTAAATTTGGTGAGAAATAAACCAAATAACTAATATGTCAGTATAAATATATAAGAAATAAAATTCGTTATTAAAATTTAAATAAATTTATTATTAAAACCGATTTTCATGCCTTTGTAAATAAAAGTGTTCTGCTCTTACAGATCTGCCTGCAATTCCTCTACTCCAACACAATCATTTAAAAAAGCCGACTTATTATATTTTTTGTATAAGCAAACTATCAATAGTGAAATTAGTGAATTAGTATTCAAGGTCTACAATTGAATACCTGTTGTCAATAAAAAACTTCTTTTTCTTAGCCAAATACAATTACCTCACTTATGATAATTTAACAATTAATTAAACCCACTTTATCTTTGCCACCTCGGAAAAGTTAAAAAACAAAAATATTATTATTTATCAGTTTTCTTCAAAAACTTACAAACATATTTTTATTAAAAAATTATTTAATTAAAGGCTGATTTCAAAAAGTTAAATTTTTTGAATTCAAATCACATATAAAATTAATTAAATAAAAAAAATTGTTCAGAAAAAACCTTTACAATCATACTGCTAATATAATTTATATTAAAAACATTATACATATAAAACTAATATAAATAACACAAGCTAGTTATCAAAATTTTATCTATATATGTATGTATGGTTATCTATAAAGTTGGTAACTTATTAAGTAAGGGAAATCCCAAATTTACACTTTAAAAAATTTCCATAAAAATATAAAATTCAATAAATTCAACACGAAATCAAATTTTAAGCGACCAAAGTTAAAAAACAAGCTTTTTATTAAGAATAACTTTAAGATAATCATGAATATAAAATAAAGCCAGACTTCTTTGTATTTTTATTATCAAAAAATTAAAATTAACTCACAAAATTGTTAGTTTTTTTAAAAATTAAAATTTGAAATTTTTGGCTGTAAGAGAAGAATAACAAAAATAAAATAGTGCACTTAAAGAAAAGTTCCATAATATTTATTTTTTTATATTTCATATATAAAATATTTGAAAAAAAAAACAATTAAAACTATTTAGCTCATTTAGCTTATTTTGATATATATAGCCGTTTCAGTTTGACAAAATTCAACCACAACTCTTTACCATCTCTGCAGTATTCTATTTCGATGTGCCCGCTCCATATTATAATTATGCCTTGCTAATGCGTATGCAAATATTACATAATGTTTTTTTTTTAATTTTTTAGCTCAAAAAAAGAATGAACAATTTAAAAAAAACAAACTAATTTGCTTACGATGTCGTCATCTTGCCGTCATTCGTTTGTCCACTAAGTATAAATATATTCCAATATGCATATTGATAATATATTTATTCCAAACAATAAATTTCGTCACGCCATTACCGCCTTGTTATATTGTCAGAGCTTTATTATCCATCATTTAGCTTAATTACAAATTTTATTTATTAATAAAGCCCTTAATTGTTCTTTCTTTACTTTTCAGTAAAAGTGGAGTACAGTCGAACTTTTCTATCGTGAACTTTTATACAATGAATCTCCTTCTCTGTGATCGTGTTATAAAATATATCTTAAGCACCAGTTATTCAGCCAAAAATTGTTCACAAAAGCTCTGACCCTTTCAAGGCTGCCAAGCAAATATTTGTCAGCAGTAACGAGCACTTCATAAAGCTTGTTGGCATAAAGGAATCTTTTAGGTTTGTCAAACTCTTTAAACCAACGATTTATAATTTTGTATTTTCAACTGTATGACCTTAAGACCATAGAAGTTATAGCTCCTATCCTAGCACGTAAGCTTATAATTAAGTTATTCGTCTTATGTCTATATAATTAAATAATTTTGTATTATTGAACTTGAATTCTTTAACTTTCAATTCAAATGCACTAAAAACTGAAACCGGTTAAAATTTTAATGGAATCTGACGTTCATAATTCTCACTTCGAGGAAATTCAAAATTACATGGGAATAAAAAATCATCTAAGCCGCCAAAAACTAGAAAAATCATCACAAACAACATTTTATAAAAAAAGGATATTCGAAGAAAATAAAAGAAATAATTAGAAATGCCTAAAGCTACGATTATAATTAGAAATAGACCGGATCAACCCAAAATGAAATACTTGATTATTTTATATCAAAAACTTAGAAAAATTAGATTTCTAAATAGTGAACTTTTTATACATTAAAATGATCTGCTCATTTCTAAACAGATTCATTATAGAGAAATTCCACTGTATAATTTATTATACAATTTACTTGCGTTTGCCTTAATTTGCCTTCATCCAATATTTTCATCACTGTTTACCGGGGACGATAGTATTGCAGAGCAAAAAACCAATAGAATACATAAAATATATCATTTACACTTCCTTGCATAAAATCAAGAAATAAAATTGAAAAAAATATTTCTTTCATTTGATCTTTTGCAGCACGTGTGTTGCTATTTGAGCGACAAGTTAACAACAATTTATTATGCATGAATTGAAAATGTTTTTAATCGTAAATTGCAAATACGCAGGTATATGTTTCGTATAAAGACATTCCAAGAATGTTTTCAGAATGAAAACTTGTTTAAAATTGCTGAGTGGTTATAGGGTAGTTTTTTGGTTGCTGGTATTAAACCTTTAACACTTTTAATATATTAAAAGTATTTATTGAGGCCATAAATTACACCTGCAGGTTCGCTTATAAAACTTAACAATAATTAAAACAATTATTTCGTTTAAAAATATCATTGCAAAGAAATTTAGACGGAATTAAAATAATCAATAATATTTTGCTTCACTTGCAATATCTTGCAGTTCCGGCTGCTGTAGCAGCACAAAGCAAAATCGGGTGACAACAAAAATTAGATTTTAAAAATTTGAAATTTAATTAAAATTAAAATTAAATGTTAAATTTAATTAAATGAAATAATTAAATTGTAATTTAATGAAATTAAATAATTAGCTTGTAATTTAATTAAAATTAAAATTAAATCTAGAATAGTTTCATGATGACAGGAAAGCAGTTGGACAACAATCAACTAAATCCTTGAAACCAATAAACAAGATTTCACGTTCCGCTTTTCAAAATAATTTTCTACTGCGCATGACGTCATAATAAACACTTATTATTCAATTTGTTGTACGTTGTGAAAAGTGTGCGTGATTTCTTGCAGCAAATGAGAAAATAATCGTTGAGGTTTATTTTTAATAAAATAATTACCATATCTTTTTTATATATAAAAATTGCATGAGTGCAAAATTTGTAAAAAAAAAAATTAAAAATTAAATTAAAAAATTAAAAATTATAATTAAAATCATAATCTGTTTTATTATATTGAATCTAATTTATGGTTTCATTAAATTCTCCTTTTCCGTTTTTGATTGTGTTTTCTTATTTTGAAAAACAAAAGATTTGTACGTCTAGAAGGGGCTGCTAAAAACACGGTTGCATTGTGACACCTGTAGAGTACGGCAGAGGAAATTAGAGAGATATAAGAGGTGAATAACAGAGTATACCATGAAAGACAGAGTGAAACAATAACAGATTGGGCACAAAAAGCTACTGGTAGTGCTTAATTGGTTTAGCTTCAGTGTGAGAACCCCCTTCTAATGCTAATAAAACTATTTACGGTTTCACGGACTTCGTAACGCCTATTAGGTAAAACCTTTGATCCTCTAATACATTGCTTAGGGAGATGAATGTTGTTTGGATATTCCTATGCGTGATTGCATTTCAGATAGTATTCGTTGTAAGTAATAGCCACTTTTCCGGCACAGTAACCTGTGCTCGTGGCAGTGAAAGCTTACAGTTGGTGCTTCGGTAAGTTCAAGACAAGTCCAATCAAAACGCATAATGTTTTTTGTACATAAAACAAAAAGGAAAATCGGTCAATTTTTTATTATTACAGAAAAATCTTAGGACCATTATGTTTTAAGCAAAATACCGGCGAAATACTCGCCATAGCTATGATGGCATATGCGGCCACTGAATTTCTCATGCAAAAGAGGCATGGTTTCGTTGGCTAATTGACAAGTGTTAACGTCTTGCTCGAACTATATGTCATTTACAATATCATCCTCGATTTCCGATCACAAAAAGGTCGTTATTATCTCGCTATAGCGAACATCTTTAAGCGACTTTATTTTCCAATAACTACAGTACACTCCTTGTGGATGCATCGGCAATCACTCGCGAATTCGCATTTGCAACAATTCTGCTTGTTAATGAGTCGACTGAGGTGAAAGCGACTTCCAATTTACATCATGAGCAGTGGTATGGCCACTGTTTAGGTTAGACATTTAATTCTTTAACTGGAGCAGGCGCCTCATTGAAATAATTATCTCTGCATGTAATGCAGCTTGAGAGCATGATACTGTAAAAATTATTAAAGTCGGCATCTCTTAAGCCCAGTATTATTCACTATACCACTCAAGCAAACACTTTTGCTAAAAATTACAAGGCTGCTAGAGTAGTATGAGTACGTAATACAGGCCATAATTCACTATCCTGTACACAATTATGTGATTCGTAAAATATAACATGGATGCTGGAAAAATGTGATAGTGTGTCTCAAAAATGCATATGTATGATGTATTTTGAAACAATTTGTTCGATTTGCAAAACTTTATGAAAATTGTAATAAAATTCAATTTCCAAATAACTTCATTCATATGAATGATTTGCAAAAGCAAACAACGTCACACGTCATTTAATGTTGCCTGATAATTTGTTATTCACTCCCAATACTTTCTGTTACACAAACGCTTGACTTTAATCCAAATATAAATGAGTATCACATATGAATTTTGATTTTATTTTACAACAGCTTCGTTCCCGCCCTCTAGCCGTTACTGGATGGATCATCACACACGTTATGTTTATCACACAAACAATCATAACAAAATCTCAGTGTTGAATTACAACAAACATTTGAATAAACTACTCAACAAACACATTATTAGCAATAAAAATAGAATAAAATAAATAAATATAAATTAATGATAACTGCGGTGCAAATGTTACAACAAAAAGTCAAAACAAACAAATGAATACACACATATGTTTGTACATACATACATTCCCACATGCATACCTATACGTATGCTCATGCGCTTGCATACATACATATCTATATAGCAAATATTGTTGTCGTCTCGAAGAGGCAAATAGCACTCGGTTGTTAAAAGATAAACGAAATCTACAAAAACTTAAAAAAAATACAATAATGGGAAACAAAAAATCATCATAAATAAATAAATTCTCGTGCACAATTTACATAAAAGGAAATTGACCCGTGTTGCCGAATATAAAGAAATTTAAATTTTAGCAAAATTAAACTATAAAACACATCCCTACTACAATTCCATTAACTGAGTTTACGATCAATGTATCGTTAATTTTAACGATGCATCCCATTAGTTTTGTTTAATATTCGAGCAAGTTTACGTAGAACGAACCCATTTTCACTGGTCCAACAAATAATTGTAGCCATTGTTCGACTTTGTTTCCGGAGAGTTAAATCTTATGTTTATTAGAGCTAAAGATATATTAAATAATTTGTAACATAAGATGAAATTAATAATAAAAAGATAACTCTCTTTTATGAGTTTTTGAGTTTCTCGTATAGTCACAGCAAATGGCAGTAATATTTTCCTATTAAAAAATCACTAAAAGTTAATGGAAACATCCACATTCTCTAGAGCCATAAATTCTTCTTGACTTGACAAAATCATTGACATTAATAAGGAAATAAATCGTAAAAAAGCGAAATTACAACGAGTTCTAAAAGATCTTAAAGATTTCTAAGGCCAGCAAGAATGCAATGCGGTGCGGGGAAATTATATGAAAAAGTCACAGCAAAAGAGAAGGGAGAGTAGTTTTTTACAGGCGCTCTTTATTAGTTATTTATTTTATAATATTTTTTTATTAGCAATTTTTTCTTTTCCCATGAAGAACTGCATGTCTGGTCGTCGTTGCTGGTATACATTAACTGAACTGCAAATATGCCTTCGCCAACTAAACATTCTAATCAAAAGTAACAGAAACTATATTAAAACACATGTAGGCAAATTAATGAGAAATTATTTCAGAGTTCAAATCCTTAGGACCTCAAACAATTGAGGAACTTATTAGCTATAACAGTCAACAACATTCTCCTCCAATAGGCAGATATAAGAGATATAATTCTCGTATTCTTTTTCTTCAAATAGATTACATATTTTCTAGTGGTCGTAAATCAAAACCTACTGAAGTTACCGCATACACACAAATTGCAATCTTTCTAAATGGTTAAACTAAAATCAATAATTCTTGAAATACTGGAAAATCGCCTAATTATCGAAAAACACCATTTAAAAAAAAATATATTCCTAGAACAAAAATAGTGAGCAAGGAAATTACAGTCAAGCAGGAAAGAGGCAACAGTCAGAAATAAACAAAGTCTTCCAACTTCAATTCCCAAATTTAAAAAACTTTCATTTAAAAAAAAACTCTGAAAATAAAATCTCAAAAACAAAAAATTTTCAATTTAATAAAAATTAACTAATAAATAAACTAATAATAAAACATTAAATATCAATAATTAAAAAATTAACGAAAATATAAAATTGTAACCGTGGAAAAAATAGTTAAAAGAAAATAATTTAACAAAATAAAGAAAACATCTGAAAAAAAAAATTACAGATCAAATTAAATTGTTAAATTAATATATAAACATATTAAATTATTAATTAATTAGTTTTCAATTTATTAAATAATTAAATTAAAACAAATGAAAAAAAAGTTTAGAAAAATTATGAAAAAAGTAAGAAAAACTTAAAAAGAAATTAAAATTTAAAGTTATGAAAATAAAAACAAAAATTCCATGTAAAAAATGGCAGCAAGAAAAAAATCGATTTTAAATATTAAAAAAAAAATCTGAAAAATTAAGAGAAAAAATCAGCCAAAATTTTAAATTAAAAATAAAAAAAAATTTGGTGAAAAATAAACACGATTGTGTATATTTTATAAATCGATTTTGAACATGAAACAACTAAAATAAGCTGAGAAATGAGCATGAAACTGACTATATACAAAAGATGAGAAGGATCACCAAAAAACATACGGCATGTTCCCTATAATAATTTTTGTGATAATAATTTAAATTCAATTATTAGAAGCACTGAAACATGAAAATAAAGAAAGCTGGCCACCCTTCACGTACTTTCAAACTACACAAATAAATATTATTTTTTAAGTAGCATCACGGTGTTAACGAGATACACACATTCCAGACCCCAATCTTGATTAAATAATAAATAAAAAAAATTTTAAATTTAGCAATTCCTTTTTTAAAGGCAATTTTTGCATTTTATGCAAATTTCTTTTATTTAATTCGAATATTTTTTTTACAGGTTAAACGGCAAATTACAGCAAAAAAAAGTGCAGCACGTGTTCAGCTGATAAGCCGAAACTTTGTTTAAAAGGCAAATTGAAATTGTTGCTTTTTGTTTATTAATAAATTTGTTGTACAAAGACAATTAAAAATACATAATCATTAACAAAAATGCCATTGAGTTTAAAAGCAGTGACTAATTTAGGTGATGCCAATTACTGCCGCACAAACCGTTTAAATTTCAAAATTCAAGCGATGAATTTTGCATTGGAAATTACACAGAAGAATAATTATTTAATAAAAAATTATTCATTTACAAACTTTTGTTTGAAATGCCTACAATTTAAAACAAACATACATACAATGCGCAATTGTTTTATGCTCATATACAAAATGCCGATAACAACAAGGACAGCTTTCCATTTATAACGGAAAGTCTAAAGTTAAAACAGTTTAACAGGCAGACCATGTGGCAGCCCTAAACCAAAATGACAAAGTTTAAACATTTTAAAATTCTGCCACTCCTCTTAAATATCGGAACGCCTTAACCATGTTTCATTTATGCATAAACTTAAAATTTTTTTTTTTCTTTGCAAAGTTAATTTCTCAATTATTAATTAAAGCAAATTATTAAATTGAACTTGTTTCAATTCACGTTACTTTTTGCTTCAGCCCATATTCGACATCTCAAACAAACATTTAATAGCCGTACAAAATTGTAAAATAAAACATTTAATTGCTGCAAAAAGCATACGAGTAGGCAAAATGTGCATTTGAACGCTATTTAATGGCACCGCAGCCAGAGTGCTGAGGGAGAAAATTGGGTAGCGGAACAGAATTAATGGTTCAGAAAATATATGTGAAAAAATTTGTATTATTATTTGAAAATAACGACACACTGTGCTGCTTTGTAGAAATTATTTGCAAAATGTTGTTTGATAATTTGTTTTAATAATATTTTTTGTTTCGTTGTTTTGATGCCAACAAATTGTGAAGTAATTTCGAAATGATTATTTTTTTTTTTTTTTTTATATTTAATCCAGCTAATTGTAATTATGAGTATAATTAAATACACGTCTACAGTAAATGTTTTCATTATAATAGTAAGAAAATAAATTGATTTGTTTTCTCATATTTTCAATAATTACTTCGTCATTAATAAAAAAAAATAATAATTGTTTCTCTATTATTTCATCTCCCTCCCACTGTCTTTCTCCGTTAGCAGTGAAAAATTTTAAACAGAGTCCGGACAAGATAGTTTATCTACTTCGATTGGCAACTTGACATTTTTATATGTTAATGGCAGAAACTTTCTTACTTAACCTGCTCAATAAAATTTTTTTTTTTTGGCAAAAGTTAAAATGTAAAAATGTGTAATCCCCGCCTCGCCACCAATTCGCTTTAAAAGTAATTTTTTACCAATCAGGATACACAGTAGACAGTAAGAAGACGGCGACAGATACTCTTCTTGTGGCACTTTTTTGAAAAACAAAATCCGAAAGATATTCATCACATTAACACACTTTCCAGCAGAAGCTTTAAATAACTTGCAATGCATAAAATAAAATTAATTCATTAAAAATATCGCAAAGTCTATTTTATCAATACAAATAGGAAATGGGAAAAGTAAATTTTGTTTGTCAAATTCATTTAAATGCATTAAAAATTTGGGAAAACAATACTAAAACACAATCCGACAAATTCCGAAAATAGTTTTCGAAATCCCTCTTATGTTAGAATTTTAACACATTATTAATATTTAGCATTGCCAGCAATAAAAAAAAAATCTCAAAATTTAATTTCAAAACTCTTATGAAAATTTTTTGAATTCCCAAAGTTTTTATAAAAATCTCCCGTTTATTGAGACTAAATTTTTTCCTTATAATAAATTAATTTAAAACTTTTTTACAACAATGCGGTAAGAAATTTAAAAACAAATATTCAAATGAAACAAATTTTTTAAATACATAAAATATTTTATAGTTTTTTAAATATTTGCTACACTTTCCCCTACTACTTATATTCTACTTATATTCATATTCAAGCAGCAGGAGGGTATGAATTTTTGCCTAGTTGGCACTCTTTGCCACAAACTTTAGTATCAGAACATTTTATATTGAATAAAACATATTAGACACAGCAAGCAATATGACTACAAGACTGCAAGTACTGCGGGCCGCATTTACCGCGTAGCATTTGGCGTCTAGTAAGCTGCCGCATCAACAAAAAGAATCGACTGATGAAAAAATGAAATGTAAGTGGCTCTCAGTAGCTCATGAAAATAGAAATGGACTTATTCAGATCATCAGGAAACCAGATCAGGACAACTTCATTGCACGACAAGTCGTGAGCTGTTTGTCTACAAAATAGATCTTCTCTTACAAATATGTGTAGTCTAAGGAAGACTACTCAAATTCGACTGACTACTATTCAGGCCCTACGACGGCCAGCTTCTTTCAATTTGTTGAAATAGTTAGCAATGACATAAAAACTTGGCATTGAACCAGTCAATGATGGATTGCCCACAATGTTATCTGCTATTAGATAAAATTACAAAATTCCGTAAACTCATATTAACCTGTTTTATTATACTGGCAGCAATATTTCTATTCATTTCTAAATATTCTATTCATTCAAAGGTGGTCGTGTAGCCATCTAGTCGGCTAAGAATAAAAACTATTTCTTAATTATATTACATTTATGGTTTAATGTTGAAACGTAGGCAACTACACAAAAGTGTAACTTTATAGAAGAAATCTTTTAGGAAATAACTATAAAAAATTTAGAATTTTTTAAGCTAGATTGTTCTATTAAATAAATATAAATATTTGTGCAAAGTGCATGCAGTCATATAAAATGAAAATTATTCGAACGAAGACATAATCGAATAAAAATTAATCTGTCGGCACTATTTCCTTCCATTGTGGCTCATAAAGTAGAGATTAGACTAAGTCGACCACATCTGTGACGATGGTGGTGCAGCCATCTTGCTACGGCGTAAGAATTATTACTTTAATATAAAAATTATTCGAATAAAAATTATTCTGCTGGCACCATTACAGTTCATGGTACATCATAACAATACACTTTAGCCTAAGTTGGTGACAGCAATAACTGTAGCCGTGTTTTTATGCGAAAATGTTTACTTTCACATACAAACATGTATTTTATTTTTCCAGCTTGTAGTTGCTGTCCTGCAGCGGGAAATGTGTTTAATGTTTGAAGCACGCTAATCGAATGTGTTTCAGGCATAATAAAACAAAAGATGAGGAGAAGTGATTTTTGCTAAAAAATAATCTTTAGAATAATTTACACATGCACATACATATGTAAACACGTGCATATGTATATGTATGTACACGATATACTAAAATTTAACCCCCACGGTTGTCATTCCTGACATTTTATCATGTTATCGGTTCGATTTTTTTTTTTTTTTTTTTGGATTATCATCAAACCATAAAATAATGCCATTAACATATTTTAATAACATTTTGTATCTTTCATTTCAAATTTTTTTGGCATTTAATTCATAGAAAACATTATTTATTTATTTTTTGCTTTCATAGTATTTTTTCGTGTATTTTTAGAGATTTTTTCGCACAGACTTTATATGTTCTATGGTTTTTTTCCTTTAATAAACAGCAAACATTTGTAGTCGTTTGATTTTATTTATTTTGCTTGATTCAATAGAAGTTTGTTGGCTATAGACTTTTCAATGTGAATGTTAAGAATAAGATTGTTTCTAAGCAAATAATTAAATTAAGAGAATTTTCACTTGGCATTCATTTTTATTCATGAAAAATTCTTTCGTTTCGAATAATTTAATAAATTAATATAATTTTGAAATCATAAGGTTATAATAAAAAAAAATAAAAAAAAAATATTTTTTCATTGGAAACTGCAAAAAGTTGCTGAAGGAAAAAACCTACACCTCATTGGAAACGGAAAATGGACATAAATGAAAGATGTTAATCTGCCAATTCCAAAAAACTTTTTCAAAATCCCCCTTTTTTAAGCAAGAATATTTAAATTAAAATTTAAAGCTTTTATATATAATCCCTCAGCTTTTTCCAGATTCCTAAAAAGTATTCAAATATCTCTCTTTTCGAAGACTTTTACAATTTAAAAAACAAAAAACTTTTTTAACAGTTCTATAGTTCTACAGTAATATAGTAGAAATTTTTAATTTCTGTCGTGCTCTGCCAACTACCAAATTCCTAAATTCCCAATTTCAGAGAAATTTTTAAAATAATTAAATATTTTTTTAAGATTTGTTAGATTTCCCACATAGTTTTACAAATCATTTTCACAACCATGATTTCTTGTTTTAAATCCCCATTAATTTAAACTATTAATACGTTTGTTAACCACAAATTGCTAAAGTGCAGGGTTCAATCCCAAGTCCGGCAGAGAAAAAAAAATAAATAAAAAATGTCACGTGATACTAAACATTCATTCATTCAACACACTCAACCCCCTCGTAAAAAGAAAAACATATCGCTATATAACAAAGAATTATTCGAAAAAATTCGATACCACTTACTTATAATTCGAATAAAAATGATCGCACAATAACAACTCAAATCAAATCTATTTCTGAAAAAGTACTGAATATACATCTGTAGGGCAGAAAGTTAATGGAATAAAATTCAACTTTTCCCCGAATTAAATTTTTCCATAAACGCTTTCCACAATTAAAAATGTTTATTGAATATAAGCACAATTTTTATTAAAATTATATTTAAAAAATAAAACTCGAAAAAACTTTTTGAAATAAAAATTATTTTTATCGATTAAATATTAAGCAAGCCCAATTTCATGAAAATAAACTTTTAAAACAAAATTGTAAAATAAATAGAAAACCTCATATTTGAGAAAAACTGCCAGATTGGAAAAACAGGTAAAATTACGGGAATTTATTCTTCAGCTTTTTTCAATTCAAAATTAAAAAAAAAATATTTAATATAAAGAGAACCAGACGTTTTCAATTATTAATACCAAAATGAATATTTAGCAGAATAATTAATTAAATAAATAAATCTCTATAATTCCCATAAAAAGGAAAAACTATTCTTCGTTAAAAAAAATAATCCAAAATTTCCGAAAAAATTAAAAGCGAACTAATTTGAAATAGACAATAATCGAAGAAACATTTTATTTATTGAATAATTTTTAAAAGTATTAATTAAGAGGAAGAATCTACGGGAAAGTGTAACGAAATATTTTAAGAAAAATAAAAAATATAAAATTATTAAAACTAAATCGTTCTATTATATATCGTTAAATTATATTGTATATATAAATATTTATGTAAAGTGTAGTCATACGTAATAAAAGTTATTCAAACAAAGAAATAATCGAATAAAAATTATTCTGCTAGCACTATTCCGTGGTATTTTGTCTCAAAAATAGAGATTAAACTACTTTGGCCACACCTGCAACGGTGGTAATAAAAAAATTCGAATAAAAATTATTCGATTAAAATGGATTTTAAGAATCTGCTTTTAAAAATATTTCAGGGATTTTCACGTATAATTTTATCAAAATAAAATAATGTCATTACATAAAATTTTTCTAGAATGCTTATAAATAAAATAATTCGAATAAAATTTACTACAATCAATTTACTAAAATTATTTATAAAATATTTTACTTCAAAAATTAAAATACTCGCCTAAAATGATAAACTTAAGAAATCGCAAAAACATCAAAATTTATTAAAATAAAACGAAAATCATTTACTATATATGACAACAATTATAATAAAATTCCTCTGACTTACTGCTTTCTAGTATTAAGCGTTATTATTGGAATAATAACATTGTTAATAAAAATTATTTGAATCATTGATCAATATTTATTTACAGAAAATGGTTAAATTATTATTATTGGCATATTGGTCATTATAGCAATAAAAATTGTTTATAAAAATGATTTGAACAATATTGTGAATATAAAAATAATTGGAACAAAATTATTCGTATATAAAAATACCCGAAATGTTTTGCAATAAAATATTAAAAAAATTCATGAATCAGCAATTCCTTTTACGGTTATTTCGTCAATTTTCAAAGATTTTATTTTTTTATTAAAGCTATTAGGTTACTAAAAAAAAAGAAAACTTAATGGCAAAAGACTTAATATTATTTTAAAAGCCTTTATTTGGTTTTAAACTTTTTTTAATAAATTACAATATAAAGACTTTTCTGAATTTTTTTATAACAATTAAATTTTGTTCGATGTTTTATGCGTGATGCTCAAAATACTGTAGTTAAAATTTATTAACATTTTGAAATTAAATTTAGTAAAAAAGTAGTCAAATAAAAGCTGATCCAAAACAAACACGCACATTGACCCTGAAGAAAATTATGAACATACATTTTTTAAAAAAATATATATATCTCATATTTTATATGAATATGAGTATGAATATGAATATGGATGTTTATCTCTTATTAATTCAAATTATTTAAATAAACAGGCAAAGTCACACGCAAACCAAAAATTTTAAACAAATAAGAAATTGCGAAAATGTTGGCCACGCCCGTCACGGCGTTTTTCGAATGAACATTTTTTGGGTTAAAGCAAGAAAAAAAACAGTCTTGATGAATTGAAATTAAACAAATAAATTTGCTTCAATTACTTCCACTTTACGATTATCACTCACGTGTCACTTTACTCGCCAGTCAGTTGCTTACGAGTATTTTCTATTTTTATTTTCCTTATTTTATTTCTTCCTCGTATCATTTTTATTTATAGACGCGATTTCTTTAGACTAAAACTATATAATGCTTATATTACGTAGTCTAAAAGCGTTAGAGAATTTTTATTTTAAATTTTTTCGATAAATGTTTGGTTTTTTTTCATTTATTTTTTCTCAATTTCAAAATAGTTTTCTTGCCATTTTGCATGTTTTAAATAAATTTTTAGAACAGAATCGGCTCCCAACGATTAATAATTTGTAAATTACATTTCAGATTCATTTGCATATGAATCTTCAGAGAGTAAAACTATTAGAAGACTAAAAGGAACTATTCGAATATGCTCGTTTGGTATTCGAATAACAAAAATACTAAAAATAAATACTAAATACTAAAAAGGATTATTCGAATATGCTCGTTTCGAATACATAGTATTCGAATAAAAGGGAATTAATTTCTGAATTACATTTCATATTTACTTGTATATGAATCTTTCAAAGGAAAAGATAATTATTTGAATACTAAAAAGTACTATTCGAAAATGTTCGCTTCGAATACATATTATTCGAATATAAATTAATTAATTTCTGAACTACTTTTAATATTTACTTGTATATGAATCTTGCAAAGGAAAAGAAAATTATTTAAAAAAAATTATCAATATTAAAAATATTAATAATTTCTTTTATTAATTAAAAATATTAAATTATTAAAAATATTATTTTCTAAAAAGTACTACTAGAACATCTTCGTTTCGAATACATATCATTCGAATAAAAAGCAATTAATTTCTTAATTACATTTCCTATTTACTTGCATATGAAGCTCCAGAGAGTAAAACTGTTTAAACACAAAATAGAACTATTCGAATATGGTCAATTCGAATAAATAGTATTCGAATAAAACGGAGATAATTTCTGAATTACATTTACTTGCATATGAAGCTTCAGAGAATAAAACTATTTGAACACTACAAAGAATTATTCAAATATGTTCGTTTCGACTACATATCATTCGAATAAAAAGGAATTCATTTCTGAATTACATTTCATATTTACTTGTATATAAATCTTGGACAGGTAAAAAATGTTTTGAATACTAAAAAGGATTATTCAAAAATTTTCGTTTCAAATACATATTATTCGAATAAAAAGCTAGTAATAATTTCTGAATTTCATATGAATGTTGCAAAGAGAAAACAACTTATTAAAATACTAACAAAATTTAGTCCAATATGTTCGATTCGAATATATATTTGAATAAAAAAACTTTTTTAAAAAAAAACTATTTTTTATTAAATCAAATTTATTGCACTAATATAGTACAATGAAAACACTGTGCAAAATAAGCCGTCATATAATAAAATTAATCGAATATAATTATTCTTCTTTTTCCAAATCTGCTAAAAATTATTTTTTACATAATCACAAAAAAAGTAAAATTTCATATAATCAAATATTTTTAAAACAATAAGGATTATTGAAAAATAATTATTTTAATGAAAGTCATTGAATAAAATTTTTTTTTAAAAAAAAGTCATACAAAATATTGTTACACCTTAACAAAGAAAAATTCCCAAAAAAGGATTGTTTTTTTAATAAAATTAAATTTAAAAACCGTTTCTGGAATGAAACTAATCCAACCGCGGCGATTATTAATATACAAATTGGTATAAAACATTTCATTTAGTGAAAAATTATTCGAATAATCAATTGAAAATAATTCCTTAGAAAATGGTTAAATAGTACTCTGCCACACTAATGCATTTTCATTCAACACTGTCATAATTTTCGGGCCATATTAGACAATGCCATATTAGACAAATCGGGCTTATTAGATCTATGAGACCATTCAAAATGAACTGCCAAATTCATAAATTAAAATTTTACCTGATAAAAAAAGTGGGACACAATTTACTTTTAAATTGAGGAAAATTTTAAATTGCGCAATTTATCTATACGTCTGAACAGGGTATTACACAATTTCTAAAGCAAATTAAAAAATAAGTTACCAAATTTGATTGCTTCAATACTGTTTGTGATAAAGTAAGACACAATTTAGGCTTCAATTTGAAAAGAAAATCTAAAATGGCGGAAATTAGTTAACTGTCTGAACAGGGCAGTACTGAATTTATGAAACAAATGGAAATAAGTTGCTAAATATATGAGTTGAATACTTTGTGTGATAAAGTGAGATACGACTTCCCCTTAAATTGAGAAAAACTTTCAATTGCGCAATTCATTTGTTTGTCTAAACAGGGTATAAGTCATATTACGAGTAAATAATAAATAATAGCTGATAGTATTATATTCGTAGACAGTCTTTGGATACTAGTGGACCTGCAACTTGATTTCTTTCCGAATCAAAGCAGTGCGTATCGTGGCCATGATTCAAAATACGAAATATTTTTATTCATTTATTCGTATGTATGTGTGTAAATTTGTTTCATTCATCATAGTTTTTCTTAATCCAATTTTTCGTACGAATTCAAATTACTATTTTCACGGTTTTGCCGCGTCTGTTTGTATGTGTTTGTGTGTGTGCGTGCGCTTTCATATATTTTTTATATAAAAGTGCTAATTATAATAAACATGTTTTGTTTAAACAACAAACGTCACTTATTTTAGTGCGATTTGGCAACAGTAAAGAGCATTTCATGATTTTTGTTTAATTATTTTTTGTTAAAATGTACATGCACACACACGTTACATGCCTGCAATTTTTTATTTATAATTAATTTTGACATTTATTGACTCACAAGTGTTAGAAAAATTATTTTGAAAAGTCCATATAATTGATTTCCTTTTCTATATTTAATTTGCAAATAATACCTACATTTTTCATGTTCGATTAATAAACTGAAATGAAAAAAAGGAAAAACAGAAATAAATCATTTAACAAAGAAGAAATAAAAAGCAATAACTGAGAATAGGAAATGAATTAAAAAGTATACTTTTTTAATTGCTAAAATGTTAAGATTTTTCTCTTCTTGTAAGGATGAAGGGGGCATTTAGCGGCTGTAGAAGCGGTAAATGTACTGTAACTGTAAATGCAAACCTGCTCTAAGCGTCATACGTCACTCTTCTGTACAGCTGTACGATGCATTTACACAGAAATCTGATGTGATTCCATGCTATTTTAAAAAATCGTATGAATATGGCAATAATGATGCCATACTAGCATACAAATATGATAAGGCGACAAATTTGTCATTTGCTGATTGAAGTAAATGCAACTCTGATTGCATAAAAAATTATCATTTTATGAAAATTTTCATAAACTTTTGTAAATGACGATTTGACGACTTGTCAAAAAAGAAATCTGTCCCACAAATGCATTTTTAGGCCATACTTTCCCATTTTTTCAGCACACCTGCCATATTTGACAGATCGTACGATTGAGAATCGTATAATAGTGAATCTTTCTATATGTTTTTTGACAAAACCAACCATTTATACACACAAACACATGCCATGACATGAGCGACCAACATACAACGTTAAAATGAGCCGACAAGGGGTTCTACAAATCATTTATATTGTAATAGATAAATTCATGTCGGTTCGTCGTACATCCTCTTAAGCTGATATTTTGTATTGTATATAATTCTCAAGTATAAAAAAAACATTATTGCTTAAAAGTCAGAAATTTTTTCCAATTTAAAAAAAAAAAAATCTTTCTTCTAAGCAAACGTGCCATTGTGCAAAAAAATTATGTTTCTCTTTGTTATTTATTTTGTTGTATAATAAATTCATTCATTTGAATTGCTCAGATTATGCGATTAATTCAAAAGTCTTATCCGTCTTTAATTAATTTAGACTTTCTTATAACGTAATAAAAACCTATTCGTGCTTTCTGTCTGTTTTCACTGAATCTTTGTTTAATGGCCTTTTAATTAGATTCTCTGGCGTCATAATGACATTAAGAAAGGACACTCATGCACACGTCAAATTGCAAACATAAAAGAGTTAACAAAGTTGTTGTCATGAGACTTAACAATGGAAGTTAAATAAAGGGGGGCAGGGATTTAAGGAAAAATGAGGGCGATATTTGATGATGTTTGCAAAAATTCTTGAAATTATGAAGGAGTTGGTGGGGATGAAATTGCAGTAGAAGCGAGAAAACTTAATTAATTTAAGGAGAAGTTGGGCTCAC
This sequence comes from Ormia ochracea, assembly GCA_963402855.1. Lineage (NCBI taxonomy): Eukaryota > Metazoa > Arthropoda > Insecta > Diptera > Tachinidae > Ormia > Ormia ochracea. The sequence goes on along the minus strand of OY727106.1, from coordinate 56,534,111 downwards.
AAGCCTTATGCAGCAACTCCAGTCATCAACTCCCATCACAGATTTATATTATTGCCAAGCTTTTACAAAAATAGTCACTTGAAATGAAACTTTTATTTCCAAAACAGTTATTTGTCTCTCTCATAAATTTAAGTTCGCCAAAAAAAATTCTGGAATAGGAGATGCACTACAAGCTTCAATATAATGTATGAGATATTCATAGAAAATATTAAAAGATAATTTTTCAAATTTATTTTCAATGTGTACGAGGTGTGATCAAAAATAACTGTTACTTTCAAATTTCTAGAGTTACGTATGTTCGATTTTGAACTTTTTTCCTGTTATATTAGTCCACATGTCTATTATATATGCTGGCAATATCATTCATTTTGGATTGTCAGTTTTTTTTTTGACAGATAAAAAGGTAAGACGTGTTTTGGTATGCTCTTCGATTTTTTACTATTCGAAAAAATGTATCAAAGAAATTATGTCTTGTCTTTAAGTCTTGTGTGGAAAATTAAATTAAATGGGCAAGGAAATTTGAAATGTTGACCGTGGCAATTGGCGAGTCTACTATAAGCAGAACACAAGTTCACTTTGAGGCAGCAATATTCGTGGAATCGCTATTAGAGGGGTGGCTGATGATGTTGGTCGCGTCTGTGTCTCCTATCAATTACGGAACTCCAGTTCCCATTCTACTTTTGCCAAAAGTTGTTAAATAGACAAAGAAATAACTTTAAGAATTTTTAAAATTCTTTAGAAGAATATTTCTAAAACATCAGCACAAGTTAATGATGGCAAATGCTGATTAGTATTTCAGTCCATTTTATAGACATTTTTAAGTCTCTTGTGTCAAATTTAGCAAAACATTTATCTTACAGTAAATCTTGCATTTCTACAAATAGAGATAAAATAAATATTAAATAATTCCCTTGAGATTTGTAAGTACAATTACGTCTATTGACTCTTGCATGTGTATGAATGGGGGAATCGGTGTATGTGTGTGTATGTGGCACTGTGTGATTAACCCCAGCAAACCAAAATTAGTTCGCCTACGAATTAACTCGCTAATTTCAGTTCTCGAAAACCAATTACTATTTTTTACGAAACTGAACAGTACGGCCACGGCAAAGCCGAAATAGTTCAGTATTTCAATTTAACAATACTTGATACTGTTAAAATATCAAAAGGCAGTATTAACGATTTTTCTATTCAGTAACATTATTAATGATAACTGTAACTGTTAACATAATACCAATAGCCTTCCTTCTTTCAATGAATCGACAAAAATCAGCTGTTCAATGAGAAAACTATTTGTGTAGTACAATCCAGCTTTTTGCCATGATTATGATGTTAAGAGCGCATGTTAACGATTTTCCTATTCTGTAACGTAACATTACGAACAATAACAGTAATCGTTACATAATACTTTCTTCTATCAATGAATTGGCAAAAGTCAGCTGTTCAATGAGACAACCACACGTATGAATCGGCAAAGGCCAGCTGTTCAATGAGACAACCACACGTATGAATCGGCAAAGGCCAGCTGTTCAATGAGACAACTACACGCACATATTTGTGTAGGGTCATAACATAATAATAGCATAAAATTTTAAGAGGTTTTGTTAGTCAGCTGCCCTCCGCTTTGCTTTCGCAATGGCACTAACCCATCACTTATTAAGATAGAATATTCTTCTCTTTCATATAAGGAGTAAATATGTTATGTGGCCCTTAAAAGAGACTCGGCACATAAGGTTGATAAAATGAATAGTTGGCTGAATAAAAATCTAAGAAAAAACCAACGGATACATGTCAAATTAGTCGATATACGTCAAAATCCCAAATTTGCTACTTATCGTTGGCGTCGAAGTACAGATTAGAGCCAAGCAGAAATGTATACGAGAGTTTTAGTCAGTTGGCAATATTAAAGTATGACATATGACGGGTTGTATTTTGATCAGCTGTGTTATGTATTAACTACATTTAAACTGTTAACAAAGTACAGAGAGTTTAACTTAGTTGTCACTTGAAAAAGTAAAAAGTATACGTATGATTTGTTCTATGTGAAAGAGGTTTTAATCTAAATCTACTTTGCAGGCAAATGCATCTCTCTATCTCTGTGGGAAAGATAGGGAGAGACAGGGAAACAAATAAAGAGAGACAGATGGAGAGACGGAGACTGTTTCACTTTAATGTATTGTAAAATTGTTATGCTACAGGCTGTTGTCATAATCGCATCAGCAGGGTTACAATGTAACTCGATTCGAAAGTATGAAGAGCTCGAAAGTTCTATTCGAACATTGGCGGTATTTATTTCGCAAAATTTCAAAACAATGGAAATAAAAATAAAAAAAAGTAAACAAGAAATATTGGTGCCTTATAAAAATTGATACGCTTGCGCTTTGTATGGAAAAAGAGGACGAGCGATTGAAGCATAAAATTCTACGCGATAATGTAGATCTTATGCAGTTGACGGATCTAATACAAGTAACAATTTACTAAATATATTGTATGTAACTAAATATTTTTCTTTATAGGTTTGTGCGGAATTTCCGGCTTAGCAAGGAAGCTTTTAAATATGTGCTGGAGAGCATATTAAGATATTATTAATATATGTCAATTGATCTGTTCATTTTGTTTGCGTCAAATGTGGACTTGAACATCATATATAACTTAAATTTTTGGTTTGATAGATTGCAATTAAATACGTAATAAGAAATATATATATATATACATATATATTTCATCCGTTAGCTCAAAATCAAACGAGTACAAATGCCGACTTTCGAGCGATTTCGACATCTACATTCGAACTACATAGTAATGCACATCCGAAAGTAGAGTGCGAGTATCCGATAATCGTATACGGCAACCGATTTTAGCAAATGTATTTACAATTACGAGTTAGTTTGTAGGAAAAATCCGTATCCGCAATATTTAACTATCGAATCGATTTACATAGTAATCACCAACCCTGTTTTATTTCTCATATCCCGTAGGCATTTGATATCTGAAATAGCGTTCAAATGTATAAAAGTAATTATAAGATTTCATTAAAAAGTTTTTAATTCCATTTTAAGTTGACAACAAACAATTTGAGTGGATTTAAGCGTATATAAGTCAAATTCTGGAGCAATTGGAGTTTATTTAAATAACCAAAATAATCGTCAGAGATAGAAAATATGTAATTGATGAACACACAAGCAAAAATATGTTTCTACTTGTATATTCACAGTTTAAAAAAAAAAGCTTTTAGTTGAAAAGCTGAGAGGAACTTTATTTTTTAAGAATTTATATTTCTTTTAGCGTTTTAATTTTTATTATGCTGTTCGTATAAGCAACTCAAATAAATGTAGATAAATAAATTTGATAACCTTTAATACATAATATAAAATTTTTCGCATCTCAATTTTCTTCTGACACTAAATGTGACACTTTGACAGGTTGGTGTAGCATGTGAAGAAGGTAAATGTGTGCTTAAGCAATGAGAGGATACATTTAATGTGAACTGTATTGTTTATACCACTTAGTCGGTTTGTACTAAAATGTTAAACACAAATCAATGTTAATCCAACAAGTTTCGAAACAGCAACAAACAGACAAACATGCACATCAAATCATCTATCGCCATGAATGAATGAGAATAAAAGCAATTTAGAGAAAAAACCATTTAACCACAATAGATATAAAAAGTAACACTTTGTAGCGGTGCTAATTAGGCAATAGCACATTCGCCAAAGTGAGTTACTTTCTTGAAATAAATACACATAAATATATTTAGTATACGTAGTAAATAGACGTATCTGTGTGCATGTATTCGTATGTACATATGTATGTATATTGAATTTGGTTCAGTATAACATTTTAATGCCGTGGTGTGTGCGGGATCTTTAATTTAAGTCAGTAGTTTGTATACAAGTTAAATCCCACCTTTTGGCGAGCATGCATTTATACCCATCAATCAAAATTCTCAAAGTAAACAAACTAAATTTATTTATTTTAAAGATAAGAAAATTCACATTTCCTTTTTTTTAATTTTTATTGCTTTAATGGAGATTTAAAATAAGACTTTTTGCTTGCTGATACGAAAACGACTGAATTTTTTAGCGGAAATTTGTAATACTTTTTAAAGCTTTCAAATTTTGTGCACATAAAAGATTCGACATTATTTTTGCAATGTAATAGTAGATTTCATTTTTAAATATATAATATAAAAAATAAAAAATAAAATAGAATACAAACTTAATTCTTAAGGTCGTTTTTCTTTATATAGTTTTTTAACACTATTTTTTTTTTTTTTTTTTTGATATTTTGTTAATAATTTATTAACATTAGCCGGAAATTACAAATTTAAACAAAACTTTAGCAAATACTTAAGGAAATATCAAAATAAAAATATATTAAAAAACTTTATGGAGAAGCGACCTTAAGCTTAAAATAAAATTAATAATAATTCTGAATATTTCTAGAATGAAAATGTAAAAACTAAACAAAGTAAAACTACAATTCTGCAAAATTGCTATATTTAACAGGCAATATATATTTGTACTAAAAATATATTTTTATGGTAGACCATTTTTAGTACTAAAATTAAAATTTAGTACTAAGAATTGAGTATTACTACTAAAAATGTGTGTTGGACTAAAATTATGTTTCCGTACTAAAAATGTGTGTTGTACTAAAATTATGTTTCCGTACTAAAAATGTGTGTTGTACTAAAATTATGTTTCCGTACTAAAAATATGTGTTTGTATTAAAAACTTTATGTTGTATTAAAAAGATTTTTGGTACTAAAGATTTCTTTACTACACAAATTTATATTCTTTAATTGTAACTTTTGCAGAAAAATATTCTTTTTCGAAAAAAGTTTTCTTATCTAAATGCCTGAAAATGTATATCTTCTTTCGAAATTTAAATAATATAAATAATATAAAAGGTACTAAATATGTATACATAGATTTTAACTATTTTTACTTTGCAATGAAACGAACGGTCAAAATACATAGCGTAGTAATATTTTTTCTAAACAGACGACTTCTACTACTAAAAAGTCATTTTACTAAAAACTTATTTAAATAACCACAGTGAGACTTTAGTACTTTTCAGTTCTACACCAAAATATTTAATACTTATGAAGATATATATTTTTACACAAAATGTTTATATTTTAGAAGAGTGCTTTTATGTTTTTAGTACAATTTATAGTGAACTTGATTAATTTAAAATAATACACAACGAATATATATATTTTACAAAATCTTTTACAAACGGAAAACTATAAACTTTTAAGCATTCTTTTCAATTTTGTATGTAGAAAAGTTTTTTATTCGATTTATTATTTTTCAAAACAATTTTATTTTAGTTTATGTAACAATCTACAAGTTATTCACCAGCCAGCCTATTCTTTAAAAAAGGCATTATCGGAATATATTATACACACACACCGACACACAGTCTTACATTTTCCCCATATAGCAAACTTTCATTAAGTTCAATGCTAAAAAGAAATTTTGTGTCTTCTTTTCGTTGCCCTGTTATCAAAAACAAAGATATTATAATAATAAAATAGAAAATAAATATAAGGAATAGAAAATAGAAAATATCGCCACTGCACTTACGAAACGTGTTAAGTGACATTTTTCAATTCTTTGCTAGAACTGACAAAAATATTTTCTTGAGTATTAAAAGACACACAAATAATAAAGTTTTTCTCACACTTTGGTCAGTGGGCGAATTATTTATAACTTTAAGGTTATTTAAAATTTTATTTAAAATGCTACACGGTCCTTCATGTAGGCTAAGCAACGACATCTATTTTAATTTACCTTTTTTAATACTATAAGATGGCATATATAATTTTTATTTCATTAGTATTAAACACGCACATTATGCGTGTTTATACGCTACAAAATTTTGTATTTTCTTAATATTTCTTGTCAATTCCGAGCAAACTTTTATAAAAATCCTATAAAACGGCATGAAATTTTATTTATAGTTTAGATATTTTAAATAATAATTATTGTCAGCCTCGCATTAATGCCCAATTAAAAGATCAATAACAAATCTTTGTACTAAAATTTGTTTATATTAGATTTGCATAATATTTCATAAGTTTAAAATACATTTTTTTCATTATTTATTGTTGTACTAAAAAAGTCTTCTTTTTAAAAAATTCCTAATTTTTCTGTTTCACTTTGGAGTCTAACGAAAATATAGAAAAATGAAAACAAAAATTATATTAAAGTTCAGTTTTTATGCAAAAAAAAAATATTTTTTATAGAAAAACAACTTTTGTACTAATTTTATGTTTTTTACCATATAAATAGGTTGCTAATAATATAAATATATAAAAATATATATAATTTTAACACAGAGATTTAGTAATAAATATAATGTAGATTGTAGTAAACAAAAATCTTCGATACAAAATTTCCTTGGGTGCACAGTTTTTTTTTAACAAAAGAACTCAATATTATGCCAGTTTTTGAGACAACATTTTATTTCGCTATATTTGCCTTACAAAAGTATTTTTTAGTACAATAACTTCCAGCACAAAAGCATGTTTAGTACACACATTTTTAGTACAACAATTAATATCGAAAAGATAACCCGTAAAATATTATTTCTTTTACCAATACCTGTTAAAAATTTTTAAATAATTTTATATTAAAAAAGAATGGAAACTGATTGAAAACTTTTAAGACCGAAAAATATAAAAATTTTGCTTTGTTTTTAATGAAATCAAAATCCGATAAAGTGCGGAGAATGAAAATCACGGAATATTGAAATTAAATTCGATATCGAAGAAGAGTCTATAAAATGTTAGAAAAATACTTATAATGTGAAAGGAAATAAATTATAATTAAAAGATTCAGAAACTATATTACAGATTGAACAGATTGAAATCATTTTGTCAATACGATTTCTAACAAAAATAAAATATTTTTACACTTCCATTGCATTTTCTCCGAGCAGAGCAAAATGACAATATGCCAAACCCACAACCCAATAAAAATTTAGAAAAAATCACTTTTTCTATATTCTTAAAATATTAGCTCTTTATATAAACACTTTTAAAAGACAACCGGGCGGAATTAATACTTCAGCAAATGCAACAAGTTCATTTCTTTCTTTACTGTACAAATTTTTTTATAAATTTCTTTATCACAAAACTCAAGATATTCAAGATATTCTTGTGAATTATTTCCTAATATGTGAATACAAAATTTTTCATCTGCACAGATTTTTATTACAGTATCGAATCGCTTAAAGAAACTTTGTTTAAAGTACAAAATATTTTCACACTTACAAACAAGTGAGACTGCTCCTATATTCTTTAGGTCAAATTCACGCACAAGCTTACAAAAGATATTCGTTTCCTTATTTATTTTTATTTCTTTTATATATTTTTCTAACTTTTATGACTTCTATAAACACTTGGGTAATTTCTTTTTTATTATTTTAATTTATGTTCAAAGTTGAGGAAGATGAAATTTAGATTTCTTTTATTTATTTACAGAACAAAAACAATTTTTGAAAAAAACTTCATAAAGAGGACTTTTAAGACACTTTAACAACACAATAAATTTAAGCAATTTTACAGAATTTAATAAAATAATTATTTTATCAACAAAAAATTTTATCTAAATAGATTTAAAAATAAAAAAAATGTTTACCCAAAAATTTAATTTTTTTTCAAAAAAAAATATTAAGTATGCAATTTAGTGTTAAAATATTATAGAAAATTAAAGAATTTTTTTTTTGCATCAATGATTTTACTTGTCAAATTTTATTATTATTATTATTATTATATTTTCTTTGTACTGAATACAGCATGTGTTTCTAAATAATATTAAAAAACTGACCATCAAATGTACAAAAAATTTTATATGAAAACCAATTTCAAACATAAACAAAACTTGTTACACTAAGTCTCATGGTCCAGTTTCGAAAAAGTTTATAATTGCTTCTGAATATCTAATTAAAATTTATATTAATAATTTCTCTTTAATAAACCACCACTTATTTCATTTTAAAAAATTAAAACCTTATCATTATTTTATCTTAAAAAAATTAAAAAAAAATTTTAAGTTTTTTATTTTTAATTTATTTAAACGAAAATAAATTTCATGTTTGTGTAGAGTAATTTTTTATGCTTCATTAATTTAGAATATTTGCAAATGCTTTTAATTTTTTCACATTATTTTTTTTTTTTTTTTTTTTGTTAACAAAAAATTTGATTAATTCACTTTTCGTATATTTTTAGTCATTATTATTATTGTATTTAATTTTTCATTTCTATTCTTTATTTTTGTCACTTTAATATTAAATGAAAAAAGACAGGCAAACACTTACTCATAAACATATAAAAAAAAATTAATTCATTCTTTTCTTTATATTTACACTTCCCGTTAGTATATGTCATAAACTTTCCCGCTCTACAAGCACCACGATCTACTCTTTAGGACGTCGCGGTCCAAACTAAATACAATAAATTTATCATACACAAGTCCAACAGGCGTTTTTTATTTCACGAATGTCTGTTTATGTTCAACACATTCGGTAAAAGTGCGAAATGTATCCCCACAACAACAAGTGAGGGTGACATTTGACACACTGCTTGTTGCTGGTAACCCATATGTAAAAAAACAAAAACAAACAAAATAGTAATGCAAAAAAATATGAATGAATAGAAGCAAAAACCAACAAATATGCTTAAATTTTTGTTTTTCTTTTTGCTCTCGACTTTTTGTTTACATCTCATATTTACTAGCCATTGTGCACATGTATGTACAGATGTGTGCAGATGTGTATGCAAAAACAACAAGCAGAGAAATAGAGCAATGCCATCATTGTTTATACTCTTGTTTGGAAAGAGGAGAGCTTTTTGAGTGCATGTTAAAAGATAACGGTTTTTTGAAAACGAAAACAAGTAAATTCGTATGTGGAATTACGTATGAGTAATATGAAATTAGATATTGAGAAACGCATCAAACATACGTTTAGCGTTTAAAACGGGGAACAAAGATGAGGTTTAGCATTTTCGTATTGAAATAAAACCATTCCGCATAAAATTCTCTTGGAATACTTTTGAAAAAAAAATTTAAAATTAATTGTAATAAGAAAAAAAACTATTTTGTTTAAAATTATAAACCAAGATACAACTACATGTGTAAAATATCAACCTTTTTTAACCAAAAAAAATTAAAAACATTGCAAAGTTTGCTCTGAAAGCATTGTATTATGGCAAATTTTCATATCTGAAAGCGAAACAAGGCTTATATTACCTCTGAAAAAAAATAGTCAACTTCAATCTGATTTTAATAAAAACAATTGTATTCTTCTGAATATAATAATAATAATAATATAATAAAAATTTTGTATTCTTTATAGTTAGCAATTAGAAAATGATGAAATAAGTGGAACATTAAAGTCAAAAGTGGAAAATGTACTAAAAGCGTCCTGAAGTAAATCCGAATAATATCACAAATCTTCAAGTTGAATGAGTTAAATGTTAAGGTGCTGCATCGATAGAAGAATAAAGTGGAAGTCATACATTACCGCTTTTGCTTTAAACACTTACATTAGTTATTATGAAGCTTCCTGAATATACGGTATTCATTTGTAAGGAACAGCACGCCATTCAAATATGAAATTTTACAAGAATGAATAAAAAAAAAACTTTAACATCAATTGTCAATTTATTTTTGGAAAAGTAGAACGTTAAATTTGTATGTTAATCCAGTATGGCTAATAATTGCAGTTTCTTTAAATATGGCAACGCTTCTTATTATACAAACACGTGCTTCTTCACTAATACAACTGCAATTGCACAAAGAGTAAATAAAGAAAAAGTTGCACACTTCACTTCTGTAGAAATTAACGTTACTAGCAACATGTTGATAAGCATGAGGGGAGTAATTTAAAATGCAGAAAAAGCTCTTTTTTATTGCAACTATCACTGCTTATTCTTCCGTTTCCTATTGTTTCGTTTATTTAAATCGCAATGAAGAACTGTAATAAGCGGAAATAAGCATATCGTTACTAAACATATTGCTTCTAAATTGTTGTGCATTTATACTGAAATTTAGTAGACTAGATTTGAAATTCTTTCTGAAATTAGAGAAATTTCGTTCCAATAACAAAAACAATTGACTAAATTGTAAATTTTAAGTTTTTTCTTCATTATCACACAAACTTTTTTTTTTTATAGCGCAGAATTTTTCAGTGCACTTCAGGAAAAGTACAGTGTCGTTACTAAATACTATCAGATGTTGAGTAGATTGTACCAAAATCTAATAACAAGCAGGAATTCGTTTGGTATTGAAAATGTAATAGAAGCCCCACTAGATTTTGCTGAAAATCTCGTACCAGATATCGGTCTACCTAAAGTATTGAAATAACTGATTCAAAATTATATCATGTTGGAGTTGATCCTCCAAGATATTGCAATCAAAAGAACGGCAGTTTTGATTGGTGAGAGCATCTTCAATGACAGGATGCTACCAATTTATATCAGCAACATTTTCTTTCATATTTTTTTTTTATTATTGTAACATTATTTATTGCTACCCAAAAAAAATTCTGTAAGCTGAAGCCTAGTGAAATACAAATCAGAAAACAAAAGTAACACAATAAATATAAATAATAGTATTAATCGATAGCCTCAACAGGCAGTCCTTCCATTCATATTATAATTATATTCACAGAATTTTAATATAAAGTAAATAAATAAAAATAAATCATAGCTATTATAAACAGCCCAATTTTAAACAATGCTCAATACGAAATTACGGACTTTTGGTTATTTCTCCTTCTTTCAATATAACTCCAAAACGGCCTTCTATTATGTCCTTCGTTATTGCCCTTCTTATTTTATAACATTTTATTTTAGTTGCATATCTTCAAGCCAAAGTACAGCAATGAACAAATATATCATTCCAGACAAACGTCTAAAGAACAGTTCACCAATAATTAATTTATTTATATTTAATAAGTAAAATATTGACGTATAAGCAAAGAAATAAAAAAAAAATTAAGCAAAGTAACAAGTGCTGCCCTTTCTCCGTTAGCTTAATCATATAATAAAATTATCATCTCCCACTGTTGCGTTGTAGAACTTTAAAATATTTTCAGTATTGCCAGCTTTCGATTTTTAAAACGTATTGCGCATCAGATGCAGCGCAATACAAACATCCCTGAGTTTTATTTTACATTCACTAGTAACTGATAGCATGAAATAATTCTCCTTTATGAAAATCAAAATGTCATAACAATTATTTCACATTTCAGTGCAGAAGTGTGAGAAAGAAGAGAGCATTATTTAGGTAGAAAAATTTTCTTAGAACTTTTTTTAAATTTCTCTTAAATCGAACAAAAATTTCTCTTAAAAACGCAGAATATAATTGTTTATTTTTTTATTATCAATATTGTTTTTTATTATTATTGTGACTTAAACTTATGACACTTTTGACAATTATTTGAAATACATTAATTGCTTTGACGTTATTAGTTTACATTTCTTTGAAAGGCAATGTTAGTTAATTTTTTCTTTTTTTTAAGACAAAATATTAAAATAAATGTTTTATCAAAAATATGTATTGACTGTTTAATTAAACATTTTTATAAATATAATTGGGTGAAATGCCACATTAAATTGCTTTATTAAGATAAATATTTTTAATTAAAACACAAAATTTTCATTTCAAAATTGTATATTATGAAGAAAATTAGTTAATACATTTAATAGTTAAAAGAAATGCTACATTGAAAAAATCTTACAAGAATGTAAACAAAATAAGTTTGGACAGAAAAAAAAAATATGTAAAAGACTAAAAACACATTTACATTTAAACTTTAGTTTTGCAAGAAAAAAAAATAATACGAAAAATAATGTTAAAAATATAGAAAAATTTAACAATAAAAATTTGAAATAATAAATTATAACAATTTTTAGAGTTATTAATTTATTGGAAACTCATCAAAGCTCTAGACGCCATTAAAATAATCGTAGTGCGTAAATGAAAGTTTCATTTATTGCACAAAAATGGAGCAGGAACTATTTTTCAAAAAAAAAAAATGTAAATATTAAAAAATACAATTTCTTGTTACAATTCATTTCAAAATATGAAAATTTATCTTAAGACAATACAGAAAGAAACAGACGAATGTTTTCTAAAAAAAATACTGAAAAGATTTTTAAATAATTAAGAAATTTTGAGAATAAACGAAGCAAGAATGAAAATTATTGAATGAATTCTCTGTTCTTGCCGAATAAAATACTTTTCAAACAGTTTAAAATTTCGTTAAATGTTGTGAAATCACTTATTTCCGCAAAACATGCGGAAAACAAAATAAAAGAGAATACCATTTGCGTTCTGTATGTTGTGTTCTCTTGTCCCATTTGCTTAGGCTGCACCTTAAATCATAAACTCGCTCGCGTGCCCTCTAGAGCTTTTTCAATTTTTCCTGGAAAATCATACAGTTAAATTTTTAATACGAATATAAAAACTTTTTTTTAAATCTTTTTAATACAGTACTTCTTGAAAATACAGTTTTTTAATTGCTTGATTTAGCAATATTTTATATTTTTTTTCATTATATCAAATAAATGTCAGCACTTTTTTGTTCTTTAAAAGGGGGTTTTCAAAACTTGAATTTGGAATACAACGACCTTGTTTAGGGGATTTTTTTGGTACTTTAGACTTATTTTTAGTTTCTTTTTTTTAATAAATTTTGAATTTTGTTTAAAGTTTACTATTTTGATATACAAATACTCAATTTTCTTTTTTTATTAATCATTCGGTTCTATTCTGTTATTATATTGCAGCCTAGTTCTTCTTAGTTCTTCTTATTAATGGTTTTCTTATTAATTGGTTTTATTATTTCTTTTCTTTTTTTTTTTTTGTACTTATTCCCAATCCTTTTTTATTTCAAATGTCCAATCCCATTTGAGGTGAACGTGTTTATCGTCATCAGTGAAGAGTGATGAAACCGAATAGGTACCTCGTGCCATTAAACCCGAAGGCGCCTCCTCGTTTGGTGTAATGTAATATTGGATCTCCTTTTTGGGAGGATAAGATCCCACCATATGTGTCATTTTATCAACTATTTGAAAATGGAAGATGTGCAAATAAAATAGAAATTGTCGGCTTTAAAATGTCTGCCAAAAAAAAGCAAAGTAAAATCAGTTGTTACTTATTAGCAAGATGGCAATGGAGCGCTGGAGAAACACTATTAACTTTCTCTTCGCAATAAAAATAAATCAATTAAAATGAATCATATAATCTGAATCGGGATCAATTCTTAACGCTTTATTTGAATAAAAAAATTATAGTTATATAAGGAAGATTGTATGCTGCCTACGCTATTACACAATGACCGAAAGGAACTAATAATTTTCATGGCCGCCAATGACCAAATAGAGAAGAAGAGAGAAAAAATTGTGAGAATTTACTTTGAAAGATAAATAAACCTGTTTGCAAAGTTCAGAGCCTTAAATCCATTCTACGGTCCACATAATGGTTACGAATAATCAGCAGATCTACTAAATTTCTCCATTTAGGCATCCTCTGGATCACCATTTAAGGGCAAAAAAAACAAATATAAGTTTTAAAAATTATATTGATCGAATGGACTACGCAACTCGTAGCCATGGGTGACATGTTCGAGAAATCATTTTTAAAAAATTATAATAAAACAAATTTCAATCCAACAATATTTCGTTCTTGTATAAACATTCTAACCCTCTTTCAGCTAAATAAATACGGCTTATATGACATGTTATTTATTTACTACGTTATTTTCGATATCCCATACACAAGACTTTAAGTGGATGCAAATAGATAGTGAAGATTTACTAAAATGCAAAATTAAACAGCAAAAACAGGGAAAATAAAATTTGAATCAATTGGCAAACCAGCAAAAACGTAGTGAAATAATTAGAAGCAGAATGATTATCAACACTCAATAATACAATTCAATTTAAAAAGTGACAAAAGATATTTCTCTTAAATTGAAGATGTGAGGATCATTCCAAAGACTAGTGGCACAAATAAAGAACTGACAACCTCTGCGAATAATATCCGACACTAAAAAGTCTCTTAACTTTATGAAGAGTGGAATGGTTTAAACGTGTGCAGGGACAAACAGACTAAAGTTTATTTATAATTTGGATCATCATGAGCAACATTCTAAATCACATGCACCACTATCTGATCACACCGCTTCAGGTCACATTAGGCTTTCTTTTGCGCCTACTGTCAAAGATGTAAAACATAAACATATTTTAACATATTTTAACAAGTATTATTCGAATCCCAACTGAGACACAATAGTAACTGCTTTGCCAAGATTTTTGATTGTTTAAAACTACGAATAGTCGCAATAAATGCTTGCTGATAATCATGCCTATGAATTTAGTGGGGTTAATTGCCAAAGCGTTAGCACTTGCCCACTGATAAATACTATATAATTCCTCACTTACAGTTCCTAGAGATCGAGCTAATATTTTAAAATTTCCGCTTATATAAAGTTGTACCTCAACCGCATGCATTCGAAGTTTAAAACACTATAGTGTAGTAGGAAAATAATACAAGTCTAAGGATTGAAGGCCCGACTCAGAGATACGGAAATTTTTCCTTTCTTTTTCTTTTTATTATCTTTATTGCCATCTTCTTAACTTATTATGAACTTAAAATGATGTGTTTTTAAATTTAAAATATCTTACCAGCTATTTCTTAAAGTTGTTAGTAGATTTTTTTTTATTTATTATTTTTATTTTTATTTTTTTTTCGGTTTCAGAAACACACATACGTAAATATTTAGACACATACACAATAAGAAAATAAATTAATTATCGGAAAAGAAATTATTAGAGAAACTCAAAATAATATGTGATGATATCATACAATTATAAAATAGTTTTAACTTTTTACCACATGAAATTAACACAATACGAAAACGGTTATAACTAAAGTGATTAATAAAATATAAGTAAAGCCGAAAATGCCGTAAAATATATTTGTGGCCGTCGATTCGGTGAACATTTTTAGTGAAATTAAGTGTAAAGCCAATGTGAGTAAATGAAAAATTGTTAAACGCAAGACTTATTGCAATAAGTTGAGTTTTGCAAATGAATTATAAAAGTGTTTGGAAAATAAATGGGAGCGTGTGCAACGATTGAAAATGAATTTTTGCTTTAAATAAGAGGGAAAACATAAAAATATTGCAGAATTAAAGACATACATATTGAGCAAATGGTAAAAAGAAAATGTTAAAAGGGTTTTCATTAAGCGTAAAGTGAGATAAAAGTAACAAAAATAAAAGAATTGATAAACACTTACCAGGGACACCTAAACGATAAGTCTTTTGTACGTATTTAAGGCCATGCACAATTTCTCTTTGAACAATAAAATCAATGCGTACTTTATACTGAACGCCTTCTTTAATGACGAAAACCTGGCAAAAATGTAAGATATATTAAATAGCTAAGCAAAGAGGCCACAATTAATTTTCTTTAAAACATACTTGCTTTTTAAGCTGACTTAGATCACCAGTTAAATCTAATTCCATATCATCACGTCCTTCCACAACCAAAGCCAATTTCTTAACAATAACTTTACGGGGATCATTCGGCTCTTTTTGTTAACGAAATAAAAACAAATAATTTATAGTTAACGTTTTAAATTCAATCTGGTATTCAAGTTTAATTAAAATCAATTTAATTTAATTTAATCCTACCAACAATAATCTTTTCCGCCTGCGCTTCGCCTAAAAGAGTTTCCTTGTAACGCCTTAAACTTTCATCTTCTTGGTCGGCAGCCATTATTTCTTCAATAGTCTTTTCTGGTGGTGGTTGGTAGTTGGCATCATGCACATCCTCCTCGTGCACATCTTCATGCACTTCATTTTTTGCAGCTACAGCATCGGCAGACATGTTACTTTAGTTTCTGTTTTATTACAGTTTTTCTAGTTTGCTTCAATTAATTTCCGGTTAGTGTTGCAGAATAATTAACAGGCAAAATCATGCGTAAATGAATATAATGCGACTGTTAAAAAAAAACGTCAAATTAATAACCATTAAGTATTATTCATATAAGTATTCAGTATCAGTTTAATTTCTTAATAAAATTTATTATTCTTTAAAGCACTAGTCCAATTTATTGTTAGCTGCTTTGTTTGTTGTGTAATTAAGTTAGAATAGATGGTTTCCAAAGAAAATTTCATTAGTAGACCTTCTGGTAAGCGGTCTTCAAAAGAAAAGCTAAACATTTTTGTATTATGCTCATAATATCAAAAATCAATTGAGAATTACGAAAAGAAATTATCAAATCTATGCAAGAAAGAAATTTTATTCATACTCGTATATCTATTTAATTTATTTTTCCTTTGGTTGACAATTAAAGTATTTCTTAGACAGGAATAAAAAATAATATATAAAAATTAAGCATACAACAAAATTTATTACTATTTGCCCCATTCTACCAATTTATTGTTTATTTATTGGGCATAATATATACATATATATACTATATACATATAGTATATATATATTTTTTGAATATTAAAACAAAACACAAAAGATAATAATTTAAAAAAAAAACTAGTTATCCTTGAGAAATTTCAATTAACTGTATCGAGTTTGGACTGTACTAAAAAAGCACCATCGTCTATGGGTCTTATCATTAAATATAAAAAAAATAATAATTTAGTGAATATTTTGTTGCGTTTATCAGTTGATATAAATATTTCATTTATTGTTTTTTGTTTCCTCAACGAGCAAAATATCGATTATATGCTTTTAATATTATAAAGGCAGTAACATTTCGTTGCGCCTGTGTCATAGATGTAGTATTATGACTACAAATCATTTTACACGGTTACTGTGAGTGGGATAGTGGGAGGCGGTACGATTTGTTTTATGTATTTTATCTACAGGTTTTTGATATACTAAAAATAAAATATTGTAAGCTTTTCATTTCTTAAGCTTCCCCTAATCAAGTTAATCTTTTTAAGTTTAGTATACGTTAGTTTTTGCATTTATGAAATATTGAACGAGAAGCATTAGTTTTCCTATTTTTATAATAGTTTTTTTTTTTTGTTTTGGTTTCTCCTTAAAAATAAAAAGTAACAACGAAGTTTACTGTAGCTAGTAAAATATTATTGCATTAATAAATTTTTATAGACCAACATGTTTATATTTTCAACGCTTATAAAGAGTGTCATTGCATTTCGCTTTATTTTTATAAATATTGTGGTTTTTACCATTTTTAGAATAGATGATTAAATTTCCAATTCTACAACAACAACAAGCGATATTTTAAAAAAGAAATTGCACTACTTTGGCAATTCGCTAACAAGTAATTTTAAAATATTGGAAATTTTTTTCTAAATTCATTTAAAAAATAAATGTTTATTTTGATAATTTCGTGCATTTAGAGCGAAATTCCCAGTTTATCTTCTGCGACATGCACAAGGATCGTTTGTTCACAACAACTCAAATATATCTATCGAAATTTTAATAATCCAAGTAGTGAATTCTATTAATTTCAATGCATTCTGGGATGTAAAGTGTGTCTTTATGAGTATGATTGGGGGCATTATTAAAAGAAAATCACAACGAGCTTTCGACATGAAGGATTTGTGACGTAAAGAATCGACAAGTTATTGACTGTGATTGCACAATTTTGTTAAATCTTTCATGCTGTCAATGACTAAATTCCTGATCAAATGTTTCATATCAGCAAACATTAGTAGTGTACACAAGCTTTTTAAAACTTTAAGGACTTACCGCTTTATATGCATCAAAAATTATTCAAATTATCAACAAGAAAATGTTTACTTATGAACACAGGCACATACATCCATACATATGGAGGCGTGTGTATGTGCATGCTTCCACATTTTGTATGTCTTTATTTGATTTTTTTAATAAAAAATTCAAAAGTTTTCAGAACTTGTCTTCATTTTACTCCTACACATCATTAAAAATGTAATCCACTTTCATCAATTTCAAACATTCTCTTGAAATGCAATACAACACCCACACAACAATCATTCTCTTTCATGAGCACACCCATTTGCCTCCATACAATATGAAAATAATATCCTAACCAGCGTTGCCAGTGCAATATTTATTTTCTACAAATACTTCAAAAAAACCTTTTAAATAAAAATTACACGAATTTCAAAAGTATATTTTAAATAATTTAAGGTTTAATTAAGCTTTAGATCTTTTTATATAAAAAAAAGTTAAAATTATTTTATTTTTTCGATATTTTATTACATTTTGTGTAATTTTGTCAGGAAATATTACATTAATAAATTTCCAATTGTCAAAAATGAAAAAATTTAAAAAATGTTTGTAATGAAAAACTTTTAACAAGTAGAAATAGCAAGAATCCTAAATAACATTTTATTACTTTATGTCCTATTATTATCATTTTATTTCATATATACATATATATATATCGTCAACGATATATGTCAGAAATGTTACAAATATATTATAAATGTTCTATCATGTAAGAAAATTAATATCAAATCAGATGTAGCTAATGTGGCTTAAAGCTCCAGGTATTTCAAACATTTTCTTAAAATGTAAAACGCCCACACAAAACGCATGTACTTTCAGTAGCACTGCCATGTGCCTCAACGGAATATGAAAATAATATTTTATTTAATGTATATTTAAAACATTTTAATTAAAGCAATTACTTACAAATAAAACATTAAATTATATGTTAATGCAAAAGAGCAAAAAAAGCTATTAGTTTCGATCTTCAGAGAACAGGGGATTCGCTCGATGGTTTTTTTATATGAAGTCTAATTTTAGCTGCCCCTTTTTAATTTGTTAGCGAGCTGTGCAAAGAAGAAAGAGGGTAAAAATAGACATTCCCCTTTGCACAAATTTCTGTTTTTATTGCTACGCTTTATTCTTATTCTGTCCGTGGTGAGCTTTCCGTTTTTTCGTTTCACTTCTTCATATTTCTCTTTAGGCTTTACGCTTTTTCAATCCCATTTGAATTTTTGTTGCTACATTTTGTATGATTCATACAGGGATTTTCTTATTATTCGTATTACGAATGAGCAAACACAGTACATTATGTAAATTTATACATGCAAAAACATACTTTTTGGAAGCGACTTTAAAAGGGAATTAAGAAAAATAGACATCATAAAATTCATTTCGTGAATCATATCCAAGCGATTCATAATTATTTCAAAATAATCGGCCCAACAATGACAAATATCTAAATACAAAATATAATCTTCATATTCAAATGAAAACAAGGTTGACTAATAAATCACAGTATTGAATTTTTAAAAAATAAATCAATTTTCAAATTACCTACACAAGTTATAAATTCCCTTTACTAATCTTTTTCGGTATTGATAGTTTTATGCTGTATTGATTAAGCAAATCTGCTTTGTAATAGCACGAACCTTGTCAATTATCCTTACAATTACAATTATCCTTAAGCAATTGTTTTTGTGAAAACCGCCACAAATTCAATTAAAAATACTTTCCCAACAAACGAAAACAATAAAGAACAATTCGTAACAAAATTCCAACAGTGGCAACGCTGCCTGCAACAAAATCGCCAACAACAACCCAGCAGTGAAAACCATGTTGCTAAAACATAACACAACAAAAAATTAATTTTTTACAGACCCCCTTTAAGCTGCACTTGACCTGATAAACAAAACATGTATGTCTTTATGAATGTGTAAAGAAAACTAATAACAAACTACGCGAAAACGAGTACGAAAAAATACTACAATAAATTATCAGGCAAACACCCAAATACAGCAATAAAAAACAGCAAAAAAGCAACTACACATTTCAATGAATGAGAAGTACCAACAGAGTTACCGAATCTTCATTATAAACGAAACATTTCAAACATTATGCAAAAGAATGAATCACTATGAAAAAAGCCGAAAAATGGGAAAAAAAACACCGGTAAAGAAAAGGAATTGAAAATAGAAGGAAAGCAAAACAAGAGAAATAATTCCTATAAAATGCATATACAGGACGGCGTATGGTAATCGAAAGATGAGGGGGTATGTATGTATATGAATGTATTTTTTAGAAAAAACCTAATATCAATAAACCAAAAAAAAAAAAATGGTCTATTAAACAGCCGCTCGTAGAGTAAAAGGCAAAATAAAAGTAAGCGAAGCATACGTGGGTATGGAAGAGCACCAGACAAAGGAGATAAATGATTGACTGTTCATTTCAAGAGCAATATGCTACCCCAAGGGCGGTGAAACAAGGAAAAAGCAAACACACATTCATCTACCGCATACATGCATGTATACCCACAATCTCAAACACACAAGCCAAACGTACGTAATCAAATTATGTGTGACTGAAATTTTAAATATAGCTTAGTACTGATGCCTTCATTATATGGTTATTGTTGTTGTAGATGTACATAAATTGATCAACGAGATGGAAAATAATTTTTAACCATAAACAGCACTAGTAAGACAGCAGAAGAGAATTTGCCACTCTAGTACTCCAAAATCGGCCAAGTATTGCAAAGAAATTGTACTACCATTTGCTTAAAGATAGAGCTGTATTGCAAAAAAGCGGCAGCTGCTAAATCTTACAAGGAATAATAACATTTAAAAAGGGTCCCACCCTGATTTTGTCATGATACTATCTCTTCCAGCCATTTTCTAGCCTTCAGCCAGACATTTTTTTAGATTTGAGATTAACAATTTTTAATATAAAATAAGGCATTTCTGTATCCTTGCTGGGAATAGATTTTTTATACTCACATTTTTTAATATGTATATATAAATATTTAAACTCAATTTATATTATTTTTTGCTGGTTTTACACTTTCCTTCTTATTAAGAAACAAACACAATTTTTTTTATTATTTTAAAAAGATGGAAGTTATTTTTCATGCAAATAAATTTTAATAAAAAATAAAATTAAGCCGCTGCTCTTGTTGTGTGGAAGAATAAAATTTTTTTGAAGAAATGTCGCGAAAAAGAGGTGTAAAAACGTACTATTTTTTGTACTACCTTTTGTATTTAAGTGCTGCCATCGGTTCAAAAGTTATGATAAAGGCGAATTCATTAGATATTTCGTTAAATGATAATCGTATGTTCCAGCTAATAAGCAATTTTTCCGGTTTTTTTTTATTTACCAATACATTGAAACTATATCACTATAAACGTATATTATATATCAAATGAAAACCAAGGTGTAATTATTATAAGATAAGATATTTTGTACAAATATAAGAAATTTTTAATATAAATGTATTTAATAAAATGTTTTTGTTACACCAGCAACTTTACATAGTTGCATTCATGTATTTGATAAATTCCTCAGTTTATGGAATTTCAAAAAGTCGGAAAAAAGTCTTTTTTGCAATAACACGGTTAATAAAAATAATCTTTTCCTTTTTTTTTTTAATATTTTAAGAAAATGCGTGAATTAACTCTTTGTTTTTATGCCTTAAATATCATAAAATTAAATAACAGCAACACTGTATAGAGAAATAAAATTTTTGTGTTTAACAGAAATATGAATGCGTTCAAGGTTGAATACATCAAATATGTATGTGTATGTTTTTTTACAGTGTCTCTGCCACGTATATGCCGTGTAAAAACAGGATTGGTGTATAGCAATATGACAAGCGCCAATGTTGTCAATGACAACTCTAGGTGAGAAAAAACGTGAAAGCCATCAGCTGATTTTTTATTTCAACCTTTTGATAATTGAAAATCTGTGTTGTTGTTTATATCTTAACGAAAAAACGTGCTCTTGATAAATAACAGATGTGTTTTAATCATTTCATTCTTGCTTACGGCGGTGGCCAACGTTGTTTGTTTTCTTATTCTGTAATAAAATGCTAGTGTTAAATTACTAAAAGATTATTAATACATTTTACATAAAAACAACCTAAAATCAAGATCTATAATAATAAATTGCAAAATTTTTGCCAGAACTTTCAAGAAACTTAAAACTGTAGCAGATTTGGTTAAAGAAGATTTACATAATGGAATGTCTAAGGTAAGTAAACTGAATTATAAAAATGCTGATAACTTTATCTGCCATTGTGGTGACAAATGTAAAATAAATTAAACTAAATTATAAAAATTTTGTTACTTTTTTTACTTATTAAGAGCTTGTGTCGGTGTTTGATGCAGATTTTTCCAAGGTTCTGTCGAGTGAAAAGCTTGAATATAGTTTTGGGAAATCTATCCCATTGAAATCCTTTAAATACTGGTGTACATTGTGGGTATGATTGTATGGTGAGGGTTTCTAACGTCTTTCATGTGTTTTTTATATTAAATGATAAATATTGCTAGATAAATCCCATTGATAAATTTATCCTAATACGATATTGCATTTAAAAAAGTACTCAGTTATGGGACTACTGCATTTTTAAAAGCACAACCAACAAATAAAAGGATGGCTTCAAGCAATGAAAATAAATTTTGTAACCTATATAAAGATGTGGCGATACACCCTCTTTAAAAAGTCACATAAACGCATATGAAAATGTTTAAACAAATTCAATTTGGGATAAGTGATAAGAAAATTTGCTGTTAAAAATAAACACATCTGAAAATGTTTAAACAAATTCAAATTAGCAGTAGCGATAAGAAAATTTGCTATTAATAATGCACACGTAAACTTATAAGTTTTTATTCTAATGAACAACAACAACGACGCGATTATAATATATATCGTTGGTCTCGTGGAAAAAGGCCTTAACTTTCATTTTTGTGTAATAGCTTTTTTTTCTGATTTCAATGTACATCAAGTTTATTGAAACCATCTGCTAAGAAAAGCTATATTTTATCACCATACATATATATATGTACATATGTATATATATATCGCCGCCAATCTTCCATTCTCCTGAAATTCATCCTTTAGTGGAATTCCAAATTTTTTAAGCTGAACTTCCTTTCTCCTGGAATTCCTCCTTAAGTTGAATCCCAATCTTGAAAATTTAATAAAACGCTAAAAACTTGACTAAAAGTAAAAATGATGCTCGATTTGATGATACCATTCTTTTGGAAGTCATCCTTAAATGAAATTCCAAATTTTTTTAAGCTGAACTCGGGTTTATATTACTTTTACTAGCTGATTTTTTATCTCAGAATACCAGTATATTTCTTAAATATTTGAAAGTAATTGAAAAACAGAAAAAATTGCGATTTTTATAAGGTAGCTACCTTATTAATTTTTATCCGGCCAACTCATTCCTTTCTCCTTGAATTACTCCTTAAGTTGAATTCCAAACGTGAAAATATTATAAAATGGCAAAAACTTAACTAAAAGTAAAAGAGATGCGTAATTTGATGAAACTGTTCTTCTGGAAGTCATCCTTAAATGAAATTCCAAATTTTTTTAAGCTGAACTCGGGTTTATATTACTTTTACTAGCTGATTTTTTATCTCAGAATACCAGTATATTTCTTAGATATTTGCAAGTAATTGAAAAACAGAAAAAATTGCGATTTTTATAAGGTAGCTACCTTATTAATTTTTATCCGGCCAACTCATTCCTTTCTCCTTGAATTACTCCTTAAGTTGAATTCCAAACGTGAAAATATTATAAAATGGCAAAAACTTAACTAAAAGTAAAAGAGATGCGTAATTTGATGAAACTGTTCTTCTGGAAGTCATCCTTAAATGAAATTCCAAATTTTTTTAAGCTGAACTCGGGTTTATATTACTTTTACTAGCTGATTTTTTATCTCAGAATACGAGTATATTTCTTAGATATTTGCAAGTAATTGAAAAACACAAAAAATTGCGATTTTTATAAGGTAGCTACCTTATTAATTTTTATCCGGCCAACTCATTCCTTTCTCCTTGAATTACTCCTTAAGTTGAATTCCAAACGTGAAAATATTATAAAATGGCAAAAACTTAACTAAAAGTAAAAGAGATGCGTAATTTGATGAAACTGTTCTTCTGGAAGTCATCCTTAAATGAAATTTCAAATTTTTTTAAGCTGAACTCGGGTTTATATTACTTTTACTAGCTGATTTTTTATCTCAGAATACCAGTATATTTCTTAGATATTTGCAAGTAATTGAAAAACAGAAAAAATTGCGATTGTTATAAGGTAGCTACCTTATTAATTTTTATCCGGCCAACTCATTCCTTTCTCCTTGAATTACTCCTTAAGTTGAATTCCAAACGTGAAAATATTATAAAATGGCAAAAACTTAACTAAAAGTAAAAGAGATGCGTAATTTGATGAAACTGTTCTTCTGGAAGTCATCCTTAAATGAAATTCCAAATTTTTTTAAGCTGAACTCGGGTTTATATTACTTTTACTAGCTGATTTTTTATCTCAGAATACCAGTATATTTCTTAGATATTTGCAAGTAATTGAAAAACAGAAAAAATTGCGATTTTTATGAGGTAGCTACCTTATTAATTTTTATCCGGCCAACTCATTCCTTTCTCCTTGAATTACTCCTTAAGTTGAATTCCAAACGTGAAAATATTATAAAATGGCAAAAACTTAACTAAAAGTAAAAGAGATGCGTAATTTGATGAAATTGTTCTTCTGGAAGTCATCCTTAAATGAAATTCCAAATTTTTTTAAGCTGAACTCGGGTTTATATTACTTTTACTAGCTGATTTTTTATCTCAGGATACCAGTATATTTCTTAGATATTTGCAAGTAATTGAAAAACAGAAAAAATTGCGATTTTTATAAGGTAGCTACCTTATTAATTTTTATCCGGCCAACTCATTCCTTTCTCCTTGAATTACTCCTTAAGTTGAATTCCAAACGTGAAAATATTATAAAATGGCAAAAACTTAACTAAAAGTAAAAGAGATGCGTAATTTGATGAAACTGTTCTTCTGGAAGTCATCCTTAAATGAAATTCCAAATTTTTTTAAGCTGAACTCGGGTTTATATTACTTTTACTAGCTGATTTTTTATCTCAGAATACGAGTATATTTCTTAGATATTTGCAAGTAATTGAAAAACACAAAAAATTGCGATTTTTATAAGGTAGCTACCTTATTAATTTTTATCCGGCCAACTCATTCCTTTCTCCTTGAATTACTCCTTAAGTTGAATTCCAAACGTGAAAATATTATAAAATGGCAAAAACTTAACTAAAAGTAAAAGAGATGCGTAATTTGATGAAACTGTTCTTCTGGAAGTCATCCTTAAATGAAATTCCAAATTTTTTTAAGCTGAACTCGGGTTTATATTACTTTTACTAGCTGATTTTTTATCTCAGAATACGAGTATATTTCTTAGATATTTGCAAGTAATTGAAAAACAGAAAAAATTGCGATTTTTATAAGGTAGCTACCTTATTAATTTTTATCCGGCCAACTCATTCCTTTCTCCTTGAATTACTCCTTAAGTTGAATTCCAAACGTGAAAATATTATAAAATGGCAAAAACTTAACTAAAAGTAAAAGAGATGCGTAATTTGATGAAACTGTTCTTCTGGAAGTCATCCTTAAATGAAATTTCAAATTTTTTTAAGCTGAACTCGGGTTTATATTACTTTTACTAGCTGATTTTTTATCTCAGAATACCAGTATATTTCTTAGATATTTGCAAGTAATTGAAAAACAGAAAAAATTGCGATTTTTATAAGGTAGCTACCTTATTAATTTTTATCCGGCCAACTCATTCCTTTCTCCTTGAATTACTCCTTAAGTTGAATTCCAAACGTGAAAATATTATAAAATGGCAAAAACTTAACCAAAAGTAAAAGAGATGCGTAATTTGATGAAACTGTTCTTCTGGAAGTCATCCTTAAATGAAATTCCAAATTTTTTTAAGCTGAACTCGGGTTTATATTACTTTTACTAGCTGATTTTTTATCTCAGAATACGAGTATATTTCTTAGATATTTGCAAGTAATTGAAAAACAGAAAAAATTGCGATTTTTATAAGGTAGCTACCTTATTAATTTTTATCCGGCCAACTCATTCCTTTCTCCTTGAATTACTCCTTAAGTTGAATTCCAAACGTGAAAATATTATAAAATGGCAAAAACTTAACTAAAAGTAAAAGAGATGCGTAATTTGATGAAACTGTTCTTCTGGAAGTCATCCTTAAATGAAATTTCAAATTTTTTTAAGCTGAACTCGGGTTTATATTACTTTTACTAGCTGATTTTTTATCTCAGAATACCAGTATATTTCTTAGATATTTGCAAGTAATTGAAAAACAGAAAAAATTGCGATTTTTATAAGGTAGCTACCTTATTAATTTTTATCCGGCCAACTCATTCCTTTCTCCTTGAATTACTCCTTAAGTTGAATTCCAAACGTGAAAATATTATAAAATGGCAAAAACTTAACTAAAAGTAAAAGAGATGCGTAATTTGATGAAACTGTTCTTCTGGAAGTCATCCTTAAATGAAATTTCAAATTTTTTTAAGCTGAACTCGGGTTTATATTACTTTTACTAGCTGATTTTTTATCTCAGAATACCAGTATATTTCTTAGATATTTGCAAGTAATTGAAAAACAGAAAAAATTGCGATTTTTATAAGGTAGCTACCTTATTAATTTTTATCCGGCCAACTCATTCCTTTCTCCTTGAATTACTCCTTAAGTTGAATTCCAAACGTGAAAATATTATAAAATGGCAAAAACTTAACCAAAAGTAAAAGAGATGCGTAATTTGATGAAACTGTTCTTCTGGAAGTCATCCTTAAATGAAATTTCAAATTTTTTTAAGCTGAACTCGGGTTTATATTATTTTTACTAGCTGATTTTTTATCTCAGAATACCAGTATATTTCTTAGATATTTGCAAGTAATTGAAAAACAGAAAAAATTGCGATTTTTATAAGGTAGCTACCTTATTAATTTTTATCCGGCCAACTCATTCCTTTCTCCTTGAATTACTCCTTAAGTTGAATTCCAAACGTGAAAATATTATAAAATGGCAAAAACTTAACCAAAAGTAAAAGAGATGCGTAATTTGATGAAACTGTTCTTCTGGAAGTCATCCTTAAATGAAATTTCAAATTTTTTTAAGCTGAACTCGGGTTTATATTACTTTTACTAGCTGATTTTTTATCTCAGAATACCAGTATATTTCTTAGATATTTGCAAGTAATTGAAAAACAGAAAAAATTGCGATTTTTATAAGGTAGCTACCTTATTAATTTTTATCCGGCCAACTCATTCCTTTCTCCTTGAATTACTCCTTAAGTTGAATTCCAAACGTGAAAATATTATAAAATGGCAAAAACTTAACTAAAAGTAAAAGAGATGCGTAATTTGATGAAACTGTTCTTCTGGAAGTCATCCTTAAATGAAATTCCAAATTTTTTTAAGCTGAACTCGGGTTTATATTACTTTTACTAGCTGATTTTTTATCTCAGGATACCAGTATATTTCTTAGATATTTGCAAGTAATTGAAAAACAGAAAAAATTGCGATTTTTATAAGGTAGCTACCTTATTAATTTTTATCCGGCCAACTCATTCCTTTCTCCTTGAATTACTCCTTAAGTTGAATTCCAAACGTGAAAATATTATAAAATGGCAAAAACTTAACCAAAAGTAAAAGAGATGCGTAATTTGATGAAACTGTTCTTCTGGAAGTCATCCTTAAATGAAATTCCAAATTTTTTTAAGCTGAACTCGGGTTTATATTACTTTTACTAGCTGATTTTTTATCTCAGGATACCAGTATATTTCTTAGATATTTGCAAGTAATTGAAAAACAGAAAAAATTGCGATTTTTATAAGGTAGCTACCTTATTAATTTTTATCCGGCCAACTCATTCCTTTCTCCTTGAATTACTCCTTAAGTTGAATTCCAAACGTGAAAATATTATAAAATGGCAAAAACTTAACCAAAAGTAAAAGAGATGCGTAATTTGATGAAACTGTTCTTCTGGAAGTCATCCTTAAATGAAATTCCAAATTTTTTTAAGCTGAACTCGGGTTTATATTACTTTTACTAGCTGATTTTTTATCTCAGGATACCAGTATATTTCTTAGATATTTGCAAGTAATTGAAAAACAGAAAAAATTGCGATTTTTATAAGGTAGCTACCTTATTAATTTTTATCCGGCCAACTCATTCCTTTCTCCTTGAATTACTCCTTAAGTTGAATTCCAAACGTGAAAATATTATAAAATGGCAAAAACTTAACCAAAAGTAAAAGAGATGCGTAATTTGATGAAACTGTTCTTCTGGAAGTCATCCTTAAATGAAATTTCAAATTTTTTTAAGCTGAACTCGGGTTTATATTATTTTTACTAGCTGATTTTTTATCTCAGAATACCAGTATATTTCTTAGATATTTGCAAGTAATTGAAAAACAGAAAAAATTGCGATTTTTATAAGGTAGCTACCTTATTAATTTTTATCCGGCCAACTCATTCCTTTCTCCTTGAATTACTCCTTAAGTTGAATTCCAAACGTGAAAATATTATAAAATGGCAAAAACTTAACCAAAAGTAAAAGAGATGCGTAATTTGATGAAACTGTTCTTCTGGAAGTCATCCTTAAATGAAATTTCAAATTTTTTTAAGCTGAACTCGGGTTTATATTACTTTTACTAGCTGATTTTTTATCTCAGAATACCAGTATATTTCTTAGATATTTGCAAGTAATTGAAAAACAGAAAAAATTGCGATTTTTATAAGGTAGCTACCTTATTAATTTTTATCCGGCCAACTCATTCCTTTCTCCTTGAATTACTCCTTAAGTTGAATTCCAAACGTGAAAATATTATAAAATGGCAAAAACTTAACTAAAAGTAAAAGAGATGCGTAATTTGATGAAACTGTTCTTCTGGAAGTCATCCTTAAATGAAATTCCAAATTTTTTTAAGCTGAACTCGGGTTTATATTACTTTTACTAGCTGATTTTTTATCTCAGGATACCAGTATATTTCTTAGATATTTGCAAGTAATTGAAAAACAGAAAAAATTGCGATTTTTATAAGGTAGCTACCTTATTAATTTTTATCCGGCCAACTCATTCCTTTCTCCTTGAATTACTCCTTAAGTTGAATTCCAAACGTGAAAATATTATAAAATGGCAAAAACTTAACCAAAAGTAAAAGAGATGCGTAATTTGATGAAACTGTTCTTCTGGAAGTCATCCTTAAATGAAATTCCAAATTTTTTTAAGCTGAACTCGGGTTTATATTACTTTTACTAGCTGATTTTTTATCTCAGGATACCAGTATATTTCTTAGATATTTGCAAGTAATTGAAAAACAGAAAAAATTGCGATTTTTATAAGGTAGCTACCTTATTAATTTTTATCCGGCCAACTCATTCCTTTCTCCTTGAATTACTCCTTAAGTTGAATTCCAAACGTGAAAATATTATAAAATGGCAAAAACTTAACCAAAAGTAAAAGAGATGCGTAATTTGATGAAACTGTTCTTCTGGAAGTCATCCTTAAATGAAATTCCAAATTTTTTTAAGCTGAACTCGGGTTTATATTACTTTTACTAGCTGATTTTTTATCTCAGGATACCAGTATATTTCTTAGATATTTGCAAGTAATTGAAAAACAGAAAAAATTGCGATTTTTATAAGGTAGCTACCTTATTAATTTTTATCCGGCCAACTCATTCCTTTCTCCTTGAATTACTCCTTAAGTTGAATTCCAAACGTGAAAATATTATAAAATGGCAAAAACTTAACTAAAAGTAAAAGAGATGCGTAATTTGATGAAACTGTTCTTCTGGAAGTCATCCTTAAATGAAATTCCAAATTTTTTTAAGCTGAACTCGGGTTTATATTACTTTTACTAGCTGATTTTTTATCTCAGGATACCAGTATATTTCTTAGATATTTGCAAGTAATTGAAAAACAGAAAAAATTGCGATTTTTATAAGGTAGCTACCTTATTAATTTTTATCCGGCCAACTCATTCCTTTCTCCTTGAATTACTCCTTAAGTTGAATTCCAAACGTGAAAATATTATAAAATGGCAAAAACTTAACCAAAAGTAAAAGAGATGCGTAATTTGATGAAACTGTTCTTCTGGAAGTCATCCTTAAATGAAATTCCAAATTTTTTTAAGCTGAACTCGGG
The DNA here is from genome assembly GCA_963402855.1 of Ormia ochracea. NCBI lineage: Eukaryota > Metazoa > Arthropoda > Insecta > Diptera > Tachinidae > Ormia > Ormia ochracea. The sequence goes on along the minus strand of OY727106.1, from coordinate 56,504,083 downwards.
TTTATATTACTTTTACTAGCTGATTTTTTATCTCAGAATACCAGTATATTTCTTAGATATTTGCAAGTAATTGAAAAACAGAAAAAATTGCGATTTTTATAAGGTAGCTACCTTATTAATTTTTATCCGGCCAACTCATTCCTTTCTCCTTGAATTACTCCTTAAGTTGAATTCCAAACGTGAAAATATTATAAAATGGCAAAAACTTAGCCAAAAGTAAAAGAGATGCGTAATTTGATGAAACTGTTCTTCTGGAAGTCATCCTTAAATGAAATTCCAAATTTTTTTAAGCTGAACTCGGGTTTATATTACTTTTACTAGCTGATTTTTTATCTCAGAATACCAGTATATTTCTTAGATATTTGCAAGTAATTGAAAAACAGAAAAAATTGCGATTTTTATAAGGTAGCTACCTTATTAATTTTTATCCGGCCAACTCATTCCTTTCTCCTTGAATTACTCCTTAAGTTGAATTCCAAACGTGAAAATATTATAAAATGGCAAAAACTTAACCAAAAGTAAAAGAGATGCGTAATTTGATGAAACTGTTCTTCTGGAAGTCATCCTTAAATGAAATTCCAAATTTTTTTAAGCTGAACTCGGGTTTATATTACTTTTACTAGCTGATTTTTTATCTCAGAATACCAGTATATTTCTTAGATATTTGCAAGTAATTGAAAAACAGAAAAAATTGCGATTTTTATAAGGTAGCTACCTTATTAATTTTTATCCGGCCAACTCATTCCTTTCTCCTTGAATTACTCCTTAAGTTGAATTCCAAACGTGAAAATATTATAAAATGGCAAAAACTTAACCAAAAGTAAAAGAGATGCGTAATTTGATGAAACTGTTCTTCTGGAAGTCATCCTTAAATGAAATTCCAAATTTTTTTAAGCTGAACTCGGGTTTATATTACTTTTACTAGCTGATTTTTTATCTCAGAATACCAGTATATTTCTTAGATATTTGCAAGTAATTGAAAAACAGAAAAAATTGCGATTTTTATAAGGTAGCTACCTTATTAATTTTTATCCGGCCAACTCATTCCTTTCTCCTTGAATTACTCCTTAAGTTGAATTCCAAACGTGAAAATATTATAAAATGGCAAAAACTTAACCAAAAGTAAAAGAGATGCGTAATTTGATGAAACTGTTCTTCTGGAAGTCATCCTTAAATGAAATTCCAAATTTTTTTAAGCTGAACTCGGGTTTATATTACTTTTACTAGCTGATTTTTTATCTCAGAATACCAGTATATTTCTTAGATATTTGCAAGTAATTGAAAAACAGAAAAAATTGCGATTTTTATAAGGTAGCTACCTTATTAATTTTTATCCGGCCAACTCATTCCTTTCTCCTTGAATTACTCCTTAAGTTGAATTCCAAACGTGAAAATATTATAAAATGGCAAAAACTTAACCAAAAGTAAAAGAGATGCGTAATTTGATGAAACTGTTCTTCTGGAAGTCATCCTTAAATGAAATTCCAAATTTTTTTAAGCTGAACTCGGGTTTATATTACTTTTACTAGCTGATTTTTTATCTCAGAATACCAGTATATTTCTTAGATATTTGCAAGTAATTGAAAAACAGAAAAAATTGCGATTTTTATAAGGTAGCTACCTTATTAATTTTTATCCGGCCAACTCATTCCTTTCTCCTTGAATTACTCCTTAAGTTGAATTCCAAACGTGAAAATATTATAAAATGGCAAAAACTTAACCAAAAGTAAAAGAGATGCGTAATTTGATGAAACTGTTCTTCTGGAAGTCATCCTTAAATGAAATTCCAAATTTTTTTAAGCTGAACTCGGGTTTATATTACTTTTACTAGCTGATTTTTTATCTCAGAATACCAGTATATTTCTTAGATATTTGCAAGTAATTGAAAAACAGAAAAAATTGCGATTTTTATAAGGTAGCTACCTTATTAATTTTTATCCGGCCAACTCATTCCTTTCTCCTTGAATTACTCCTTAAGTTGAATTCCAAACGTGAAAATATTATAAAATGGCAAAAACTTAACCAAAAGTAAAAGAGATGCGTAATTTGATGAAACTGTTCTTCTGGAAGTCATCCTTAAATGAAATTCCAAATTTTTTTAAGCTGAACTCGGGTTTATATTACTTTTACTAGCTGATTTTTTATCTCAGAATACCAGTATATTTCTTAGATATTTGCAAGTAATTGAAAAACAGAAAAAATTGCGATTTTTATAAGGTAGCTACCTTATTAATTTTTATCCGGCCAACTCATTCCTTTCTCCTTGAATTACTCCTTAAGTTGAATTCCAAACGTGAAAATATTATAAAATGGCAAAAACTTAACCAAAAGTAAAAGAGATGCGTAATTTGATGAAACTGTTCTTCTGGAAGTCATCCTTAAATGAAATTCCAAATTTTTTTAAGCTGAACTCGGGTTTATATTACTTTTACTAGCTGATTTTTTATCTCAGAATACCAGTATATTTCTTAGATATTTGCAAGTAATTGAAAAACAGAAAAAATTGCGATTTTTATAAGGTAGCTACCTTATTAATTTTTATCCGGCCAACTCATTCCTTTCTCCTTGAATTACTCCTTAAGTTGAATTCCAAACGTGAAAATATTATAAAATGGCAAAAACTTAACCAAAAGTAAAAGAGATGCGTAATTTGATGAAACTGTTCTTCTGGAAGTCATCCTTAAATGAAATTCCAAATTTTTTTAAGCTGAACTCGGGTTTATATTACTTTTACTAGCTGATTTTTTATCTCAGAATACCAGTATATTTCTTAGATATTTGCAAGTAATTGAAAAACAGAAAAAATTGCGATTTTTATAAGGTAGCTACCTTATTAATTTTTATCCGGCCAACTCATTCCTTTCTCCTTGAATTACTCCTTAAGTTGAATTCCAAACGTGAAAATATTATAAAATGGCAAAAACTTAACCAAAAGTAAAAGAGATGCGTAATTTGATGAAACTGTTCTTCTGGAAGTCATCCTTAAATGAAATTCCAAATTTTTTTAAGCTGAACTCGGGTTTATATTACTTTTACTAGCTGATTTTTTATCTCAGAATACCAGTATATTTCTTAGATATTTGCAAGTAATTGAAAAACAGAAAAAATTGCGATTTTTATAAGGTAGCTACCTTATTAATTTTTATCCGGCCAACTCATTCCTTTCTCCTTGAATTACTCCTTAAGTTGAATTCCAAACGTGAAAATATTATAAAATGGCAAAAACTTAACCAAAAGTAAAAGAGATGCGTAATTTGATGAAACTGTTCTTCTGGAAGTCATCCTTAAATGAAATTCCAAATTTTTTTAAGCTGAACTCGGGTTTATATTACTTTTACTAGCTGATTTTTTATCTCAGAATACCAGTATATTTCTTAGATATTTGCAAGTAATTGAAAAACAGAAAAAATTGCGATTTTTATAAGGTAGCTACCTTATTAATTTTTATCCGGCCAACTCATTCCTTTCTCCTTGAATTACTCCTTAAGTTGAATTCCAAACGTGAAAATATTATAAAATGGCAAAAACTTAACCAAAAGTAAAAGAGATGCGTAATTTGATGAAACTGTTCTTCTGGAAGTCATCCTTAAATGAAATTCCAAATTTTTTTAAGCTGAACTCGGGTTTATATTACTTTTACTAGCTGATTTTTTATCTCAGAATACCAGTATATTTCTTAGATATTTGCAAGTAATTGAAAAACAGAAAAAATTGCGATTTTTATAAGGTAGCTACCTTATTAATTTTTATCCGGCCAACTCATTCCTTTCTCCTTGAATTACTCCTTAAGTTGAATTCCAAACGTGAAAATATTATAAAATGGCAAAAACTTAACCAAAAGTAAAAGAGATGCGTAATTTGATGAAACTGTTCTTCTGGAAGTCATCCTTAAATGAAATTCCAAATTTTTTTAAGCTGAACTCGGGTTTATATTACTTTTACTAGCTGATTTTTTATCTCAGAATACCAGTATATTTCTTAGATATTTGCAAGTAATTGAAAAACAGAAAAAATTGCGATTTTTATAAGGTAGCTACCTTATTAATTTTTATCCGGCCAACTCATTCCTTTCTCCTTGAATTACTCCTTAAGTTGAATTCCAAACGTGAAAATATTATAAAATGGCAAAAACTTAACCAAAAGTAAAAGAGATGCGTAATTTGATGAAACTGTTCTTCTGGAAGTCATCCTTAAATGAAATTCCAAATTTTTTTAAGCTGAACTCGGGTTTATATTACTTTTACTAGCTGATTTTTTATCTCAGAATACCAGTATATTTCTTAGATATTTGCAAGTAATTGAAAAACAGAAAAAATTGCGATTTTTATAAGGTAGCTACCTTATTAATTTTTATCCGGCCAACTCATTCCTTTCTCCTTGAATTACTCCTTAAGTTGAATTCCAAACGTGAAAATATTATAAAATGGCAAAAACTTAACCAAAAGTAAAAGAGATGCGTAATTTGATGAAACTGTTCTTCTGGAAGTCATCCTTAAATGAAATTCCAAATTTTTTTAAGCTGAACTCGGGTTTATATTACTTTTACTAGCTGATTTTTTATCTCAGAATACCAGTATATTTCTTAGATATTTGCAAGTAATTGAAAAACAGAAAAAATTGCGATTTTTATAAGGTAGCTACCTTATTAATTTTTATCCGGCCAACTCATTCCTTTCTCCTTGAATTACTCCTTAAGTTGAATTCCAAACGTGAAAATATTATAAAATGGCAAAAACTTAACCAAAAGTAAAAGAGATGCGTAATTTGATGAAACTGTTCTTCTGGAAGTCATCCTTAAATGAAATTCCAAATTTTTTTAAGCTGAACTCGGGTTTATATTACTTTTACTAGCTGATTTTTTATCTCAGAATACCAGTATATTTCTTAGATATTTGCAAGTAATTGAAAAACAGAAAAAATTGCGATTTTTATAAGGTAGCTACCTTATTAATTTTTATCCGGCCAACTCATTCCTTTCTCCTTGAATTACTCCTTAAGTTGAATTCCAAACGTGAAAATATTATAAAATGGCAAAAACTTAACCAAAAGTAAAAGAGATGCGTAATTTGATGAAACTGTTCTTCTGGAAGTCATCCTTAAATGAAATTCCAAATTTTTTTAAGCTGAACTCGGGTTTATATTACTTTTACTAGCTGATTTTTTATCTCAGAATACCAGTATATTTCTTAGATATTTGCAAGTAATTGAAAAACAGAAAAAATTGCGATTTTTATAAGGTAGCTACCTTATTAATTTTTATCCGGCCAACTCATTCCTTTCTCCTTGAATTACTCCTTAAGTTGAATTCCAAACGTGAAAATATTATAAAATGGCAAAAACTTAACCAAAAGTAAAAGAGATGCGTAATTTGATGAAACTGTTCTTCTGGAAGTCATCCTTAAATGAAATTCCAAATTTTTTTAAGCTGAACTCGGGTTTATATTACTTTTACTAGCTGATTTTTTATCTCAGAATACCAGTATATTTCTTAGATATTTGCAAGTAATTGAAAAACAGAAAAAATTGCGATTTTTATAAGGTAGCTACCTTATTAATTTTTATCCGGCCAACTCATTCCTTTCTCCTTGAATTACTCCTTAAGTTGAATTCCAAACGTGAAAATATTATAAAATGGCAAAAACTTAACCAAAAGTAAAAGAGATGCGTAATTTGATGAAACTGTTCTTCTGGAAGTCATCCTTAAATGAAATTCCAAATTTTTTTAAGCTGAACTCGGGTTTATATTACTTTTACTAGCTGATTTTTTATCTCAGAATACCAGTATATTTCTTAGATATTTGCAAGTAATTGAAAAACAGAAAAAATTGCGATTTTTATAAGGTAGCTACCTTATTAATTTTTATCCGGCCAACTCATTCCTTTCTCCTTGAATTACTCCTTAAGTTGAATTCCAAACGTGAAAATATTATAAAATGGCAAAAACTTAACCAAAAGTAAAAGAGATGCGTAATTTGATGAAACTGTTCTTCTGGAAGTCATCCTTAAATGAAATTCCAAATTTTTTTAAGCTGAACTCGGGTTTATATTACTTTTACTAGCTGATTTTTTATCTCAGAATACCAGTATATTTCTTAGATATTTGCAAGTAATTGAAAAACAGAAAAAATTGCGATTTTTATAAGGTAGCTACCTTATTAATTTTTATCCGGCCAACTCATTCCTTTCTCCTTGAATTACTCCTTAAGTTGAATTCCAAACGTGAAAATATTATAAAATGGCAAAAACTTAACCAAAAGTAAAAGAGATGCGTAATTTGATGAAACTGTTCTTCTGGAAGTCATCCTTAAATGAAATTCCAAATTTTTTTAAGCTGAACTCGGGTTTATATTACTTTTACTAGCTGATTTTTTATCTCAGAATACCAGTATATTTCTTAGATATTTGCAAGTAATTGAAAAACAGAAAAAATTGCGATTTTTATAAGGTAGCTACCTTATTAATTTTTATCCGGCCAACTCATTCCTTTCTCCTTGAATTACTCCTTAAGTTGAATTCCAAACGTGAAAATATTATAAAATGGCAAAAACTTAACCAAAAGTAAAAGAGATGCGTAATTTGATGAAACTGTTCTTCTGGAAGTCATCCTTAAATGAAATTCCAAATTTTTTTAAGCTGAACTCGGGTTTATATTACTTTTACTAGCTGATTTTTTATCTCAGAATACCAGTATATTTCTTAGATATTTGCAAGTAATTGAAAAACAGAAAAAATTGCGATTTTTATAAGGTAGCTACCTTATTAATTTTTATCCGGCCAACTCATTCCTTTCTCCTTGAATTACTCCTTAAGTTGAATTCCAAACGTGAAAATATTATAAAATGGCAAAAACTTAACCAAAAGTAAAAGAGATGCGTAATTTGATGAAACTGTTCTTCTGGAAGTCATCCTTAAATGAAATTCCAAATTTTTTTAAGCTGAACTCGGGTTTATATTACTTTTACTAGCTGATTTTTTATCTCAGAATACCAGTATATTTCTTAGATATTTGCAAGTAATTGAAAAACAGAAAAAATTGCGATTTTTATAAGGTAGCTACCTTATTAATTTTTATCCGGCCAACTCATTCCTTTCTCCTTGAATTACTCCTTAAGTTGAATTCCAAACGTGAAAATATTATAAAATGGCAAAAACTTAACCAAAAGTAAAAGAGATGCGTAATTTGATGAAACTGTTCTTCTGGAAGTCATCCTTAAATGAAATTCCAAATTTTTTTAAGCTGAACTCGGGTTTATATTACTTTTACTAGCTGATTTTTTATCTCAGAATACCAGTATATTTCTTAGATATTTGCAAGTAATTGAAAAACAGAAAAAATTGCGATTTTTATAAGGTAGCTACCTTATTAATTTTTATCCGGCCAACTCATTCCTTTCTCCTTGAATTACTCCTTAAGTTGAATTCCAAACGTGAAAATATTATAAAATGGCAAAAACTTAACCAAAAGTAAAAGAGATGCGTAATTTGATGAAACTGTTCTTCTGGAAGTCATCCTTAAATGAAATTCCAAATTTTTTTAAGCTGAACTCGGGTTTATATTACTTTTACTAGCTGATTTTTTATCTCAGAATACCAGTATATTTCTTAGATATTTGCAAGTAATTGAAAAACAGAAAAAATTGCGATTTTTATAAGGTAGCTACCTTATTAATTTTTATCCGGCCAACTCATTCCTTTCTCCTTGAATTACTCCTTAAGTTGAATTCCAAACGTGAAAATATTATAAAATGGCAAAAACTTAACCAAAAGTAAAAGAGATGCGTAATTTGATGAAACTGTTCTTCTGGAAGTCATCCTTAAATGAAATTCCAAATTTTTTTAAGCTGAACTCGGGTTTATATTACTTTTACTAGCTGATTTTTTATCTCAGAATACCAGTATATTTCTTAGATATTTGCAAGTAATTGAAAAACAGAAAAAATTGCGATTTTTATAAGGTAGCTACCTTATTAATTTTTATCCGGCCAACTCATTCCTTTCTCCTTGAATTACTCCTTAAGTTGAATTCCAAACGTGAAAATATTATAAAATGGCAAAAACTTAACCAAAAGTAAAAGAGATGCGTAATTTGATGAAACTGTTCTTCTGGAAGTCATCCTTAAATGAAATTCCAAATTTTTTTAAGCTGAACTCGGGTTTATATTACTTTTACTAGCTGATTTTTTATCTCAGAATACCAGTATATTTCTTAGATATTTGCAAGTAATTGAAAAACAGAAAAAATTGCGATTTTTATAAGGTAGCTACCTTATTAATTTTTATCCGGCCAACTCATTCCTTTCTCCTTGAATTACTCCTTAAGTTGAATTCCAAACGTGAAAATATTATAAAATGGCAAAAACTTAACCAAAAGTAAAAGAGATGCGTAATTTGATGAAACTGTTCTTCTGGAAGTCATCCTTAAATGAAATTCCAAATTTTTTTAAGCTGAACTCGGGTTTATATTACTTTTACTAGCTGATTTTTTATCTCAGAATACGAGTATATTTCTTAGATATTTGCAAGTAATTGAAAAACAGAAAAAATTGCGATTTTTATAAGGTAGCTACCTTATTAATTTTTATCCGGCCAACTCATTCCTTTCTCCTTGAATTACTCCTTAAGTTGAATTCCAAACGTGAAAATATTATAAAATGGCAAAAACTTAACCAAAAGTAAAAGAGATGCGTAATTTGATGAAACTGTTCTTCTGGAAGTCATCCTTAAATGAAATTCCAAATTTTTTTAAGCTGAACTCGGGTTTATATTACTTTTACTAGCTGATTTTTTATCTCAGAATACCAGTATATTTCTTAGATATTTGCAAGTAATTGAAAAACAGAAAAAATTGCGATTTTTATAAGGTAGCTACCTTATTAATTTTTATCCGGCCAACTCATTCCTTTCTCCTTGAATTACTCCTTAAGTTGAATTCCAAACGTGAAAATATTATAAAATGGCAAAAACTTAACCAAAAGTAAAAGAGATGCGTAATTTGATGAAACTGTTCTTCTGGAAGTCATCCTTAAATGAAATTCCAAATTTTTTTAAGCTGAACTCGGGTTTATATTACTTTTACTAGCTGATTTTTTATCTCAGAATACCAGTATATTTCTTAGATATTTGCAAGTAATTGAAAAACAGAAAAAATTGCGATTTTTATAAGGTAGCTACCTTATTAATTTTTATCCGGCCAACTCATTCCTTTCTCCTTGAATTACTCCTTAAGTTGAATTCCAAACGTGAAAATATTATAAAATGGCAAAAACTTAACCAAAAGTAAAAGAGATGCGTAATTTGATGAAACTGTTCTTCTGGAAGTCATCCTTAAATGAAATTCCAAATTTTTTTAAGCTGAACTCGGGTTTATATTACTTTTACTAGCTGATTTTTTATCTCAGAATACCAGTATATTTCTTAGATATTTGCAAGTAATTGAAAAACAGAAAAAATTGCGATTTTTATAAGGTAGCTACCTTATTAATTTTTATCCGGCCAACTCATTCCTTTCTCCTTGAATTACTCCTTAAGTTGAATTCCAAACGTGAAAATATTATAAAATGGCAAAAACTTAACTAAAAGTAAAAGAGATGCGTAATTTGATGAAACTGTTCTTCTGGAAGTCATCCTTAAATGAAATTCCAAATTTTTTTAAGCTGAACTCGGGTTTATATTACTTTTACTAGCTGATTTTTTATCTCAGGATACCAGTATATTTCTTAGATATTTGCAAGTAATTGAAAAACAGAAAAAATTGCGATTTTTATAAGGTAGCTACCTTATTAATTTTTATCCGGCCAACTCATTCCTTTCTCCTTGAATTACTCCTTAAGTTGAATTCCAAACGTGAAAATATTATAAAATGGCAAAAACTTAACTAAAAGTAAAAGAGATGCGTAATTTGATGAAACTGTTCTTCTGGAAGTCATCCTTAAATGAAATTCCAAATTTTTTTAAGCTGAACTCGGGTTTATATTACTTTTACTAGCTGATTTTTTATCTCAGAATACCAGTATATTTCTTAGATATTTGCAAGTAATTGAAAAACAGAAAAAATTGCGATTTTTATAAGGTAGCTACCTTATTAATTTTTATCCGGCCAACTCATTCCTTTCTCCTTGAATTACTCCTTAAGTTGAATTCCAAACGTGAAAATATTATAAAATGGCAAAAACTTAATTAAAAGTAAAAGAGATGCGTAATTTGATGAAGCTGTTCTTCTGGAAGTCATCCTTAAATGAAAAACCAAATTTTTTTAAGCTGAACTCGGGTTTATATTACTTTTACTAGCTGATTTTTTATCTCAGAATACCAGTATATTTCTTAGATATTTGCAAGTAATTGAAAAACAGAAAAAATTGCGATTTTTATAAGGTAGCTACCTTATTAATTTTTATCCGGCCAACTCATTCCTTTCTCCTTGAATTACTCCTTAAGTTGAATTCCAAACGTGAAAATATTATAAAATGGCAAAAACTTAACTAAAAGTAAAAGAGATGCGTAATTTGATGAAACTGTTCTTCTGGAAGTCATCCTTAAATGAAATTCCAAATTTTTTTAAGCTGAACTCGGGTTTATATTACTTTTACTAGCTGATTTTTTATCTCAGAATACCAGTATATTTCTTAGATATTTGCAAGTAATTGAAAAACAGAAAAAATTGCGATTTTTATAAGGTAGCTACCTTATTAATTTTTATCCGGCCAACTCATTCCTTTCTCCTTGAATTACTCCTTAAGTTGAATTCCAAACGTGAAAATATTATAAAATGGCAAAAACTTAATTAAAAGTAAAAGAGATGCGTAATTTGATGAAGCTGTTCTTCTGGAAGTCATCCTTAAATGAAAAACCAAATTTTTTTAAGCTGAACTCGGGTTTATATTACTTTTACTAGCTGATTTTTTATCTCAGAATACCAGTATATTTCTTAGATATTTGCAAGTAATTGAAAAACAGAAAAAATTGCGATTTTTATAAGGTAGCTACCTTATTAATTTTTATCCGGCCAACTCATTCCTTTCTCCTTGAATTACTCCTTAAGTTGAATTCCAAACGTGAAAATATTATAAAATGGCAAAAACTTAATTAAAAGTAAAAGAGATGCGTAATTTGATGAAACTGTTCTTCTGGAAGTCATCCTTAAATGAAATTCCAAATTTTTTTAAGCTGAACTCGGGTTTATATTACTTTTACTAGCTGATTTTTTATCTCAGGATACCAGTATATTTCTTAGATATTTGCAAGTAATTGAAAAACAGAAAAAATTGCGATTTTTATAAGGTAGCTACCTTATTAATTTTTATCCGGCCAACTCATTCCTTTCTCCTTGAATTACTCCTTAAGTTGAATTCCAAACGTGAAAATATTATAAAATGGCAAAAACTTAACCAAAAGTAAAAGAGATGCGTAATTTGATGAAACTGTTCTTCTGGAAGTCATCCTTAAATGAAATTCCAAATTTTTTTAAGCTGAACTCGGGTTTATATTACTTTTACTAGCTGATTTTTTATCTCAGAATACGAGTATATTTCTTAGATATTTGCAAGTAATTGAAAAACAGAAAAAATTGCGATTTTTATAAGGTAGCTACCTTATTAATTTTTATCCGGCCAACTCATTCCTTTCTCCTGGAATTACTCCTTAAGTTGAATTCCAAACGTGAAAATATTATAAAATGGCAAAAACTTAACCAAAAGTAAAAGAGATGCGTAATTTGATGAAACTGTTCTTCTGGAAGTCATCCTTAAATGAAATTCCAAATTTTTTTAAGCTGAACTCGGGTTTATATTACTTTTACTAGCTGATTTTTTATCTCAGAATACCAGTATATTTCTTAGATATTTGCAAGTAATTGAAAAACAGAAAAAATTGCGATTTTTATAAGGTAGCTACCTTATTAATTTTTATCCGGCCAACTCATTCCTTTCTCCTTGAATTACTCCTTAAGTTGAATTCCAAACGTGAAAATATTATAAAATGGCAAAAACTTAACCAAAAGTAAAAGAGATGCGTAATTTGATGAAACTGTTCTTCTGGAAGTCATCCTTAAATGAAATTCCAAATTTTTTTAAGCTGAACTCGGGTTTATATTACTTTTACTAGCTGATTTTTTATCTCAGAATACCAGTATATTTCTTAGATATTTGCAAGTAATTGAAAAACAGAAAAAATTGCGATTTTTATAAGGTAGCTACCTTATTAATTTTTATCCGGCCAACTCATTCCTTTCTCCTTGAATTACTCCTTAAGTTGAATTCCAAACGTGAAAATATTATAAAATGGCAAAAACTTAACCAAAAGTAAAAGAGATGCGTAATTTGATGAAGCTGTTCTTCTGGAAGTCATCCTTAAATGAAAAACCAAATTTTTTTAAGCTGAACTCGGGTTTATATTACTTTTACTAGCTGATTTTTTATCTCAGAATACCAGTATATTTCTTAGATATTTGCAAGTAATTGAAAAACAGAAAAAATTGCGATTTTTATAAGGTAGCTACCTTATTAATTTTTATCCGGCCAACTCATTCCTTTCTCCTTGAATTACTCCTTAAGTTGAATTCCAAACGTGAAAATATTATAAAATGGCAAAAACTTAATTAAAAGTAAAAGAGATGCGTAATTTGATGAAACTGTTCTTCTGGAAGTCATCCTTAAATGAAATTCCAAATTTTTTTAAGCTGAACTCGGGTTTATATTACTTTTACTAGCTGATTTTTTATCTCAGGATACCAGTATATTTCTTAGATATTTGCAAGTAATTGAAAAACAGAAAAAATTGCGATTTTTATAAGGTAGCTACCTTATTAATTTTTATCCGGCCAACTCATTCCTTTCTCCTTGAATTACTCCTTAAGTTGAATTCCAAACGTGAAAATATTATAAAATGGCAAAAACTTAACCAAAAGTAAAAGAGATGCGTAATTTGATGAAACTGTTCTTCTGGAAGTCATCCTTAAATGAAATTCCAAATTTTTTTAAGCTGAACTCGGGTTTATATTACTTTTACTAGCTGATTTTTTATCTCAGAATACGAGTATATTTCTTAGATATTTGCAAGTAATTGAAAAACAGAAAAAATTGCGATTTTTATAAGGTAGCTACCTTATTAATTTTTATCCGGCCAACTCATTCCTTTCTCCTTGAATTACTCCTTAAGTTGAATTCCAAACGTGAAAATATTATAAAATGGCAAAAACTTAACCAAAAGTAAAAGAGATGCGTAATTTGATGAAACTGTTCTTCTGGAAGTCATCCTTAAATGAAATTCCAAATTTTTTTAAGCTGAACTCGGGTTTATATTACTTTTACTAGCTGATTTTTTATCTCAGAATACCAGTATATTTCTTAGATATTTGCAAGTAATTGAAAAACAGAAAAAATTGCGATTTTTATAAGGTAGCTACCTTATTAATTTTTATCCGGCCAACTCATTCCTTTCTCCTTGAATTACTCCTTAAGTTGAATTCCAAACGTGAAAATATTATAAAATGGCAAAAACTTAACCAAAAGTAAAAGAGATGCGTAATTTGATGAAACTGTTCTTCTGGAAGTCATCCTTAAATGAAATTCCAAATTTTTTTAAGCTGAACTCGGGTTTATATTACTTTTACTAGCTGATTTTTTATCTCAGAATACCAGTATATTTCTTAGATATTTGCAAGTAATTGAAAAACAGAAAAAATTGCGATTTTTATAAGGTAGCTACCTTATTAATTTTTATCCGGCCAACTCATTCCTTTCTCCTTGAATTACTCCTTAAGTTGAATTCCAAACGTGAAAATATTATAAAATGGCAAAAACTTAACCAAAAGTAAAAGAGATGCGTAATTTGATGAAACTGTTCTTCTGGAAGTCATCCTTAAATGAAATTCCAAATTTTTTTAAGCTGAACTCGGGTTTATATTACTTTTACTAGCTGATTTTTTATCTCAGAATACCAGTATATTTCTTAGATATTTGCAAGTAATTGAAAAACAGAAAAAATTGCGATTTTTATAAGGTAGCTACCTTATTAATTTTTATCCGGCCAACTCATTCCTTTCTCCTTGAATTACTCCTTAAGTTGAATTCCAAACGTGAAAATATTATAAAATGGCAAAAACTTAACCAAAAGTAAAAGAGATGCGTAATTTGATGAAACTGTTCTTCTGGAAGTCATCCTTAAATGAAATTCCAAATTTTTTTAAGCTGAACTCGGGTTTATATTACTTTTACTAGCTGATTTTTTATCTCAGAATACCAGTATATTTCTTAGATATTTGCAAGTAATTGAAAAACAGAAAAAATTGCGATTTTTATAAGGTAGCTACCTTATTAATTTTTATCCGGCCAACTCATTCCTTTCTCCTTGAATTACTCCTTAAGTTGAATTCCAAACGTGAAAATATTATAAAATGGCAAAAACTTAACCAAAAGTAAAAGAGATGCGTAATTTGATGAAACTGTTCTTCTGGAAGTCATCCTTAAATGAAATTCCAAATTTTTTTAAGCTGAACTCGGGTTTATATTACTTTTACTAGCTGATTTTTTATCTCAGAATACCAGTATATTTCTTAGATATTTGCAAGTAATTGAAAAACAGAAAAAATTGCGATTTTTATAAGGTAGCTACCTTATTAATTTTTATCCGGCCAACTCATTCCTTTCTCCTTGAATTACTCCTTAAGTTGAATTCCAAACGTGAAAATATTATAAAATGGCAAAAACTTAACCAAAAGTAAAAGAGATGCGTAATTTGATGAAACTGTTCTTCTGGAAGTCATCCTTAAATGAAATTCCAAATTTTTTTAAGCTGAACTCGGGTTTATATTACTTTTACTAGCTGATTTTTTATCTCAGAATACCAGTATATTTCTTAGATATTTGCAAGTAATTGAAAAACAGAAAAAATTGCGATTTTTATAAGGTAGCTACCTTATTAATTTTTATCCGGCCAACTCATTCCTTTCTCCTTGAATTACTCCTTAAGTTGAATTCCAAACGTGAAAATATTATAAAATGGCAAAAACTTAACCAAAAGTAAAAGAGATGCGTAATTTGATGAAACTGTTCTTCTGGAAGTCATCCTTAAATGAAATTCCAAATTTTTTTAAGCTGAACTCGGGTTTATATTACTTTTACTAGCTGATTTTTTATCTCAGAATACCAGTATATTTCTTAGATATTTGCAAGTAATTGAAAAACAGAAAAAATTGCGATTTTTATAAGGTAGCTACCTTATTAATTTTTATCCGGCCAACTCATTCCTTTCTCCTTGAATTACTCCTTAAGTTGAATTCCAAACGTGAAAATATTATAAAATGGCAAAAACTTAACCAAAAGTAAAAGAGATGCGTAATTTGATGAAACTGTTCTTCTGGAAGTCATCCTTAAATGAAATTCCAAATTTTTTTAAGCTGAACTCGGGTTTATATTACTTTTACTAGCTGATTTTTTATCTCAGAATACCAGTATATTTCTTAGATATTTGCAAGTAATTGAAAAACAGAAAAAATTGCGATTTTTATAAGGTAGCTACCTTATTAATTTTTATCCGGCCAACTCATTCCTTTCTCCTTGAATTACTCCTTAAGTTGAATTCCAAACGTGAAAATATTATAAAATGGCAAAAACTTAACCAAAAGTAAAAGAGATGCGTAATTTGATGAAACTGTTCTTCTGGAAGTCATCCTTAAATGAAATTCCAAATTTTTTTAAGCTGAACTCGGGTTTATATTACTTTTACTAGCTGATTTTTTATCTCAGAATACCAGTATATTTCTTAGATATTTGCAAGTAATTGAAAAACAGAAAAAATTGCGATTTTTATAAGGTAGCTACCTTATTAATTTTTATCCGGCCAACTCATTCCTTTTTCCTTGAATTACTCCTTAAGTTGAATTCCAAACGTGAAAATATTATAAAATGGCAAAAACTTAACCAAAAGTAAAAGAGATGCGTAATTTGATGAAACTGTTCTTCTGGAAGTCATCCTTAAATGAAATTCCAAATTTTTTTAAGCTGAACTCGGGTTTATATTACTTTTACTAGCTGATTTTTTATCTCAGAATACCAGTATATTTCTTAGATATTTGCAAGTAATTGAAAAACAGAAAAAATTGCGATTTTTATAAGGTAGCTACCTTATTAATTTTTATCCGGCCAACTCATTCCTTTCTCCTTGAATTACTCCTTAAGTTGAATTCCAAACGTGAAAATATTATAAAATGGCAAAAACTTAACCAAAAGTAAAAGAGATGCGTAATTTGATGAAACTGTTCTTCTGGAAGTCATCCTTAAATGAAATTCCAAATTTTTTTAAGCTGAACTCGGGTTTATATTACTTTTACTAGCTGATTTTTTATCTCAGAATACCAGTATATTTCTTAGATATTTGCAAGTAATTGAAAAACAGAAAAAATTGCGATTTTTATAAGGTAGCTACCTTATTAATTTTTATCCGGCCAACTCATTCCTTTCTCCTTGAATTACTCCTTAAGTTGAATTCCAAACGTGAAAATATTATAAAATGGCAAAAACTTAACCAAAAGTAAAAGAGATGCGTAATTTGATGAAGCTGTTCTTCTGGAAGTCATCCTTAAATGAAAAACCAAATTTTTTTAAGCTGAACTCGGGTTTATATTACTTTTACTAGCTGATTTTTTATCTCAGAATACCAGTATATTTCTTAGATATTTGCAAGTAATTGAAAAACAGAAAAAATTGCGATTTTTATAAGGTAGCTACCTTATTAATTTTTATCCGGCCAACTCATTCCTTTCTCCTTGAATTACTCCTTAAGTTGAATTCCAAACGTGAAAATATTATAAAATGGCAAAAACTTAACCAAAAGTAAAAGAGATGCGTAATTTGATGAAACTGTTCTTCTGGAAGTCATCCTTAAATGAAATTCCAAATTTTTTTAAGCTGAACTCGGGTTTATATTACTTTTACTAGCTGATTTTTTATCTCAGAATACCAGTATATTTCTTAGATATTTGCAAGTAATTGAAAAACAGAAAAAATTGCGATTTTTATAAGGTAGCTACCTTATTAATTTTTATCCGGCCAACTCATTCCTTTCTCCTTGAATTACTCCTTAAGTTGAATTCCAAACGTGAAAATATTATAAAATGGCAAAAACTTAACCAAAAGTAAAAGAGATGCGTAATTTGATGAAACTGTTCTTCTGGAAGTCATCCTTAAATGAAATTCCAAATTTTTTTAAGCTGAACTCGGGTTTATATTACTTTTACTAGCTGATTTTTTATCTCAGAATACCAGTATATTTCTTAGATATTTGCAAGTAATTGAAAAACAGAAAAAATTGCGATTTTTATAAGGTAGCTACCTTATTAATTTTTATCCGGCCAACTCATTCCTTTCTCCTTGAATTACTCCTTAAGTTGAATTCCAAACGTGAAAATATTATAAAATGGCAAAAACTTAACCAAAAGTAAAAGAGATGCGTAATTTGATGAAACTGTTCTTCTGGAAGTCATCCTTAAATGAAATTCCAAATTTTTTTAAGCTGAACTCGGGTTTATATTACTTTTACTAGCTGATTTTTTATCTCAGAATACCAGTATATTTCTTAGATATTTGCAAGTAATTGAAAAACAGAAAAAATTGCGATTTTTATAAGGTAGCTACCTTATTAATTTTTATCCGGCCAACTCATTCCTTTCTCCTTGAATTACTCCTTAAGTTGAATTCCAAACGTGAAAATATTATAAAATGGCAAAAACTTAACCAAAAGTAAAAGAGATGCGTAATTTGATGAAACTGTTCTTCTGGAAGTCATCCTTAAATGAAATTCCAAATTTTTTTAAGCTGAACTCGGGTTTATATTACTTTTACTAGCTGATTTTTTATCTCAGAATACCAGTATATTTCTTAGATATTTGCAAGTAATTGAAAAACAGAAAAAATTGCGATTTTTATAAGGTAGCTACCTTATTAATTTTTATCCGGCCAACTCATTCCTTTCTCCTTGAATTACTCCTTAAGTTGAATTCCAAACGTGAAAATATTATAAAATGGCAAAAACTTAACCAAAAGTAAAAGAGATGCGTAATTTGATGAAACTGTTCTTCTGGAAGTCATCCTTAAATGAAATTCCAAATTTTTTTAAGCTGAACTCGGGTTTATATTACTTTTACTAGCTGATTTTTTATCTCAGAATACCAGTATATTTCTTAGATATTTGCAAGTAATTGAAAAACAGAAAAAATTGCGATTTTTATAAGGTAGCTACCTTATTAATTTTTATCCGGCCAACTCATTCCTTTCTCCTTGAATTACTCCTTAAGTTGAATTCCAAACGTGAAAATATTATAAAATGGCAAAAACTTAACCAAAAGTAAAAGAGATGCGTAATTTGATGAAACTGTTCTTCTGGAAGTCATCCTTAAATGAAATTCCAAATTTTTTTAAGCTGAACTCGGGTTTATATTACTTTTACTAGCTGATTTTTTATCTCAGAATACCAGTATATTTCTTAGATATTTGCAAGTAATTGAAAAACAGAAAAAATTGCGATTTTTATAAGGTAGCTACCTTATTAATTTTTATCCGGCCAACTCATTCCTTTCTCCTTGAATTACTCCTTAAGTTGAATTCCAAACGTGAAAATATTATAAAATGGCAAAAACTTAACCAAAAGTAAAAGAGATGCGTAATTTGATGAAACTGTTCTTCTGGAAGTCATCCTTAAATGAAATTCCAAATTTTTTTAAGCTGAACTCGGGTTTATATTACTTTTACTAGCTGATTTTTTATCTCAGAATACCAGTATATTTCTTAGATATTTGCAAGTAATTGAAAAACAGAAAAAATTGCGATTTTTATAAGGTAGCTACCTTATTAATTTTTATCCGGCCAACTCATTCCTTTCTCCTTGAATTACTCCTTAAGTTGAATTCCAAACGTGAAAATATTATAAAATGGCAAAAACTTAACCAAAAGTAAAAGAGATGCGTAATTTGATGAAGCTGTTCTTCTGGAAGTCATCCTTAAATGAAAAACCAAATTTTTTTAAGCTGAACTCGGGTTTATATTACTTTTACTAGCTGATTTTTTATCTCAGAATACCAGTATATTTCTTAGATATTTGCAAGTAATTGAAAAACAGAAAAAATTGCGATTTTTATAAGGTAGCTACCTTATTAATTTTTATCCGGCCAACTCATTCCTTTCTCCTTGAATTACTCCTTAAGTTGAATTCCAAACGTGAAAATATTATAAAATGGCAAAAACTTAACTAAAAGTAAAAGAGATGCGTAATTTGATGAAACTGTTCTTCTGGAAGTCATCCTTAAATGAAATTCCAAATTTTTTTAAGCTGAACTCGGGTTTATATTACTTTTACTAGCTGATTTTTTATCTCAGAATACCAGTATATTTCTTAGATATTTGCAAGTAATTGAAAAACAGAAAAAATTGCGATTTTTATAAGGTAGCTACCTTATTAATTTTTATCCGGCCAACTCATTCCTTTCTCCTTGAATTACTCCTTAAGTTGAATTCCAAACGTGAAAATATTATAAAATGGCAAAAACTTAACTAAAAGTAAAAGAGATGCGTAATTTGATGAAACTGTTCTTCTGGAAGTCATCCTTAAATGAAATTCCAAATTTTTTTAAGCTGAACTCGGGTTTATATTACTTTTACTAGCTGATTTTTTATCTCAGGATACCAGTATATTTCTTAGATATTTGCAAGTAATTGAAAAACAGAAAAAATTGCGATTTTTATAAGGTAGCTACCTTATTAATTTTTATCCGGCCAACTCATTCCTTTCTCCTTGAATTACTCCTTAAGTTGAATTCCAAACGTGAAAATATTATAAAATGGCAAAAACTTAACCAAAAGTAAAAGAGATGCGTAATTTGATGAAACTGTTCTTCTGGAAGTCATCCTTAAATGAAATTCCAAATTTTTTTAAGCTGAACTCGGGTTTATATTACTTTTACTAGCTGATTTTTTATCTCAGAATACCAGTATATTTCTTAGATATTTGCAAGTAATTGAAAAACAGAAAAAATTGCGATTTTTATAAGGTAGCTACCTTATTAATTTTTATCCGGCCAACTCATTCCTTTCTCCTTGAATTACTCCTTAAGTTGAATTCCAAACGTGAAAATATTATAAAATGGCAAAAACTTAATTAAAAGTAAAAGAGATGCGTAATTTGATGAAGCTGTTCTTCTGGAAGTCATCCTTAAATGAAAAACCAAATTTTTTTAAGCTGAACTCGGGTTTATATTACTTTTACTAGCTGATTTTTTATCTCAGGATACCAGTATATTTCTTAGATATTTGCAAGTAATTGAAAAACAGAAAAAATTGCGATTTTTATAAGGTAGCTACCTTATTAATTTTTATCCGGCCAACTCATTCCTTTCTCCTTGAATTACTCCTTAAGTTGAATTCCAAACGTGAAAATATTATAAAATGGCAAAAACTTAACCAAAAGTAAAAGAGATGCGTAATTTGATGAAACTGTTCTTCTGGAAGTCATCCTTAAATGAAATTCCAAATTTTTTTAAGCTGAACTCGGGTTTATATTACTTTTACTAGCTGATTTTTTATCTCAGGATACCAGTATATTTCTTAGATATTTGCAAGTAATTGAAAAACAGAAAAAATTGCGATTTTTATAAGGTAGCTACCTTATTAATTTTTATCCGGCCAACTCATTCCTTTCTCCTTGAATTACTCCTTAAGTTGAATTCCAAACGTGAAAATATTATAAAATGGCAAAAACTTAACTAAAAGTAAAAGAGATGCGTAATTTGATGAAACTGTTCTTCTGGAAGTCATCCTTAAATGAAATTCCAAATTTTTTTAAGCTGAACTCGGGTTTATATTACTTTTACTAGCTGATTTTTTATCTCAGAATACCAGTATATTTCTTAGATATTTGCAAGTAATTGAAAAACAGAAAAAATTGCGATTTTTATAAGGTAGCTACCTTATTAATTTTTATCCGGCCAACTCATTCCTTTCTCCTTGAATTACTCCTTAAGTTGAATTCCAAACGTGAAAATATTATAAAATGGCAAAAACTTAACTAAAAGTAAAAGAGATGCGTAATTTGATGAAACTGTTCTTCTGGAAGTCATCCTTAAATGAAATTTCAAATTTTTTTAAGCTGAACTCGGGTTTATATTACTTTTACTAGCTGATTTTTTATCTCAGAATACCAGTATATTTCTTAGATATTTGCAAGTAATTGAAAAACAGAAAAAATTGCGATTTTTATAAGGTAGCTACCTTATTAATTTTTATCCGGCCAACTTATTCCTTTCTCCTTGAATTACTCCTTAAGTTGAATTCCAAACGTGAAAATATTATAAAATGGCAAAAACTTAACTAAAAGTAAAAGAGATGCGTAATTTGATGAAACTGTTCTTCTGGAAGTCATCCTTAAATGAAATTCCAAATTTTTTTAAGCTGAACTCGGGTTTATATTACTTTTACTAGCTGATTTTTTATCTCAGAATACCAGTATATTTCTTAGATATTTGCAAGTAATTGAAAAACAGAAAAAATTGCGATTTTTATAAGGTAGCTACCTTATTAATTTTTATCCGGCCAACTCATTCCTTTCTCCTTGAATTACTCCTTAAGTTGAATTCCAAACGTGAAAATATTATAAAATGGCAAAAACTTAACTAAAAGTAAAAGAGATGCGTAATTTGATGAAACTGTTCTTCTGGAAGTCATCCTTAAATGAAATTCCAAATTTTTTTAAGCTGAACTCGGGTTTATATTACTTTTACTAGCTGATTTTTTATCTCAGGATACCAGTATATTTCTTAGATATTTGCAAGTAATTGAAAAACAGAAAAAATTGCGATTTTTATAAGGTAGCTACCTTATTAATTTTTATCCGGCCAACTCATTCCTTTCTCCTTGAATTACTCCTTAAGTTGAATTCCAAACGTGAAAATATTATAAAATGGCAAAAACTTAACTAAAAGTAAAAGAGATGCGTAATTTGATGAAACTGTTCTTCTGGAAGTCATCCTTAAATGAAATTCCAAATTTTTTTAAGCTGAACTCGGGTTTATATTACTTTTACTAGCTGATTTTTTATCTCAGAATACCAGTATATTTCTTAGATATTTGCAAGTAATTGAAAAACAGAAAAAATTGCGATTTTTATAAGGTAGCTACCTTATTAATTTTTATCCGGCCAACTCATTCCTTTCTCCTTGAATTACTCCTTAAGTTGAATTCCAAACGTGAAAATATTATAAAATGGCAAAAACTTAATTAAAAGTAAAAGAGATGCGTAATTTGATGAAACTGTTCTTCTGGAAGTCATCCTTAAATGAAATTCCAAATTTTTTTAAGCTGAACTCGGGTTTATATTACTTTTACTAGCTGATTTTTTATCTCAGGATACCAGTATATTTCTTAGATATTTGCAAGTAATTGAAAAACAGAAAAAATTGCGATTTTTATAAGGTAGCTACCTTATTAATTTTTATCCGGCCAACTCATTCCTTTCTCCTTGAATTACTCCTTAAGTTGAATTCCAAACGTGAAAATATTATAAAATGGCAAAAACTTAACCAAAAGTAAAAGAGATGCGTAATTTGATGAAACTGTTCTTCTGGAAGTCATCCTTAAATGAAATTCCAAATTTTTTTAAGCTGAACTCGGGTTTATATTACTTTTACTAGCTGATTTTTTATCTCAGAATACCAGTATATTTCTTAGATATTTGCAAGTAATTGAAAAACAGAAAAAATTGCGATTTTTATAAGGTAGCTACCTTATTAATTTTTATCCGGCCAACTCATTCCTTTCTCCTTGAATTACTCCTTAAGTTGAATTCCAAACGTGAAAATATTATAAAATGGCAAAAACTTAACCAAAAGTAAAAGAGATGCGTAATTTGATGAAACTGTTCTTCTGGAAGTCATCCTTAAATGAAATTCCAAATTTTTTTAAGCTGAACTCGGGTTTATATTACTTTTACTAGCTGATTTTTTATCTCAGAATACCAGTATATTTCTTAGATATTTGCAAGTAATTGAAAAACAGAAAAAATTGCGATTTTTATAAGGTAGCTACCTTATTAATTTTTATCCGGCCAACTCATTCCTTTCTCCTTGAATTACTCCTTAAGTTGAATTCCAAACGTGAAAATATTATAAAATGGCAAAAACTTAACCAAAAGTAAAAGAGATGCGTAATTTGATGAAACTGTTCTTCTGGAAGTCATCCTTAAATGAAATTCCAAATTTTTTTAAGCTGAACTCGGGTTTATATTACTTTTACTAGCTGATTTTTTATCTCAGAATACCAGTATATTTCTTAGATATTTGCAAGTAATTGAAAAACAGAAAAAATTGCGATTTTTATAAGGTAGCTACCTTATTAATTTTTATCCGGCCAACTCATTCCTTTCTCCTTGAATTACTCCTTAAGTTGAATTCCAAACGTGAAAATATTATAAAATGGCAAAAACTTAACCAAAAGTAAAAGAGATGCGTAATTTGATGAAACTGTTCTTCTGGAAGTCATCCTTAAATGAAATTCCAAATTTTTTTAAGCTGAACTCGGGTTTATATTACTTTTACTAGCTGATTTTTTATCTCAGAATACCAGTATATTTCTTAGATATTTGCAAGTAATTGAAAAACAGAAAAAATTGCGATTTTTATAAGGTAGCTACCTTATTAATTTTTATCCGGCCAACTCATTCCTTTCTCCTTGAATTACTCCTTAAGTTGAATTCCAAACGTGAAAATATTATAAAATGGCAAAAACTTAACCAAAAGTAAAAGAGATGCGTAATTTGATGAAACTGTTCTTCTGGAAGTCATCCTTAAATGAAATTCCAAATTTTTTTAAGCTGAACTCGGGTTTATATTACTTTTACTAGCTGATTTTTTATCTCAGAATACCAGTATATTTCTTAGATATTTGCAAGTAATTGAAAAACAGAAAAAATTGCGATTTTTATAAGGTAGCTACCTTATTAATTTTTATCCGGCCAACTCATTCCTTTCTCCTTGAATTACTCCTTAAGTTGAATTCCAAACGTGAAAATATTATAAAATGGCAAAAACTTAACTAAAAGTAAAAGAGATGCGTAATTTGATGAAACTGTTCTTCTGGAAGTCATCCTTAAATGAAATTCCAAATTTTTTTAAGCTGAACTCGGGTTTATATTACTTTTACTAGCTGATTTTTTATCTCAGAATACCAGTATATTTCTTAGATATTTGCAAGTAATTGAAAAACAGAAAAAATTGCGATTTTTATAAGGTAGCTACCTTATTAATTTTTATCCGGCCAACTCATTCCTTTCTCCTTGAATTACTCCTTAAGTTGAATTCCAAACGTGAAAATATTATAAAATGGCAAAAACTTAATTAAAAGTAAAAGAGATGCGTAATTTGATGAAGCTGTTCTTCTGGAAGTCATCCTTAAATGAAAAACCAAATTTTTTTAAGCTGAACTCGGGTTTATATTACTTTTACTAGCTGATTTTTTATCTCAGAATACCAGTATATTTCTTAGATATTTGCAAGTAATTGAAAAACAGAAAAAATTGCGATTTTTATAAGGTAGCTACCTTATTAATTTTTATCCGGCCAACTCATTCCTTTCTCCTTGAATTACTCCTTAAGTTGAATTCCAAACGTGAAAATATTATAAAATGGCAAAAACTTAACCAAAAGTAAAAGAGATGCGTAATTTGATGAAACTGTTCTTCTGGAAGTCATCCTTAAATGAAATTCCAAATTTTTTTAAGCTGAACTCGGGTTTATATTACTTTTACTAGCTGATTTTTTATCTCAGAATACCAGTATATTTCTTAGATATTTGCAAGTAATTGAAAAACAGAAAAAATTGCGATTTTTATAAGGTAGCTACCTTATTAATTTTTATCCGGCCAACTCATTCCTTTCTCCTTGAATTACTCCTTAAGTTGAATTCCAAACGTGAAAATATTATAAAATGGCAAAAACTTAACCAAAAGTAAAAGAGATGCGTAATTTGATGAAACTGTTCTTCTGGAAGTCATCCTTAAATGAAATTCCAAATTTTTTTAAGCTGAACTCGGGTTTATATTACTTTTACTAGCTGATTTTTTATCTCAGGATACCAGTATATTTCTTAGATATTTGCAAGTAATTGAAAAACAGAAAAAATTGCGATTTTTATAAGGTAGCTACCTTATTAATTTTTATCCGGCCAACTCATTCCTTTCTCCTTGAATTACTCCTTAAGTTGAATTCCAAACGTGAAAATATTATAAAATGGCAAAAACTTAACTAAAAGTAAAAGAGATGCGTAATTTGATGAAACTGTTCTTCTGGAAGTCATCCTTAAATGAAATTCCAAATTTTTTTAAGCTGAACTCGGGTTTATATTACTTTTACTAGCTGATTTTTTATCTCAGAATACCAGTATATTTCTTAGATATTTGCAAGTAATTGAAAAACAGAAAAAATTGCGATTTTTATAAGGTAGCTACCTTATTAATTTTTATCCGGCCAACTCATTCCTTTCTCCTTGAATTACTCCTTAAGTTGAATTCCAAACGTGAAAATATTATAAAATGGCAAAAACTTAACTAAAAGTAAAAGAGATGCGTAATTTGATGAAACTGTTCTTCTGGAAGTCATCCTTAAATGAAATTCCAAATTTTTTTAAGCTGAACTCGGGTTTATATTACTTTTACTAGCTGATTTTTTATCTCAGAATACCAGTATATTTCTTAGATATTTGCAAGTAATTGAAAAACAGAAAAAATTGCGATTTTTATAAGGTAGCTACCTTATTAATTTTTATCCGGCCAACTCATTCCTTTCTCCTTGAATTACTCCTTAAGTTGAATTCCAAACGTGAAAATATTATAAAATGGCAAAAACTTAATTAAAAGTAAAAGAGATGCGTAATTTGATGAAACTGTTCTTCTGGAAGTCATCCTTAAATGAAATTCCAAATTTTTTTAAGCTGAACTCGGGTTTATATTACTTTTACTAGCTGATTTTTTATCTCAGAATACGAGTATATTTCTTAGATATTTGCCAGTAATTGAAAAACACAAAAAATTGCGATTTTTATAAGGTAGCTACCTTATTAATTTTTATCCGGCCAACTCATTCCTTTCTCCTTGAATTACTCCTTAAGTTGAATTCCAAACGTGAAAATATTATAAAATGGCAAAAACTTAACTAAAAGTAAAAGAGATGCGTAATTTGATGAAACTGTTCTTCTGGAAGTCATCCTTAAATGAAATTCCAAATTTTTTTAAGCTGAACTCGGGTTTATATTACTTTTACTAGCTGATTTTTTATCTCAGAATACCAGTATATTTCTTAGATATTTGCAAGTAATTGAAAAACAGAAAAAATTGCGATTTTTATAAGGTAGCTACCTTATTAATTTTTATCCGGCCAACTCATTCCTTTCTCCTTGAATTACTCCTTAAGTTGAATTCCAAACGTGAAAATATTATAAAATGGCAAAAACTTAACTAAAAGTAAAAGAGATGCGTAATTTGATGAAACTGTTCTTCTGGAAGTCATCCTTAAATGAAATTCCAAATTTTTTTAAGCTGAACTCGGGTTTATATTACTTTTACTAGCTGATTTTTTATCTCAGAATACCAGTATATTTCTTAGATATTTGCCAGTAATTGAAAAACACAAAAAATTGCGATTTTTGTAAGGTTAAGAGTAGAAAAGGGTTAATATAAAAAGCTTAAAATAATAAAATCTCTTAATCAAACTGCGACAGAGAATTTGTTAGGTTGCAAAATTGTTCTCAGGATGCTATTGTCACCATACTTTCGTGTTGTAGGTCCTTTCTACAGCAGTGGCCACCGTTTCTTTTAAGGAAACTTTAAGCGGCACTTTTAGGGGCCTCTAAATTTCATTTTGTACTTCTTGAGTGCCAATTTATTTTCCTTAAGTTATATAAGCTTCTCTCGCCCAGCAAATGAAACACTTTTGTAGTTTGTTTAACGGACCACATCACATCCACCCACATCACAATACACTTCCATTACAACTGAAACTAATTATTTTAAAAACAAATACTTGTTTTTAAAATTTTTTGTAAGTCCTTTTCAAAGGAATGAAGTAAATTGTAAGTTGTTTGTATAAATTTGAAAAAATCTAGTTTTTTTAAGAAACTTTTATCGAGTGATCTGTTTTAGTAATGCGGTGAAATGTTAAGAGATGACTTTATCCTATATTAGTATGCCTTTATTGTTAGGGCCTTTCTACATACGAGCTGCTTATATAGAAGAAACATTTTTCTCAAAAACAAATTTAAGATTCACTTTAATCAATGAAAAACGTGCAGAAATAAATGTTTTAAAAGCTAAAATTGTTTTAGTTTCTATTTCAGTACCCAACAATCATCGTCATGCAGTTTTTAAAGTGCGATTTTAAAAATGTGTATTTCGCAAATTTAATATAAATATTTTGTTAATTTTTCAGAGAAGGTATACTTATTGGCTGTGGGAACCCGTTACTGGATATATCGGCTACTGTAGATGAAAATTTCTTAGAAAAATATGGCCTCAAACCCAACAATGCCATTCTGGCAGAGGAGAAACACATGCCTCTGTACAAAGAGCTTATCGAAAAATATAAGGCTGAATTTATTGCCGGCGGTTCAGTGCAGAATTCTTTACGTGTTTGCCAATGGATATTACAAAAACCGAAAGTGGCTATATTCTTTGGCTGTGTGGGCGAAGACAATTATGCCAAAATCTTAGAGGAAAAAGCTAACAATGATGGTTTAAAAGTTAAATATCAATATACACAAGATGCGTCCACTGGCACTTGTGGCGTTTTAATAACTGGCACCCACCGCTCGTTATGTGCCAACTTGGCAGCTGCAAATCATTTTACAATTGAACATTTGGAAAAAGCCGAAAATAAAAAGTTGTTGGATAATGCAGAATATTATTACATATCTGTAAGTGGCTAATCAAATATTTAACAAGACACTAGTTACAATACTTTGCTAGTTTAAAATAATATTTATTGCATCGTTAGGTGCTACTCTTTCAAAAATCTTTCTAAGCAGTTAACTCATGTACTAGCAAAGAGTTTCAATTAGTCCAGCATCTAATGACTTAACACAAGCTATTATTTTACCGATCATGATAAGAATGTATTTCAATCTTTACTTGCTGAAGAAAAGTATAGCCACAACTCCTGTTTGATGAGCTCTTGAGCAAATACTGCATATATATGCAAGAAATTATGCAAATCTTTAAAAAAAAAAGGGAAGTCGCTTGCTATAGTGGCATGCTTTGATAGGATCTTCGTTTTACTGACTAGCTGTCAATTCATAATACATTCAGTTTATATATATATAAAATATAAGTAATATAAAAATTTTTCAGTGCAGTATTCAATCATGATCTGAAAATAATTACAAGATTTCTACTTACATATCATTAGTGTCATGTGGAAAGGTTATAAGTAGCATTTTCCTTGAAATCGATTTTTTCAAGTTCATATGAAAAAAATATCTTCGTTTTTTATCATTTCCCAATTTTGGAATATTCTACTTTTCTCCCACTCAAGATCCCATTTTTTTTTTTTTTTTAATAAAAATTTAAATATATAATTTCATATCTCGATATTTCTCTACTTCATTGTGTAGCATCATCAGGAAAAATATTAATTCTAAAAAATTTCAAATTTGTCATACATAAACATTAGAAAATATTTATTTGCAATCTATTTTACAATAATAAGCAAATTTGATCAGTTACAAAATTACATGTCCTATTGGTTTCTTTTCGAACCAATAAATTAAATTATATATGCATTTGAACATCATATATAAGGATAATGTATTTTACTAGTTTGTTATAATTATTAATAAAAATATTATTTAAGGGGGTTTTTTTTGTTTTGTTTCATTTTTAGAAATTAAAATCAAATTAATAAGTATAATAAAATATATAACAACTACAATTTTATAAATTAAACAAAATGTCTAAATAGGAATAATAATAAAAAAAAATTGGATTAGTCAATAACATTTAGAAAACTTGACTAGTCAATAACATTCACAAAAAAAAAAAAATTAAATTATCTTATGTAGTCAATGTCTATATACAATATTAGCTAATTGATTTTACTTTAAAAAATTTTTTTCAAATGTTTATATGTATGTATGTGTGTAAGACAAATTAAAAATTTTATAAAACTAATATTTTTCCTGATGAGTTTAAATAAAGAAGTAGCGAAATATCTAGAAAAAAAATTGTATATTTAACTTTTTAAGTTCATATATTGCAAACACTAAAAAATTTTATTGCAAAAGAATGCGAGTTATGGCTTTTCTACATGAGACTAACGATAAACACATATGCAACTATAATTACAAGAACTTTTATTCTTTATTTTGTCTATGAAAAAATTTTTTTGTATATATTTTATCATACAGGGTTTCTTCCTTACCGTTAGCCCGCCCAGTATTATGGAAGTGGCTCTTCACGCCCACAAACAAAACCGCATGTTTATGATGAACTTAAGTGCTCCTTTTCTGTCGCAGTTCTTCAAGAAACCAATGATGGCTGTCATGCCTTATGTTGATATACTCTTTGGCAACGAAGAAGAAGTTATAACATTTGCTAACGAACATGGCTGGGATACAAAAGATGTTAAAACCATCGGCCACAAACTAGTCGAGCTTCCAAAAGAAAATCCGCAACGTGAACGTATTGTTATTATAACGCAAGGGCACCTGCCTGTTTTGCTATTTCGCAATGGAAAAATTGAAGAATTCCATGTACCGCCCTTGACACGTGAACAAATGGTCGATACAAATGGCGCTGGTGATGCATTTGTAGGTGGATTTTTATCACAATATATACAAAGCAAACCTTTTGATATTTGCATACGTTGCGGTATATGGTGCGCAGCCCAAATCATTCAACGTAGCGGTTGCACTTTTGAAGGCCAACCCGCTTTTGAGGAATAATTAAGTACAAACAAAATAATTAATAGTTTAACAAATTAAAAGGCAATTTTTCAACTTAAAATTTATATATACAATTTTTTTTTTTAACAATTTGGGGTTGTAATTTATTAGTTGTAAGTTTTTAAAGTTTTTTTGACCACTATATTTTTTATAAGCACTTTTTGCAAATTTTCTATAAAGAAAAAAGATTCACCTTTTACCATTTATGCCTACTAAATGTAAAATTATCATTGTATTTCTTTAAAGTTTTATTAAATTATTGCAAAAATATGTGATTGCTTAACATGTGTTTTGTTGTGTTTTTAATTTGAGTTTGTAACTAATTGACACATATTGTGTAATATTATTGGCATTTGATATTTATCATCTAGATATTTATAAAATTGTTTTTAGCTAATAACAATATTTTGTAAGTTTTCTTATTAAACTAAAAAAACAAGTCATATCTTGAGATAATAAATTCTAATTATTTGCAAAACAAAGCGAAAAGCGTTGATTATTAATTGAAAATAAAAAATAGAGTAAAAAAGAAAATTGGAAAAAATTTGGACAAAATATATTGAATTGAAATAAAACGAAATCATAACTTCGTATTCAAGATGCTGAAACGCCTGTTAAATCAGCAGCTAATACTTTATCGATATATATAGTTGTATATACTTTCTTCCAACATCGAATAGGCAAATAAACACCGACTTATATTGTAATATGTTCTGATAAGAAAGTTTGGAATATGTATACTATTAATTTAAAATGAACACGTTTGCTTTTAATATATATTCAAAAGTAAAACCAACGATCAATTATCACTAGCACAACACTATACAGTGAGAATGAGAAATAGATCCTAATCCATAAAAAAAAATATATCAATTTTGCAGTTTTCGATGTTTTGTTCTTTTGTATTTTAGTTGACAATATATGTACTTATTTATATATAATGCAGGTATAGATACTAGCCTAGCAAATAAAAGAAAATCAGATATATGTATATATCTATATATACATGCACATAGGAGAAAATAGGGGGGAAAATAATTATTTAATTAATAATCTAAATAATAGTAATGTAAAATTAATAAATAATTTTTATATTTTTCGTAAAGATGAAAACAAGCTAATGAGTAGGCCATCAACTCAACAGCTTTGAAAAGTAATACCAAACCTTGTTATATTATGGTTATATTCCTAACAAGTTTGCACACCACTGCCATCTCGGAGAAAAGCATTTTCAAATCTATACTAGACAAGATAAATTATACACTAAAAAAAATTGGCGAATATCCCAAATAATAATTTACTTTTATTGATACCATGTTCATACGAATGGCTAATATCGAACATCACTCTCTCGTTCGTGGTTCGCGGCTGAACCTTGTTTGAACTTACATGTTTCATCATACAAAATATTGAGAGAGAATCAACAGGATTAACTTTGAATGCAATTGCGAACCTGTATAATCTACTATCTATCACGTTCGATTTTGGTAACAAATTATCTTTAGTTTACCTGAACTAACGTTAACAAAGAAAATTACAAGAAAAAAAAACAATTATAAAATGTATTCACAAATATAAAAATGAAAGAAAGGAAATGATAAAATGAATTTAAAAGAACAGAATGATATCTGCAAAAATGTAGTTCTTTGACGATTCTTTTAACCAAGCTATATTGATTTGTTATTTTTAATGACACTAATTATACCAAATCATATTTTTCTGCTGGAAACTGCTTAAAACTTTAAACACGTTATATGATAAGCAACGGTATAGCAAATTCTTCTACATTTTCCTACAATTGTATACTTTTGAATGCAACTTTGAGGCATTTAATACCATTTCTAACAACTGCATACGAAAAAGAATTAAATAAAGCAAATTGTGAAGCAAACATTGCATCAATGCGTGTAGAAATTTTCGCGCCGTATAAAAATATATTTTTACGAATATCTTTGTCATTTTAGTAAAAAATTAATAAGAATTCGTATTAAATAAAATTTAGAAAAGTGCAAATAATATAATTTAGTTAAATTTTAAAAAGCCCAAAAATATATGGTTCCATTATAGTGAAGTGAAAAGCTGTGTGAAAAAAGTTGGAATAAGAAGAAGCGGCGTAGCGTTAGAGTGCTGAGTGCAAAAAATAAAGAAAGGAAATGAAGAAAATGCCACCGCAAAAGAAAAAGGAAAAGGAATCGAAAGATGCGGTGGCAGTAACTCCTAATGGATCCACTGCCAGCAGTAACCATAATAATAATAACTCCTGTACGGTGGCTAATAATAATCATGTAAATGTTAGCACTGCTGAGGCAGTCTCCGGCGTTGCAAACGTAGCTACTGCGACGTCGGCAGCGGTGGCTACAGCAACAGTAGCCGAACAAACCAAACTCAATAGTCACCAACAAGAGCAGGAATTGTTTTTGCAGGCTTTTGAAAGTGAGTTATTTAAAGTGTTAGCAGTTAAAATGTATAGACATATTTTTAATTTATACTTTATATAGAGCCGACACAAATTTATCGTTTTCTTCGTAATCGTCACGGCACTAGTCCCATATTCCTGCAACGTACCCTTAGCTATATGAAAGAGCGAATGTCGCGTAATCACCGCAAACGTAGCAATTTTAAAATCAATTCAATGCTAGACGTTCTAACACAGAAGAGTCAAACTCTTACCAATAATTATCTAAATATAATCTTTAATGGTTTGTTTGAGAAAACGCCCACTGTGGAACATTCGTGGCAGGTAGGCGATATGGTAATGGTAGAATCTATTTTGTATAAAATAACTAAAAGTAAACGTAAAGACAGTACCTCAGATTTTCAGGAACTATTGGTAAGTTTAAATTATGAGCGAACTTTTTAAACTGTTATGCCAATTTCCATGTATTTGTTAGACTAATATTTCCAGCGTTATTTATAATCCCCTGGATGATATACAAAAATTATGTGCTTTTTCAATACCTGCTCAAGCTTTACATCCCTTGGGTGAACAGCATACTATTTATAAACTTTTGTTTCGCATCAAAGTTAAGCCGGTGGTGCAAGATGGTCTCATTTCTAATGGCACTAGTACTAATGGCGGTTAGTTGTGGATATAAGTTAGTCTAATTCATGTGTCATAATTTGCTTTTATAATTTTCCTTAGATACCCCTAAACGCTTAAAATTTTCAACCAAATTATATGGCTGTGAATTAATAATTTATGAAAAAAATAACGGCTGCATACCTGAGGGTGATTATGAAGCTGCCCTGCAAGAGCTCAATTCATCTAGTATTAAATCTTTTTCGCCAAAGAAACGCAGCTGGGAAACCTTACCCGACAATTACATTCCAATCACTATGAAATTTGATGTGTTCACACAATATCCAACGTTGAAATTTCGTTTGACATGGTCAACAAATGAATTGCCAAGGGAAATTTCATCTAAAGATATTGATAAATATTGTACATTTGCTGAAATATCGAATGGCATTACATGTGAAAATAACAATGCCACAAATAATAATGAAGAAATAAATCACAATAATAATTGTATAAAGGGCACAGCAACTGCCAAAACCAATGGAAAGTCCATCAATACAAATCCAACAAATGTTAGCATTTCTAAGCCGTTAACTACAACGGAAAAAATACAAATTGTTTACAATTTTTTGTATAGCAATAATACCCGCCAACAAACTGAATACACGCAAGAGGTAATTTGTCCTTGGTGCGGTCTAGATTGCATGCGCTTATATTCACTATTGAAACATTTGAAATTATGCCATGCCAGATTTAATTTCACCTATCAGCCAGCTGCCCAGAATGGTGCTAGGATTGATGTTACCATAAATGATTCCTATGATGGTTCATATGCGGGATCACCGTATGATTTGGCTGGCCCATCGGGATGTTCATTTGCTCGGACTTGTGGTCCAGTGCGCCGTACAACTGTTACTAATTTATTGGTATGTCGTCCCAGACGACAAAAGACCTGTCTAGATGAGTTTTTGGTTTTGGATGAAGATGATTTGAGCAATCAAAGACCCTACATAACTGGGCATAACAGGTGTGTATATACAGTTTTTAAAATAAAATATTTTATTATAAAGTTTCACAACAAATTAGTGAAATGCACCAAAAATAAATGGAATTAAAAATCGATACAAAAATATTCATTTAGCTGCATATAAGAATTTAAATTTTAAATTTACAGAAAGCCTACTTAAAGAACTTCGGAAAAATTTTTGTTGAAAAATTTCCTCTAAGAAATTTTTTTTTATATTATTTCTTATTATTGTTGTTTAAAATCTACTTTAGCAAATTTTATCATTTTTAAAAATTAATATTTAATTAAGTTTTATTTACTGAAAACTTTGATTTTAATTTTTTTCTGCCGAAAGGTTTAACGAAATATCGCAAATAAAAATCATTTCTCTAAAAAAAAGATTTTAAACTGGATGAAATAAGTTTATTTTAATTTTTTTTTTTAATTTGTTAAAGAATTTACTTTCTTAAACTTTCTTAAACTTATTTTTTTTTTTGCCCTGAAAAGTTTGTTGAAGAAAATATTTTTACTGAAAACTATAATTTTTTTTTTATTGTAGAATTTTTTCCCCCCATTAATGACAACAAACATTTGTTTGTTTTGATACATTTCCAGATTATATCATCACACTGAAACTTGTCTGCCCGTCCATCCAAAGGAACTTGACATCGATTCGGAAGGTGAAAGTGATCCCTTGTGGCTTCGCCAGAAAACCATACAAATGATCGATGAATTCACGGATGTCAATGAGGGTGAAAAGGAATTAATGAAATTATGGAATCTGCATGTAATGAAACATGGCTATGTGGGTGATTGCCAATTGCCACTGGCATGTGAAATGTTTCTTGATGCAAATGGGCACGAAATAATACGCAAAAATATATATCGTAACTTCATTTTGCATATGTGTTCGTTGTTCGATTATGGCCTGGTGTCGACTGAAGCATTGTATAAAACAGTTCAAAAACTTCAAGGTATATTGAGCAAGTACCGAGAGGGGCAAGAATTGATGTCAAAGCAGCGTGAAACACAATTGAAATATTGGTTGGAGGTTGGCATACTGAAGCAGGACGAACAAAAACTAAAATCACCACAGAAACCACTTGCACCAACTTTAGGTAATATTAGTGGCGTACATAAGGATGATAAAATGGCTGCAATGTCTGATGGTAAAAATTGTATGCAGCCGCCTACCAAACGTTCAGCAGCAGCTGTTAAGCGTTCAGGTGTTAATGCCAATGTTAATGTGAATGTTGCGGCAAATGAGAAATTAGCCAATGGCAAGAGTGTGGCACGTAAATCAGCTAATCACGATGATGAAGCCAAAGAAAAATCCAGTAGTCTTAAAAGAAGTGCTAATGGTGACAAGAAATTTGAAACCAACTCTAAGACGAGCTTAGAAAATAAAACTCATTCAACTAAAAGAAGACTCTCCGCAAGAGGTAAGTTATAACTTAACCCATTTTTAATATTATTTTTATTGTGTATGTAAAATAGGGCACAAATGTCCTTCAATATCATCTCTTCATTTAAATATTCATTCATTTATACACGAAAAAAGCAGATTTTTATAATTGGTTACGGCAAAAGGCGTTTTTCATTTTACCATCCCTCAACATGTTTGCGCTACATATCATCATCAGCCTGATCATCTTCAGACCACATTACAATTCAATGTAACAAAATTTCCAAATTCACTTTATGCAAAATTATAAAACAATTATCAAACATTTTGGCCTTAAATTTATTTAATAATTATTTGGTTTTCTTCAAATATTGTTTCTATTTTCTTGTCTACTTGAAAAACAAACAAACAAAAAAATACTCAACACATGCGCCATTCTTTGCTGCAGATGATAATACAGGTGATGTTTATGCTGCTGCCAATGATAATTATAATAATGATGATGTTGTAAATGTCCACGTTTATAAGGAGCATAAAAAAAAAGTTTTTAAAATTCATGAACATCATCCATTCGATGAGGTTCTCTCACAACCTCATGAGGAACTTAATAATAATGACTGTGCTAAAAATTGTAGTCGCTACTGATACAACACAATGACTACTATTATTATCTATTTTAAGAATTCCTTTTTTGTGTATGTTTAGCTTTTAAGTGCAATAATTTAATTTAATTTCTACTGAACAAGAAGCAAGCTTAGGAACAGTGTTGGATAAAAGCAAACAAATGGAAACCAATTATCACAAATATACATTTATTTATTTAGCACTATCAAAGCAATATTTTTAATTTTTATCGTTAAAAATGCTACAAGTCTGCTTTTAACACTGTTTCAAATTGTTCTCCTATTTATTGGATTATATAGATGTATATATACATATTGGTATACCAATATATACATATATATATACATATATATACCAATATGTATATATTAGCGTAAACAAATTTGTATGAAAATTTCAAAATATTAAATTCTAAAGATTGTTTGTAAAATCATTTAGTAAAAATTATAAATCATGAATTAATTTTCCATTCTACTCCCTCACTAAACTTTCTTCTAACATCTCATCTGCAAATAATTGCAACTGCCAACAACAATACTTTAGATACACAACAGCAACCTGCCTCAAAACGACAACGTAACGATAACGCAACCAATACAGGGAACAATAATAACAACAATAACAACACCACTAGTAGTACTAATAGCAATACAAGCCATCAGAAAGCGGAAACCACTCCACAAGCAACAACAACGAGCACATTAGCGGGAAA
The DNA here is from genome assembly GCA_963402855.1 of Ormia ochracea. Taxonomy (NCBI): domain Eukaryota; kingdom Metazoa; phylum Arthropoda; class Insecta; order Diptera; family Tachinidae; genus Ormia; species Ormia ochracea. The sequence goes on along the minus strand of OY727106.1, from coordinate 56,467,354 downwards.
ACGCGTAGCTTCACGACGCCAATCTGTAGCTGGTGTTCCTACGGATATCAAAACACAGGATAAAGCTGTGGCAAAATCGGCTCATTCTACTGCTTCCACCACACATACGTTGCGTACACGTCTCTCGCTGCCTCTAAACAATAAAGCTGAGAAACGTTGATACTTAGTTCTGTTACAATATAAACTTTATAGATAAGATTTTGTTTTTTTTTTTTTTAATATTATTATTATTTTACTTTTAAATTTATTTCATTTTTATTTTGTATAAACACAAACAAGTTTTTTTTAATGTTGTGACTATTTTGTTGAGCTATTAAATTTTTCACTCGTCTCATTTGATTGTACGTAATATTTTGATATTCTACACTGCCAGCGGACGGACAAATGAATACATATATATATATTTTTTTTTTAAATTTGTTTAAAAAAAATGTCCTTGGTATTTTCTGTTACAATTGTTACTAAACTGAGATCGGTCACTCGAAAATTCTTCACTTCTATGTTTAAATTGAAATATATAGAATGAAACAATTTATATTATTATTTAATTTGCTTAAAATGCAATAAAAGTTTTATAATATTAATCTTTCTTATATATTACAATAGTTTAGTTCATTTCCTAACAAACAAAAAATTATATAAATACATAATAATTATAGATTTCTTTAAATTGTAACAATAGTTTGTTGTTTTTAAAAGAATTTTAGACATGAATATCGCTGGAAAGAGGAAAATCTCCAAAAACAAATTATACACGGATTCTTCTCGCAGAAAATAAACATACAAAAAAAATTTTAATCTTAATTTAAGTAAATCACTTAAATATTTTTGTATTATTAACAGAAAAGGAGAGAATAAATAAATCAACAAATCATTTACACACATACTTTAATATAAACTTAATTATATAAAACAATTAAAAATAATAAATTAAAATTTAAAGAAAGAAATATACATATAAAACTTATTCAGTGTTCAAAATAGCAAAAGTGTTTTATTTTTCTTTTAATTTTGAAAACCTTTCAGTTTAGTCAGAGAGTATATCATATCTAGAACAAGATGGATTCACCAACGAATTTTCGTTTCCGCTACACAAAATACACACACATAGAATTGACACTTAGAAATTTAAAAACTTATGAAAAATAATTTCCTTTTTTTTTATAAAAGTGAGCAATAATTTTAATGCGAAGTAATTTTCACATAGAGTTTTCTAATGTAACATTTTTTTATTTATAGAAAACTTTTATTTATATTCGATACTTCGTTGCCCTTTAACGGCAGCAGTTTTAAGAAGGATTAAATTTCACAGCAGTGAATATATATATGTATATGCGTGTGTGTATGTATGTATTAATGTTTTAGGTATCTGCATTATTAGAAGTCATCCATAGCGGTATCAAAGTATTGAAAAAAATACTTTGTTTTGTAATTAAAAAAAGAGATCTTAGGCTCGATAAAATAAAATCAGGAAAAAAATAAAACAATATTATATAACTAAACTTTATTTATTTTATAATTTAAATATCTCTACTTTACAATTGTGTTCCTGGTTTCCCTATTTCACAAACTTTTTTATGCTTTTTATGTGTTACTTATATGGACATGAATTTATATTCAGTGCACTTGTCTTCCATTACCATTTTCTAAATTCGCCTCGGCAATCGAAATCGACAACTTGCATTTGATTACTCTTACAAAATTACTTATAATTTTGTAGTGAATTTCCTGTGAACTATACATCCTTCATATTTGAACAAGTAAATAAACGATTTTCTTATGCTTTTTGTTGGACCTCGTTTACACACATCAAAAAGAGTGGGGGCTTTTACGTCATTACCAATGGCATTTAAAGCATTTCCAATTTAAAAGCATAAGCAAATGACAACATAAGTTTTATCTGCGATATACATTCTGGCAATCGGCCCACATAGAACAATTGATAATAATTTGAAAATTCCCTACAAAATCCAATATTTTTTAAATAACCCCCTCTACCTTAATTTTCAGTTATATTTGCTTAATTTTTAATGATTGTAAAGAGATGGACAAGACACGTGTGAAATTTAACTTCACTTTCGAAATGTTCATTCTCATGAAACATTTTAGCCACTTTGAGTTCTGTTACTTCACAAGAATCAAAAATTGCACAAAAAAGTTTGATAATGTAAACAAATGATTTCTGTCTGAAAAGTTTATTCATAATAGTTGCATGAGAAACGTAATTGTATTTTTATATACTTACATTTTTCGTACCGATTTTCATACAAATTAGGACTACAGCCTCAATAAAACAATTGCTTGTATGGAATTGTAAAAAAATAATTTAACAAAATATAAATATATTTATTTATTTATTAGAAAAAAATAAGCAAGTGAGTCTGGATAAAGATTGAACAAGTATAAAAGGGAAATCCAGCGTTATCCTTCTCGTATGATGTGATAAATTTTGAATGCAGTTTTTAAACCTGCATGGTTTAAATTATTACTGGTTTTGTTAATAATTATTAGAAGATTAAAGCAAACAACTGCCAATACATAATTAAGAAATTGAACAAAATATTATTCTCAAAATTGAGAAAAAAATTACAATTTTAAAATCTAGCGTTTTGCTTTACATATTTATAATATGATTAAAATTATATTAAAATACTTAAATCCGTAAGCCCCTCCCTCCAGCAAATCTCTAGCATTAAACACATAGACGACTGTGCTCACGTAACCTCCAATATTGTTAACCCAAATTTACACTTTGTAATCAGCTGATATTGAAGTGACATTTCGCCGCATATACATTAAAAATTCTCAATTTTTTGGACCAACAACAAAATTGGAAAATTTTAAATTTTTATACAAAAAAAAAAAAAAAAACATTTTAAAAAAGTCTTTCGTGAGGTCCGTAAGTTAAAGTTCAAAGATTTGATAACGGACATACGAGTACAAGTTAAGTTGATAGGAAAATTATGAATGTTACTGCCAACTGAAGGTTCTAAATTTTAATGTCCATTTATTTTCGACCCATAAAATTTATTTATTCCCCGTCTAGACACTGCAATTCTTGATTTTATTGTATAAAGAAGATAGAAGCTCGAACAGACATAGAAAGTTCCATAGACCCTATAATTCTCGTTTGGTTTTTAATTTGCATATTTTTGCTAAAGACAGAACACAAAAAAGAAAAATAGAAATTTACAGAAAATAATTTAAGAACAAAATTGCAGAAAGAAAAATTGTGATTTCGATGGGCCGTGTGTAGGCGGGTACCAAGTAAATTTTTTACCTCGATTACAAAAAGCAGGCATGCATAAAAAGAAGCACATCGGCAGTTGTAATTTTTATGACTTGAAGCAAAATCTTAATTCAGTAACTGTCGTTCCATGTCCAGATACAATAGACCTTTTAAAAATATTATTGAAAGTGCGTGCTTTGGTAGTAAACGAAATCTGTATTCACACTTTATTTTTGACAAGTTGTAGGTCGTAGTACGTTGCGGTCTATGTGTTTAATATTAGTACTCACTTTTACTCTTCTAGTTCAAAAAGCTATCATTTCCCCTCAGCAGCTACTATGAGTGCCACTTTTGTGCTATTTAACAGTTTAGAGCCCTCTTCAACATGGTCTTGGGGATCTGCTTCGCAATCACCACTTGGAGTAACAAAACTCTTTTGAACTTTGTTAAAACTTAAATCTTCTAATTCTACAGGTTCTGGTTGGTCCAAGTTGGGAGGTATTAATCGTTTTCTGGAAAAATGATGTACGCATGAGTACTTGCTCAAATGTATAGCGTACCTTTTACCTTTCAATTAGAAGCCATATCATAGAGATCAGCATCATTATGGTGGTTATGCCAAAAGTCCAATAAGTACCCAAACGTGTGTATATGGAGCCCACAAAGACGGGACCAAAAACACGCGACAAACAACCCGAGCCGGTCATTAAGCCCATCCACACACCTTGCGGTCGAGGACCCAAGACTTTAGAAAATATAGTTTGTATCAGTGTTACGCCTATTGGATAACCGACTGAGGTAAAGCCAAAACCAATTATGAATTGCGTTACAGTAAGGGCCGGTGTACTGGCGCACCATTCTTGAGTTTTAGGACAGCCTAAGAAAATCTCATTGTCCGGTGTCAGGTCTATAGAAGAATTGCCAGTTAATAGTATTGTCACATTATAGACTTCGGCAATTTTTGCCGGCCCATCGCCCCATGGTATATAGAGTGCACGTCCCAAAACCATTAGGGAAAAACCACCCCATATTAAAACTTGATGTTCGGGAAAGATTTTACACAAAGGACTAATAGATACAAATGTTAGAAGCGCCACTATGGCACCCACAGACATCAGTATACCCATATACCACAAAGCTTCATTATTGCTCCAGGCAAATTGGTCCATCGTTAAGGATGTACCCAAACTGTAGGACAGACAAGTTTTAGAATTTTTAAACATTTTTATACTTTATAATATGCAATTTTATGCCAACTTACGTTTCTAGTAAAACAAAATTGAACACTAAAACAAAAAATGCCACAATCAATGTCCAAGCTGATACATAATCAGGTTTAATGGCCTTCCAGGTTTCCCTTTCCGAGCTTTTGCCCTGCATCACCATTATTTCACGTGCAGCCACTTTACGTTCCTGAACAGCAGACACAAGTATAAAAAAAAAATAAATTGAGTCAAATAATTACTTTAATAATAAAGTATTGGTTTACAATATGAAATAATTCTTTTTTTTTGGAGAAAGTGAGAAATGATGGATGTGAATGGTGAAAATGGTGGATGAGAATGTACTTTGAAGTCCTTTTCTATTTGTCAATTCTTAATGTTAAATTAATTTTTTATTAAATTTTTTAATTTTTTTTAATTGTAATTAAATGTTTTAAAAAAATATATATAATAAGCATTTAAAAAATTTCTTTGTGTAATAAAGATAAAAGTTCGGCAGAGAAATCGGGAAAGAAGATTTTCGCATTGCACCTGGTTTACACTATGAAAGTTCTTTTTTTCAGAAAGTCTAGAGTTTTTTGATGAAAAAGGGAAAAACCAACTTATATACATATATTTAAATCGCATTAATATCACGAAATTAGTATACCCCACATAATAACTGACCCCTTTGGATGAAATATCAATCACCATGACCATATGAAAAAGCAAAAGAAAAAGAATGTTAAAGTAAAAACTTTCATAGTGTGAAACGGGCGTTATGAACCTATATGGCTGTATGTAACTTTAAATTTACCTCGAATATTGAAGGCAAAAACATTATAAAATTCCCCACACTCATAACAACATTTATCCAACCGCAGGCTGTATACATATTGAACACTATACCACCACTTAGCCAAGCGTAGCCCTCACTGCCCAAAGGTGTTACTACCGCTTGCAAACCGGGACCCACAATGAAACCCAAGACCTGTGCCAATGAGACCATAGAAACAGCTTTTGTGCGTTCGCTCAAGCGCGTGGCTGCCGATAAATATGAACGACAAACAGCAATATTAGCGGAACTGACGCCAATTAAGAAACGTGAAGCCAACATCCAGTATTTCACATGAGCCGGCTGCATTTCCAGCGAAGAATAAATAGCACTGGCTACCGTGAACAAGGCCAATGAACTCATCAGCGGCAAGCGTATTGTTGCAATTTTATTGCTCCACCAACCAAACAGTGGACTAAAGATCATTTGACCAAAAGGATTGGCAGCAACCACAAGACCCATGAATTCTTTGCCAGCCGTAGGATCTAGCTAAGTATAAATAGTCATTTATTTTCACGCTTATATTTTGCCATTTCATTTGAGAACGTTCAATTGCTAACCACATTAGGCAACTTTTATTGCAGAAATTCCTATTTTATGTGAAAGTGAGAAAATTGAATTGAATGCCATTCGTATCACCCTCTCGCTCTAACTCACTAAAAAGCAGAGAATTTCCGCCACAAAAGTTCCATGCTGGAGACAACAAATTTTTTAAATATGCGAGGTTTCAATCCAAAATTCTTTCAATTTAAAAAAAAAAGTGTGACTGTTTTAGGTCAAACATGTTTCTTTAAATTAAAACTTCACATTTTAAAAGCATAAAAAAGGTAAATAAAGAAATAAATTAAGAAAAAAATTTTAATTACACAAAAATTTCTATGAAAATATTACCTTATTTAAATATGGCCATACACCAGTTAAGATAATACTAAATCCCAAAGACATTAGGAACATAGTGAAATATATCACACGTATCGAACGCCATCTCATGGAATACTCCTCAAAGGTCTCCAAACCATCATCTAAATCGGCAGGAATTTTCTCATTTGAAATTCGAATACGTTTACGAAGTTTTTTTAAATAATCCATTATGGTTTAGTACTACACAGAGAAAAATTGCCCAGCTCACAAAACAGCATTCAAACAACTAGACGGACAGTCTTTATAATCTGTTGTGAAGAATTTAAGTAAATAATAAAACTCACATAAATATGTGTTTCACTTATCAAACAACGTAACAAAAAATTAATTACCAATTATTATGTATGTACATTATTTAAAAATCTAGCAGGCAATTAAAGCATTCACTTCCCTAAATCTTAATTCATTTAAAAAATTTATTTCAAATAAATCCATTAACTCCTTTAAAAGTTGTGTGATATATTTATAAATTTTTTCCATTCGAAATATTCATCACTCGTTATGTTTGTGTACGTGACTCGAAGCCAAAATAAAAATGTTTGTACACGAAATCCATACCACTCGTTCTAATCGTAACTTTTTTTTTAAGAAACTCAACCTGCAAAGCTTTTGGTTTGTCAGCAGAAAAACACCCATACGGTCTAGGCAGGAATAAAAACCGCGACTTCCAGTTTAGTAGGCTGTGCATTATTCATTTGCCTACGAAGTCAGCCCTAACTAATTCACCTCACACTAATCCTTAAAATACAAAGTAAAAACAAACTGGAAAATGCGTCTATTTTGCATCCTTCATATAGAAAATTGGTCCTGATGGTATGAGAAGCGGCCAGGAGGCTGTTTAGTTCATAATAATATACTTCCAATAAAAATTTAGCAAAGTACTATTTATTATACATACATATATCATTGCAAAGGTTTTGAAGTGTAGTTTTTAAATATACATATGTATATAAATCGATTTGTTTCCTTCCAATTCGATTAAAAATATTTTTATTAAAAACAAAAATTTAAAAAAAATTTAACTTTTAACTAAACAAATTTTATAAATTAAACTTAACGCATGAATTGCTAAATTAATAAAATAAGTTTATTTATTATTTACTTACAAATTTCCAATATTCGCCCACAAATTCCAAAATTAGGGTTAAGGGCAATATTAGAGATTTTTTTGCAAGTTTTGTTCAAAAAATTTTTTTTATTAACACTTAAGAAAAAGATGTTCGAAATATTGAACATATTATTATAATAAAAAAATTTAAATTAACATTAAAAGAGTTTATTTATTAATTGACCGAAAGCCTAAAGAATAGACTATCTATAGACTGTCCAAAAAATTCAAAAACATTACTAAAAAAAATATATGTTTAATCATATTGAACTTGTGTTAATTACGTACACACATACATATACACGTAGGTAAATATTTAACCCAGCAAAATTATTTATCTGCCGACACATCATATTGCCAGTATTGTTATCAAAGAAAAAAAATTAATGACAGTCTAAAAGCATTTATCAGCAGATTAGTTAAGCAATCTTTTACACTCTAAACATTCAATGACAAAAATGTACATACATACATACATATGTATGTATGTACATGTATGTGTACTATTTACTTAATTAAATTTGTATAAAGATCGAATGGCCACAAAAATTTAATATGCCGCCTGCTGTAACTTTCAGTTATCGAAATAACCTTGTTTTTCTTCTCTGGATACATAATTATTGTATAAAGCGATGATAAACTTAGCACAACGATAAGTGCTAGTAGCATTTACAGTAGTGTATAAGCCAAGAAGGCAATACGAATTTGAATTTCCTGCAGGGCATGAATAAAATTTATTTATATTTTCAGACATACACATGCATAAAAATATACCTACCCACCTGTGTGTGGGTGTTAACACAAAATATGCAAAAATAAACTGACCTAATTAAAGTATAAGTAACTTCTGGTCAAAGACCTAATTTAGGTATAGGCAGCAACACATACAACATACGTATGCATATGTATGCACAACTCCATACATATCCCCATGTATATATGCATATGCATATATGTTTACGTATTACATTTTATTAATGTCAATGCTTTACTTTTGAAAATTATACATTTTTAAAGAGAGGAAACAATCAAGTTTAGCAAAAAAAAAAACACCTCTCTTCCATCAGCGATGGAAAGATTAGTATAACCATATTTTTGTTGTTACAGTATAAACCAAGACGATTAATTTTAGGTGAACAACCTAAACAACCTTTTCTTACAAAATGGACACTACCTAACACTAATTTCTTTTTATTTTTATTGTTTTAATTTAGTATTTAAAAATTCCTATTCACAAATATATAAATATATATACCTACATACATATTCGAATATTACATTAAGCATGGAAATATAATTATATTTACTTACAGATTACAATTTTACATGCTGAAGAACTTTTGAAAGCAAAATACATGTACATATTTTATTCCGAGTTGAATATTAAATCAAAGTGTGATATTTCTATTGGATTCACCTTGTGTAAAATAGTACAGAGAATATCATTTGCTGCAGTTAAAATACCTAACACCATCCCTGAACTGAACAATAACGGGAATTAATAATTAAAAAATATTCTTGCTTTACTTCTCTCTATTTCCATTCACAAGAGAATGAGTATTTTAGTACACAAACAAAAATTCAAACTTACCTACTACAGCAACAATTCTGTGAGAGAATTTTTAAGTACATGTGCATTTAATACACGGCACAATTCTAATAAGCTCTGCTCTCTGAGTGATATAGGCTTTTTTGTTACAGTTGTTGATATTGCAAAGTGGATGGAGCAGTTTGTTTATTTTGTTTCCATATGTTCACAATTGTATTTGTTTTTTGTTTTCTTAAAACAAAGTCATACACACATGCAAATGCATGTCGTATTCCCGCGAATATTGCTTTGCTCAGAAATCACTTCTTGTGTTATGCGATATGATGCATGGATGTGTGTGACTGATAATTTGTGTATCCACAATAAAAATACATCTTTAAAAATCAAGTTTGTGCTTTAAATAATATGAATTAGTTTAAAAAATTACTGACAATGAATACATTTATTATTAAACAAATACGAATGTAAATATGTACATACATATGTATGTATGTATATATTTGTATCTACTTCGACAATACAGCAATAATTTTTTCTTATTAATTATTCATACACACATTTTAGACACAAAGTTGAAGCATTTTTTACCTAAAGGTAAATAAATACTTTGTATGCAAATAAAAAAATATTTTTAAAACCACATTTCCGATGAATTTTACTATTTTCACCGCTAAACGATCCCACCAACTACACGATCGCCAATAAACTGCTTCACTATTTAATTTTTTCTCAATTGTCACACACAATACCATACATTGTTGCTTCTAAAATTTTCGGTTAGTGACTGAGAGCAATGGGATTTGTTTATCAGCAGGGCTCGGAAATCTTTTACTGTAATAGTTTTGAAATACTTTTTCGAATTTTTGGTAATAAAATCATATTTTAAGCACTTTGTTACAGACTGCTGTATGCGACATATGCTGGGATTTCATTGCAGGATTCAGGGTTTAACGGCAATAAATCAATTCGAGATAATGATCGAAAACCAATAATGACTTCATATTTTTGGGACATTTTTTAAGATAAATTCTTCCGAACCCAGACTAGTAATGTTCTAGTGATTTAATACATTTTACTGAATTTGTTGTTATTGGGAATCTACCAAATGGAGCTGTGCCAAGAGTAAAACAAATTGTGTGCACAGCAGAGTTTCCACTTACGGACATTTTTATTTCTGATTGGATCTTAAAACTACGTGAAAAACCCCCAAAAGTCCCTGTAAAACAGAGTTGATTAAATTTTACATAGACAAAAAAATTTTTCGAGTCAAAAAATTAGATTAAATCAAACAAGACAACAATACGGCTGATAAATGATATGTTATATTAAAATAAAAAAGTTTGTTTCGTAACAATTAACAATCTGACAACTGTACATTTTTCTTTACATATTTCATAACAGCTGTGAAAAAAAGAGGGCAACACAATTTTGCTAATTTGTGTCATTTTCCCCTGGGGGAGAAATATTTTACAAATATTGATGCTTGAAGAATGGTCAATCATTTTAGCAGTATTGGACTACATTGATATATTTTAAAGTTCTTACCTATCACATTTATCTTACCTTCTTTGAAAAAGAGTTCTTCTAAAATCATGAAATAGACCGGTAATATCACATTGCATTTAAAACTAATAAAACATTAAATATTTAAATTTTATATTGCTCATACTTCAGTTAAATTATTCTTATTTTTAGTTTGAGCAAAAAGTTCTTCCTTTTTTATTTTTATCTTCTGGAATTAATTTTTAGTCAGGAATTAAATCCGGGCAAAGCTCAAAAATTGGCGAAATATATAAAATGAAGTTTTTTGCTCCTACTAAAAATAATTTATTTAATAAATCTTTAAATAAGTTTTTTTTTTATTTAAGCAAGTAGTCTGAGAATGGCATCTACTACTTTGTACCAAAAATTTATCAGAAAAGTACGATGCCAACAACTTTATCATTACCAGTTGGAGTAGCGCATACAATCTTTCACACTCACGTACTGTTATTATGAATGTGTGTTGTTCTCTTAACAGAGTAATTTATGTGGGAGAATTCTCAAATATGCTCTACAGAGAATCTTTAAGAGAAAATTTTTTTTGGCGAAATAATGAAGAAATAAACACAATATTTACATTTCTATAATAAAAAAAAAAACTTTGAATTAGAATTCAGTAGAAAATTTGTTTAGATGAAAAGGCTGAAAATCCTTAAGCAAATTAAAAGATTGATATAAGGAGCATATGATGAGGCGTACTGGTAATTCAATAAAAAAAATGCAACTAATTTTTCACTCCCCTTATTGCGACTTCCATTACAATCCCATCAGCTGGACCAAACCATGTACTACTAGAGCAGTTACGTAGTCTTCATTTCCATGTTATATTGGCATTTATTAATTAATTTTTACTACGATGTATAAGTTGCTTTTGTTTCTTTTCGGTTCCTTAATTAAATTCTTATTTTCTTTAATTAAGCTTCAAATCTTTATAAAAAATTGCTTCTTTTTAATAAAACTTTTTTAAATCAATTTTGTTATGACTGCAGAATTTAATTTTAATTAAAAATTTTATTTTAATTACTAAATAATAAGAATTTAATTAATTTTAATTTTAAACGAAGTATCGAAAAAAACCATTTTGTATAAATATGTATATTAAGGTGAAATGGAAAAAATTAAAAGATAATAAACATGTAATTAAATTTGATAATAAATATCAGAACTTTGTATGCTACAATATTTACATTTTTATAAAAAATCTTAAACTGACAAAAATGAGAAGAATTTAAATTAAAAAAGTTCAAAAGATTAACTTTTTTTTTTTGTTTTACAATATTTTTCTTGGTTTTTAATAAATTTATTATAACTTCAGTTTTTATTAAGACTTTTTTTTATATAATACATGTTTTTATAATTAGTAATAGTCGGTAAAGCTAATAAAATTATTACATTCATTTCTATTTTATTCTCTATTATTATTATTTTACTTTAGGCTTAAATATTAGGGTTTGCTCGTAACAATCTTTATTGTAAATAAATAATTAAGGTATTTTTTAATATAACACCAGCATGAACTTATTTATTCTATAAAATAATGTTTTTCTTTATGCTTTAGAAAAAAGAAGAAAAATATTAAAAAAAAATTAAAAATAAATCATTATATATTATTTTAATAAATTTGTAACATAAGTGGAAAATATTAGATACCGATTCGTCTAACTTTGATCAGCTATTTTCACTAAAGAAAATTCACAGAACACTGAGATGCATCATAGTCAAACAAGAAAATTTGGGGAAGAACAATTCTTGAAGAAATTAAATAAAAAGAATAAAAACTTATACTAGAATTGAAGCAGGCATTTTCATTTACGGCAAGCTTTTTCAATGTCGAACTGCACTAGAAAAAAATTTTGCCTTCCAAATGGTGTGAATCAAATATCATTTATGAAAATTAAATTAAATTAAAAATTATATTATATATTAGTTTGCATCTCCTCATCTGTGGATTAAAGGGAACTTCTATATATCACAACTTATTTCAGTACCAGCTAAATTGATTCTGATATTTTTTTTTCGCAAGCTTGAAAACTAATGCGAGAAGTAAATTAAATGTCGCAAAATTACTTCTTTTTTTTTGTTGTTGTTAAATAAATAATGCGAAATTTGAGGTTTAATTTATATTCTAAATTTTGTAGTAGGTACAGATTACAAAACTGATTTCGAAATTTCCGAAATTTCCGATTTGGGGTTTAGCATAAAGAAGTTGCAGGAAGTACTTATAAGATGTTTTCTACTTGGTTATACATTGAATTCCTTCTACATTTAAAAAAGTTTAAGTTTACAAAATTATCCATAAACTTAAAAATTCCATAAACTGTCTAATTCCATTATCGGTAATCTTAAAGTGTGAAAAACCTAGAGATAATCTGAAATAAGTTTGAGTAAAAAAATCAAGTACATGAAGAAAACTATTTTTAAAGCGTTTTCTAGTGCCCCTATTTGACAAGCAAAAATTTTAAAATTGATATCTCACAACAAAAGGAATAAGAAAAAAAATTATTGAAATAAAAATTAAGAAAAAATAGATAATTAATTGAAGTAAAACAGAAATAAATTATTTAAAAATTTAAATTTAGAAATTACTGGTCTCAGCAGCCAGTAATTCTACTCATATTATAATTGCACTCACATAATAGCGATATTAAATAAGTAATTAAATAAATAAATAAATAAAATTAAAAACAAAGAAAATCAAAAAACTGATTAATTTTTACAATATATTATATATAAAAAAAATAAAAAAATTCCGACAAGTTCAACATAAACCGTATAGAAAAATAAAAATGCACTTTGCTTTAGGGCAACAAAATTTCACATAATAGCAAAAGAAATATAATATTTAATTTCATTACAAATATAATACAAATTAAATTTTTTACATATTAATTAGTGAGAATGAAAGTAGTACAATTATTTTCTTATTACCCCAAATCCTGTTCTTCTTTAACGAGAGCAAACTGTTCAACATTCACACGACTCAACATTTTATTACACATATTTTGCTGCATTAATTGAAATTTTAAATCAAAAGCTATCATCTCTGTCAGTCAGGCATTATTCTAACCGAAAATTCAATATGTAAAATCTTCATACTGTACAAGAGGTTGCAAAAATACAATTGCCGCTAGACTGCCTACAATTGTTGCTGTGTTTTCAGCTAATAAATTATTGTAAAAGCAGCAGCTACAGCATGGAATCGTTGATCTTAAATATTTTTGCCATTTTAGTAAAAAAAAAATGTTTAATTAATAGTTATTGAAATTTTTTTTTATTTAGGACATTCCAGTAATATAGTGGCTCAGCAAGTCCAGATGGCGCCTTTTTGTTTGTTATTGAAACCAAGCCTGGAGCTGACAAGCATTTATTTTCAAACATCAATTGAGAATCGCAAAAATACAATCTGAGCAATCTTTCTAATCTGAGTAACTTTTCCCATCAACACAAGAAACAAATTTGAAAAACCTTTTTTCCAAAGTTTGCTAAATTTGTACTTATATAATTCTCAATTGATTTTTGTTTTTAGGGGCATATTATAGCAATTTTTTACAATTATTTTTTACGATGAGTTTGCTTTTAACAACAAACAAAATGCTAGCATATGAACTAGCTAATACACAATTCGTTTGCAGGATTTCATAAAATACTTTTCAAATAAAAAACTATAATTATTTATTATTTATATTACAAATAATTCACTTTAAATAATTTCATTATAGAATTCCAGATCATAATTTTGTATTTCAAGTAATTTAGTATCTTCATAATAGATTCATAAGGAAAGGCAGTTCAGATACATGTATTTTTTTCATCATCTTAATAACTTAAATGTATTAACATAGAGTGCATCCACTTTATTTCATTTAACAAAACCTCACTTAGCATGTCCCGTAAAATGAAGAATATGCCCTGGAAAAAGGAGTCTTAACTGCATAAAGTCTTTCCTTTACGGGACATGCTAAGCCGTTTTGTAATAAATATTAATTTGGCTTTTTCTTTAAAATTCATAATTCTTAATATTCAATTATATTGCTGTGCATTAACTTGTTCGTTATATATTTTATATATGCTATTTATAAACTTATAATCTCTTTCTAAAGTGTTTTCTTTCCCTTGCTGCGGCCTTTGCTTTATAGAATTTTTTCCAATTCTTCTATAAGCAATTCTTAATGATAAAACGATGAATTATTTATATAAATTGGTTATATAAAGATTCTTAGAGTCACTATCCAAGCCCAATCAAACAACAGAATCTTTCCGTATCCTTGCAAAAATATAATAATTAAATATAAATCAGTGTATTTTCAGTAATAAAATAAACGATATTCCAAGTGTTAAAACTCAATACTTATGGCTGACAGAAAACAAAATATTACAAGAGATAACAAAGGGGCGAAAACAACGTATAAAAATATGGAAAATGACAATACAGTGTATGAAATTTTGTATATTTCTTCAAACAGAATTTACTATGAAATTCTACTGATGAAGTGGAGAAAAATTAGCTTTAAAACTTTGACTAAATATTTTATTTACTTCAGTATCAAAATGTGAGAGACCATAATAATTTCATATTAACACTGGAAGAAACTCAGAATGTTAAGACAATTTGATGTTTTCAACCACTTACCACATATAATTTTCAGTTTGAGGAGCTCTCATTACTCCAACGCCGCCACCTAAACGCCTGTAGTTCATGCAACCACAAAGACGCCACTGATTTGTTTCAGTATCATAAACTTCAATGGTTTTCAAATAGGCAGAACCATCAAAACCGCCAACTGCATATAACTGACCATTAACAACGGCCAAGCCGACCTAAATATAATAAAAATCAATTATTAATTAAAACTTTTCTAAAAATTTAATTGCAATAAATTATTAGTCTAGTTAATAAAAAAATATTTTAATTCTATATGTAATCATCTTCTTTATTTTGAGCAATAGAATCTACTATTATTAAATTCCTTTCCTTTTTGGCCAATTATTTTAAATTTTTGTATATTTTTTAATGTGCCACTTTGCACATGTATTTAGCTTGTAAGGCCTTAACTTCCTTTATGCCAATAAAAATAAATTTTATTGCACATTTATCCCTACGTTTCGTGGATTTTTGTCCACTTCATCAGGGGATTATCTAATTTATTAGATCGTTATCAGACGATCACACTAGTTTGTTGTAAGTTAAATATTATAATAATAAATATTGTAAAACCTGTTCTAATTTTTTGTTTTTAATAAATTAGATAATCCCCTAATGAAGTGGACAAAAATCCACGAAACGTAGGGATAAATGTGCAATAAAATTTAGTTTTATTGGCATAAAGGAAATTAGGCCTTACAAGCTAAATACATGTGCAAAGTGGCACATTAAAAAATATACAAGAATCTACTCTTATTTAACTTCTAATTTCAATATTTCGGTAAGCTTTGGTCAATTTTTTCAGATAACATTTTATTAAAAGTTTTTTATTACATTTTATGTATTATATTATTTTATAGTTATGATTATTATTATTTTACACATTTATATATATTTTATTATATTATTTTTATTTCTTTTATTATTATTATTATTATTATTATTATTATTGTTACTATTATATATATTTATTAATCAGAATGAAATTTATTACACAAAAAATTCGTTGTTATCTAGTTTTGTTTGATGTGTACTTCAGTCGATTTAGATGTCTGCTTTTGGTTGGAGTCAAAACCAAACTCGTCAGTAGATCTTCAACCAAACCGTATTGAAAAATAATCGAAATGTTTCAAGACAGTTAGAGTAGCCTAGCTTAACCACACAAGAAACAACAGCCAAATATTATTCAGTATAATAAAAAAAAATTACAAATATTTTTAATTCAAGTTAATTGATCAATAGATTTTTTACTAATTATTAAAATATATATATTTTTATAGCTAAATATTGCCAAACTAATTTTGAGTAGAATATTATTTATTATTTGCCAAAATAAAATAATTAATACTCGTTTGGAAGAGCTTGTCTGTAAAATTATTTTAACAAAACCAAAACAGCGTGTTCACAATGGGGGCTATTCTGCGTTTCGATTTGAATCGAAATTTTCTCCGTCTGGCAATTTTGGTATTCTGCTTTTCGATTCCGCTCAGTTTCTTTCGATTGTATGTATTCTGCATTAAGATCGGAGCTCCGTTTTTCTCAGTTGTGTTTTTCTTAACGGAGGAGTTTTTTTATCTGTGTTTTTTAGTTAAAAACTTTAAAATTGAAAAAAATTTAAGTAGACAATGAAATTAAATGCTCAGAAGCGATTAAAAAAACACTTAAATATATTTTTAATTAATTTATTTAATTAAATTAATATTTAATAATGGTACAGGTCAAAAACAACAACACCAAAGTAGTATGAAGTAAAAAGTCATAGAATTTTGCTGCATCTCACGAGAAAAACTGTCTATCAATCTCACACTTACTCTGTTTATCAACAACTTATTTTTATTATGTATAAATAAACTTTTTGCATTAAATTTAACTTTTGTTTATGAAAATGATAACAAACTTATTTATTTTCCTATTTCATTTCAACATTCCACAGTGATGATATTAATTTTGTAAACATTGTTGTCTTCTTCTTTTTCTTTCGATTCCGTTTTTCTGCAGAATACCAATTTTCGATCGCAACGGAACTGAATGCGGAAACTTAATCGAAACGCAAAATAGGGTGAATATAAAAATGTTTGTTTTTCAAACTTTTTCATATTATGTTTAGATATATAATAAAAGTTTATTTATTTTAAAAGTTTTGTTTTTAAATATGATTCTATTGAGCTCCTTCACATTATCTATGGGGAAAAATGCTTATTAAAGCAGACTGAAGTTCTAATATTTTCTCACCAAGAAAAAAAAAGAAATCGTAATACGGGCAGGTTTTAGAGCGATAAGTCACATATGTGTAATTTAATTAATTTAAAATATCATAAAAAGAAGAATAAACTTGTTTGCTTACGCCACTACGTCTGGAGGTCATAGCAACAATAGGACTCCAAGTATTTGTATGGGGATTATAACGTTCGGCGGAAGAAAGTTCCATGCAGTCATCACGGCCGCCGACGGCATAAATATAATTATTAAAAACAGCACAGCCTAAATGTTTGCGGCGTGTGGACATGGGACTAACAGCGACCCATTTGTTTTGTCTACTCGAAATAAAACAAATTTCGAAGAGGGTTTAAAAAACTTTTTTGGAAAAATGAATGACAACACTCACCTAGGATCATAACGTTCAACAGTATTTAAAGGACATTGACCATCGGATCCACCTATAGCATAGAGATAGCCACCTAAAACAGCTACAGCGACACCTAAACGTCTAGTAGTCATAGGCGCCACCTTCAAAATTATTTCATATTTACAGGCAATACGCAATAAGGAAACAAACATTTCAAAATACCTTCGACCACTTATTCTCTTTGGGGTCATAGCGTTCTACATGATTCAAACACTGCACGCCGTCTTGTCCGCCCACCGCATACAGAAAACCATCTAAGACAGCTACACCAACACTTGTACGACAGGAAGTAGTGGGTGCTACATCGCACGACCATTGGTTTGTCTGTGGATCATAACGTTCAATGCTATTTAAATAGCTTTGACCATCATGACCGCCAACAGCATAAAGTAAATCATTGAGTACTGCAACACCGACTCCACAACGTCTTTTGCTCATTGGAGCAACCATTTTCCAATCATTAGTCTGAGGATCAAAACGTTCCACAGAAGCTATTGCATCACCGGAACACCAGCCGCCAACAGCAAATAAAACTTCGCCTCGGCGAGTTGGTTTACGTGGACGTGTACGTGGCCCCTGCATAAGGGGACGTTCCTGGGGTAGTAATAAATAATTTTTGGCTTCGTCAACCAAATCACGGCAGGCTTCATCAGAACGCACCAATAAATCGGAACCAACGGTGCCAACCAAAAATTTGGGAGATAGAAGTGGAAGACGGACATGTTGTAAAACCTAGAAAAACACAAATCATAATTTATACCGCGAACATGTTCCAAATTCTATTTTTAACAACCTGAGCTAAATGTTGTCTTCGATCGGCTATATTATATTTCAACCATGACATTACAGCATTAAACACTTGCTCTTCAGAGCGCACGTTTAGCTCATCGCTGCATATAATATCGACCAACTGGCCGACTGGTAAAAGCAGAAACTCCTCACTTTCCATAACTTCTTGAAAATTATGCTGCGTAAATTTATCCGCTATACGTAAAAGTTCACGGCATGAATGCGTGTCGGCAAATGCTCGTATACCCAAACAGTTAGTTGGATCTAATTGGCGTTTCAAGAATTCACAGCAAATATCCTGTATCTCGACAAGCTGTAATAAACAAGCAGCTGGCAGAAGGGTTTGAACATTCGATTCCTCTACCACAATATGAGCTGTATAACAAAAGTCAATTAGAAGTTCCATGGCATTCTCATCAATATCCCGAATAGTGACCTCAGTTTGACGAGACTCTTCCAGTTCGCCCGTAAACATGGCACGAAAATATGGCGAACAAGCTGAGAGTATAACCCGATGAGCGAATATTTTACGTCCACCAACATTAAGCACAACATCGCAAAGTTCACGATGGCGACGCAACATATTTAATTCGGACAGTGTCACTTTGGGATGCTTATCAGAGGTATGGGCCATTCGAGCAGGTGATTGTGGCCTATCCACGCCATTACCACCAGCAGAAACACCCGTACCTCCATTGCCGCCGGGCAGCAGCGGATCACCCATTCTATTGGCTGCTAAGCGCAGCGGGGCAGAAGCCCAACCCCACACAGCGTCTATCTGTCAGAGCATAGAAGATGAATAATGTAAATCATTAGCACATAATTTATATGTCAATGCATTTTAATATGACTTTATTAAGTGCCGAACTTTATGTATTGCTAGCTGAATTGTACATTAACGTAAGAAAATATATATTTCAAAATCGTATTTAAGTATGTTCATATAATAAATTAAATTTTGTTTACTTGCTTTCCCCATGTACTAAATATTCAAAGGTTTTGGAAATTACGAATAAAGAATATAAACGAAGTTGATTTTTTTGGTTAAAATATCGACAATTATATTATAGAATAATGCTGTTCACAATGTAAATGTAAAATGACACGATCTTTTCGTATTTTGGCAAACTTCATCTCTTAAACCAAAAGACATGTTTCCCGACAAACAAATTTAAAAGAAACGAATGACTGGCTATAGCAATACTAACACCTGCATTAAGTGTTACTTTAATGGCTAGCTATATCCAATAAACTTAAAAGTTTATTCAACAAAGAAAGCTAAAAATTGATCGCCATTGGCAACGATAAAATAAATGCCTTTTACTTTTTTCATGAAGTTGCTAGGAACCATTTTTGCAATTGATAAGGATTTCTTGTAAGCGCCTATTAAGCAGCAACTCGAAAATAGGAACTCATGTTCGTGGTACCAATGCTGAGACAACTATCCTTGAATTTTAAAAACATTCAGAAATTTTTGGAAATATAACTATTTTTACATTATTTTGACCAAATTGTACTTTTATAGTTCGCATGCATATAAAAATATTTCACCTTCTTGACCTCTAATCTAGCAAAGCGCAAATTGGTTTTGTACTATACTACCAAACGCAATTAAATTTCAACAGATAAAAATAAAACATTATATTTATTTTTTCAGAAAATTATCATAAAGTTTGTGAAACCTGTAATGCACATACATCCTTACATATACCTACACCAAATTGTGAATTATGCACCATAAGACCACAAGCACCCAAAGGACTTTATTTGATTTTTCCACTTCGCAAATAAGATACATATTTCAAATAAACTTACCTTTATGCCTTTTTGTTCCACAGGAAAACCAACAAATCCACAGCACCACCAAGTCGCCCAATAGGCTGAAGCTTTCGAAAATGCAATTTTCGTGGCTTCCTCTACTATGGCTTAAAGCATAATTGCCTTTTACAATAATTGATGTATTCAATAAAAGTTGTTAAAACACTGAAATTCGAAATTTTTAAATACTTTGATTTATTATCACAAAAATATATTTTTCTTTGTCTACTTTTTCAGTGCCACTAAGTTTTTAAGTACACAATGATTTTAGCTTTATTTTAATACCCCTATAACTTAGGGTTATTTGAATTTTGTTTACATAATTCACTTGCACTCAACATTTTAATTAGGTTTTATAACATTTTATTTATAAAAAATAATTATTTCCCGATTATTTCGTAAAAAATTAGAAGAAAAATGGGATAAATTTTCAATTTACATTCAACCCTCTTCTTTTTTATTTCTATCATAACTCGTAATTTTTAATCACATAGTTGGACGCACAGGTATTAAAATGAATTAAATGTTTCAGTGTTGCTTATTTTGGTACCTTTTTTTCGAGGCGAATTAATCTAGAAGTTATGTATAAAATTAATGTATTTCCTACGTGTAAAATAAGTTATACTCTCCAAATTTATACCTGCGCTGATTCGGCACATAAAACCTGACAAAAAAAAATTGACAGCTGTCACTGGAACATGCGATCATTTGTATTTTTCAATTTCAACATTAGTTGTGAAATAAAACTTACTGATGAAAAACCATACTAAAAATAATATAAAATTATATATATTATAAAATATATATATTATACATTGAATTATACAATATGAAATAGTGCTGAAATTAAGCAATTAAAAATGACTGCAGTTTTGTTATACTACACTTTTTTACAACCATGTTAATACACACAAATGATAGAAAACATTACAAAGAAAGCATAAAGTATGAAAAAGCCCTCTAAACAGATTTAATCGGGGGTAGATTCTTCTAATAAAACACGGAATATTTTTAAAATATATATTTAATTTAATAGAAAATAATGCAGAGTGTATTAAATACCGTTAAGGGAACAGCCCTGAACGTAGCTGAATATTTGACACCAGTATTAAAGGTAAAAATAATTCTATGTACACAGATATGTGGTCAGCTATATTTTTTTGGGTGGTGTTGATAAAACGCTGCTTGGATGAATATTGATGATGTACATCCACACAAGATATGAGTCATTGGATGAGATATAATTTGAATTAATTCTGCTTTGGTTATAGGAGTCCAAATTTCGGGAAACTGGTGTATTGACACCTGAAGAATTTGTTGCGGCTGGCGATCATTTAGTGCACCATTGCCCAACTTGGCAATGGGCAGGTGGAGATGAAAATAAAACCAAACCATATTTACCCAAAGGTATGCCTATCAAGCTAAGCATTGATTGCAAACATTCAATTGATATTCGTTAGAAGCTTATAAATTATAAGTGGTCTTTTTTTAAGACAAGCAATTCCTTATTACACGTAACGTGCCTTGTTACCGAAGATGCAAACAAATGGAGTATGTGGGTGAAGAAACTGTAGTTGAAGAGGAGGGTGGTGATGGCGGCTGGGTCCAAACTCATCAATTAAATGAAGATGGAACAGCTCAGGAGATAGACAAAATATGTGAACTAACTTTGGATGATAGCAAGGTAAAAATAAAAGCAATGAGCAAACCTAATACCTTAGAAATAAAATAAGTCCATTTCAATTCACCAAAGGATGAAATTAATATAAGCGATAACGATGAACCAGCGGATATGAGTGATGGGGCAGCTGTGGAAGAAGACGACGAGGAGGCTTTAGATATGGATGAATTTGAGGAGAGCGGCTTGCTAGATTTAGTTGATCCTGCAGTAGCTCTTACTACAAGAAAATCAGACATTTCAGACGACGTAAAAGCAGGCGGTGCATCAGCGTTAGATTCAGGTGATTCTGTTCTACATACTCGTACCTATGATTTGCACATTACCTATGATAAATACTATCAAACTCCCCGCCTCTGGGTAGTAGGTTATGATGAGGTTAATTAATTGATTTTGTCTTCTTTTTTATTCATTAAACTACAATTTATTTCTATATCTCTGCATAACTTTTGAATTTTAGAATCGTAAACCTTTAACAGTTGAACAAATGTATGAGGATGTTTCTCAGGATCATGCCAAAAAGACTGTTACGATGGAATCCCATCCCCATTTCCCTGGCCCCAATATGGCATCGGTACATCCCTGTCGTCATGCCGATATTATGAAGAAAATCATACAAACTGTAGAAGATGGTGGCGGTGAATTGGGTGTGCATTTATATTTAATCATCTTTTTGAAATTTGTACAAACTGTCATACCTACCATAGAATACGACTTTACACAAAATTTCAATTTATCTTAAATTGAATATAAAACAATATAAATATGTTTTTTCCTTTTGTTAATGCCATAATAAGCTTAAAATTACTAGAAGCAATTCAGAATTTTTCTTTAAATTGATGAATTATTTTTTTCTAAGTAATCATAAGGCCATACATTCTAAAAAATTATAATTTATGCTTTAAATGATAAAGATTTAATAAAAAAATATGTATGTATGTAATATTTAAAAAAAAGTAACCGTAATGATACATAATTTTATATAAAATTGTTTGTGTGTTGTGATTTTTCAAACAGCGCAAAATTTGTTATCAATATGAATTTGAATGAAAATGTTGAAAATTTCATATTCATACAAATAGAAACCTATGTTGTTTTGAAAGGCAACATACATGTGTACGTACATATTTTTTACGTTTTGCTAAATCTATCGAAAAGCTATTATTGCTATTTTAAATAGAATATTTGCAAATATTATATTTTCTTTCTTTGAGAGGATGATGGATTTGAAAGAAAAATATTTTCGGAATATTGCATCTATGGTTTCTCTGTAAGATGGTACTGATAGTTAAGCAATTCAATTTCTTCGCATTTCTAGACATTATCCAGCAGAGTGGTATGATGTAAATGCAATAAAACAGTTTACTTGTATTCGATTCTTCAGAAAAACACTTGTATTCTCATAATTACCCGTTTTATAATAATGAAGCAGACGTTTCCCCTATTTCTGCTAAAATATGTAAAAAGTGAATTTTTTTATTAAATTGTACAACTCTTTTTCTCTTTCTCTCTTTATATACACAAACAACAGTAAAAAGGCTACTGGTACCGGGTATGTGTATGTAACATATTACATGTATTGAGAGTGTATCTCTTAAAAAGGAGGGTGAATGTAAAGAGACGGTTATATATGCACAACAAAATCCCATCAAAAATTAAGGAAAATGTCAGCAAAAAATTCAATGAATGCTGGCCAAAAGTATAAAATTTCCATTAAGTATACTCGTGCACATTCATCAATACATACATATGTATATAAATAGGTATTTACATATGTTTCTGGCTTCGTAGAGATTTTTGTATTGTATAGATACATACATATGTATATATTTATGTATAAGCATACATGGATAGGTATGTAAGTATATCCATATTATAACATTTAAGAGGTGAACAATATTTAGTTAACGGAAAGGGAAAATTGAATTGAGAGCGATATGTATGTATGTGTATAAACATATGTATGTATGTATGTAATTTGCAAAAAAGGAAATGAATGAGCAGCAGAAGATGTACATATCTTATGATGAGCACCTCTTTATAATCATTTTGTGAGCTTTTTGAGACTTACTAATGTACATATGTATTGGCATAAATATTTATGTTTACATACACATGCATGTTTGCACAGACACAAATTCATACTTATGTACGTATTGTGTTTGGACACTTGTTCAATATTTAATTGTAAACATTACAAATATACATACATACATCAGTATGTGATATTCTGTGATTAAAATCTTCGCACATATCACTGCTCATCAGAAAGCTTTTGCCAAAGGTAATTTTCTGAACTTTTAATTTACTTTTGTTTGAGCGAGTAGTACCTATTGATCATGCAATGCATTTTTGTCGCTAGATTTTTGGTAACTATTCCCATTGACTATATAGTGCACAAGTACTAATTACAAATATTTGGCGTGTAATTTCATATTGGACCAAGTCGATACAGAAACTTGCGTGTATACATATGTACATATATATTTATATAGATATGTATTTTATGTGGTATGTACAGTAACACCTCTGTGTATATTTCGGTTCACTTTTGTGGGATTCTCATTTATTCTATGTACATATGTATGTAGATTGTGTGAAGTGTACCTACATACATATGTTTAAAGTAAAGCACATTTACTACCTACATTCATACATACATACTAATGTACATATAAAGATACATGGTTTATAATGGGTGCAGTTACTTTGTTTACAACGAAAGCTTGTACAGCCCTATTGACATACAGCCACAAACATGTTTGCGGGTACATGCATGTGTAAATACATATTTAAATATGGATATTTATATCTATACTACCCAAAAACACAGCTATGTATGTGTGTGAATGTATATAGAAACAAATGTACAAAATATATGTTTGTATATACGCACGTGTAAGTAAAAACATTTCAATTTGGTGAAAAATTCAGTACATACAAAAATTCCTTAAAACAAATTTTAATAGGAATAAACAAAATGCTGAACTAATTATAATACTGCGGCAACACATGCATGCATACAAACAGGCCAATTTCATTTGCTATAGTAGTAAATATGTATAGAGATGTGCTTGTTTTGATATATGCAGGTGTGTATGTATGTATATTTATACAAAAATCCTTAACATTTGCGTGCCTATGTACAAGGATACATATGTTTATGTATTGGTAGGCAAGTGCATAGACACGCAAGTTCCTGTATCGAGTTGGCCCAAATTAAATTACACACCAAACATTTGTAATTAGTACTTGTGCACTGTAAAAAGTTTTCAAATGTCACACTAAACATCTCGCATTTAAAATTTTGCTTTAGCCAGACTCATGTTTATGGTGGCATACACACTCACACATGTAAAACACTCTTTTTTTTAAAATGCAAATAACAGAATATCATCATCGGCCGTGTTATCATGCTGCATGTACGGTGTACATATACATATGTACATACATATTTATTTCATTTATCTTTAGTTAGTTTTTCGATATGTTGCTTTATTTTTATATTTTTATGCTCTTTTAATTTTTGATAATGTACACTTAAAAATAAATATGTGTGTATATACATTTGTATGTATGTATGTATGCAGACAAACGTTAGTTCCTCTTCGCTTTAGCGAATTTCTCGGTGATTTGGCATTGCAACTAATGTGCAACATCGGCGGCGAAATTTGGTTCTTTTTTGCTAATGAGTCAAAATAAGTATGTATGAATGTCGAACGAGTGTTTTTGCTATAGAAAATATAGTACATGACAAACGTGAATTGATCGATTCTCAGCTCATTTGGGTGCGCTTGCCCGCTATGAGTAGGTGACTGTAAGTTTATCTTTCTTAACATTTCCATTCTACATGGCGTGCCAGTTTCTCATTTCATATTTTGCCTTTTATTTTCTTTCTGTCTATTACGATTGTTATTTTTTATTTATTCATTTTATACTTTTAAGCACGTCAAACTTATTTTTTTCTAGTGGAAAAGTTGCCAGAGGCTGTCGCGCGGAAATCCTCCTTAACAAAATAAGAATTGTGGTCTGAAAATAATAATTTTTATGATGTCTAAAGCTTCGCATGCATACATATCGTTGGCCTCAAGTAGAAGGACCCTAACTCGAGTTTTACTTTGCAATCGACTTTTTAGTGATTGCAGTTCATATATTGAAATCACTAAAAAAAAAAACTATTGAAAAAAAAAGATTTATTACATTTTATATGCACATAATATTTCTTGATAGCCGATTGAAATTTCTTAAGATAATTCAAATTGTGGTGTGTAGTACGACGAAGTGAAAGAGAAATAAAAATGCATTCGCTTGATAAAGGTGTTAACTCAAAATGTATGTAACATAAATTTTTCCACTTTCTTTGCTTGTAATTTTGTCGTTGATTATATCTAGTAAATTCGGCCTGACGCAAAAATATCGCTGGGACGATACATGTGAATGTATAAAATTCTGGCAACACTGTGTATTAATAAAACAGTTTTTACGTTAAGTTTCTCTGGTGGGGCCAAAGTACTGTATTTTGTTAGTTGCTTGCTTGTCGGTCGGTTCAATGTTTATAATATACATACATACATACATCCACATACAAATGTGTGTATGAATGTGGTATAGGTGCATGAATGTACATGCATATGTATGATTGGACTTGTACTGTAAGGCATAATGTGGTACGGCAATTGTATGAATGTTTTATTTTATTTATAACAATGATGATGGTGGTGGCCTCAACGAATACGAGTGATGCATACAGAGCGATTTTTAGAACTGCAATCTCTATATTTATTTATTGTTATTATTTTTCTTTAAGCACTGTTGCCACGATTAAGGACATGTTGCATTATTCTACATAGTCTTAAGAATCATTCACGGAAAAATGTGATAGTGATACCTCCCTATTTAAAAAAAATCGCTTCAAAATGGCGTTGCTGGTGCCATCCTATTGTACAAACAATTTTTTCTTTGCTGATTGAAGTAAAAACAAGCCTGATCGCTTGAAAATTGTCCTTTTATGAACATTTTCATAAAGTTTTGCATGAAATAAAAATCTGCCATTCTTAGGCCACGCTATCCTATTTTTGTAGCAGAGATGACATATTTAACTAATCGTACGACTGTGTAAGACAATGTATCAGAGCGTTTAGACGCACTTCACACTCTGCAACACGTGTTGCAATAATTGTTAGATTTTTTGGTGAGAAAAAGCGAGACAATAACGTAAATTGCATCGATTTATGTTCCGTCGTTGTCATAGAAATTGTAAATTTAGCAGGTCAGAAATACCTATTGCGATAAGCGATAACTTTACAACTCGTGAAAACGTCACATGTTAGCGTTGCTTTAACTATATTTTTTGTGTATTTAACGATCTGGTTCACTGTTGATCATTTCCTTGTACAGTGCGCTTATACGGAGCAATTCAAGGCCGAGGATTGTTCTTATGTGCATACGAAAAATACACAAATATAAGAGTAAATAGGGATGATGTGGGAAAAATTAAAATAGGCAACGAAAAGAAAACTAGAAGAGGCAGCAAAGAAAGCCGTTTAGAAATCTTTCCGTTCTGTTATTGCACCAAGAGGCGTACTTGTTTCACTATTGGTGGTAGCAACGATTTTGTGAAAATGTAATTTTAAAGCTGGTCTATAATATTTTGTAGAATAACCTTTAAAAGATATCCTGTGTATTTATGGCTGCAGATGAATCTCAGTTATGCGTGTCTCCAGTAATTGGTGTGTTGCTGATTACATTTTACAAATTATAGGCGATGTTAAATTTTACTTTCCTATTAACTGTGACTTAAGAAATAGTTTTTTTCTCTATAAATTCGTTAATACAGGGAATCTGGCAGACACATTTAAATTGAATACTCCTATTAACTCTGGCTTAGAACATGCTATAGGATCTTAAGCGATATACGAAATTGTTTTTACTCGTATAACGGAATGGGCTGCTACCCTTCTTTGTTCTATAGTATTTACTTTAAAATTTCACCACGAAAAAACTATATTAAAAATCTTTGCATTTAATGAGAGATAAATGCAAAGAGAGAGATAAGTTTTTAAGCGATATCGATACTGAAAGCAATTTTGTATAGAAATTACTAAGATTAATAGCTCAGATTTAAAGGTTTGTGTAAGTAATTTTTTTTATATCATTTCCAATTTTCTGGGAATTTTTTTTTTATTTTTTTGCTTTTGAATTATATAAAAAGGTATTTAATTTGATTTGGCCACGATACACTATCCTACACAATCATACGATCTGACAAGTATGTCATGTGTGCTGAATAAATTGGATAAGGTGACATAAAAGGGCATTTATGTGACAGATCTTTTCAACAAGTCGTACGATTTGCCAAAGTTTATAAAAATTTTCATAAAATCCTCATTTCCATGCAATCAGAGTTGTATTCGCTTAAATTTGCTTATAAAAATTTGGTTTGCATTACATTTGTATGAAAGTGTGGCACCAGAAATGCATATTTATTTTGCATATTCATACAATTTTTAAAATAGGATGGAAACACATGGGATTGTCGTGTGAATGAATCGTAGGACTGTGTAGGATAATGAAGGGAGATAATTTAGAGAGAAGATATTAAATTAATGCTTTTATTTGAAAATACTGTTTTTTTTTTTAACTCGGAAATAAAACTAGCGATTTCCACAAACAAAATTGTATAATGAAACGAGAAAAATTATTGAGACGTATTACAATGCTATTGGCCGGTTCGTTGAACGTAAAGGAGAAGCTTTGAATTTTTATGCTTTCGCCAACAATGTTTTCTACTACATCTGCAATGAATCACATTTAGGCTGGCCAAGCCTTGAAAGACCACACTGCTATTCCAAACGATTTTTTCTTGAAACTTTAATTCAATAACTTTATTTTATAAACCGCCAATGAAGAATCGGCAATATCATTGAACATTTTATTTTGTGTTTGTTAAATATAGTATAAGTCCCGTTGGCAGTGAAAACTAAGAACTGCTTTGGACATACTAAGGCAAGTCTAAGTCACAAAGTCTATTGGAACTTAAAGGCTTTAAAGCGCACACTTTTTAAAAACTCTTGAATGACTACAGGTGGCGACAGTTAGCTACACTGTCTGTATTTACCGTCAAATATTCGGATACTATACTATACGATACGTTCACTTTTACAAAGCAACTTTTTAAAGCTTCAACAACAATTAATATTTTAAAAGTTTTTTACTTGCTGCCTTGCCGACGTTTTATTTATACGTGATTTTCAAATCAAGAGTTGTGTATTTCTAAATATTTCCGAACGACTACGGCCATCGTGTGTGCAACAGCAAACAACAACCCGTGCTTACGTGCAAACGTTTGTATAAACCAGCGAGAATGAGATACTCGGACAGACATTCCACTCCGTCCTCCATTCTCTGAACTGAGGGTTATTAAGTTTTATTTTTAAACACAAAAACAGAAAATGATGGCTAAATTGAATGCTCTAAAACGAAAAACAAAAAACAAAAAAAGAAAAAAGAAGAAAAAAATATTATAAGATTTCACTTCTTGAGAGTTGAAATACGACATTTCCTCTTAAATTTGTTTTCAAGCATTCATTATTCTTCTTCTTCTTCTTCTTCTTGTTTTTTGGCTTAGTGCGCTGCGAGAAAAAACGAAAAGCCATTCAACCAGAGCTACGAAACCTCTTTTGCACTCCCTGCGTTTTTATTGTTGGCGAGTCTGTTACGAGAATCTCCTTAAAACACAGTGAGTGTAGGCTGATTTTTGATTTTGCCTTCTGAAATTTTCATTTTATTGCTTGTTCTTCAGAAAACTCGCAAATGTTGTTGTTGTTGTTGTGCACACAATGCAACCAAAATGTATTAAAAGAAGAGTTTGAAGAAACTCAAATAATCCATGCTGTAATAAAATAGAGCGACGTGTGTATTACATTTTCCATTTTTTGTAAATATTTCGAGGAGATTGAGATGCAATAGTAACAACGAGAACGGAACAAAAAACAAAAAAAAAAACACCACCTCACAATGAGATTTGAATAATAACAAAAATAAACCTCTTACCTCATGCGAGCACTAAATTCTCGCACATTTAATTTAGCATTTGATGATAAAATAAACATTTATGAGTTTTTAGTGAAATTGCACAGTTTATTTTTGGTCTTGGATGGGCTTCCAGCTAACACAGAGCACCAAAGCAAAACGATGCATAACGATGTATAATGTGTGAGCTTTAATTGCCTCAATTTTTTTTGGAGGGAAATGAAGAAATTCTCAAAGCTGCCTAATTTTATTTAATTTTCTTTTTCTACGTACATACATATTTATTTATGTATACACTTTTATTATTGTTAAACAAACCCGCAAAGCTCTATAAACCACTCGAACGATCGAGATTTATAGCTGGCGAAAGAACTGCCTGTTCATCTCCACAAAAAAGTTTGGCTTGCGCAAAATTTCCTATAAGTTTATATACATAAAGTCTCCCATAAAGTCTTCTATATTTATACATATTTTGTTATTTTAATAAGTTCGTAATACTTTTAGCTTTAACTAATTTTTTAACACCGTTCCAATTAGGCAAGAAAGGAAAAATAGAAAAAAAGATTTAAAAAAAAAGCTTAGAATTGAACCAATAATAGTGAATTTTGTTCCCCAAGTTTTGTTTATTATAAATTTTGTTTTATATGTTTTGAATGCATTTTCAAAAAACGGGTTTCTTCCCGCTTTTGAAAAATTTTTTTCATGTTATTTTATGTCCGGCCTTGTAAAAATCTTTAACAATTTATTTCGATATTTCGTAAGTAGCTTGTCTATAAAAAATGTTAATTTTTTTATACTTATTTACGTTGCTACAACTAAAACAAAAAAAAGTCGTAAAATAAAATTTAATTTCGAAATGGAAAACCCAAGAAGGCAAATGAAACTTCTCATTCTTTCTTACCAACAAAATTCAGATTTTGTAAAAGAAAAAGTTTGCTGTGTGAACAGCGTGTAGCGAACGTTACTGATATTCCATACTCAATACATTTAACGAAAAATGGCTATAAGGAAAAATATTCAAAATTAAACCAGTTTTATACATTTACATACGTATATGCATACATACATAAATATATTCAATCCTAGAATAGCAAAATTGTTGAAATATGTTTGTAAGATACATATAACCAAATAATATTAATTATATTTTCGCAGAGGGGTGTTAAAACTAAAAAAAAAAATCGATCGGCAAATTACTTTCTATGCGGACCTTGTATTGGTAAACCCATTCTATTGACAATCCTGGGTGTGAATATCACACCAAAATGGCGTTCTAGGTGCCACACTATTATATAAACATGAAGGAAAGAAATGTTTTGTTCAAGGCCACTCCAATCGCATGAAACTGAGCATTTTTTAAAAATTTCCTTAACTTTTGCCATTTATACGGGATATCAAAAAAAATTTTTTTAGAAAGTTCCATTTTTAGTACAAACTATCAAACTTTTCCAGCAAAAGGGCTTTAAGTTATTAGGAAAAGTTTTGGATACTTGTTCTAGTGAAATCCACTAACTAAAGCGTAGTTTTTTCTGAGTAACGATCAGTATTAACAGCCGTCATGTTAGAATTTCGTTAAATAATTTTAATGCGCAGCTACATATATACATACATCTGTATTTATGTAGATATACATACATATATACATAATTATATTTGTATGCATATATAACGACATTATCCGTTAATAATTTATCATAAACCGAAAATTTCGCTATAACTAATCGATCTGCCCTGGATAAATTTTTGTATCAAACATCGGCATATATGTACATACATATATGTATACTATACTTGGATTACATATGTATATAGATACGTACTTATGCACATACACATATGTATTCCTACATACATATATGAACATACATATGTAGGTATAAACCTGCAAATTGAAGGCTTTAAATTTTTATGAAATTAGTATATATGTACATATACACAGATAAACACATCTATACATACATACATATGTATATCCATATCAATATTTATAAGTCCATATGCAAATAGAAGCATGCACAAATCGGTATGTACTGATATACAAATTGCTGTAAACATTCATGCATATGTATATAAATCAAAACATAAGCATACATATGTATGTATGTATGCATGTACCTCTGTACTCAAAGAACGTACATACTATATAAAAAATGTAAACAGAGATTTTTGGATGAATTGAGATAAACTTGTGAAATACACCGGCTTATGAAATCATTTTTTACAAAAATTTCTCCAATTGTAATTAGAATTTTCCCTCCGATATCTTTACAACCAAAAATATACCGAATCAATTGTGAACTCTACTCTCTACGGTAAAGAATTTCAAAGAGATCAAAAACTTTATAGCTCTATACAATAACAAAAATGACAGATAATAAGCAGATTTCTTGAAAGAATCTAGAGCCAGCCAGAGCCAGCGAGTCAGTCACATTTAACCCAATAAAACTATTTTCACTCTTCTCATGAATTAAATAATAAAATTTCAACGTGTTTTAAGGTTACAAAAACAACACAGTTCGTTTAGAGTTGGCATTAAATATGAAATTTCTCTTTAAAAATCTATTCTGGCAATACTGTATTTTAGTATTAAGAATAAAAGCAACAACAAAAATAATAAGAGGAAAAAAACACGAGCACAATAATAATGACTGTACCTCTTTTATTTTACACCCAGTGAATATATATAATTGTAGTTATTATTGTTGTTGCTATTGCTAGTGAAGAGCGTCAGCCATCTTGCTCCCATTAAAAATACAAAAGCAATAGCAACAACAAAAGTGTGGTTGATATGCATATAACAAGATACGAAACACACACAATAGTGACGATGGTGAGACGATGAACGAGCATAAAATCGTATGACTTTTCAGGGAATTCATTGCAACTCAAATTTTTAGTAGATAATTTTCAACGTTGGCGAGTAGTTGCGAGTACGCTAGTAAATCTCCGGTGAGATTATTTTTTGGCAGAAGGTACAAAAAGAAAAATAATTCAAGATATTTCAGTGAAGTGATTTCTGAGTACATACTTACTCATGAGAAAGAATGGCAATTTGGATTTTAATAAAAGTAAACATGAACTAAAAAAGCGCCAAATTGCTTCAAAGAATGGAGTTCAATTTTATAATGTTTTGCAAATAAAATATTTCTGCTTCATAATTTTAAAATTTAATCAAAATAATCTATTTGTTGTTAAATGCCTTAATATCACTTAAAAATTTACACACATAAATATATAAACATGTGTTTGCATTGGAATTTTTTTTTCTCTAATCTTATTAAATTTAATTAAATTCCATACTGTTGAAAATAAAATTTTTTATATTAAAGTTGTTTTGTGCCATAATACTGCGCAATTCTTCTAGAAGGAAAAAGTTGTTAAAACATTTACAAATCGATGGAAAAAAATACCACCGTTATACCCCCACCAGAAGCGTTTTAGCTAATAAATGTTACTCTCTTTCTCTCATTTTCTCCTGTTTTCTGTGTATTTAATGGCCAAAAGTCTTCTTGGGTAAAATGTGTGTACTCAAATAATAGGGCTTTGGATTATATACAATTTGCTTGCTCAAATGAGTAAGAGAGAGAAAACTAGAGTACGGTGTTAAATGTTTACCCCTCTGAAAAAGTGATTATCTTTTTTTTTTCTTTTCAGTTTCATATTAATGTGTGAGTGTATGAAATAATAAATTCAGCATATATTATATCTACACATGTACTCATTCTCAGAAGAGAACAATTAAAAATTTCATAAAGTGACTAAAAAGAAAAATACTTTTAGAATTCACGGACATCAAAAAACAAATAATTTTTAACTTAATAAATTTTTTAAGTCAGAGGAACAAAATAATTAAAAAAAGGAAGAAAAACAACAAAAGGGGAAAAAGTGTTGCCTGCCTGTGTGCAACGTTTCAATAAAACTGAAAAAGTGATAAAAAAAAATCCAATTGCAATTTATATCCGCGGTGTTAATTAAATTTCGCCACCATTACCCACTATTACCACCCAATTCAACAACAGCAACAGCCCATTGAGGACGTTTGTGCTGTTGGTGAATCGGTGGACTCAATGATGGCATTGCCCATGAATTCTCTATATTCCCTTACCTGGGGTGACTATGGCACCTCGCTGGTATCGGCAATACAGCTGCTGCGATGTCATGGCGATCTAGTAGATTGTACTTTGGCAGCTGGTGGACGAAGTTTTCCCGCACATAAAATAGTCCTGTGCGCCGCTTCGCCATTTCTACTGGATTTGCTAAAGGTAAGTTACATATGCTGAAATGAAAATAAATCGAAGAAAATTTTTATTAGCACAAAAGAAAACTAATTTGTTTAAAATGTATATAGAGATAGTTTGCTCACTTCCGACATCTGCTTACGGATGTTTCAAAATATATACATTAGTATGTATTTTAAACTTAAAGATACAAAAATATCATTAGTTCATTATTGTTCCTGCGTGTGCACGAATGTTCATCTGAAGGTAAAATCCTTCAAGTAGTCTTAAGTGATAAAAAAGATCTCTTAAATGAATAAGATATTTAAAAAATAGAAA
The DNA here is from genome assembly GCA_963402855.1 of Ormia ochracea. Lineage (NCBI taxonomy): Eukaryota > Metazoa > Arthropoda > Insecta > Diptera > Tachinidae > Ormia > Ormia ochracea. Next base: position 56,432,828 of record OY727106.1, on the reverse strand, counting down.
AAAAATATTCTCGGTAATAGGTTTTTTTTATTACTTTCGTAGCTTTGGATGTTTTAAAGATTTTTGATAGTTAAACAAAAAGGAAAGTCAATTTTTTTTAGACGTTGCCCGCTAGTGTTCAAAAAATTTCCTTTTATTTCATTGCAAATATGAAAAACAATACTATTTCCAAGGAAGTATTTACATAAAACTTTTTACTGATGTAAATGAATTATGTTTGTTTTCTTTTTTAAAACCAGTATAGCGTTTATAGGTGCTACTCCTGCAGTGCCTTATGTCGGAGTTATGAAAAGCGAGAAGTGTAGAGAAGAAAGCAGAGCCAAACTAGAAGTGGTTCAGATGGCATTTGGAAGCATTTTTTTAAATGTTATTACATCGTTGAAGAATGCGAGTGAATGTATGCCCTCAGATGTATTTTATCAATTACCAATGAGATAGATGTTAAAAGCATTTGTGAAAAATTCATCAGGATTTTCTTTTTGTTCTCCGCGCGAGAGTAGTCTACTCATATATCCTAAATATTGAATATTTTTAAATTTTGTTTAATTTGTATTTTGGTTAAAAACGAATGTGTTCAAACGAAAAAGATACTGCAAATAAAAATTCTCAAATTGGATACAAATCCAAAAATACACTTGTATGTATGGAAGTGTAGGTAATACTATTCCTTGACATGTAAGAAAATGTAAAATAGTACGTACCAAAAGCCTGGTTGTTGCAGATTTATTTCGTCCACTCAATGCGAATTTTAAACTTTTACAAATTTTCCGTAGTGTTGTCGGCTGTTCTTAAAGTAAATCTTCCTGAAATTTCAATTTTACCTAAGAAAAAATTTTTTTTTTGACACTAGAGATCATTTTACACAGACACTTTAATGAATTCGCCAGGAGTTGGCGGTAAAGTATTTTTTTTATTTTGCCAAGAAACAAAAAAATGTAATCGAATCAAAATAATACTTATTTCACTAAATATAGTCTTATTTTGTTGAATAATTTATTTATGTTTGAGTGAATGTATAGTTTATTGAATTGTAATATTTAAACATTTTTTCAATGGTATCAGCTGATTTTTGGCAGAGTAAACCAGTTAAAAGCCACACTTTTACTTCATCACAGTACATTTCTCAAGTTCTATAGAAACCTTTTTTTATAATAATTTCTGGTGATTTATTTCACAATATATGTAGATATTTGGTAAAGCTGATTGCAGCGAAATAGTTCCGGTACTTTCAATACGTATAAAATCGCTTTAAATGCGTCTATACACACATACACACATGTGTTGCATTCATATGCATGTGCACATCAATTATTGTTGTTTTTTACCGGTAACCATGATTTGACACGTTTTGTGTATGATAACTAATGATTGTAAACAGAGATAAATATTTCTTTGCCCATAAAAATAGGTCTCCCAAACTACATGCTACATATGCATGTATGTTTGTATGTATAGTTGGCAGCTGAGACCAAAATGAAACCGAGTAGTCAAATTCTCGCATATAAAAAAAGAAACTCTCACTTTTGAATGAAAACAATGAAACTAACAGTCAACAAACTAATAATATTGTTTAAATGAATGCACATTTTTTTCCCAGTTGTTGTTTATCAAGAGCTCCAGAACAACAACGCATTAATGGATCCTACTCTCGTACGTGCAATACTTTTATGAGAACTCTTTTTTTTTTTTATTTACTTGATGGCTTATATATTCCAAGTTCTTGCATACTTGCGTGAGCACTTTCTTAACATATCTTTACTCTGAAGACGATTTGATAATAATAACATTATGTGTAACTGCATAAAGTCATTAATTATAGAATAATTTTGCTGTCTTGCCAATTCCTAAACCTGTAGTTGTTAAAGCGTTTTACGAAGCTTTTGTATGTACTCAAGCAACAGTGCAGAATTTTAGAGATTTCTTATAAAGATTTCAATTGACAACTGAGGCAAATGAGGAAAGGTCTCCCTAGTAGAGCACTTTGTGTTGAAACGAATCTCATCTAAATAACACTCTTTTGTTGTACAGAGTATTAAAATGGATGAAGATAGGAAGTTTTTATACAAAATTACATAAAACGCTACATACATACATGTGTACATTTGTACGTATCTACACCAAACTGACCTGTGTTAATTAAAAGAAAAAGTTCAAGAGATTAGTTGAGGTAAACACAGACAACTAGTAAGTCAATTTAATCATTTTATTTTTTTTTTTAAAAATTCAAAACAGAAAATGTTTATTCATTCGAATGAATTTTAATTTTCTGTATACCGTGAAATAATCAAAAAGTTTTTTCCACTGGCTAGGCATGAGAAATATGTATGGTTATGTAAATATACTATATACATTCTCTTACATACATCCGTACACAAATTACACACACACACATGCATGCTTAGTATGCAATGGCAGGTATCGGTTATAGACGAATATTTTAAAGCTTATTTTTCAACATTCATACATCATACATCCATATATGTATATATACACACTTCCATATATATATATGGGTATGAATTACACACATATATACATAAAGATATATTTATGCATATATCCATGCATAAAACTTATAATGTTTATTAATTTTTCTGATATTTCAGTGTATGCATTGTTTAGCCATGAGTGTAACAGAGAAGAGCTTATTTCATTTTGCTCGCTTTTTAAAATCCACACATACCCAAAAAGGAGCATAAAGTAGTAATAACACTTGATAGAGAGAGAGAAAGAAAGCTTTTCATTATTTGTTCCCTTAATGATTTATTTGATTCATACGCTAAGCAAAATTTCCCCTTAACAGTACTTTGTGTTTCATATTGCTCATGCTCTGTTGGTTTTTTCCATACACGCACCCACGCACACATGCACATCTGCTGGTGTATAATTGTTATACTAAAGAGCTATATTATATCTCAGTTTTTGTTGCCAACTCAGCTATTTTGTGCAATTTTCATTTTACTTCTCTATCTCACTCTAGTGATTAGAGGTATTTGGGTGAGAGAGTGAGAGCTTATAAACTATATGATTTGTTTTCTTGGTGTATTTTCTTATGACGGCATTGTGCTCAAGAGTTTTTTCTGATGTATTTTATTCTCTCCGTCTCTTTCTATTTGAACTTTAACGTTGAGGGGAATTTCGATTTGTTAATACTCCCACTAAGGGTTGACCGTACCAGTTTTGCCCTAAAATATTGAATTGTAAAATTTATAGTTGGAACAAATCATTTCAGAGCTGGTAATACTTTGCAATAGATGAAACTTCTGATTTAAGATGAATTATCTAAGTCAATCATTTCTATAGTTGTGTTGTGAGTCAGTGGCGAAAACTATCCGCATACCCCTGTTAGAGATATAAATTGATTAGTAGTAGTATTTGCTACTTAGAAATACCGATAGAGAAAATAAAATGTCAATGGATTTTCTATAATTCCTTGAGCTGGACGGTGCGATAAGCTGTGGAATGACATAGTGTGATTTTGTTAATACAAATATATGTACATATGTATATGTATGCGTGTACTAATATAGCACATGGGTTTGTGCACATCGCTTCCATAATATGGAATATTTTCTAAGGATTTTTATTTTTGAATTTTTATTTGAGAATTAGGCAATTTGTATGCTGCTTAATACATATGTATGCACAAATATTTATTAAAAACAAAATTTCCATGAATTAAAATTTAGTAAAATTTTACCTTTTCATGTAATTTTTCTTTCTTTATTTATATATGTATGTATAAGTACATTACCATGCACAAGATTTGAAAATTTCTTTCCTAATTTATTTAAATAAAATAATATTGGAAACAAAGTGCAACTCTGCAGTTTTAATAATATTATATACTTATATAGATATATATATATATATGCACATATATAATTATTTAAGCTGTATACATATGTATGTGCATATATTGTTAATTTCAAATTTTTCTAATTATTTTCAGTTTAATGTTTTTTTTTTAATTTAAATAATGTATTTATTTTCATTATTTTTCACTTTCATTGTGTAGGATAATCAGTAGAAATATTAGATAATTAGAATTGTCTGAAGAATTCGAAATTTAACTTTAAATTTATTTAAAATTTAATTTTAAATAAAAAATAGCTTTTTTTCTCCATATTTCTATAATTTTATATTTAAAAGTTTTCTACAATTTACATTTGTAAATTTTAATGTTGACAGTATGATAAGTGCGTAGAAGGCAGCTGCTATGCTTACCATTACAATAGAGATTAAAGTCGTGTTGGGGAAGGAAAGCACTACTTATTATATATCACTAGATAAGATACAAATTTTATATTTTGAATTAAACGAATTTTTTTGAATTAAGTTAAGTAGATTAAACTTTAATATATGTATATATGAATATATACATATAATCGAGGAAGACAATTTTTTCTCTTCTATTTGCTTGTCTGCTGAATGATATAGAAATTGGAGTGCAAAAATTCCTCAATTCCCAAAAGATAATAGAAAATTTATTAGAATTTTTTTAAAATCACAAATACAAAATAGAAATAAAATTCAAATCCGTCAATAGTTTCAAATCTTTTTAAATTAGATATAAATAAATTGGCTTGACTAGTATTATATGTTTATTTCAAAACACATTTGGGTAACTTTTAATGCTGAAAAGTATTAATGTTTAATTAAATTTAATATATTTAAATGTGGATATTTTTTTCTTGTTTGTAATGTTGTAGATGAAGTTGATACAATAGTTCCATATTACTATTGGACTTTTTAAATATTTCAAAACAGTTTAGAATATATATTAAATATAAATATTTTTGAATTTTGTAATTGTAGTTGACGAAAACTTTTTTAATTCGCCGTTTTCCACGTATATTTATAATGACTCGACATTTTTCATTATAAATTGCTTGCTTGGCAATTTATGTAAGTGTTGCAAAAATGTTCGTAGAAATGCAGAAGAAGAAGGGATTTTAAGAAATTTTGTTTGAAGAAGCAACTGGTGTTAAATTTGCAATGATGCGCTTTGTCGATACGTAGTAAAAAATTTATTGCTGTTTTATTATAAATAGTGGTTACGGTTTGAAAATGTTTTAAAAGTATAAAAATCGTCAGTTTGCTTGTAAAATCTTCAAGTAAAAGACAACTATTGCTGAAGTTAGATAAAGAAATTGTGTTATTAATTTTTTTTATATGTACAACACATTTTATTCAGTATTTTTTTTAAAATATTTATTTTTTTTAGTATTAATTAGTATTAATTTATTATTTCGTAAAACTTGAGATCTTTTTTAAAAAAAATGTATAGCAATATTTTGTTAGAAATAAAAAAAAGAAATATTGTCTAAAGGAAATAATAAAGTATTCAAAAGAAAGGATGGAATAAAAAATAAAAACGAATAAAATTAATAAGTATTGAAATATTCGATTTTTATTTACATTTATGTAAATATATTCATACATATGTATTTTTAATAGAAATCAAAAAGGATTAATTTTCATATAAGAAAAATGTCGGTTATTTGGGCTACGAAACAATTGTGTAAAAATTCCGATAATTCAGACTTCAGAACAGCGCATCGTTATATAATACGTAAGATCTATGCAGGTCACGTCCGCAATGCGTTTTAATTTCCACTTAATTTCATTTAATTTTTTTATAATGAGAAATGATATGTATGTATGTACATATATACTATATATTATATACATACATATGAGTATGTATATAATGCATTTATTCAAAACCATTTATTTTCCCTTTAGACTAAAAGGTAAACAGAGAAAATAATTCATGACCCATTCAAAACAAAAAAAAAATATTAATCAATGTAAACAGAGAATAAAGTAATTTATAGCATTTTCCCACAAGCACAATGCGTATGCATATACATATGTATATATGTATGGGTATGTAGTATATGTGTTGCTGGTGTTGTAATTTTAACATCAAATTTTCTAAAATAATTTTTATGAAATTCCTCTGTAAAGTGAAAGATGGCTACTCATTTAACCAACTTCCTCTCCTGCCTACACTAACAATTCATATTCTCTCAGTCTCCTCTTGCGACTTAATTGGGAAAAAGCATATGAAAGAATTTCCAATATTTAAAACATCTTAATATAAACAAAAAAACCCCACTTCTCTTCCACGCTCTTTCAAAACAATCACAGTTTTATGCGCTCTTGCTCCTGTTTCACGATACAATCAACCGTTAGCGCTCCTTTGTTAAATGCTAAGGGTGTGAGTATTGTGTGATGCATGCATGTGCTTATGCCCACATGTAGCTAGAAACAATATGTATTCATTTACATATATACAGCCATACATACTTACTACATATATATATATATCAGTATGCATTGAGCGTCTAGAATAATGTTTTTTATAGTTTTTATTTAAAAAGTATTTTTTTTTGTTTTTTTATGTTTTTGAAGTTGCAAAAAAATAACGAAGAGAAAATTAATTAATTGTTTTCTTTTTTTGTATTCCCCTTTGTTGGAATTTACTTTGGTTGAGTCCATTCCTTAAATTCGTAACACTCCATTATAAAAAGTTCTAAATATAAATTATTTATTATTTTTTTTATAAAAATTATTTTAATTTCTTTTTTGATATTTTTTTACTTTTTGTGTCTTTTCCTCTATAAATAGGAATTACCGGAAATAATAATTATTATTTATCGATATTTTGTTTTTAATCTTTTTCAAATTCGAAGTATTCTAATTGCTTCCAGCTCAAGGTACTCTATTTTTATTTTACATACAAAAATATAAAATAAATACATATAAATTACATAAATTACATATAAAAATAAATTAAAATAATAATTTCTTTCTCGATATTTTTCAACTTTTTTCGGTAGCATTATAAGGAAAAATAAATTTAATTTTTTTTATATAAAAATAAGAAAAGATGATCCTGAGCTGGAAGAAATAAAAATACTTCAGATGTTTAAAAAATTCAAAATGATCAAAAAAAGTAAAAAATTTTGAAATATTAAAAAAAAAAACAAATACAAGTGCAGTGAAACAAAAACGCAAATTATATTATAAAATATTAATATAATATATTATATAATTATATTTTAAAATTTCTACCCGCTATTTCATTTTCTATACAAGAGAATGAATCTATTCTTCTGAGCCATATTAGCTATATTTGCTCTAAAATAAATTCTTCCTGTTATTCGAACACTTGTATTATAATACTTTTAACGTATAACGAAATTTGTAATTATATTGAAAAATTATTAAAATCAGAAAAGTGATTTAAATCACGACAATGAGAAGATATTGCTGACTTATTGTGAATTATTAAAATTTCTATATTTCTTCTCAAGGTCAGCTTCAAAATGTAGATACATATCTATTGTATAAGGAAGGAAACAGGTTAAAAATAAATTTTTTATTTTTTAATCTTAATAATAATAAAAAAACAAAGGATTTTTTTTTGGAAAGCTTTGAAATGTTTGATATTGTTTTTGTTTTAAATATATTGCCAAACACTTTCCAAAAAGTATTATACATTTATTTTGGCAAATATTTCCGACAATAACTATTTATATTTTTGTTTAGTGTTGCTCCGTACTTGTTTAGAAATTTAAATTTTTTAATTTATTTATATTTATTTTTTTTTAATATTTAATTTAATTTTTTTTAATTTTTAATTTTTTATTTTAATCATTTAAATCTTGTTTTAATTCATTTTATTTATATTTTATTGAGTTTAAGATTTTTTTTAAAAAAAAAAATGTTTTCATTATGCCTGAACTTTTTCAGGAATTATTAACTTTGAAAAAAGCAAAAATAAAAAATATTAAAAATTACACAAAGTAAAAATATTGAAAAATAAATAAAAGAAAAATAATTTTTATAAAAGATTTTAATCTTAGAAAAATTATTAAACAGCTTATAAGATAATTTAAATCCTATAAAAATTAAAAAAAAAATTAAATATTACTTGTAGTTGGACGGTATTTGGAACGTTATTTAAATATAATATGCTTTAGTAAAGTCCAAGAACTCATTGTTTATTAGTTTCGACAAGAGTTGTTCTTAAATATTATTACTGGTAAACTGTATGCCGCACACTGGCACTGTTTTTAATCAAAGAAGCGCAGCCGAAAGAATGTATTTAGAAAAGGAAAAAAAAAAAACTAAAACGCGAAATTACAACAACACGGAACACAGTGCATTACATTAATTGCAATTTACTCAACTTCCTGCCCATGTTGCGTTTTGTGTAGCCTGTATTACAGTAGGGGGAGGAAGACTTGTAGAAAATAGTCAAATGTTGAATGGAGAGCTTATTATGTTGTTTGCGTTATTGTTCAATACTTCCACTATTATTTTTTTGTCTTAGCTTTTAGTTTAAAAATATTTGTGGGTAATTTTAAAATATGTTTGTATATACGAATGTTATTAAATTAATTTAGAAAACATTTTTTTTTATATAACGTTTGTTTAATTGCTTGTTTTTTTTTAACAAATTGTCCATATGTTTTTTGTTTTGGTTTCTGGGGGTATTGAACTCGAACCTGCTGGTTTTCTATTGTTTGTGTTTTTCTGCTTGGTAGTATTTCTTTACGGTGTTTTACTCTTCCTCAATTACCTCTTTTTAGTTTTTAGCTTAAAAATCTCTAAACTCATTGTTTTGAATACATGCATACATACAACGATACATATAACTTTATGTACAAACATACATATATACATACATACATACACTGATATAAAATTGAGTTGCGCTAATGAGTGCGGGAGTAACAACTGTTTTCTGAAGCCTCTTTTTCTTATTGGGAGTACAATAACAAACAACAACAATCATGTCCCAATCTCTTGTTAATAACCGAAAGAAAATATTAAAAAAACAAAACAATTGGAAAAGAGCATCATCTTTACACATTTTCTAATATTAATATCCTCTACTGTTTGTGTCGCATTTTCATTCATTGAATTTATTTAGTGCTGGAAAGTGAGCATTGAAATTTGTTACATTTTATTGTCAGATACTTGTTTGAAATCGGAGCGTAATAATCATGAAAATGTTCGGATAGTTTTAATTTGCATGTTTATAGGAATGGGTGTGTTTGTGTTTGTGATTGTGTGCGTGTGCGTCTGTGTGCTAATGTTTTCAGCATAAACCTTAAGTTTTCATCTTCCAAAAAATAGTTTAGTATTTTAAATTCTTTTAAATTATATTTAATTTAAAATAAATGTTAACGCGCCACAAAATCCCCATGATTGTTTGAGGGATTTGTTTATTCAAAATCCAATAGGAACCACCAGTTGCGGATTACCTGCCGTCTCAACAGATGACAATAATAATAATTCGGATCTTATAAAATTTATTCTGAAATAAAGAGAGGCTATTAAAAATAAAAACAAAGGCCTACCTGCCTTCGCAACAATAAGTATTTATATATTTTTGGAAGAGGGGAGGGTTTTTTGTAAGTTTTGCAAGCCGTATAATGTTACATGATGATGATTGCTCTGCATTACGTTTATCAAGACAGAGCAGAGTCGAACTGCCAGCTAATTTTTATACGAAATATAAAAAAGACATTTTAAAAAATTCGAAATTTTTTAAAAAATATTCGCAATCAAACATAAACTAGGTGTACGACTCATTCATACCATAATGTGATTTTAGTGTAAGCTATTGGAAAAAAGTAGGCGTTGTATGTTCTACAATAAGTAGGTGTGGTGTTGGTGGCTTAAAATAAATGGAAATTGTAATTTAATAAATGGTACGACTTTTCAAAATATCGCTCACATATATATGTAGATGCATTTTTAGTTCACACTATTTGACAAATCGTACGATTGAGTGCGATAGTTAATTAGTGGCCTTAAATATGGTCCCTTACAATGTGTTTAACAGACAATTTCCAAGTATTTTAATTGATGTTTGGTGTATTTAAGTGGTGGATCACATTGGACTTTAACTTTTATACACAAAGTATCCACATACATATAAATACACATACACACTTTCTTCTTTACCATTCCGCTGTAGCAGATTTTTACAGGCTACTCTGTTTTCTCCAATACTAGCCTTGCTTTCCAATCATTTCGCTACAATACTTGGCTTGATAAGACCTATTAGATTAATTTGCTAGAAGTGGCTAAAATGATGAGAAGGATACTTTTAATTGACTCTTCTCTAACTGAATGTTTGTGATGCACTTTAAATTCAGCATTTTTTTTTAAATGTGCAGAGATACTTCCACCATTCTTCTCAAAAAAAAACTAAACAATTTTTATATCTTTTTATTTTAGAATACACCATGCAAGCATCCAGTAGTTATGTTGGCCGGTGTTAATGCTAACGATTTGGAAGCTCTGCTGGAGTTTGTCTATCGTGGTGAGGTGAGTGTTGATCATGCTCAACTGCCGTCACTGTTGCAAGCAGCTCAATGTCTAAACATACAAGGACTGGCGCCGCAAACAGTGACCAAGGATGACTATTCCGGACACTCGATTCAATTGCAACATATGATACCGCAACACCACCATGTAAGTTCCATAGAAATATATGATTTAAGTAGAAAAAATATATTTAAAAGTAATTTACTGCCCTTTTAGGAACAAGAGCAACTAATTGCTACAATTGCTACTGCACCCCAACAAACTGTACATGCTCAAGTAGTCGACGATATTCATCAAGCTGGCCAAATTTTGACAACCACGACACAGACAAACCCGGCTACTGGCCAACAACAGACAATTTTGACCACAGATGCTACCAAGGATGTTATTCAACAATATTTACCAGCTCGTAAACGTAAACCCAGAGTAAAGAAAATGTCACGTAAGTTGCTTATCTGTTGCATATCTTTTTCTGTCATCTCCTCCATATTTTAATCTTCAAAATATTATATACATATACATACATATAAGGTGTACCGAAATTGATGTATGATTTGATTTAAGAATTTATTGCACAAATGACGACAAATGCAAATCGTGTGTTATTTTCATTTCATTACTTAATTTTTGTTGCAGCCACGGCTTCTAAAATTAGTAAAATTGATGGCATGGAAACGATAATTAGCACTCCAACTTCTTCCCACACGGCCACTGTACAAACCTCACAACAGCAGCAACAATTACAGCATCAACAGGTCCAACAGCAACAACAGGTACAACAGCATCAGCAACAACAGCAGCAACAAATAGAAAATGGCAATGAAACTCAAATAATTACAACACCCATTATCAAGAGTGAAATAACAAAGGTGGACACTATTGTCACTATGGATCCAAATAGCAGCGGCGAAGTGACTATGGTAACTCCCAAACCCGGCAAACGCATCAAAAATTCGAACAGTGGCGAAAGTAATTACTAAATTAATATTCGACTTATAATGGAATAATAATTGATTTTATTTTAGAACCTCGCTCTCGTTCACAATCGGAACAACCAGCTACATGCCCCATTTGTTATGCTGTCATTCGTCAATCCCGCAATTTGCGCCGTCACTTGGAACTAAGGCATTTTGCCAAACCGGGCGTTAAAAAGGAAAAGAAGAGTAAGTCCGGCGAAAATTCGAATGCAAACAATTCTGATATTGGTTCAACCATTCTGGCCTCATCGACAATAAACAGTGACAGAAGCTCAATTTTAGAGTCGAACCAACCGGGCGGTGTTGTGGTATCAGCAACCGGGTCACCCTTAACAACCACCACCACGGTTTCTACACCAATAATAGTGGGCGGGGCCGCTTTAAATGTGGGCGGCACAATAACTCAAATACCTTTAAAGCAAGAACCGGGTGTTGGTTGTATAGTGGGTACCGCCAACGGTCAACAAGTGACAGTGTCTCAAAACCCTATGCAAAATGTTATTCACATAGTCAGTGAAGAAGTTTATCAGCAACAGCAGCAACAACAGCAACAACAACAACAGCAATAATCTTGAAGAAACCTCTTCTTCACTTTATCTAAACCCTACCCATTTTTGATTTCTTCCTTAAAGCCTCGCTTTTACAAATTATTTTTAAGTTCATTAATTTTTTTTAACACTGTTTGAAAAAGCATTCCTTAAAAATTATTTTTAATTAATTTTACTCGTCAAAAGTGAAATCATTGCTTTAAGAAGAATATTCTTAATTTTGTATATACTGACCATACGAACATACACTTACGAACTTGTGCACATTTTTGTTTATTACCAATTACAAACCTATCGATGCCTTAGCGCCAAATTGTCAATAGCGCAAACATTTAAGTGTGTACAGCATACCGACATTAGTCAATCAGGCTAAGGAATGCTGTTTTGCATTCACCCAAAAAAAAAATTCTCCCAAATTATTGAAGACCACACTTGCACTTAATATTAAATCGCATGTCATTTTGGCGCTAAGAGTTCGATATGTATCTACTTATTTTTATATATGTATTTACATAATAGTACATTTAAATATAGAAGCACACATGTGATGGCAAGCGATAGCTTTTAATTTGATTTTCATAATGTTTAAAATCAGTATTGCAACGAATATTGAATTATTTAGAATAGTTTAGAAATTGTGCTCTACAAAATGTGTATTCCTGCAGTTACAAAACTTCCATTTGAAACGAAATGAGCCATTTTAATATATTTTTTTTGTTTTGTTTAATAATAATGATTATTGATATTTAGAAAGAAACCTTTTTTGCGATAAATTTTCGCATCATGAAATAAATATTGGACTGATTTTCTAATTATGCAAAACAGAAAGTGTAAGATTTTTAACACGTAATTAGAGTGCTTTTCGGCAACAAAAATGGTAAAAAAATTCGACCTTTTTGGTACTTTCCGATTTTATTATAAATTTTTTATACACTTAGAAGTTTATAAGCAAAATTGACGTATAGTGTTCAGGATATATTAAGTGTAAAGCATATATCCTTGGTCTCAACTAGAAATCCCGGAACTCCCCTTTTTTCATAGATTTTTTTTATACTGATTTCAATGTATAAAAAAATCACCAAAAACCTGATAAGACGCAAGTTAGCGCCTTTCTACTTGAGACCAATCATATGAACTTGGTGTAAAGTGCGATTTCTTACTTTTATTTTTTAACTTTTTGCACAAGAAAACATTTGTTCTGAATAATTTAAATGTAATCCATATATTGTTCGAAATTTCGAACATATTTAAATTCGAATATATTGAAATTGTATTTATGTAATGGTTTATGAAACAACATTTTGAGTACTCTTTTATGTTTTTCTGTGGTAATAGTTTGTGGCATATGCAAGAATTGTTGTAGAACATGCACACAAACTGGAATACACTGAGCACTTTTTATACGATTTTAAATTCTTAACTTTTGTAAAATCGATTTCCATCACATGTTTCATGATTTTATATTTTTATGATTTATTTTAATTTTGTAGGAAAAAAAATTTTATGTTAAACCGTTTATGCTAAAAAGTTGAAAAACAAAAACAAACAAAAAAAAAAACACAAACAACATTCACTTTAATTATTAAAGAATTTTAGATGCGCATTAAAGTAATAAAACCCAGTTACTTTCATTTTCTAGTTACTATACTCTTTTAAGAGAAACAAAAAATAATATTAATGTAATATAATAATATTAATTTTGTTTAATATTAAACAAAAAATCAAAGCCAGGAATATATTGTGAATTTATTGCATATGTGGACTTTGTCAAAAAGCAAAAATAGTATAAATTTGATCAATGTTTAATCAATTTTCTAACATTAAATCACTATTTTTTAATAGGAATTCATTTTATTTTATTTGCATTAGTGTGAGTTTTCTTTAATTAAATTTATACAATGATTTGATACAATCCATAGAGATAAAACCAATCTCTTGCTTTCGAAGAATATATTGAGCCTCAACCTTAAGTTGGCATGAAGTTCGTTTCCTAACTTTTTGCTTAAAAGAATTTTTTTTTTTATAAATTTCAATCAATTTTTCACATATTCGATATCATAATCGAAATTTTAAACATTCTTAAGAACTAATTTAAAAAAAATTGACTTTTTTTTATTTTGTTATAATATTTAAAGTCATTGAATAAAATTCGGTGGAAATATTATCTAATTTTTTTAATTACGATAGTTTCCTTACGAAGCTCACAAAAACTTGGCGAAATATTGCCATTAAGGAATTAAATATCAGAATAAGAAAGATGTTATTTATGTTAAATTAATAAGCAATAACAGTTTATGATACATTTTTTAATTCAAAGGTATTGTAAATAGTTATTAATTATTTATTTTGTTATTTACTTTTCGCTGATATGTACTGTATTAGCTGAAGATATGCAAATTATATAGAAAAAAAAGTAATCAAAGTGTAAATGGTTTTATTAGTTTGATGCGTTCTGGCCCTATACATTTAAAAAGTTCTGAATTCTTTAAAGTAAATCATTAATTTTTACGCTCCGTCCCACGAATTGAACGTGTTATTGCACATTCTGTTAATCTTACATAAATCTCAAAATTAATTATGTTTAAATTTCAAAAAAAAAAAATATTGTTTTTTCTTTTTTTATTATTCATACATAAATTCTGTTTAGTACTCATCAAATTCTCCACAAAATGTTCTATTTTTTTTTCTAATTTACTAAAATATATTATTTTTTTTTTTAATAAAGTGAACATTATGAAAAAAGCCAAACTTTTGTTGTTATGAGTTTATTTTAATTTTGAGAGTTGCTTTTTTTTTTTTTTATTAAAACATTTTTATTATTTTTGCTTTAACCAAATTATTACTAATTTTCATTTCCTGTAGTTCGGTAAATAGTTTTATTACTTTATTTAGAAATCTTAAATGAATTTAAACTACAAATTCATCTGCGATTGTTTGGTTTTTTTCTTCTCTTAATAATATTCCCATTAATTTTATTTTAAACTTTCTTTACGCATTTAATTAATTTATTAATTTTTTTTTGATGTAAATGTTTTTTGTGTTTTGTTTTTATTTTAAAAACATATTAAATATATTATATTACACAAATGTTTTCTTTCCCAATTTCCAATTCCAATCACACTAATTTTACTTTATATATTTCGAGTCAATTGCTAAAGTTGCTGTTGTTTAAAATGATAAATGAATTTGTAGTTTTAAATCATTTTTATATATTGTATTAAATAACACATAAATTATGTACGAGCCATACATTTTCATGCCAAAGCATTTGAAGCTTCTAGTGTAGGCGTAGTGAAAACTTTATATATTGTATATAGATGAATAGACAATCACTATTTATTGCCATTGAAGGGGCTAAAGTCTGTAATTGCTTTCAAAAAGAAATCTATTCGAATCTATTTGGCTACAGCTTTGCGAAGGGAAACTTTTTGCTTTCAATTCGAATTGCCCAGTAGATTCCCAGGTATGTATTAGAGAAAAAAAGAAATCGTAAAGAAACTGACCAAATCCACATTAAATTGGGGGGATATTTCTTCTCGAAATGAAAGAAGCTTAAATTATTACAAATCTTGAAATTAATGGAATAACAAATCTAATTGTAATGATTATATAAATTATGATTATATAATATAAATATATAACACAATTATAAAATTAATAATAATTCTCGTATACAGAATATTAAAATTTTAATCATAAATTAAATTGAAAAAACTAAACAGGAGGTCAATTAATGCTGGATTACTTATTTAAGTGTTCGGTAAAACAATAAAAAAAATGAAAAAAATTTTATTTGGATTAAAAAATTTAAAATTCTCTCGGCCAGAGTCTTTACTTTTTTTTCATCTATTAAAATTGATACACTTGCACCATTTTGATAATAATTCTATTGTGTTCCACAATAATATTGTGCAATATGAAAATAGAGGCATTGAAACTGTACTTGTCTCACTTTCAAATGAAGCCATTTGATTTATTATCGATTAAATTTTTTTCTAGTGGCAATTAAAAAAAATTACTAGACGAAAAGCAAAATGTGTTAATTTGTAATAATTTAATAATTTAGACATTTTTTTTCATTGTTTTTTAAAAAAACGCCGCAAACGTTGCTGTTTCTTTATTAGTTTATAAATTGCCAATAAAAAGTAAACGAGTAGAGTTATTGGCTGATGATGCGTTTAGTGGAATTGAATGTTTCTTACTGGATGAAACTGGAGTAATTCGAAGATTTTGTAAAAAAAAATTTAATTTAAAATTTTGTGCTGAATGGGATGGGAGTGTTAGTTTTTGCGAAGGGGGGTATACTTGGAAGTTTGTGTTTACAGATCAAAAGTAAATTTTCGCTTTTTCGTAGAAAATATAAAAGAACTACCCTAATATATTAAAATAATAAAACATTTCTAATTTTTATTAAAGGTCGTAGGAAAGGAAGCTTGAAAGTGATGCTAAGCTGTATAATATTTATTGTTGAACTTCCGCTTTGCAATACAATAACATTTACAATTGATAAATTTCTGCTAATACGAGACAGTATTATTTAAGTATTTCTTTTACTTTTTCAGCACCTGGAAAGAAAACTGCTATGGCAGTGCCACCGGGTACAACTAATGCAGCTGGAACTTCGACCGTAACAACAACAACAGTAAGTGCTGTACCGCAAGTACAGTCCGTACAATCATTGCATACACTGCAGACGGTGCAAGTTAAAAAGGATCCCGATGCGCAGGGCCAAACAATGACAGTGACAACCACCAACAATGTGCAACAGCATCAACAGCAACAGCAACAACAAGTACAACAGGTGCAAGTGCAGCAGACCCAGCAAATACAACAGCATCACATAATAGATCAGTCGGGCAATATATCGACAGCTACCACTACATCTAATCAGCAACAGCAGCAGCAACAAAATCAACAACAATCACAACAAATTGTAACACAAACTGAGAACACTGATGGCACCACATCACTATCGATTGCCCAAGTCCAAACCTTGCAGGGTCATCAAATATTGGGCAATATCAATCAGGTGAATATGACCGATTATCAAACACATTCAACACTGTGATGATGACAAAAAACAATTTTTTTTTTACATATACATACACACATGTATGCATAATTAATTGGATACTAGAATAATAATATCCTTCCTTATCCTTAACGTTTTAAGCTTGGCACTGACTTCTAATAAGAATTTCGTTGCATAATACTGAGTTTAAAAAGGCATTTTGCACACAAGTTAGACGTTAAAACAAAGGTCAAGGCGTATTAACCAGGTCACAGGACAGTCTATGGCGTCTATAGACATATTTTAACACAAAACAGCGTCACAAACAGACAAATATTATTTTACAGTTTGTAATATAATCTTCTTATGTAAAGCAAACATTTATTCTGAATTCTGTTTCTTCGTTATTCATTTTTGTTTCAATGAAAAAAAAAAAAAAAAATTACAAAGAAATAATTTTCTAGACGAAAGTGTTGATGAGAACACGAGTTCACAGACCTGAAATTTGGAAAGAAGTCAGTACTGGGCTTTGTGCAGAGAATTATAAAAACTTGGGGCTTTTCATACAAATACTTATTACACTAATTATTTACTATTAAAAATGCGTAGTTTTATTATCTGTAGCTTTTTAACTTTACCTCCCCACCCTTTTTAAACGTATTTATGTATTAAACAAAGTTGTTGTATACTAATTTATATATTTTTTTTACTTCTTTTACAAATACTAGTTTTAGTTTTTATCCGTAGTTTTTAAATATTTTTAGTTTTACAATTATCTTTTTTTTTTTTTAATCTGAGCAATACGTTTCTTTTTTTTTTTTATTTGTAATATGTAATAAATAAATTAAATTGCAAGTATATACGAAAAGAACTTTTTGCTCAGAATCAATAGTTATTTCTTTAACATTTGCTTTTTTGAAAAGTTTAAAAGTTTTATTTGAAATGTTTAAATTTGGAATTGTTTTTAACAACTTTACAAACCGCCTTCGTGTATTGCTTAGTGTAATTAAGAAATAACCTAAAAATTCTAAATTCTAAAATTCTTTTGTTTATAAAACAATTTCTTTATTATTGAAAGTGATTTATTTTTCATATATATACATACATATATATATATATTTTATTTTTTTTTGGGAAAGAGGCTTTTAGTAAGGTTTTCAAATTATATTACCTTAAATAAATTTTATAAAATTTTCATAAGCAAAGTTAAAAGCTTTTTTTAAAATTAATGCCATAAACAGCTGATTTTGGCGTTACCACTGGCAATTTTATTAAATGACGTTTGAAGGTTTAACAAATTTTTACAGAAAAGAAAATTTAATTATTCGTACAAATAGTTTTTTTTTATTGTCATAAAAAATTTATTACATAATTCGCTCGAAATTGCCAATTATATATAATTGCTTGTTGAATTGCTTGTTGCCTATGCGATTCGCCTACTAGATAGGAGAGCCTGCTAACAAGCCTAAAGCTTTGCAAAAACAAAAAAAAAAAGAGTTATGATTATGCAAGTAATTATTCAACGTGAAAAAATTCTAGGAAATCAAATAATGTATAAAAAACGGAATTAGATTCTCAAAACATGTTCTGGTATTGCTGCATCCATTATTATTATTTTTTTTTTATTTTCTACACTTTATTTTTGACTTTAAATTTTCACTTGAAAAGAATTGCCAAAAATAATATTTTTAAGATGTGCGGTTTTCAAAATTATTTTATTTTTGGTAAAACAGGCTTTAGTAGAACGACTATCACATCGTTTTTATTATTTTTGAAATTGTTATTAAAAATATTTTAATTCCTCTAGATTTATATGAAATGGAATATAATTTTTTAATTTATTTTTATTAAGATCATAAGCTTTGTTGTGTGGCATTAACCTCTAGTATATATAAAGTTAATTTGGTGCTAAAACCAAGCTCATCATTAGGCCTCAGTAGTTAAGGCCTACTCACATAGAATACCTCATATATATGCTTTGTAATTCTTTAATTGGCAACAAAGTTAAATTAAGTTAACAAAGTTTTTCTTCACCACTTTGATGTCACTATGACGTATTCTATGTGACTAGGCCCTCGAAGCTTAAAATATTCTTTCATAACTACACACAACAAACAATTTTATAGATGTTTCTGTAATTCTTGTTTATTAATTTCTTTTATATTTTATTTTAATTATAAAATCATGAAACCAAATATTTAATATGTTTTTCTATTATTAATTTTTAAAATAGTTAATACCAAGGCGAATCGATAATAAGCGAATTTGCTATTATAACTATTTCGCCTCAAACAACTTACAAACATGTTTTTTTTTTTTTGTTTTTTTGTAAAATATTGTCAAAATTTAAAACAATTTTTAATTTTTATTATTATGAAGCAAAAAGAAAGCCATCAATTTTATATGCTTGAATTCGCCTTCGTAACTATTATCTAATTTTATTATTAAACATCTTCCTTTTAACGCAATTATTATTACCACTTTTGATTATATAATTTGGATTTCTAGTGAATTCTCTTAACTTTTAGTTTAAATCTTATTAGTAAACTTCTACTTAAATTTAGCAAGTTATAAAAAAATTTTAAAATGTATTTAATAAATGGAAATAAACCTTAATACTAACATCCTCTTTTCTTTAACTTTTTTTTTTTTTTTGTAAATCATAATTATGCAAAATTCATTCAAAGCAAATTCCGGTTTGCCTTTGATAAAATTATTTTTTAAATCTTGGCTTTGTATTCAGCACTTCTAATGCTTGATTTAGTGTATTAATATCTCACTTAATGGCTTTTGGTTACCTTATATATATTTTTTTTATATTATTTAGCATGTTTTAGTTGCATGTTCTAACTGGTGGCTTAGTTTGACTGACTTTGGTGCATAAACCCAGATCCTTATTCCTTCTATATTTTCCTATTAAAAGAATTTTTATTTTTCTGCAACGGCTACAGAGAATTTTTATTTCTATAAAACACTTTAACAAATAAATATTCAAAACAAATATTGGAAATTTTGATAGCCTTGGCTAAGTACTCCAATTTTGAAGTCATGTGCGGTATTTTTTTCAGTAAAGAATTTGTGTTGAATGGATTGTTGGGAAATTTATTGTATTATACAATTTGAAACGTCAAATAATGAGAATTTTGTCATTAAAAACAAATCTTTTTTTATTTTTTCTTTCCTATTTCCTTTTTACGCTTTACATATAAATCCCACTTTTTTCTTAAATTTAAAAAAAAAACAATGGAAAACAAAGTTTTTGAAAGAAATGAAAGCAAAAACTCGATAAGCTTCAGCTGGCTATAAACAGCTGATTCCAGTATTTATTTATAGCCTCCGTGACCTGGTAAAGACGCCTTTATGCTTTATGATCGCCCTGCCTTATAAACAGTCATTACTTTGATACATTAAACATTACGATATTCTTTCATACGCCAATAGTGGCAGTGACCAAGGCGAATTGAACTAAGTGGTCGCAATTGGTCACTCTGTAAATAATTAATGTATTTTGTTTTTGTAAAATTACCTCTACAGTGAAGAGTTTTTCTTAGGCGGGCTTGAAATTTGAAGAATGTTTTGTTTATGTTTAAAGTACGATGTGTTAAATATGCTATCTCGGCTCATAAAGTAGGATAGTGTGGCCTAAAATTAATTAATTAATTTTTAATTGGTCACTCTGTAAATAATTAATGTATTTTGTTTTTGTAAAATTACCTCTACAGTGAAGAGTTTTTCTTAGGCGGGCTTGAAATTTGAAGAATGTTTTGTTTATGTTTAAAGTACGATGTGTTAAATATGCTATCTCGGCTCATAAAGTAGGATAGTGTGGCCTAAAATTAATTAATTAATTTTTAATTGGTCACTCTGTAAATAATTAATGTATTTTGTTTTTGTAAAATTACCTCTACAGTGAAGAGTTTTTCTTAGGCGGGCTTGAAATTTGAAGAATGTTTTGTTTATGTGTAAAGTACGATGTGTTAAATATGCCATCTCGGCTCATAAAGTAGTATAGTGTGGCCTAAAATTAATTAATTAATTTTTAATTGGTCACTCTGTAAATAATTAATGTATTTTGTTTTTGTAAAATTACCTCTACAGTGAAGAGTTTTTCTTAATTAATTTTTTTCACACATAAATGTTTTTTTTTTTTATTTAATTCATACTTTTCATATAAACTATCGATAATTTGTTATCATAATTGGAGATGATAGTAATGTTTGTATATTCATATTGAGAAAGAAAATCAAACCACATTGTCCGCTCTTAAAATATTGCATGGCGAACTGAAAGAGCGTATCTCGATATTTGCTATCTGTGTGATCATGTTATTAGACAAAGTGAGACGCTTAGGAGGCAAAGTAAGATGCCAGATCCACTTTTTTGGAGAGTGATTTAGGAAATCTCGAGTATAATTAAGATTTTTCATGTTATGTCAGGGAAGTAATAAGTTTGATACAGGGTATTAAATTTCTATAATATTAATTTGCCTTCTCTTTAAGTATATACATATATATGCTGGATGCTTATAATAAGGTGAGTTGATTAAGCTTTGTCCGTCTGTCTGCGGTGCAAAACTACCTTAAATTTTGTCTAAAGTCAAAAATGTTTAAATCCATCTCTACTTTAATTTTCTTCCTCCATATGCAAATCTAAGCAAAATCAGCTGATAAGTAATTTCATTTTTTAAGTCAAACAAACCAATGCGGATCAAACCAGGAGACTTGTGTCTTGTGGGCTTTTCATTTAAGAACACTTTTGGATAGACTGACTGGTGGTTTAGTTTATTTAGGTTTGGTTTGGAATATCTGTAGGCATGCATGTATGGATGAATCCATATCTATGTACACATATTTATATATTATTCTCGCGTATGAAATGTTTGAATATAAAGTTCCTACTTTGGCTTAATTGTACAGAAAATCTGTGACGTTAATACACACATTGCCACGATTAGTAAGAAATGCAATGAAATTTTGTAGCGTTTTTGTTTGAGATATACTTTGCAATTATCTAACAATTGCTAAGACGATATTAAAAATTTCACTTCTTCTTTTTGTTCCTTTTCTTTGAGAGAGCATTTCCATGGAGAAGGGTATATATAAGTTTCGGTGTTGCCGGCACTTTTATTTGTTTTTATATTTTTTTCTCATTAATTTATCGTGGCCAAAGTTTCTCTAACTTTTTTGCTTTAAAAGTGTTTTTAAACAAGTAAAATTGTGAAGAGTATAAGAAAAGCAGTAAAGATAACTATGTGAAACAAGTAGCTCTTGGAAACAATACTTCTCGCTCGCTTACTTTGCAAACTGTATGTGACTTCCCTTTCTATACTTTGCTGCACTCCAATCACTGATGTTCAAATAAAAATACGGAAATAAAAAAAGTTAACCAATTGAGAGTTAAAAAAAATTAAATCAAGGAGGAATTAATAAATCTAGTCGCATTTTCCGACACTGTAAAAACATACATATATTTTGTTTGTGTAAAATTAGCTAAACTGTCTAATAATTTTTTTAAGAAAGGTCGCCAGCTACAACTAAACAAAAATATTTTAGAATTATTAGCGAATTTTGCTGTAATAAGGACACCTTATGAATTCGCCTTGGTCTAGTCTTAAGAAATGGTTGTTCATGAAGCCCGGGAATCTTGTGGTTTTTCCTACCTTGCTTTCCTATTTTCTCTGTCCACTATCACCAAATACAAGGAAGAGTAAGTCCTGATGAAAAGGATGTCCCTGTACATTTTATAATTGTTATAAGTAAAAGTTGTATTAAATTAAAAAAATATATTTATGTATTGGGGGAATTTCATGCCACTATATCTAGATTCCAATACCTAATTTTACATGTTCACATTTTTTTTTTAAACTAAATCATAAAAACTAAATCAATATATGTTCTTTTTATCTTCTTTCTCTTTTTATATAATAAATGAATGTTATATGAAATTAACCGAAAATGTTTTAAAATATGCTGGCCAAATGACTAACCTCCAATCATAAAAAACATCAAAATAACAACCCATCATGTCATTGCATAAAAACATAATCATCTCAATATAGGGCAACAATAAGAACATTTTGGTAAAGAAGGTTTTCATTTTAAAAGGCAGTAATAATACGTAATGATGATCCAACGATATGATCTGCGGCTCCGAGGGTAGTACGGTAGACAATGGAGTCGAGGTCGTAGCGGCAACAACGTCAGCATCAACGTCAATAGTCAATGAAACGCGTAGCAACAGCAACAACAACAACAACAACAACCAGCACAATTGTAGTAGCGGCAGCAATGGCAATAACAACGGCCAAAATGCCACAACAGTAATCAGTGGGAACGAGGTATTGAGTGTGAGCTCAGCAGACTTAGCACAAATGGTTAGTAGCAGTCAGGGCGGAAATGTACAAATAAGAGCAGCACAACCTTTAACCAGAGCAAGGCGTATGCTTAGAGGGCATACAACGCACAATGCGGCTGGTGAGAGGGTATTACTTATTAATTACATTTCACCTAATGCAACGAGCAATAGCACGCAAGTTAATACCGCCAATGCCACTATTATACAGCCCTCAACCTCAGCTAATACTACTACACGTAGAGTTATACAGACTAGAGGAGCTCTACATCACAGTAGTGGTAATAATAATGTGCACAGTTCGAACAACACTACTACAACTGCTACACCGGTTTCTCTGGCAGGACTCGGCTCTGAAGTTACAGTCACATTAAAGCGATCAAGTAAATCATCACATAACGCAGGTCATATTATAAGGCAACAACAACAACAAATACAACAGCATCATCATCAAGGAACTACCCAATCTCATACCATACAAGCGACAACCAGCAGCTCCACCACACACATACATTCACAGTCGCCACCACCTTTGGTATTTACTACACATTCAGGAGCTGAAATAGAACAGCGTGAACTTCACGAAGTGGAGGAAATTGAAGATCATACAGAACAACAACGCCACCACCAGCAGCAGCAACATCATCAGGTTATAATACATCATCATGGCAATCAAGGGGAACAACAGCAAGAAATTCAATACCATCACCAACCACAGCAACATCACCAAACGACTCTACCTCATCTTATGTCCATCCAAACTCAAACGCAAGCCACTTCGGCTGACATGGATGACGACGAACTATTAGAGTATAGCACCAGCAATGTTGATCAGGTGGTAGAAGCAGCCATGGCTGTGGAAGATGCCGAAGATGTTGAGGAGGTGGTGGAAACCCATCATATACAACAATTACATACTGTGCAATTACAAACGCATCAACAAACCGAATGTCTCGAAGATGATGAAGGTGAGGTGGAAGAAGTTTATTTGCAATGAAGTTAAGACAGATGTTAAAAAGGTAATTACCTAGAAAGTAACTTTAATAATATACATATACACATATACAAACACACACATGTATAATAACAGTTTCTACTCTTAATAGAAAATAAGGACTATCCCAGATTTTGTATTGTACTGATAATGATCATAAAGAGGTTGTAAACACGTGTGGTAAATCTTATATCAAAATCGCTTGGTCTGTTCATTTTCAATGCAAAAAGTTTAAAAACTGCAAAATGTGTCCCTTAAAATCATATATTTCTGGGAAAATATCGTTTCCAAAAAAATACCTATTTTAGGCGAATTAGTAATAATTGAGCTTCCAAGACCGAATTAAACTTTGTGAACTTACTACTAGCAGAATGCTTTCACTCCAAAAAGAAAAAAAAAATTGCAATTATTTTGTATTTTGTCACAAATTAAGACAATCTAAAGAAATTGTCTCATTTCACTGTGATTTAGCAAGACAAAGAAATTTACTGTTTGAATTCGCCTTGAAACTGTCATCAATCTCGTTGCGAAAATATTATGTTGTGAAGAAAAAATATAAAAAAATTAACTGTCAACATATAGTTTGTGTTATAAAAATTAAGAAATCTGTCAAAAATGAAGCGAATTAAATACAGGCGACCACGATTTCTCAAACTTACAAACATATTTGCTTACAGAGTTACTTAATAGGTTTAAAAAATGAGTTTTAAGCTTGGGATATATTAACCCAAACTATTCGCTTACATTTAAGAATATTGAGCTGCTCCGTAGCCGGTACACTGCTGGCAGTCCAGCCAAAAGCTTAGCAGTAAAAAAAAATATATATATATTTAACCAAAGAAGGCTATGAACTCCAACTGAACATAATATTTTTTAATATGAGAAGGTTTGATTATTCTGGCTTCAGTTGAATTTTTATCGTAGCAATTGAAATGCCCGTAGAAGTTTCTTAAAGATACATTTCAGCTGAATTTCATATGAATAGCTCGTAAAAGTGCTGCCTCGTCCCACCGAATTCGCCTTACTTTTTACAGTGTTGTGTGAAAGATGCTCTTTTAAATGGTTTTGAAAATTACTTGTTACAAAAGTTTCCTTTAAATTTTTCACAAAAGTGAAATTATTTTTAATTGATAATGCAATATATCCTACTAAGAAGAAAAGTTAAGTAAAATTTTTTCAAGATTGCTCGTTCTCGACTTTGACAGCTGACTAATGCAGATCAACAAGTAGAATAATGTACGTACACACATATTTACTCCTCCTCATCATATGTATATAGTATGTAATTGTTAAACAATTTTTATAATAACTAAGTAAATAGTTTGCTAAGTTGTCGTGATCATACACATACATGTAAAATAAGATTTGGTCTGATTAATATCAGACCATTTAAGATTCAACTATTTCCAGTGTCTTTTTAAGTCTATAATTTAATACGTATTGGCTATATCCGTATCTTACTTACTATGTTTCTTGATTGCTTTCCATGTGGTGCTTATCCTGGGAGGTGCTACACTCTCCTTGAACACTTCGAACATATTGAACACATTTGCCCATGTTTAACATTTTCCTGTTCATGCTCCACTATGTTCATATTATGTATTAAGTAGTCTGTTTGTCGTAAAAGTCCGCATGGAAGCCACCAGTAGCTTATCTTAAGTAAATATTGTATTACTGCTTCCTTCTTTTCGAGAATTTGTTTTTAAAGATCTCCTATTGAAGATAGTGATCCTAAACAAAAACTACTGCTATCTATTATCTTGGAACGAACGGCCCAATTCCTTCGCCATCACTACTGTAGGAGTTGTTATGATTACTTCTTTCTATAAGATTTTTCGTATTAAATTTTATATTTTATTACTATATGGCAGGATCACCATATTTTAAAACTAGAAGTAAAAATTTTTTTTTTTTATTAAAGTGTTGATATAATTTATTTTGGCCTATGCTGGTCTCGTTTGCTCGAAGGCTTGAAGGTTATTCTGTATTTCTATAAAATTTACTTTTTTTTTTAAATATTAATTATTTGAATTACAAAATGCATCTAGAATGGAGTGATTTTCTAATAACACTTGAACACATATTAGCAATGATATCTGTCACGTTACACTACACTGTCCTCTTAACACTTGTCGGTCTTTCGGAAGAGTATTGCTATCAAGAACACCTAACAACATTGCAACACTATGCCATCCATTTGAAATCGATGGAACCGACTGGAAAATATATTCCCTTAACAAGTAATCAGAACATAAGGAATCAAATTAACGGAACACGCGTTATTTTAAACGATATTAAATGAGTTTCAGTGTTGCCAAAACTGCTTATCATGTTTTCACATTGGAAAAGTTGGTTTCTTAAATGGTCTTGAAAAGTAAATAAAAAATACATAAATAATAAATATATACATACTTATTATTATTATTATTATTATTATTGTAAATATAAATATAGTATTAATATTTATTTTTACTTAAAAAAACTATTATTTTCGGGCGATATTTTTCTTTTTGCTGTAAAATAAATATATATTCTATTTTTAATGTAAAACAAAAACAAAATAAATGCAATTATTACTACTTTTATTTATAAATTAGCGGAATAAGTAAACAAACGGAAAAGAAAAATTATTTTATTAAAATCGTTAGAACAGCGTAAGTTAAGAAAATTGTCGAATATCAAATTAATTCAGATTATTGTAAAGTTAAACAAATTGTATTATATGTATCTATGAGAAATAAAATTGTGTTTAAAACGATTTTGTCAAAATATATTCAAATTATAATAATAATGAGAGTAAGAAAATAGCAAACTAGTAATAAAAATAAATAATAAAAAAGAAAAAAAAAAGCCAGGGACATTTTTAAGATCATATGCTAAAATGAACAGAAATGGTAATGCATTCTACAGGGGGCGATATATCTCTTGTATCTATAACTTGCTCTAAGAAGTTCGAATCATTTGCTGAAAAAGTCTCTAGCCATGACTAAGTAATGAGTCCTATTAAAAGGTAATCGCCAATTCTAATTTTAACTAGTTTTATATATTGTGAGTTGGTGTTCTTCGTTTTGCATCCTTTTATTTTTAATTATATAATTCAGAAAAAGTAATAATAAGATGAAGGATTAATCGAACGTCCTTCAAGTGCTTATACGCCACAGTTTTTTCCTTCAATATGACGTAGTTTCCTAGCTTATTCCTGTACATATAGCCATTAAACCATTTCCTCCGATTATCATAAAAAAATTTATTAGAGACGGACAAAAACACCTCATCGATCGTTATTCCTCCCAGTAATCTTATGCTTTTAAGTGTCCAGTTAAATAATCCCTAATGTAATCAATCCTATGTAAGTAATTTAGACCATAAACTTGTTAATCAAAAAGGCTTTGTGTGGAGTGTACCACATTGTCCTATTGTTTCAGCTATAATGTTCAGTCTCCTTTCGAAATTACTTCTCCATCATAATAACGATCTTTACCAAACTCACATAATATAGCAGAAAAGCAGTATTCCTCAGTTTTGTGAATCATGTTATCAGATAGCAGCTTTAATTTAAGGATTTCGAAGACCTGCTTTTACTTTGGCAGTCTTTTTTGTGGTGTTATATCAGGATAGTGAATAATTACAGCTTGTTTATAATCTTGACACCTAATATTGATATGTACATTTGCTTCTTCTGCAGCTAACTTAATTAAACTTTCTGTAATTATTATTCAGAGTTTCTGTCTCATAACTTGCTTGCCTCTGAGAATTACAGAATACTTCTGCTTTCATATATCAAATACCAATAAACTAGTGCGCCTCTACATCTCATATTCCATTTGCTTACATCTAATATTTAAGATTTCGGATTTTTTGCAGTCTCTGCAAATATAAACTTTTTCGAATCGTTATGTCATTGTTCATGTTCATCTTATGTAATTGAAAAAATCGCTGCTCTTGAGAGAGAAAATGAGTTATAAGTCCGAATTAAATAAATAAAGCAGTCCTTTTCGAGTTTTGAACTGTTTGTTGTAAAGAGCTATAGGCTGTCGCGAGGCCAGTACTAAAGAAATTGCCAATATTTTCCTGTACCAAAATTTAATAAGACTGCAATTTATATTACATTGCTGTCAGACAAAGTATGTATAATTATGAGAATAAAAAAACAATTTTGCACTATTCTAAATATTCTGAAAATGTGGCAAAGGAATATTAGAAAGCTAGAGAGTTTTAAGCAGAAGTTCCACTTTTCGCAAGTTTTTAGAATAGCATAGAAAGGAAAAAACTCGCGCCATGGAATGTTCTTATAAGAACAGCTTGTTTTTTCTTTAATCTTTTATTAAAAATGGACCAAAAACTAGGCTTTATAAAAACATATTCTCTATGATTTTTATAAAAAAAAAAAATAAAAAAAAAATTAAATACTTTAAGATAATATTATTTATAATCTCAATTATCTATAAGTTAAAAATTAAACATCTTCTCAAAATGTATGTCATGCATAAAAAATATGATTTTAAATTTCATTTATTGTTTGAAAAACACTGTACTTCTTAAGAAAATAGAATAAAAATTTCTTTTTAATTTAAAAATTTACAAGAATAATTTCCCCTTGAAGGAAAATTAAATAAATAAATGCAATTCTTATGTTTTATTGTAAATCTAAAATGAGTACCAGATTCTTTTATGACAAGTGAATGAAGCAGATAAGTATCCGGAGGGCTCTAATAACCGCATATCATTTTAAGAAAAATTGATTAAATGCTTTTTTTCTTTTTTATATCAATAAATTTGATGTCCAATTCCTAATTTGGGGGCTTGGATAATAATCACCAAGGATAAATCACCGCTTTGGATATCTAGTGCATGTTCGCGTAGAGAAAATTATCGATGGAAGCAATTTGCTGGATCATGTTATTGTCAAAAGAATGTGAAACTTTCGTTTCCCTGCAAAATTAATAGATACCCTCGAGAAGTAAATAGCGATCGTGATATTCGCATGAACCTTTTTTACCTCTTTTGGTAAAAATCAGTTTTAATATTTCTTAAAGGAAGAATTAAAATATTTTTTAAATTGGAAATAAAATACAATTTCCCTGTAAGGATTAATTTCGGACTCAACAAACAATTGCAAGACGGATACTTAAATTCATAAAAAACTTTTATTTACTTAAAGAACTTTTAGCCTGCATTATAGAGTAAATAAAGATACGTATAAATATATTTGGAAAAACATGCGAAAACTATGGGCCTTCTAAAACTTCTTCGCAGTGAGTGGATACCGAAAAGGAGTATATTGCAATGAATTTTCTGGAGACTGCTCCCATAGCTAGTAGATATTTTCGAGAAAACATTTTGCTGTAAATTGAGGAGTTATCCTAACGAGGAATAAAGTAGAGTGATTGCTCAATACCTGCTGCTGCTAGTTGCAGCGATGGTTGCCTAATATTTGGATTCATGTAAATATTATAAACCCTAAATTATATAAACAAGGAAAAGGGAAAATTGTCTAGTAAGTGCGAGTTCCAGACTTAAACTAACCAATAAACTATAATACTTATAAATTCGTATCAGAAAAGCAATCAAACTGCTGATTACTGACAGAGTCCTCATCTTATATTTTATAAAACAAATTAAAAAAACATTTTTAAACATAAAAATTAAAGTAAAATTCTTCTCATTGTTTGCAGTTCGGTACGTTTTGTTTCTTATAAAAATGCCAATATTTAATAATTAAATATAATATTTGCATTGTTGCAAAAAAAACAAAAAAAAAAATCATTGATCTCAAAACAAAAAAAATGTATATTCGTTAAATTGTTTAATAAAACTGCTTTTTTGCCAATAATATTTATTTCTTACACTAAATTTCTTACACTTAAATATGGGAAAATAATATTATGAAAATTTTCCCATTCTTATGCAAATACATTTTGTAGAATCTTAAGGTCTGTTGCTATTGTGTACTTTGTGATTTGAAAGAAAATCGATTAAACAACATTGCAATGCATTCAAGGCTACACAGTGTACAGCCGAATGCACTCACATATGCAAGCACACTTGAAGAGAGGCAAATGTTTACCATGACTTTAAATTGTTTTTCTTCAACATTTCTGTTAGAATTGCTGTTATAAGTTTTCGATGCTTTCGGTATTTCGGTATTGTTAAAGGCAAAATGCTTAAAGCTGTCTCTTTTATAAGTTTACTTATTTATATTACCAACTACGCATCTACATATGTACATGTGTATGTGCGTATTAATGTTTATACAGGGTGGTCCAAAAGTCACAATGGGGTTTAAAAATTTAATAACTTTTTTGTTTATTTTTTTTTTTAAGATTATATAAATAACATCTGGAGAATAAATAATGGAGGGATTTACAACTGAACAAAGAACAAGAATAATAGAATTTTATTACTTAAATCAGCGATCAATTATTTTAACGCAAAGAGCATATCGTCGCCATTAATAATTTCAAGAAATTCAGAAATTAATTGGCCAGCGCGTTCGCCAGATTTGTCAGCATGCGACTATTTTCTTTGGGGTTATTTGAAGGAGCGAGTATATGTCAACAAGCCCGAGACAATCCTTGAACTCAAGGCCAACATTGTTGCAGAAATTCGAGGGCTACAGCCACAAATGTTGAAAGATGTTATGGAAAATGCTCTCAAAAGAGCCCATCATTGCGAAGCTAATAACGGCGGTCATTTAAGTGACATTATTTTCCATACTTAGCGTAAAAAAATTTCCATTTTGTATATTTCATAATCTTAAAAAAAAAAATAAAAAAAAAAAATAAACAAAAAAGTTATTAAATTTTTAAACCCCATTGTGACTTTTGGCCCACCCTGTATAAAGAAACCTGAACACATAAGCAACAATATCATAGATAGCAACAACAATATTTAGTTGGATGAGAAATCTACGAACTTATCAGAACGTATGAGTAAAATTGCCGAAGAGGGAAGACGACCGATCAGTTCAGCAAAGAAAACCGATCAGTTGACAGTGGATCGTTGGCCAATCACGATTCAATTCAATAGCCTGTCAGAATGCAAGTTATTATACTACATTTATGACTGCCTTCGGTAATACACAATTAATTTGTCACAGAAGGCTGCAGCCAAAGAGATTGAGCGAGAAGAAATTGCAAACAAAGTTTTTTGCATTCTAATAACTGTTACAGGAAAAAAAAAATTCAATTATGTACGAGCACTTTCTAGCCTAATTAATCGTCACTGTAGTCTAAATCGGCAAAGAAAAATTTTTTTTCAATTTTAATTTTTAATTTCTTTTTTCAAAACACTTTTTCATAAGAACCACAAAAAAATTAACTTTTTAAATTTAACATCAGATATGTGTGCCGTATTTCACGAATGTTATCGATAAATAGTCAATATCAATCGAAAGCTTTTAGTTTTTTCAGCACTGATGCTGAATTAAATTAGTGTTGTCTAAAAATTGGTAACGGTGTTGCCGACACCAAATGGAATAATAATGAATTTTTGCTAACAAACCAAATACACCATTAAAAACTTTATTAACGAAAATAAAAATCAGTAAGTATATATGAAACAGTATATGAAACAACATGCTAAGATAATTATAGAACCAACTTTATTCGCGCATGCAGAGCCGCAACCGAGAGCAGAGCAGTTTAGACATGAGAACAAATGAACATAAACCATACATCAAAAAAAAAAAAAATAAAGAGAGCTCTGCCTTATCACAAAACATACTACAATAGAACATGGAACGGATTTTGGCAATACATGTAAGTACGTTTGAGAAAGTAAACATAATAAAGAAAAGATTCATTAAGTGTATGAAACAACCTGCTCAAATAATTACAGAAACAACTTTAATCGCGCATGCAGAGCCGCAACCGAGAGCAGAGCAGCTTAGACATGAGAACAAATGAACATAAACCATACATAAAAAAAAAAAAAATAAAGAGAGCACTGCCTTATCAGAACACATACTACAATAGAAAGTCTAAAAATTGATCAAGAAGGAAACAAAACAATGAACTTTAAGGAAGACAGATACAATTTGAACGACAGCAGCAGCAATGTCGCAATAACATAAAAGTCAATAAAATTTGCTATGTAAGCAAAAAATTTTTAAATTGAGTTAAATTATATGACAATATCCTTTCAGAAAGCGAACAAAATATTCAGGAAACTTCGGCTCAATATGAATTGAAAAACTTGAACTTTTATTTACAAATAACATAAATTAAACTCAGGGCACATTTGGCCAATAAACATTACAACAAAAACAATATAAATATATTTAAAGCTAATAAACATAAATAAATAAATTTCCGATTACATAATTTCTCTTTCAGTTCTGTTTTGCTAATAACATAAAAAAAAAACAAAATCGCTAAAAAATTTCCACACTTTTTGTTGAGAACCTTTTGAATTTGGTAAAACAATCGCCAAAGAATCTATTGAGAGAATGATATAAATGGATGCGGATACCACAACTCTCATTCAAGTAAGTCTGTTAAAAAAAAAATAGAAAGATGAAAAAAAAAAATAAAAAAAATTAAAGAATATGTATGTATGTATGTATGTAGATGGATCACAAGGAATTTTTTTAATACATATATTTTTATTAGTGTATTTCAAAAGTGCAATATTGTTGTTTAAAATTTAGGATGTTCTAAGGAAGGGTTAAATTTTTACACAGCAAGGAACAAAAGCTGGTGTGGAATGTAATGTCTTATTTAGGAAAAAGGCAGGGCAGTGGAGCAGTGTTGCAAATTAGTGTTGCATTTCAAATCATTATTTAACTCAAGGATACGATATGCTGAGACGTGCCGTGATGCTAAGACTTACATTAGCATCAGTGCTAGTGCTGGCATCAGTGCTAGTGCTAGCATCAGTGCTAACATTTACACAATTAAAACTAAAGAAAATGGAATACATTTCATACCAGTTCAATATTTTTAATTTTTCTGCCATCGATGTGTATCACAATTACAAACTTGTCATTTGTATTGTTTTTTCTGTTACTAATGATACTCCGACCTTTTTGGCCAACTGAAGATCACAATTAAAAGAACAAGCACTAATAGCACTTGAGTTCCCCATAACCTTGATTTTTGTATAGGCTTTCTTGAGCACTCTTTGTTGACAGTGGCAATTTCCTACCCATCCAAACTCTGAAACAAAATTGTTCAATTGTTTGAAGCTCTCTGTACAGCTTTCGCCAAAGTCAATGAGTGTTGCCGCTTCAGTCTCTTTCGGATACAGCCTATAGATATTTACTTCCACGATACTTTTGTGATTGTATGTGCAGTTCATATGGTCACTTATCCAGCTTAATGTATTTCACTAATTTGCATGAATTTGCTGAGGGGCATCCTCAACAAATAAAGGAAATAAGGATAATTTAAGCCTTTTTAGCGCATTTCAACCTCTACTTATTTAATAGTTATTAGGCCATTTTATTTGCAAAGTTTATACCTTTTAAATTAAAATTAATTTATACTATCAATTTCAAAGATATAAACAATTTAGAATAAAAATTGTGTCAATTGCTCATACGAAACATGTTCATACTTCATTAATAAAAATTTCGAAATTTCTTGAACAAAACTTTTATAATTTTTTTTTTGTGAGATTTTCATTGTTTAGTTATCTTTTTTTTGTTGAGTTGGCAACACATGAGCCAATAAACAAATGGACAAGAAAATTATTGAAAGAATGTTGATGGTTGTGCTTCTTGTTACAACTTTGATTTACTAAACTTCCCAATTAATTGGAATCAGAAGTAGGTTAAATCTCTAGTTGTTCTAAGGAAAAATTTTAGTAAAAACCCTCGGAAGATCTGCATATAGCATGCGGTGAACTGCGCATAGGCGCTGGCTAAGCCCACAACAATCAATTTCAATGTATTTTTAAGTCTAATTTAATTAATTTTTATGCCTTTAAGAAGCGCTGTGCATTGCCAGCATTTCCTTCTTTCATACATACATTGTACTTACCGACAACGATTTGGGACTACCATACACATCAACCAATAATGGATATTTTGTTATGCCAGAACGGTCCATATTTGGGGCGTATTGCCACAACACCTTGGCTTGGAAGCCATTAGCAATTGGAATTGTTTCAATTTCAAATGTCGGCTTTGCAATGTCAGCCAGTTTAAGTTTCAATTGCTCATCAGTTTCCCAGATTAAAACTTTTGCTAATGTAAATTGCTTTCCAGGTGGTTTCTCGCTCGAATAAGACCACTCATAAAGGACTGACTGAGGTAAACTTGGTCCCAACGATGTTATAACGATATGATGTTTAGTATTAAAGTCAGCGGTGAAATATGTCTGCTCCACACCTTAAAAAGATATGAATCAAAAATATATAAATATTTTAATAATTTCGGTTTTAAAAAATTTTGTTATAGTTCTGTCAAGTGACAATAATCGGGATATAACCGGATTTGACATTTATCGTACCGTATGATGCATGAAGATTGCATGTCAAACAGGTGGCGATTTGCCCTTTGGCCGCTCGGATAGCATACACATGTAATTGCTCGGGATTTTTTTCGGTGTTTCCGGTAAAGAAAATGATGTCATGAGTTGTGTCCCAGTGTAAAATGGAGGTGACTACATAACGGCCTTGTGTCAAGGCCTCAGGTTTTTCGTTACTGGAGCGTGTAGACATAACCACTAAGTGCCGATAGTCACCATCTGCACCTTCAGGATGGGGTTCGATGAATGCAATGCGACTGCCATCATGATTTTTAAAGGGCGGCGATAAGAAATCAATCCAACCGGTTTTCGATACTAAACTATACACCTGGTGGAAAAATAATA
The DNA here is from genome assembly GCA_963402855.1 of Ormia ochracea. Classification (NCBI taxonomy): domain Eukaryota; kingdom Metazoa; phylum Arthropoda; class Insecta; order Diptera; family Tachinidae; genus Ormia; species Ormia ochracea. The sequence goes on along the minus strand of OY727106.1, from coordinate 56,397,774 downwards.
TTTATCGATGTACATATTTGATTATTAATGAAATATAAGAAAGGAAATTGTTCTAATTTTTCTTAAATTATGTCGCTATACATGCCTCCCTATACATACTATACATAATCTTGATCAAAAAGCTTTTACATTTATTAATAACAGGAAGATAAAAATACGATTTATAAAAATACGATGCCAACGATATTTCGTTAAAGTATTCTTAATTTGTTTTAAATTAAATACGGAAAAATCTTAAGCATTATTGATTATATGTTACGTATGCACATATTATAATCTGATTATTTTTCTAGAGTCAAAGAAAGTTTGTAGGCATCATATATAAAAGGTGCAGTATTAAGAAGGGGGTAGTAGAAAGCCTTATTAAGCAGTGCTCTTTTACTTCATAATAATGTAATTAAGAGGTTGTCAAATAGACTAGAATTTTATTATTAGTGGAAATTTGTATCCTTTTCATAAAATGGCAACTGTAGTAATTACATTCCATTTCAGTTACATTAGTTACCTGAAAATATTATATAAATTAAGCTCTATTTGTAAGTGCAATGATCTTGATACTGAAGCATGCTTTGGCATGTTTTTTATATAATATGATGCTATTGTGGGGGAAAAATTTTTCATGTTTATATTCATATTCGGTCTTAAAAAAAAAATTCTTATTTACCTTTCGAGCCAGTGAACCATTAAAGATCTGCATATGAACTTTATTTCGTATTCGATTCATCCACACCGACAAAACATTCGTGTTATCCAACCAATTCACAGCAGTTATGATACAATCTCTTTCGCTATTTAGGGCATTTGGTACCGGAATATTTGTCAAATGGTCTATACCGTCTACTGCCCTAACCAAATCCGAAGTAAAGAGTTTTACTCGAGGATAAGAAGAACCGCCATAAGGTGACAAATGTGCTTCATTTGCTGCGCTGCCATTAAATTGTATAAAGGCTAACTTTGTGCTGTCGGGGTTAAACCAGACAGCACTGCCGTCGTAGAACACTTCCTCCTTATAAGCCCAATCGGGTGTACCATTTAAAATGGCAGATTCAGAGTCATTGGTTAAAGCGATTTCGTTAGCGTATACTGATGGCTTGTAATACAAGTTACCATCATAATTTATAATCATGGCATTGCCTACTGTAGCCCATTTTACTAAATTCAACTGGGTTATGCGATTGTTAATTTTCAATGGGCTTAGTAACTGCCTTCCGAAATCGTATATCTCATAGTCGGCAGGTAAGCCAGGATGGAAAACCTTTTCAGAATTTCTCGCCAACAGCAAAAACAGACCATCTGGTGATTTTTTGTATAAAGAATAGGAATTCTAAATTTGGTTGAACAAAGAAAAGAAATTTATATAAAATTCATGAAGTTTGTCATTCTTTCAACTATCTACCGTCGGATCCAAGTAATCAGCAGATCTTTTGTGTAAAGAATAGGAATTCTAAATTTTTTTTGTGAAAAAAGAAGAAATTTATGTGAAATCCTTGAAGTTTGTTTCTCTTTTAACAACTTACGGTTGGATCCAGCTCATCAGCTGATCTTTTGTGCAAGCGATATATATCCTAAATTGTTTTGCGAAAAGAGAAGAAATTTATGTGAAGTCCTTGAAGGTTGGCATTCTTTTAACTACTTACGGTTGGATCCAAGTCATCAGCTGATCTTTTGTGCAAGCGATATATATCCTAAATTTTTTTGTGAAAGGAGAAGAAATTTATGTGAAATCCTTGAAGTTTGACATTATTTTAAATACTTACGGTTGGATCCAAGTCATCAGCTGATCTTTTGTGCAAGCGATATATATCCTAAATTTTTTTGTGAAAGGAGAAGAAATTTATGTGAAATCCTTGAAGTTTGACATTATTTTAAATACTTACGGTTGGATCCAAGTCATCAGCTGATCTTTTGTGCAAGCGATATATATCCTAAATTTTTTTGTGAAAGGAGAAGAAATTTATGTGAAATCCTTGAAGTTTGACATTATTTTAAATACTTACGGTTGGATCCAAGTCATCAGCTGATCTTTTGTGCAAGCGATATATATCCTAAATTTTTTTGTGAAAGGAGAAGAAATTTATGTGAAATCCTTGAAGTTTGACATTATTTTAAATACTTACGGTTGGATCCAAGTCATCAGCTGATCTTTTGTGCAAGCGATATATATCCTAAATTTTTTTGTGAAAGGAGAAGAAATTTATGTGAAATCCTTGAAGGTTGGCATTCTTTTAACTACTTACGGTTGGATCCAAGTCATCAGCTGATCTTTTGTGCAAGCGATATATATCCTAAATTTTTTTGTGAATAGAGAAGAAATTTATATGAAATCTCTGAAGTTTGGCGTTCTTTTAACTACTTACGGTTGGATCTAAGTCATCAGCTGATCTTTTCTGCAAGCGATATATATCCTAAATTTTTTTGCGAAAAGAGAAGAAATTTATGTGAAATCCTTGAAGTTTGACATTATTTTAAATACTTACCGTTGGATCCAGGTCATCAGCTGATCTTTTGTGCAGGCGATATATATCCTAAATTGTTTTGCGAAAAGAGAAGAAATTTATGTGAAATCCTTGAAGGTTGGCATTCTTTTAACTACTTACGGTTGGATCCAAGTCATCAGCTGATCTTTTGTGCAAGCGATATATATCCTAAATTTTTTTGTGAAAGGAGAAGAAATTTATGTGAAATCCTTGAAGTTTGACATTATTTTAAATACTTACGGTTGGATCCAGGTCATCAGCTGATCTTTTCTGCAGGCGATATATATCCTAAATTGTTTTGCGAAAAGAGAAGAAATTTATGTGAAATCCTTGAAGGTTGGTATTCTTTTAACTACTTACGGTTGGATCCAAGTCATCAGCTGATCTTTTGTGCAAGCGATATATATCCTAAATTTTTTTGTGAAAGGAGAAGAAATTTATGTGAAATCCTTGAAGTTTGACATTATTTTAAATACTTACGGTTGGATCCAGGTCATCAGGTGATCTTTTGTGCAGGCGATATATATCCTAAATTGTTTTGCGAAAAGAGAAGAAATTTATGTGAAATCCTTGAAGGTTGGCATTCTTTTAACTACTTACGGTTGGATCCAAGTCATCAGCTGGTCGTTTGTGCAAGCGATATATATCCTAAATTTTTTTGTGAATAGAGAAGAAATTTATATGAAATCTCTGAAGTTTGGCGTTCTTTTAACTACTTACGGTTGGATCTAAGTCATCAGCTGATCTTTTCTGCAAGCGATATATATCCTAAATTTTTTTGTGAAAAGAGAAGAAATTTATGTGAAATCCTTGAAGTTTGATATTATTTTAAATACTTACGGTTGGATCTAAGTCATCAGCTGATCTTTTCTGCAAGCGATATATATCCTAAATTGTTTTGCGAAAAGAGAAGAAATTTATATGAAATCCCTGAAGTTTGGCCATCTTTTAAATACTTACGGTTGGATCCAGGTCGTCAGCTGATCTTTTGTTTAGGCAATGGGATTTCTGAATTTTTTTTGTGAAATGGAAAGAATATTATATGAAATTCTTGAAATTTAGTTTTCTTTTATCGACTTACGGTTGGATCCAGGACATCAGCTGATCGTTTGTGCAAGCGATATATATCCTAAATTTTTTTGTGAAAGGAGAAGAAATTTATGTGAAATCCGTGAAGTTTGACATTATTTCAAATACTTACGGTTGGATCCAGGTCATCAGCTGATCTTTTGTGCAGGCGATATATATCCTAAATTGTTTTGCGAAAAGAGAAGAAATTTATATGAAATCTCTGAAGTTTGGCGTTCTTTTAACTACTTACGGTTGGATCCAAGTCATCAGCTGATCTCTTGTGTAAGCGATATATATCCTAAATTTTTTTGTGAAAAGAGAAAATATTTATGTGAAATCCTTGAAGCTTGACATTATTTTAAATACTTACGGTTGGATCCAGGTCATCAGCTGATCTTTTGTGTAAGCGATATATATCCTTTTGTGAAAAGAGAAAAAATTTATATGAAATCCCTGAAGTTTAGCGGTCTTGTAACTACTTACGGTTGGATCCAAGTCATCAGCTGATCTTTTGTGCAAGCCATATATATCCTTTTGTAAAAAGAGAATAAATTTATATGAAATCCCTGAAGTTTAGCGGTCTTGTAACTACTTACGGTTGGATCCAAGTCATCAGCTGATCTTTTGTCCAAGCGATATATATCCTAAATTTTTATGTGAAAAGAGAAGAAATTTATATGAAATCCCTGAAGTTTGGCGTTCTTTTAAATACTTACTATTGGATCTAGGTCGTCAGCTGATCTTTTGTGTAGGCAATGGGATTTCTAATTTTTTTTTGTGAAATGAAAAGAAATTTATATGAAATTCTTGAAATTTAGTTTTTTTTATCGACTTACGTTTGGATCCAGGACCTCAGCTGATTGTTTGTGTAAAGAATAGCAATTCTAAATTTTTTTTGTGAAAGGAGAAGAAATTTATATGAAATCCTTGAAGTTTAGCTGTCTTTTAACTACTTACGGTTGGATCCAAGTCAGCAGCAGATTTTTTGTCCAAGCGATATATATCCTAAATTTTTTTGTGAAAAGAGAAGAAATTTATATGAAATCCTTGAAGTTTGGCGTTTTTTTAACTACTCACAGTTGGATCCAAGTCGTCAGCTGATCTTTTGTGTAGGCAGTGGGATTTCTAATTTTTTTTGTGAAATGAAAAGAAATTTATGTGAAATCCTTGAAGTTTTTGTTTCGGTTAACAACTTACTGTTGGATCCAAAAATAAAGTAATTACGACATTGCGCTCTACATTGTACTCCAGTATATTCTGAAAAGTAATCGGTCTGTAGTAATATGGTCGTAATAGATTCGCTTTGGTTAAATCAGTTTTGTAAACTCACATTATTGTGCTTGTATATAATGTTACCCTCGGGCGTCCAACTGCCATTGAAGTGAGCCTCCAACCGTTTACCTTCCAGTATAGCGTTAATAGGGGAGCAATTTTTAGCATCTTCAATTGAAAAGTTCTCATAAGTGATGTAATAAATCTTGACCAATGCATATAGGAAAGGTGCAATTAATACTCCAAAGCACATAATGAGGCAATAACACATGCGACATCTTAATTCGTCCATAGTGTCAAGTTCCTAAAGAATAGACCAAAAGGCAGAGCAATATTTTTTATGTTCAATTATTTGAAATGTTATATGAAATTAAAATATAAATAAACGCATGAATGGGCCGAATAAGATTGAAAGATCGATTCGTTTGACGTCAGCTGAAGAAAGCGAATTCTACTTGCTCATAAATTTGTGTTTATTTAGCAATAAAAAAAATTGCATAATACCAATTCTTTAAATAATTCTTCAGATATGGATTAGAACTATTTTTGCTCTTTAAATGCGTCAACTCGAATCGCTAATTTGTTTTTTTTTTTGCCGATTAAGGTAGTTTAGAGGATGCCTGAGCTTCGTTGGTGCTAAAAGCGAACCCGTCAGTACACTTTCAAATAGAGTATAGAAATGTTATGTCATGCCAACTTTTGCCCAAATTAAATGAGAATTATATAAAAAAAACAATAATTACAAACCTTGAAATTCTCTTTTTTTACAAAATTCCACAAATTTTATTCGATGTGAATCTTTTATTTTTTCATATAGTCATTATGCCATTACGCCCCCAGTGGGTCAACAATAAATTAGAGGAATGCCCAAATAACCGGAAATTTCTCTAAATGATTATTTCTCTAAGGAAATACTTAGGCGATACTCATGCTTAATATAATTTATTTATAGTCAGCCCTTGAATTAACTGATTAAATCGCAACAATTCTCGTGTTCGTACACTACCCTCGTAGTACCGTTCGGCTTCTTTGAACTGATCAAGAGCATTGAATAAATAAAAAAAAACACTGTGCTCGTTTAGAACCGAAGGAAAAATTTCTTGGTGAATGATGAAACCGGTGGGAGGAGTCTCCACTGGAAAAATAGTTTCCGCCTCTTGTAATAACATTTTCTTTTAATATTTGAAAGGGGGAAAGCCAATAGTTGCGTTTATATTACCCATTAGCAGATGACCTCTATGTAAAGGGTTATCCAAAAAGCGATATGCACATTGGGATTATTCATATTTTTCGGGGGGTTTTTTCGCCATGGAACGTAATGAGAAAATTTTTATTGAAAAATTGTGCTTTACACGGAATATGGTTGCATATATTAAAAGTGATTGTTTGATCGGCCAATATTTTCTCAAAAACGAAGCAGGAAACAACATTACCATTAATGGAGTTTTGGCATAGGTCCATGCTAACCGATTATTTTTGATCTTAATGACATGTTGTTTCAACAAGACCGTACAATTTTACATATAGCTCGCTATACAATGGATTCCACGATTCATTAAATTTACGTTTTGGATCAGCTATTTGGGCCCCCAGAGTTTGTGATCCATTGGATTACTTTTTATGGGGTAATGCGAACAATCCACATAAAAGTGGTGCATTGCAATTGAATTTTGCACGTCTCATCTGTCAAGTGATCCCTTCTTTATTCGCAGAATCGTATTCAGTATGTTAACCGCAGTCATTTCAAAACATGAACTAGTAATTTTATTTTTCAAGAAAAAAATATTAATTTGATTGAAGCACCTAATAGGAAACCCTATATATTGTCGATAAGTTTTGTGACTGATTAATAGTTTGCTCTTTAAAATTAAAATTGTAAGGAAAATTAATTTGCATCTAAAGCAAATTACGCGAAGTCCATTCATGCCAGAATCTTCCACTCAATTCGCCTGATTACTTACAAAGTGGCAACGCTGAAATGAACTGTGCAAATTCATCCAATTCGTTACACTGCGTATGATTGTTGAATATTTACCGTTTTTTGGTGTAAAATATAATGCATACGACGTGTTTCACGATGGTCCAACAGACTGGGGTCACTTTGAAGTTTTTTTTTTAATATGTTCACTTAAAATTCTACTAAATTTCAAGATGTTTTTCATAAAAATATAAATACAATACAATACAAGCTACGGTTGGACTCAGTTCACGGAAATTTCGTACCACAAAACCACTCTCAGCTTGAAAGCTTTAATTATATTTTTTCGGCGGGCTAACTCGAAATCGTCTACCGCTACAGTGTCACATCAGTAACAACAACGGTAATTTTTACATCAATTTTACAAAGTTAATTTTTAAAACAAAAAACATTTTTTTTAAAAATTTAATTACAATCGCGCTGCTTAGAATTCACATGTACGAGATGCGATCAAAAAGTAACCTTTCTTTAAAAAATTTCGTGTGTTACATGATGGATTGTCAGTTTGTTTTTGACAAATAAAAGCATGAGGCGTGTATTGATATGCTCTTCGATTTTTACTATTTTTTTTACTAAATTTTGAGCAAAAACAATCTCGCTCACGATCTGTTGAACGTCGTCAACAGCGATCTAGATTAGCTCAAAAATGTCATAACTGATAGCGAATTGTGGGTGTGTGGGTATGACATTGAAAGCAAAGCTCCGTCTTTCTAATGGAAGCCTCCAGAAAAGCCAAAGCCGAAAAAAGCATGTCAACTTCGGTTAAATGTGAAGGTTTTGCACTCGGTTGTTCATGATTGCAATGGCGTGCTGCATCATGAATAAATAAATACTTGTGGAAAAAATTCAAAATAACTGTAATTTTTGATCCCACCTCGTATAACTTGAATTATTTTTATTAGTGTGCAAATGCAGTTCATTATCCTAGTAGATATAAAAAACATACAACCACATAATTTCCTAGTTGTTTAAGACAATGTTTCACTATCCTATGCAGTCGTACGAATTATTTAAATTTTTTTTTAAAAAATCGCATCAAAATGGCGTTGCTGGTGCCGTGGAAATTGCCATTTTAGGAAAATTTTTATAGATTTTTGGCCTGTCATAAAAATATGCACATTTTTAGGCCGCAGTAGATTTTTAAGTAAAATTTTCTGATAATCGTTGCAAAATATATCAATCCATTAATATAATCTAATGCAGCGTTTTTTCCCATCATATAAATGTTTCTATTTTCAATGTATTTAAAAAATATTAAATTTAAAAAAATTATATTATTTAAAAAAAATTAAATGTTTTATTTATTATGAAATGAAAATAATATAGATCTCAAAATATATATCAAATTCAGTCTGATTATTATTATGCATATTTCCAAATTTAAATTTATCATTTGAGTTGCTGAAGGGGAAGTTGCATAATAGCACATTTTGGGAAATATGATGTATCTGCTAGAACAGTATTGACAGTATGAACTAAGACTTAGACTTTTCTTGCGGTGCTATAATCATTACTTTATTTAAATTTATAAAGAAATTATAATTTGCGATTCTGTAGGCAGTACTAGCACATCTAGAAGTATTAATCAATTTTTCTTTTTCTTAAAATGTGCTATAATTTTGTTCAGCCATGTTGCTAATGGAAGTCATAATCAAAGCAGCTGGATATGTATGATGGCAAGTTAGTAACTTTTTTACATACGGTCATTTAAACATATTTAGAGTAGATCTTAGCCAAACAAAAATAAAAAAAAAAATTCCTTTAACCCTGCTAAATATTTAAATTTTTTTTATTAGAAATTTTAATATGCAAATATTGCAGATTTTTTTTTTAAAAAACCAAAAAATTTTATAAGTTTTAATTTCTGTGTAAGAACTGCAATTTCATTATGGCTTCTATCTAGTTTGTTAATAACTTATCATTTCTGTCTATAGTATTGGCGATTTTGTTCAATTTTGTTACAACTAAATTCCATTAAAAATGCTTTTTTTCTTTTTAAAAACGAAAATTATTTTCACATTTACAGTTAAAAATTATTTCATTTTCTTTTAATTTAGTTTTAAGAAATTCTGAAGTTTTCAATTTCATTGGGAGATTATTTTATTGGTTTTAGAATGACAGAGGGATAAAGGAGTCTACCGTTGGCCTCAAGTAGAAAGGCCCTAACTCGCATTTTTTTGCAACAAATTTTTTTAGTAATGTTAATCTATAATCTGAATATACATTGAAATAACTAAAAAAAATTATTAGGAAAAAGTGCGAGTTAGGGCCTTTCTATTTGCGACTAACGGTATATGCAACAGAAATGGAAACTGAAAAACTGAAAAATATAATAAAAATATAATATAAAAAGTGAATTCCTAAATAAATAAGTCTTCATGAAAATTAAAATAATATTTACTTATAACTTATGAGGAATGGAATGGCAAGAGGAGTTTTTCGTGATCATTACTTTCCCATAAGTTTTTGTTGTAGTAGAAATAATTTTGCGAATAGTAATTCTAAGCTTTCTGATTTTGCTTGTTTCAAAATATCGCTTTAATTAATTACGTTACATATCGTATGTAACACTATGTATGTACATATGTGTGCAAGGAGACTTACTACAGACATTAGCATGGAAAAAGAATTTGATTGAAGAAGCTTGCGATTTTCAAAAATTAGAATTTTTTTGGCAAAATTATTATTTATTACATGAGAAGTTAATACTTACATACGTATGTAAATATAAATATACATATAAATACCTTTTATAATTCGCTTACCTATATTTTCCTTGAATTTTCTTAAAGGTACGATGAGACTTGTTTGTTCTTGTTCACTTTGCCTAACGGTATTTAAATATATCCAATTTACATGAATTTATTTAGCTGAAAAGCAATTTAGTGCATTAATACCATTTATAATAAAAAACAAATTTAATTTAATTTAGTCTAGAGGAACTACATAAAAATATAAATAAAATTCTGTGAAACTATCATTTACGGGATTTAATTTTTTTATTTGTCTGTTTAATAAAGAAATTGTCACAATATAATTCCAACCACTCCAGCCAAATGTTATTAGCAAACTGAAGTAGAATGCATTCCACTAATAAGAAGCAATAACAATAATCAAAGAGAAATAAAAACAATAACAAAAACATAATAATAAAAACTACCGCAAACACAAAAATTGTTTGCACATAAAAGCAAAAACGGTAAATTGAGAGTAATTTTGTTTTTGGAAGAATTTTGCCAGGTATGGAACATTTTTGCCAGTGTTCACTATATCGAACAAGCAAATGCAAAGAATTTTCTCAAAATATACCGCAAGGATTTTTTCTTGTAGTTGTACTAAAAAATCGTTTGCCGTATATTTTATACAAAATTAAAATTTTTTCTCTTGTATTGAACATTAAAAGTTGAAACGGTTAAAAACCTTTCCGTCTATGGTGTCCAGATTAAACACATTCACCTCAGCAAGTTACAGCCTGCAATTTGTCAACACAGAAATACATATCTCTATATGAGAATAATTAGTTTAAGGCACACAATACACGTCTGACCAATAAGGCAGATGCTGTCAATTTCAGTGTATTTCTGGTATTATGAGCGATCATGGACGGTAACAGTGTTGCCAGTATAATGAAAAAAAAGACTGCAAATAACATCTCAAAAATGTGAAATATGTTTAATATATTAATTTCCAAGTTATAAAATTGCAAGCTAGTTTTATATAATAATTGCTCATCTACATACATATCGTTGGACTCAAGTAAAAAGGCCCTAACTTTTCAATTAATGTATTGAAATCACTAACAAATTTGGGCAAAAAATCATTAAGACCAAATCATTGCTCATGATATATTTGGTTAGTGATGGCCTCTTGATTTATAATAGAACTATTTTATTTTAAATTCACAGCTTTGCTTTCTACTCACATTTTTATGATTTTTACAAAATAAAATTATGCCCCACTTCTTGCTAACTGCTATAATTATTAATTTTTCTTTATTTAATTTATTAAATTCTTTCTTTTTGATTTATTGTTTTACTATACAATGTTCTTAAAATTTAGTAGGATAAAAATTTAACAATATTATTTCTCTCAAACTTCTTTTTTGCAGTTTTAATTATTGTAATTTCTTAGCAATTACTTGATAAATAATTTATTCAAAAAATTATTTATAAATACAACAGAAACTATTTATTTAAATTATTATTTAAATTTATTACTTTCTATTTGGTTAAAGATTTGATCTGGTCTATAACAAAAACATTTTGAAACCACTTTTTGGAATACTCGTGTGTTTTTAAAGGATTTGTGTGTGGCATGAGCAGCAATCTAATGTTGTTTATAGACCATATTAAACATGCAACAATTAAATATTAAAAAAAAAAAAATATTATTAAAAAAAAAAATAAAAATATTTATATACAAAGTAGAAAAATTACTGGACAAAATAAAGTGATTCTCAAACTGTAAGGAAATACAATTTCTTTAATAAATTTATTTACTGGTCAGATTTTAAATTAACATTTAAAATTACTGTAAGTGTGCATTTTTTTTTGTCTAGAGAAACTACATAAAAATATAAAAAAATTTCTCTGAAACTACCGTTTACGGGATTTAATATTTTTTTTTTTTATTTATTATTTTGTTTTTAGTGTAGCGTATTTAAGCAGCAACAAAGTGTTAATATTTCTAAAGCCTCAATTGAAATAAAAAATATCGCTTTAAAACAAGCTCGAAGCAAAAATAATTTCTTTTAATATGTTTAACTACAGTCCTATATTTGGTCAAGCAAATTTGCTTACTAACTTCTAATAAAAATTAAAATGAACTAATTTTTATAGGTTTTTTTTTATATTGTTTCATTTTTTGTCACACTTCTTTAGTTCCGTTCTTCAAAAAAAAAAAAAATCATAACAAAAATAATAAAATCGTAGCAATTTTTTATTTTGTACAAAAATCGAATTATTTAATTGCAGTTTCGTTGATATTTAAATACATTTTTGGCACGATCGACATATTTTGCAGATTAGCTTTAAAAAAAATTGGTTTGTACGTTTGTATGTGTATCATTGGCCTCAAGTAGAAAGGCCCTACTCGTCTGTTTTACAATACATTTTTATAGTGATTTCGTATATTTAGGGCCTTTCCACTTCCGACCGACGATATGTATATACAGTGTATAGCTAAAATAAGTATGCATTTTATGTTTTTTATCATTATCTCTCTTTCCGCCTTTTTTATCAGTTGCTTTCGTTTTGGAGAGTACTATTTACATATACATACATACGTATCTCGTCAATATGTAAATTACAAAAACCACAAGTTTTACTTGTTATAAGCGACGTCGTTACTTTTTTTTTTTGGAAAATTTACCGTAATGTTTATTAACCTTTTTAAAAGATTCTGTTCGAAAGAAGTTCTCACAACTGTAAAAAGTCGTAAAACAAAAATAATTGATTGAAAAAGATTTTTATATATATATTTTTTTATCCAAGGATATAAAGGATTTTACAATAAAACTTTTGGAAAAAAATTACTCATTAAGAAAAATTGCTGGTACAAGTCCGAAGGTTCAACAGAAAATAAGTCACATTCTGGTCGCTTCAGAAATATTTTCTAGTCAAGAAGTATAAATTATTGTTTGCAATATTAAGTAGAATCCCAAGGTAAGTGCAGCGAAGAAGCAATCAGATATTGAAAGGGATATCGGGAAGTGTTGTAACACAGAATGAATCCATCGGGATTACATATTGCTGGGTACCATAGCTAAGCTATAAGAAAAAAAACTATATGTACATTAGCCAGGTAAGACCGCAGAACAAAGAAAGCTTTGCTAATTAGCGCTTAAAAAAGCCAAAGACCAAGTGGAACTCAGTAATATTCTTGGACGAAACTGAAATAGACATTTATAGTTCTAATGAACGTAATAAAGTATGGCGCAAAACGAGCTTTGAGTGTGAAACCAGAAATATGACCAGAACTGTAAAGTATGGTATTGGTTTGGGGTTGCTTGACAACATCAGGAGTGAACAACATGCCTTTATCGAAGGAACTGTGGATAAATAAAAAATAGCTCGAACCTTTGGCATCCTCTCCGTCACCAAATTCAAAAACAATATCGTGGAGAAATGAACCAAATTCCCAGCTCTGTTATACA